>CM076266.1:12696019-13310394 GCA_038380795.1 Pyrocephalus nanus
TAAAAAATTAGAAACTTGTTTGTTTGTTTGTTTCTTTTAAACATTGACAAAAACTAAGGTCTTGTTCAGTGAAACATTTCCAAGGTCCTGATGGGTTTAAAAGATATTCCAAAAGGAAGGACTAAAACCTTCGGAAATGTAGATAATAGTGCAATTGGAAAAAAAAAAGGCCAGCTAACAGTTCCCATCTGATGAAACAAGCATCTTCATTTCACCAATTTTAGTAAAAGAAATAGTCTTATCAGCATTAACGTTGAACTATTATGAGATCTTTATTTCACATCTGAAAAATTAGGTGAAAAAAATTATAACAAACAACATACGTTGTCCTTTCCATCAACTACTGCTCTTCTCATTATTATCCAAAGAAACATAAGATCATAAGGAAAATGTAGTTAAAATAAACTTAGTAAATTTGCAAGAGGTTGATATTTGAAAGAGGATTATCTGAATCACAAGTCTGAAATTTGGATCCCAAATTTAGGTACATTTTTATACCACAATGTATGGTGAAAAGTTTTTTTCTACTGTAGTTCATAGAGCCAACAAACTACCTCAGACAAACAAAAACTCAGAAACTGTGAGGATAGCCTAAGAATCATCCAGGGCATTCTAGAGCATCTGTGATTTCACTTCTGAGAATGTCCTTCTGGTTCTTTACCTGCAGGAATGTATTGCTTTTCTCATCCAGTTTATGGTTGAAAGCATTCTGTGCCAGCTCTTAGTCCCTCAGTAGAGACACCTTCAGGTCTCTTTCAGTCTCAAAATGCTCAGTCTTAACTGCAGTGGTTGTCAGAAAAGTTGTAAGACCTAATATCAGTTAGACATCCATCAGTCTCCCGATTCCTGACTCCTTCTGTCACTTGGCATCTGAGGTGTCAATAGGCCCATAACAGGATACTCTGACCTTTTACCCAGATTATCTAATGTTGGTATCGGTTAATTTTTTTGCAACCTTAAATGAAAGTCTACGGTGCACAACTACACCATAGTGAGGATATCGAATTTTCTCTGATTTTCTCTTCACATTTTTCTTTAAAAGTCAGTAAAATCAGCCAAAATCCTACTTGGAAGGTTCTGCAAATAGCTTGTGAGGACATACTGTTAATTGCATTTATAACTATGAATTAACAAAACAAGCTGAGGGGTATACTGAGTGATGCAGAGTCTATTTTCACTTTATATAAGAGGCAGTGCACATGTATTGCCTTGCAAATGCACATTTCATTTATGTGGTGCATGCACAGCAAACCTTTACTTTTTGGCACCACATTTTCTGTTCATTTGTTGTGGAACCTTTCTACATGGGATCCTGGCTTTGAGCCAATAGGTTAATAGTTTAAGAAGAGGATATAATGGAACACACCAAACTCACTGATCATAATAGCTTCTGAAAAATACATTACTGTAATAATTTTTTTTGTTTCCTTCTAATCTGTAGACACCATAAATATTTTCTAGTAAAACAGCAAAGCCATCAATGACAAATGTAAGCCTACTGACGGTTGTTTCCAGCGTTACTGAAGAGTCTGGTTTAACAGTCATCAGAAATGGCTGTTCTTTACATATTCCCCTGCAGAAATATTCCATGGAACCTGGAAGTCTGTGGCCTACCATTTGAAAATAATTACCCCGTAGTTTAGGAAATTTGATTAACTTTAGTAAGGAAGTCAGTTTGGAGGAAGTGTGAATATTTTTGTTATAAGAATATTTTTCTTCCTTCAATCTATAGTCTTAACTATGTCTTCTTTGTGATCTCACCATCCTGTATTTTAAGACAATACAGAGTAAAGAAGGTGAATTTAAAAGGGTGTGATAGAACTGGAAAGAGAGATGGGCCCCCTTTGAATTGAAAAAAGTGCTGGATGAGAGTTGCTGGCTCTAAGAAAGCTGGAAGCTGACATGTTTGGGCAGAACACAGAGAAGTGGGATGGGCTAAGGGGATCTCTGTGAAAGGCAGCCACCTGCATCTCAGCTCATAAAGCCCCTTAAACACACACGAGATTCCTAAAGTATTTAAGCACCAAAAGTTGCAGAGAAACTCAGAGGGCCACATTCCCAAAGTCAAAGTAGTCTTATCCTGTTCAAGAAATTCTAGAAACACTTTTGAACATCTGTAGGCAACTGGAAATCTGTTGAAATCTGACCTCAGTGTTCCAGTCCCAAATGCAAAGCCTCCTAAACCTCAGTAACTCTTGTTCAGACAACACACACACACATGGCCAAATCAAGGCCTCTGCATAAAATTTGTCCTGATTATTTGCTTTGCCTCTCTCTCACACACATGCATATTCACACCGATTCCAGTAGCATTTGATGAACAAGCAGATCAAATTAACCCTTATTATGTCTTACCAGAACAAGATGAGCATGCAATGGTAGCCTTTCCTAATTTAGTTTTAATTCACTAGGCAACAAATCTGTTGACTATGAGTCTACTGCACACAGCTTATAGTTGAGAGGAAGTATTTTACCATAGCATAATTAAAAGAGTTGCTGCAGCACACGTAATGACACGCTCTCTGCTTTCTTATTAAAGGTTTTCTTTGTTGGGGTTTACACCAAATTAGTTGCATATGTGATTGGTTTTGTTGCAATATCATCTTCAATTATTTAGCGCATCGTCATGCTAACCTCTCAATTAACCCCTGTTTCAAAGACTGCCCAGTGCAGGTGCAGTAACTTTGCTTTTCTGGGAAAGGACATGCCTTGCTCACTGCTAGTGACCTCTGTTACTGCTGACGATCTGGGCATGAGACACATGCTTTAGGTTTACAGTGCAAGGCTTCTGCTAACTGTGTAATTGATGTGCTGCAGATCCACACACTGCAAAAATCTAGAAGATATTCAATTACAAAATATAAAACCTACCTCTAGCCAACACTGAATTTGTCTGGTTTTCTGGCAGTAAACTTCTCCACAGGGTATATATTACTATTTAGTTAGCCTGGAAGAAAAAATATGTTTATGTTGAAGGTCAATGGATTCCTTAGGTCGTATCAGAGCAAAATGTTAAAAATAAGAACAACATATCCCATGAGATTTCAGAACACGTCAGTGTTACCATCTGAACAGAAGACATCTATTATCCATCACAAGTTTTATCAACTTTTCCAGAAAAAAACCAGCATTAAATCTTCAAAATAAGAGACACTTAAGTTTTGAAAATGAAAACTTCCTAAATATGTTAGACAAATAGAGGTAAAATAATATTATAAACATGTGATCATTTGGAAGCTATTTGAAAGCTGTAGGTGTTTAAATCTAATACACCAAAATAAAAAGGAAAAAAAAATTTACTTAGGTTAAGCCAAGTCTAAATTTAATTAAAAAATAATAATCAATCCTTATGATGCTTGAAAATCTTGTCTTTCTTATAATTACTATTTTTTATACATAAATTGATTGTCTTGGTTACTGATTTCAGTTTGCCAAACGTTGGTCTCCAACCAAATTGTTTACTGAGTTATATAATCAGTTGTAGCAAGGTCAATCCCCTTGAGTGGTCAGTCCTTAAAATACAGTAAAGATAGCATACATAGACACATGTTTATCTTTATCAAAGACAACAACTTAAATTTAGAAATATTTTAAAACAGACGGTAAAGATGGCATTACAAAATTCTTGTCTCATTGCTGTCCATCAAGAAGTATTGCTAATAATTATTGACATTTGCAAAACTTTTTAGCTTGGCTGCTTTCATATCTAACATTCATAAATTACTTTTTCTCCACTTAACAAAATGGCATGATTTTAGACTTGATAAAAAAAATCCTAGAAATTCTATAATTTCCCATGATCATTACAGAATTTTTTAATTAATGTTTAGAAATATGTTTGACTTTTCAAAAATAAGTTAAGTATTCTTTTCTCTATCAATAAGTAACAGATTTTTAATGGCAAGCAATAAGATTCTTTCTCTGTGGTGTGCAAAGTTCATAATACTTTAATAGTAAGCTTTTAACTTGAAAAAAATAAAATCAATTTCCCTGAGAAATATGATTTTTAATGTGAAGCAGAACTCACTGTCCCAGATGCAGTAGAAACCCAACAAGGCTAGTATAGTAGAGCTAAATAAAAGAATTCAGCAGTCAGCTTCTTCCTAGTCATTGTGATGATGAAAGGAAATGAAAACCAAACAACTTTTCCCAAAATAACAAAAAATTGTTTAAAAAAATCTTAAAAAATAGTTAAGTCATTACTGGGTTTGTTTTTTACCTTTTCGTTGAATTATCAGGGGATAGGAAGTTAAATGAAAATTTGAACTGAGATTTTTTTCATGCATTCTCTTGGCTTAAGAAGTTGGGATGCTATGTTGAAATGTACATGGGCATCTTCAGGAAGTGATTCATATCTGCCTGGGATAAGTGTCTAAAATAAGCTGGTGAATCACCTTCTGGATAGACCTTTTCTCTCTATTGATGTTAAAAGTAGGAAGTGGTTAACTCAAACTTAAATGTTTTAGTTAATATAGACTAAACATCTGTAAAGAAATGATAAAGCATAAAATGACAACTCCCATTTTCTCACAGTCTAAATTGTTCTTATTGGCTGTTATGTTACTTTAAGATTGGGAATATCACCTGGGAAGACAAAGTGTGAGATTCATTACTGTATGGATATTGATGGGCTTTTGTACAGAGTGGATACAAACATCCAAAAGTGACTTAGGTGTTTTCAGGATTAACAAAATACATTCCTCAGAAATTATTTAATTAGAAATGAGCTACTCAATCAGCCACACATTTACTTGCTCTCTATGGTGCCACAAGGAAACAGAAGTCACTGAATTTGTCTCTATTTGATAAGAATACAAACAAACATTTTAAAAAATCCAACCCCAAACAAAGAGGATTCTTAAAAACAAGGTGGGCTGTTTTTTTTATTTGAATTCATCTGGTTGATTCAAGGAGGCAGCTCCACACTGTTCTGTCCTGTTCAGGTTTATTAGCTGGATCTGAGGTCCATAAGTAGGCAGGCTTCAGGTGCTTTCACCCTTATACTTGTACCCCTTTCCATAACAACATCTGTTCTAGATGACCAGAATTAGAGATACAGTAACAGACAAGACTAGTAAAAGAAATTCTTTATTTTGACAGATTGAAAATGTGGAAGTCTTGCTCATAGTTTAGCATCATATATTATTAGACACCCAAAGATTCAGTAGGCGATATTTTCCTTTTCTTTTTCTTTTTACCTTCCAGCACACTCTTGCTTTTCATTCCCATTTCTCCATTTCTTGGCATGTTTCCTGTTTCTTGGCATATTTTTAAGCAAGGCAAGGCACACCCACAGCCTCTGCCTAACTTTAGAAGACATCACTGGAAGATTTGACTGTGAAGGCTGTACACAAAGATCTGATTGAGAGTTGACTTTTATTTTTAATAGCAGAAAGAAATCAGACTACATAGAAAAAGATCCAAATTTATTTTGTTAACTTATTTTATGCCTTCCTTTCTTAATATCTCTTGTAGGGGAAGATTTCTGATTTTGTTTTAGACTAGGGTATCCTGACTGATTTTTGCCACAGAAACAATTTATATTTTTATATATCTTTGCTGTATAATGCTGGACATGTATACGGTGATCTGGAGTCTAAGATTCTTTTCTCCATCTCCATCTTTCTGGGAGCTGAAAGGGAATAATAATAGGGAATTACTAACTTCTGCATCTTTAGGGAAATATGCACATGGAAATATGTATAACACGGTGCTTGCATTTAGCTGTGTAGGGATTTCTCTTTTCCCATCACCTTCTGAAAAGGTTGGCATATTTCATTTTTTATGGTCAGTCCAAAAGATTACGTGTTCCAGAACCCTGTCAAATGGATATGATTGATGCACCAGCAGAAAATAAATATGGGGGAAATTACTCTTGGGTATTTATGCATTAAATAAACTAACATTCACTATCCCAGGGGCTTACAGACAAATGAGCAATTAAGCCACTTGATTCTTGCACTTCGATGTAGAAACGGACTTCTATGGAAATGGGGAGCACTGTTTAAGGTGGTTGTGGGTAATTCTCTGTGCTAGAGATTTTGGTGACTTTTGTCTGAGGTTTAATATGTGCATTGGATCACATAACGTAGTCCTGGTCAGGACTGTCAGGTTTAGTCTTTTTAGAATTACAGAATCATAAAATATCTTGAGCTGGAAGGGACCCACAGGGATCCTCAAAGTCCAACTTCTGCCCCCACCCAGGAGAGCTGGGCAGATTTGCTATAAAAAAAATCTGGTTTCAAAATATATATTCATTTTAGATGGAAAAAATGTTATTGTTTTCAATTCTTGCTGTGATTTAGGAAAGCCCATCTTGTGGTTCTGTCGTAACATTTTTAGGACAGATTAAAACTGAATTTATAAATGTAAGTGCTCAATAATAATTTTATCACTCATAATTAATGCCTTTACTATCTCAGTGTCAATTTCTGTGCAAGTTAATTTGTAATTAAAGTTTTTCAGCTCAATACTCTGCATCTGAAGTATGACAGGGCTGCTCTGAGATTTACTTATGCTAATGTAGTTTTCTCTACTGATAATGACACTATTTTAACCAAAAATTCCTGTAGAGACATTTGAATAGTTTTTAAATTGGAATCTTATTGTACAAAAATTAAATTACATTGTCAGTCATATCAAAATTCCATTGGATTAACTGTAAATGCTTTTTAGAACAGATTTGGGTACATTGGAAACTTTTATTTACCTTTATTTTCTTAAGATTTCATTTAGAATTTAATTACTTTTATACCTAATCCTCTAGCGACTCTGGTTCACCTAATTATTGGACATTGGCTGAGCTTCAGAATTGTTTGTTTGTCTTTAATATTGGCCATTATCTGAGAAAGCAAATCACACCATAGAGTACCAAGTAGACCCGCTTTTTTTTTTTTGGCTAAAAACAGAAATCAGTTTTCACAGATCAGATGATATACAGAAGATTTCAATTACCATTATTGGTAACTTGAATTAGCACATTTTTACTTGTTAATTTCTAACTCTGTTTAAGAGAAGCCATACATGTTAAGGCAAGAATTCACTGTTAGCCTTATTAAAATCTAGATTAAAAAAAAAAAAAAAAAAAAAAAAAAAAAAAAAAAAAAGTTTTCAGCATTAGTCCAGTTAAGCTCACCAAATAATTGACATTTTTCTATTTCAAAATCTCTACTTAATAGAAACCAAATGTCATTAGATATCTAATTAAAAATTGTTACATAAAGCTTCCTGTATTCTACATTTTTATTCTGGATATAGAGTTTTCCACCACAGCTCTCTGTCCTAAGGCCAAGAAATCCAACCTTCCTCAGAAAGGATAAGGCAGGTATCTGTAACTTACCTCAAATCCTTATTCTTTATTCCCTTTGTTACCCTTTGCTTGTTAGGTAGTTTTAACTCGATCCTTACACTTTTTTCACTCTATGTCTCTTTTGTATGATCTACTGTAATTTTGCCAAATAAGCCATAACCAGCAAGTTGGTCATATGGAAGGAACAGTTAAAATGGGATTAGATGAAATGTCAAGTGGGCAAGCACATTTTGCTAGAACAGACATTCACTTTTTTCCACCTCCTGAATCCACATGTGCACCTCTTTTAGGATAAATCCCTTTACTCCTATTGGACTCCTGTTGTATTTGGCAGACTGGAGAAGTGCAACAGAAGGGCACTGTGCTAATTTTTAAGAGATGCTTAGATGCACATATTCTTCTAAAGTTAGTGGGAGCTGCAGGTGCTCAACACAGTCTGAAAATCATTCTTTAGTGGGAAAAGTTACGCTCTTTCCTGAAAAGACCCTTACTTTTAAAAATCAGATAGAGACCTGTCCCATCTGACCTTTGTTTTGATGAATTCCTTCTTCATTCTGGAAACAGAAGGACATCTAATGACAGAAGCATTGTTAATTTACTGTTTTGGAGATAAACCAGCAAAAAAAGAATATAAGGGAAAGAATTCTCTAGGACTCAAACCCTGGATAAAAGTAAAACTTCCACAGAGCAGGTATTTCTGAAGAAAGATGTATTTCAAGAACATTAGAGGGAAGTAGCTTTGTTTCAATGAAAAATATTTTCAAAATATTTTAGTAACTCGGGAAAAAGATAAACAGCACAATTAAAAACAACAAAACTAAAATTAATAGGAAATAAAAATTTCTTTTATTTTTTTATTTTTTTATTTTTTTAGATTTTTTTAGTGCAAACTACATAATCTTTTGCATTACCTTAGCAAAGCTAATAAGTTTTATTTTAGAGGCCTCAGTGTTTTTTGCTCAGTAATTTGAGATCATTAAGTGGAAAACCGCTCCTTCCACTGTTGTAAAGGTCCTTTAAGATCATTAGCCCAACCTTTAATCTTCCTCTTATACAGAGGATAAGATTTTATTTATTTTAAACAGTCTTGGTAGAAATTACTAAAAAATTCATATAAGGAATTTATAAATATGTAAATGTTAACTTTCTCCTCACAATTTTTGACTGCTTAACATCCACATGAATTTTATGAGGAAAACTTTTGGTGAGATCATTTCAGCAAAGTATTTTCACTCCTTGCAAAAAAAAAAAAAAGTTGGTACTTTCATGTACAAAATACTATGACATTGTGAGTTGCTCTGTCATTCCAATGGTAATGAGACAGTGTGTCAAGAATGACCCTTTTGTTGTTCAAAGAAATGAAGTCCAAATGAGAAGCAGGAACAAGGAAAGAAGGCATAAATCTGGAGGTGGAAAGAGAAGAAAGCACAGCAGAGGGATTTATCACACAAGTACAAATTTCATATTTCTGCTGATGACTATGATCTTGCTGAAACTAGTACAGATGGCAATATCATCTGTTACTCAGTATAATCAAGACACTTTTCTATGTGTCAATGTGTCAAAAATCTTCTGATGGTAAGGTCACTCAATGCTGTGTCAGGTTTGACTGTAACACAGTCACTGGCTGAATCAGTTGCCCTTTCCCTCACAGCCACTAATTTCTGAGCCAGTATTATGCTGTATATAGAATTGCATTTTTGTTATTTGGAAAAATATGAAGTATTTCACACAACATCTACAACTGTAATAGATAGTTCAGCCTTGTATGGGTGTAATCACAGGTACCAATACATTTTTTGCCTTCACTTACAGTATTTTAAAATCAATACTTTAGGAAAAGTCCTAATTTCTTGGCCTTTATTCCCTCTTATTTACAGGTGAAATTTGTTTCCTGAGAAACATGCTATACTATGATGACTAAATATATGGCTTATTGTTGAATACTTAAGCACAGTTTTAATAAGAGGTCATTAAATCTGACAGATGGGGTGTCTACAAACAATGACACTGTCAGTCTGCAGTCAATGAACGGAAACAGAAGAAAAGCTGGTTTCAGTTCTCATGAGTTTCATGTTTTCCTTATTTCTGCATCACATGGCATAAATTCCTACATTTCTAACCTAACTTTTTAGTCATAGCTGAAACACAAAGGAGAATTTATACCTGACCTGACTATGTTTTGTCTAATTTTGAGCTGAGAGCATAAACTATGAAGCTTGAGCATATTTTTTTCTCAGAATTTATGCATCAGTCCATTTCATTTTAATTAAGTAGAAGTTTGGAAACTTTTCTAAATTATACAGTCAAACCTTGTTAGCTCCTAAGTATCAAAAAGGCCTCAAATGAGTTTGCTTTCACTTGATTGCAAGTTTATTTATATTATGATTCCAGCCCGGAGGGAAAAAAAAGAAAGAGTATAATAGATCAGCTTTTAGAAAAGATATCTGCCAGATACAAGGTGCCTCATCTATCACAATAATGAAAGCCTACCTAGCTAATTATTGACTCATTGCTGCTTATTCCTATGAGAACAAGCACAGTGTCAACAATGTGTCATTACTCTGCACACCCTGGAATAATGGTTAACTTGTAATTCTGTCATTACTAAACTAAATTCTTTGAAATAAGTCAAAGACAAAAATAAATGTGAAACAAAAAAAAAAGACATCATTCTCCTAATTAGTCTAAAGAATTCTACATAATAAAATACCAAAAAAAAAAAGTGTAAAACATCCTCATAAAACTAGCAAGACAACAATGAAATAAAATATAGACTAGATTCCATAACTTTTAGTGATCTGATCTGATACTGAACAAGTTCACCTCTTCCACTCCACCTACCCTAAAATGCCTTTCTTATAATGTGTGAATTTATAGAACATCTTATAAGCTGTATTTGATTCTTATAATTGTAAAGTCAGGTTACCTGGGCCTAAAAACTATAACCAACCATACCTCTGAAAAAAGAATCTTGCAGTGAGTCATCAATAAACATCAATGAAATCGTCAATAATGAATGAAATGCTGCCCATTCAATTGTAAATAATTATTATTTATTTATTATTATTGAATATAAAAAGAGATCTCAGAGTCTGAATGAGGCAGAAATTTATTCATGAGGATGTTGATGAGGCTGATTGTGGTGCTTATACATAATACGATGAATCCAGAAAATTACAATCTATCAATATTTAATAGTTTTATATTATGAATGTGCTGATCCTATTAGCCACTACAACTATACAAAAAATACTATTCTATTTTCATAGAGATTTATGTATCTGACATTCAGTGGATCAAAATTACTTAGTTTCTTTGCTGAAGATGTTGCAAAATAATCTGCAAATAAAGTAGTTATTCAAATTCAAGTCTCACTTTTTCTTCTCCAAACGGGCTGGGAAACTGAAGATTATAAGCTGATCTTAAGATCACATAAAAAACAATTCCCATGCTATTGGATAATATAGATTACCTCCCACCAGATTAAAGCCATAGATTTTCCCCGAATTCATAACAATTTAAGCTTTAACCAATTAATTGTATACAGAGAGGCCAAACAGTATTTGACTCTAACTTTCTGTAATATATACCAGGAGGCACTTAAATTAGACTTTTCAGGAAAAAGTAAAGAAGCAAAAGTCAAAGTATTGTCTCTCTAACTTTTCATAAATTCCTTTGTCTTATTAAAAAAAAAAAAAAAGGACAGTAAGTTTTCCACCAAAACCATATTTCCCAGTGTTTAGTCTATGAGCAATGTTTCACTGATCACAAAGTCAGAGAAGAAATCATAGAATTGGTCTTACACAACACTCTTTTCTCAATCAGAAAGCATTTATGTCTATAAAACAATTTCCAAATCAGATTACAGACTCTACACTTTGCTATGCCATGTTACACTTGCAGGAAGCAGCAGTAATTTTATGATGTTCCTCATCTGCTTTCATTCCCACATTCTTTCTAAACTGCACGATCAGCTCACCTTGCCTGCAAACGCAACTCTTCTATAAATGCACTATTTCAAAACATATTGAAACATTAGTAGGAATGCAGCGCTTCATAATTTTTGAAAATGAAAATAATCTGATCTTAGTGTATTGGAGGGGTTTTCAATTCTAGCAGTTACCCTAAGTCTTCTACTACGTATTGTGGTTACATCTTCTTCCACTTCTAAACTTAATATATGTATCTTTTCTGTAGAAAGAAGGGGTCCAACCCTCACAAATTGTCAGTAGAAGCTTGGCATCTCTTCTTCTGATACTATGCATAATACCTCAAATTCAGACAGAGCTTGAAAAACTTTTTTATGTTATTTACTCTTTCTCCTAAAAAAAAATGACACCGGAATTCAACCTTTGCCCTTTGCTAACTGGTATCTGAACCTTTCTAGTAAGGGAGGAATCAGTGATAGAAAACACAAACAACCCCTTGTCTCACCTGTCAGTGTACAAATAAGGCTCACTTCCCTTAAAGAAAATATGTAACCACATAATTAAGTATGTTTTCCTCATGCCTTAACAAAGGGAATGTCTTTCTGAACAGCCTCCTTCTAACATAGCCTGGATGTTGCATCCAAGCTTTGCAAGCTTCATGAACTATTTCTTCAGTGTTTGATAAGAAGCTCCCTAGATTTCTCTGAAGAAAATAGGAAGTCTCCTGAAGAATCAGGCTGATATTCTTGTGGATTACAAGTAACCTTGGGATCTTATTGTACTACTCCAGTTAATAACTGCCTGGTCATTTGGTAAGAATGATGAGGGACATCCTTTTTTCGCAGCCGTCAATTCTCTGCAGGAAAGGGATTTGAGGGATGTTAGAGATTGAGAATCTTGATTCTGTTTTAATTAGAGATAACCTTGTCATTTTCTCCACAAGACCAAACTCCTGCCGGCATCTTCGTCTTTATCCAAATCCAAGGCTCTCTCCAGTACTGCCAAGAACATTTCCATTTGGCTCCAAGCATCTCACAGTGGCTTAAGAACAGTGGTTGGTTTCACACACAGATTTGGATGTGGATGTGCTCCCAGCAGGATTGCCAGAGTGAGGAGACTACTTGACTGCTCCTCCATGGTGTAAATAAGGCAAATGACACAACAGAGAGGTCTAGCAGGGAGGAATGTTTACAGCCTCTTTTACTGGACCTCCTCCTATTTTTTTTTTTTTTTTTATTCTGCTCTGAGGTGTTTTGCATGAACTCAGATAGGAAGCTGAGACAAGAATCCTTAACAGCAGACACAGAATACTTCATTCATCTGTTTGGTTTTGCAAGACTGAATGCAAAATTTTGCATTTAATTTATATATAGTTGCCATTCCTATGCACAACTGAGAATATAAATAGCAAAGGCAGTATACAAGGAATGCAACTTAAATAATCTGAAACTATTTTAAAGAAGACATCTGGAAACTATCTGTGCATAACCCATCAGGGTCTTTTAAAAAATGTTAAGGAATAACCTTTCCACTGAAACAGAAGTTAGGAACCCTAAGTGCATCACATAAAGACTCAAGCCAAGTTAACTATCACATTCACGAACTGAAAGTCTGACTAAGACTCCAGATTAAAGATAAAAGCAGAGACTATTAAACATAGATTTCTATGACAATGGGTATGATTATGAGAACTGCAAAGGGTAAGTAAGTGTGTAAAATTTGTGAGACAAGAATCAAAACAGCTCAAAGGCAGTAAAAAACAATGGGAAGAGAGAAACTGGAGAGAATACAATTTAAAAAGTTGGGTAAAAAGGATCAAGGGGCAAGTTTAAAAAGATAAGAATGTGCACATCATGATCTCATCCAAGCAAGAAAGTACTCTGAAGGCAGCAACTGCAAAGGGGTCCAGGTTTCTAATGGATCCTTGAGCTGGACAGAGCAGGATAAAACTGTAATTTAAAAAATTTATTACAAATTAGCAGAACACTGAAGAGAAGCAATTGTTTTCTGAATCCTGGTATCAAGCCCAAACAAAATTACATGTTACAGGTCAAGGATGGAGGTCTTTTCCAATCTTAATGATTCTATGATTCTATGACAACTTCAAGTGACCCACTATAATAGCAGTTATATATGTGTGGAGATGTAGAATTTGCTTTTAATTGCCAGGTGAGGAGGAAACAGACTTAGTTGTCTGTGAAATATAAAATCATAGAATTGTTTAGGTTGGAAAAAACCTTTAAAATCAGCAAGTCCACCTGTTAACCCAGCACTGCCAAGTCCACTACTAATCTGTGTCCCTAAGTGCCACACCTCCAAGCCTTTTAAATAACTCTTGGGATAAAGACTCAAACACTTCTTTTGGAAGCCTGTTCCAATGCTTAAGCACTCTTTCAGTGAATAAATTTTTCCTGATATTCAATCTAAAACCACCCAAGGTGCAACTTGAATTCATTTTGTCTTTTATGGCTTGTAACTTGGGAGAAGAGACCAACAGCCCCCTCTCTACAACCTCATTTCAGATAATTGAAGAGAGCAATTAGTTTCCCCCTGAGCCTCCTTTTCTCCAGGCTAAACAATCCCAGCTCCCTCAACATCTCCTCATAAGACTTGTGCTCCAGACCATTCTCAACTTTGTTGCTCTTCTCTGGACATGCTCCAGCACCTCAGTGTCCTTCTTGTACTGAACACAGCATTCAAAGTGTGACCTCACAAATTATTTTGAGCCACCCACCTATTTATTTTGTTTAAATAAATGGTTTTGTTTTGTTAGAAATCTCTTGAAAAAATCTAGAGAGCTAAGAGTATAAAATAGCTGACAAAATCTTGTCCTAAACAGATTTTTTTTTCCTGTGAAAACTCTATTTTTAACTTTCTTGCATGAAGGTCGTCCACTGAAAAAAATCTCAGTGAGATGTTCCATTTTCTCTTAAATCTTCTTGCTTTAATAACTCTATTTCCTAATAATGGTTTACACTAAGGGGCCAATTAAAAATTTTCTGAAAAAGTCTTCAAAGCTACTGAAGAGTTTACTATATGTAATTTGGTTTATTTTAGAAAAACATTTGAAATGAACAGTTGTTCATTTTCTCTGGTTACTTTACGTCTCTAGCAGAAGGATGGTGAAGATAGAAATTCTTGAGTTAGGGTATCTTGTACTATAAATATTTTCTAGTGAGCAGGAAATACACTAAATTTTAGCAATTTTATTAGCATGTATAATCACTATGATATTTAACAGCTAAAAAATGCTGTGGGTGAACTCTAGTCACACAACCCCTCTTGAAATTCAAGGCATTAGAAAAGTCACTCAAAAATACCTATTGTAATTTTTCAGAACATCTTCTATTACTCATACAAATCGTGGACATAATGAACAATTTTAGAGTTTATATTTAATAAAATTTGATTACAAAATAAGAAAAGGAAATATCTTCATTTAATTATTTTTAGTTTGTTTTTCAATCAGAGCAACTGGATAATAAGTTAGTTTATCTTAAAATCATTCTAGAGATTCTGTAGGTGATTTATTTCTGGTTTATTTCTTCTGTTCTCTGACATGAGCTCCTGACTTGATCTGTCTGACCGATTTTGTTATTGAATTTATTCAGCTGTAATCTGGTCCAATGAGAAAATAATTTCTTGTTGGTTTCTGAGACAATCAATGATGTGAGAACACCCCTGTCATTGCTGTATGGCCTCAGTCACTATTACAAATATATTTGTAACCAAAGTTGTGAGAGAAACACATGGTGACAAATATATTTTAATCTGAGAGAGAAACAGAGGACGAGCTATTTTGGCTTTGATTTCAGACTTAGAAAGATAAAAATCTTTCACTAACATATATATGTTTTATCTATACTTGTTTTCATTACACATATTTGTGTATTTTCCTGCAGAAAGAAATGTTCCAAACAGTGAGCTGAATTGTGCTTGACATAGTGGGAGGACACTAATTTGCCCCAGCTGACATCCTGACAGGATACCATAAGTGGTGCAGATGTGACCACCAGGGAAGAAACTGCCAATAGCATCACACACAAGCAATCGTGTTTTCTCTGACTGTGTGGTGTAGAGAGCAATTGCTTACTTAGTGTAAATCTTTTCCTGTCCCATTAATCCAGCTGGGTGTTCACAAAGACTGAATCAATTGTTTATTCATCACAAAGATTAATTTCAGCTGGTGCTGCTTTGCTGTCTGCAAAGAAAAAGAAAAACAAAAAATACAGTGAAGTCTCAGCTCTCTTGTTCCATGCAGATGGTGCTGTTTACTAGTTATCTCTCAATGCAGGATGGAGACCAAAGCCTAGATGAATTACAGCTGGTTCAAACTAATCCAGGCAAAAGCTGAAGTTAATGAGGAGTAGAAAAGCAATTTGTTGAATTCTGTGATTACCCTGATCTCACAGCTAGTCATACTACAGCCCCACTAATAGTGTACTCAGTATGCAAAAATGGCATCTTTGATACCCAAATTATAGTGTTGCCAAGAACATTTTCTGCATGAAGTGATTACAGACCAACCTCTCTCTAATTACTGGTTGAAAAAAAAGACCTCATCGGTCCCATTCAGAATGAACCTCCCTTTTCTCTCTTTTAGGTAGGACATTAGGACTGACTGGGTTGATCCACTGCCCAAACTGGAAGGGTAGGTCATGCAGGAGCTGAAGCTCACTCATGTCGTGGACAGGCAGCTGCTGAGAGAAGTGATTACTGTCCAGGTACTCCATAATTCCCCAGAGTGTCCTTCACCTCATCCAGACACATCCATACTCTGCTCTGTGTCAGGAATGTGTCAGGCAAGTGACATTTCTTGGTACATCTGCAGACAAATGCAAACAGCAGATAAGAAGACAAACATCACTTGCATTAATCAGGAAGGGTCTGGATAGCTTTGTGCCATGCAAGGTTCTTGCTTCTTCACACCATGGCAGCTTGAAGAAAGAAAGGCAATGCTCTGACTAGATACAAAATACCTTGCTGGGGATAAATGATTATCAAATCATAAAAAAAAAAAAAAAAAAAAAAAAAAGGAGCAATTGCACACATGTCTGTGGTTTCTGGGTGTAAAGGAGTTGCCTCTTGATCTTCCACATGTACTTCCTGGCTACCAGCAGAGATGTGCTGCAAACTGGAGACACATCTGTTTGAACAAGACCTGCTTTTCAAAAGCAGCTTTTCTAAAGATAGTAGACAAATCTCCCGTGTTTTTAATTTATAATTTGGTGGAGTGTATATAAAATGGACTGTTATTCTTGGCAGAGTAAATTACTAATATTTTCTTAACCAGCAAAGTGAGTATAAATATTGACTTTGCATGAAAAAAAGACACATGGATCCTCATACACTTACTTTGCTTCAACTTATTTTTTGGGGTATGCTGACCTCAAATCTTAACAGCCCACTCATTTGAATAACCTTTTCTCCTACAGACAGAGAGTTTATAGACTCCTTAGCATCCACAATATCATTTTTATTTGATTAATGAAGTGAGAATTCTTTATAATTCTTAGACTTAAATGCCATCATTGGAAGAAGGCAAAAGTCTGATTCACGCTGAAGAATTACATGAGAAATAACACAGTGACACAAGAGAGCTCAGGCAAGACACACAGGTAGTCACCTTATTGACTTTAAGGCAATTGCAAGAGTTAAGGACAGACAAAGATTAAAAAGCCTTCTAGTATCCATTTCAGGGAGGCAAGGTCAGACAAACATCGTCAGGAATCATTGATCCTGCCTTTAGGCAGCGGACAAGATGACCTCCAAAGGTTTGTTTCCAGCCCCAATTTTCTATCATAGTATGATGAGACCTCAATTTCCTTGGGAGCAGCAGATGATAGAGCAGCAGCCTTCCTGTGGAGTTATCCATCAAGGAGGGGAAGATTACTTTCATAGCTTCCACTGAAAACAATTTTTATTAAGCAGAATCATTATTGCTTTGATTATATATTTTTACCACTATACCTTGTTACAAGCCTGCGCTGAAAACCTTCAGGCAAGGAAAGTCCTCAAGGACCATGTTAGAAATCTTACTGGATTAATGCATAAATTTAGGGAGATTTTTGTTTCCTGCAGATGAGTGTAAATTTTTTAACCCCAGTCATACCAAGTCTGAAGTACAACAACTTTAGAAGACTGAAAGTAATAGGGATCGAGGACCCTATTTGCAGGGACACCTTCCCTTTCTTTACTGCAGAGTATCTATATCACATTATAGGATTGCCTGATTTTAATTTCCCATTTCAATAAAAACAAAAGATCCAATGGCATACAGCTCCTCATTTACCCAAAAAGATGTTGTTCAGGGAAAAAAGAAGTTCATACACACAGTCATAACTATATTGTGTAAAAGACCATAGTTTCTTGAGAAATGTAATTTTACCTCCTCAAGTTGTGTTCCTTTGTAAGAATTAAAATGTTGGCATTTCTTGATAGGCAGAGTGATTATTTGATAAGATTAGACAGATAAAGTGAGGCTTATAATTTTTCACACATAATTAATTACAAAAGTAATATTTTAAATAGATAAGCAAGTACACAATGGGTAATTATGTGTATAAAGCTTTCTATGTTACAGTCTATAGTGCTTAATTAGACCTTAAGGGACAGTGCAAATTTGCTAATCATATGTGCAAGTCACAGACAGCATGTCATACCAAAGTTCCAGACTCCTGTCTACATCTGCATGTAATTTACTTATTATTTTAAATGCACAATTTCAACTCTTTAACATTCAGTTTTGATTAGGTTTGCTATGTTAATGGGATAATAACATCATTCATAATCAATGTTCTCCAAATGTAAATGATTTTAATTGTTCACACATAATAGCACTCTCTATTAAAAACACATACTGATGCCTCGTTGAGAAAATTAATTTGCTGTGTTTGTTACTATAATGAAATAAAAGTTGTTCCAATTTAATGAATTCAGCAGTAGATTTCATAACTTCATTATGAACACAAACTCAATTTTCTGGGAATAACTTACCATTAGTTCAAATGAAAAGATTCATTCTCTGGAAAATTCAGGAGTCACTGGTTCTATTTCTTGAGGTCATTCCAATTAATAAAATGAGAAATATTTAACAATGCCATAGAGTGAGTACTGGGACATGCAATTGAAATAATTCTTCCTGCATCTTGAATTTCAGAGTCTCCCCAGCTGAACTGCTATTTTTTAAAAACTTTCCCAAGGAGGAAACAGAAAAAAATCTCTGGCCCTGTTTTTGTTCAGCAGATCAACAAGACTTGCAGAGCTTATCACCATTCAGCTTGAAGACAATGAATTACCACAATGTAAAACCAAACACTTTCAATGCACAGGTGTCGAAAACATCAGCTCTGAAGATTATTTAATGAATACTATACTTGGTTACTTCACCACTGCAGGGTGTAAAACTGGATATTCATACTGAGCTTTTTCTCAGTAGTATGAAAAAGATTATAGAAAGCCAAAATTGACAACAAATTTAATCTGATAACTGACATCTGACATATAGCTTTAGGGCTTTCTTTTGCTAGGTCTTAAAACCAAGTTACTAATCTTTGGGGCTCTGAGAATGAAACCTCAGGGCTACTAGGAAAGTAGTAAGTTAGAATGGATAAATGAGAAATCTCAAACATTCCTCTACTATTATGTCCATTCCATTTCCAGTTTGTTTGGGGTTTTTGTTTTGTTTGGGGTTTTGTTTGGTTTTGTTTGTTTATTTGTTTGTTTTAAATGTGAAGACTAGTTTCCACATGTTTCTGTGTTCCTAAAATCCTTCCTGGAAAATGAGTCCTAGCCCAACAGAGATTGTAGTTCTCTAAGAGGAAACTGTTTAATATGTGAGTTTTATACATCTTTGAGTTTCTGCTCTCATTCTCCACTCCATGACTTTCTGGGATTTACAATTTAGTTAAGTACTAAATTAATTTAGATTCTAGGTACAGATACGAAACAGTTTATGTAGCAGATCAGGATTAATCATAATAATGCTGTCTTCAGGCCTTCACACAGAACTATGACTTTCATAACTGTAATTAATTAATATCTAACTATAAGCATACGAGTCATTCTTATTGAAATCAAGGAATACAAAATTCCATCCCATTAAAATTACATTTTCAAAATCCAAGCTAAAGTCAGTTTACTACACAGCATTATTCCTGTGATACAAGAAAACTTTGTTTGATTTAGTGGAAAACATTCAATACCAATGACCTGAGCTATGTATATGTTGAATAAGTGGATGAGTAAATTCAAGGGAGGAACAATATGGCATTGTTTTCAGCTCTGAATGTGATGTTGGATGGTTCACAAGGTACCTCCATCTCATTCATCTTTCTGAAATCTGTGTCCAGTTTTTTAAAGTCAGCGAATTAGGATAGTTCAAAAAATTGTCCTGACTTTTTAACATTCAGCCAGTGTGAATGGAAGCTTTAGACTTTTATTATAATAGTGCTTTAGAAAAATGACACACTCTTGGACACTCTCCAGTTCTTGGGTACTGTAATAGAATTTTTCTATTTATACAAAAATTATTCCACTTCAGTAGACCATAAGTGTACCATACACCATAAGTGTATGTGGTATTTTCGGATTATTGCATTGAGAAGTCATATTCAAGTATCTGCCAATTTTTCATAAAACTCTAGTTTTCCATGGAATCTGTTAGTAGCACCAAAGCAATGAATTAGTTGGAATTTTATCTCACAGTAATCTAATTTACTAGCTACATGACTAAATGAAAAATGATCCTCTCCTGAGCACAGTCCAAAGGAATAATACTTAAAGTTACATTAGAATCATAGAAAAGTTTGGGTTGGAAGGGACCTTAGAGTTCCACACCTCCCTGCCATGGCAAAGATACAAACACGAGGTTGCTCAGAGCCCCATCTAACCTGGCCTGGAACACCTCCAGGGATGGGACATAACACAACTTCTCTGGGTAACCTGTTCCAGTGCCTCATCACCCTCACAGGAAAGAATTTCTTTCTTATATCTAATCTAAGCCTTTCAGTTTAAAGCATTACTGCTTGTCCTATCAATAAATGATAAATGTCCCTCTTCAGTCTTCTTTTAAGCCTCCTTTAGGTACTGGAAGGTTCTAGAAGGTCACCCTGGAGATTCCTCCAGGTGGAACAGCCCCAGTTCTCTCAGCCTGTTATAGGAGAGGAGCTCTGGTCTCCTGATCTTCTTCATGTCCTCCTCTGGACTCATTTCTTCTTATGCTTGGGGCCCCAGAGCTGGATGAGGTACTCCAGGCGGGGGTCTCAAAAGAGCAGAGTAGAACAGGGGAATCACCTCCCTTTGACATGTTTGTCACCCCTTTTTGTTGAAGCCAAGGACACATTTGGCTTTCTGAGGTGCAAGTGCACATTGTCAGGTCATGTTGAACTTCTCATCAACCAACACTCCCAAGTCTTTCCCCCCAGGGCTGCTCTCAATCCATTCTCTGTCCAGCCTGGATTTGTGCCTGAGACTGCCCAAGCCAAGGTTCAGGACCTTGCAGTTGGCCTTGCACTTGTGCAAACTTCATGAGGTTTGCACAGATCCACCTCTCAAGCTTGTCCAGGTCCCTCTGGATGGTAGTCCTTCCCTACAGTGTGTGACTGCACCACATCAGCAAACTGCTGAGGGTGTACTCAGTCCAGCTTTCCATGGCAAAGATTATAAACAGCATCAGTTGCAATGCTAATATCAATTAACATTGATAACTAGTTCAAACCTTAATGTATAAGTACACAAAATAAATAAGCAGACTTTGTGCGCTCGATGTTTAATTTGCTCTTATTTCTTTCCCCAAGGCATAAAAGAGAATTTACTTCAACTTATTATATTACCACCCTTTTCACCCCTTCCAAATCCATCCATGAATAGCTCTTTCTCTTTTCCATCATTACAGTTCCATAAACATCTGTTTGCTTCTCTCTTTAGCCTATAACAAGAATCCAGCATATGAAAATATCGAGAAGAATGGGGTTTATTCATTTTAACTGGAGAATTGTGAGAAGGAAAATGCCTACATAACCAAACTGCCTGCGTTACAAATTGCATGTTACTCTAGAAGACGATTTCTGGCGGGATCTTTGTGTATTCTTTTGCCCCGAAACACCCAGAGCTCTAGTTCTTAAAAATAACAAAAAGAGTCTTGGTGATGACAAGAAAAAGAAAGTTGCTTGTAAAAGTTTCCTGTTAGTGTTACTTGTATACAGTTTGCAGATAGGGCTGGGGGTACGTAAGATCACAAATGGTGATATAAATAAACAAAGAATTAAATGTTAATTCCATAATGAGAAATTTAATGAAATTGCTGGAGCTTCAGATGAGAGCAGAAATATATTTCTTTCCTTCTTATAGTAGGATTAGAAACTAATCTTTTGCATAAGCAAAAGCCACTCTCTAGCATGAGTCATCCTTTGTAATGCTGCACTTTCCAAGACTGATTTACAGACAGAGGTAGAAGGAAATTTAGATTTTATATCTTGTGCTTCTTTGTCTTTTGTAGAGTTGGAATCATGCTCCAGGCTCCAGTGGATTTCCAGCGAAACTGCAAAACTTTGTAGTCCATTTTAAAAGTAAGTTTTGAGTAGGATCTATAATAAGGCATTTCAGGTCAATTCATTAACCAGTTCTCTTAGGAATGCTTTAATTACAGTGTTCTGAAACCAGAGGGAGAAATGGTAAATACCATAGAACCAACAGACCAATATTGCTAATTAATATGGATTGCAGGAGAAAGTGTTGACTAAAAAGCCTTGTATGAAGTCTCAGAGGGATAATGAATTATGATCAAGGGGGATTTATTAAAAATAGACCTGCTAACAATACTAGAATTCTGTGCACTTTTTAACACCTTTAACTCACTTGTACTTTTTACAAACATTAATTAATTTTCCAAACAGTTTACTAGCTTAAGTAACTACTATTATCTCAACTAAAATAGTATAACACTTTTTCAAATTGAGAGACTTGCCCAAAAGGCAACAGTATATCCATGACAGACTTGGGAACAGATACTGCCTGTGTTTTGTTGGTTTCTCCCTGAGTCTTAGTATATCAGACCACTTTCTTTTAGAGTCTGATCCAAAACCTAACAAAAAATCAGAAAGAGACACTCAGATGACCCCATGGGGCTTTCAATTGCCAGCAGAGACACACATCAGACTGTTAATCAGGGCTACTGCCAGTAAAATTATTACATTGCACTGGCAGCAAAAAGCCATGGTATTGTGGGTAAGGATTGATTGTCCCTTGTCCTACTTTAGGGTAGTAGCTGGATGGCAAAAGACAATCTCAGGGGAAAGTACAGTTTGTGATGGTTTCCCCCTGCAGTACTGGACCATTGCCTTAGTGTGGTGTGATAGCATGCCATACTCTTTTTGATTATTTTTGCATGAAGTGAAAAAGTAACTTATTTCTAAATGACAACTTTTGCAAGAGTTTTGGTGACAACTCCAACTATCCAGCTAAGTTCTAGCTATTTTGTGCCTCTTTATAATAACTCAAAATCTTTAAACTGTTTCATTAACTTATTAATTTTATCATTCTTTTATGCCACAAAAGGATTTAATTTGCTGGTTTCAACTCTTTCTGCATGCTGTTTGAAATGGGCAGTGATTCACTTCCAAATGTGGTTACATATTGGTTCTAGTGAGGCCTCCAAAAGTAAGATTCAGTAGGACAAGATTTTCTCATGTAAGAGACTCACTGACTTTGTCAAGTTTTGATACACAAAAAGCATATTGAACAGCAGGTATTTAATGATACTCTAGTATGGAAATTATCTTACATTTTGTAATATAAGGTGTCCTGATTTTATGGTACAATTTTTGTACTTTGACAAGATTCCTTTTGTGGTGAGAGGCAGTTCAGTTATATCAAAAGGCTCACCTAATGATTCTGTCACTATTTTACCTCATGTGATCAGTTCTAGATGCTTTGATTACAGGATCAAAATAGAATTGGGAAATCCAGCATTACTCAGATGAAAATCTGTCAAGTGCATATGATACCTAGTGTACAAAAGAGTGTACAGACAGCTAGCCCTGCTTGGTTTGGGTTTTTTAAAATTATTTTTTTTTCTAATAAACTCTTCTTTGAGCCCAACTTAGGAATAGAAATTCTTATCAATAGTGCTGGTAGAGCTCTCATACCAAAAATTGTGCTACCATTCTTGCAAAATGGAGCTCTAAATGGTCACCAGAGGGCACAAAATGCCTTTGAATCATATAAGTGGAAGACATATACCAATATTCTCATACTTGGTCCCTGGAACTAGATCTAAATAGAAACTAGTTGTGTTCAGAAATAAATAGTGCAACCTAATGTATGGTCATAGGTCTCATTTGAAACCAGACAGCCATTTTTGTCTCGGTGAATAAATCCAACTTCACAAACATAGAAAATTTTGTTCTTTTCCTTTGTTTGGTAAGTAACCCCCAACTTAAAAAGGCATATCTGTAGCTTTAAGGTATACGTGGAACAACTCACACTAAACAATTTCAGCCAATCAAGCCTATGAAGACCCCACTCATTTCTAAGGTTGTCTTTCTACTTGTGGGGCACAAAACAAAGAGGATTTACTGGTGTTGTTAGTTCCCCTCCTCTGAGGTGCAAAGATTCTTTGCCACACGCTATTTCCAGCGCAAGTTCATAACAGTCCTGGCTGGAGTCCCCAGTAGTGCTGATTTTTCATCTTGCTCTGTAGCTACAAAGAAGATAAGACCAGCAGCATGATGGACTCTAGCACAGCTTTCTTTCAACTCTTAGCTTTAGGTTCCCTTTGGTCAGCAGTGCTATCCAAGCTGAAGTGAAACACTGGGTCTATAAGTGATAAAATATGTTCCCTGACAAGGTCTATGATCAAGACATATGCTAAAATGTTTAAATTTTAGAATATTGCCTATCACCCTCCTTCTGCTACTGTGGGTGTAACTATCCAAGAAGACAGAAATCCAGTATGGACAAGGTATAAATTTCCCCTTGTTAGTGTAAAAATGGATCACAATAAAATACAGTGAGGTCATGGGGTAAGGATCTGAACTATTGTACTGACAATGAGATCTGGGGAAAAAAATGTAGTAGGTATAAATAAATCCACAACTGAGTTCAGATGGAAACCTGTCCAGCAAAATGTCAAGTTAGGAAAATATACTAAGCCCTTACTTCATGAATAAATTCCAGTTGTGAAAACAATATGAGCAGAATCATATCTGTAGAATGTGAATGCATAATACATTTCTCTAGTACTAATGATTGTTTCACCCTCTGTTGCTGGCTTCAGTGACATTAGCAGACAATTATTTCAAAAAGTTTCTCTTCATTGTAATTGAGATCTTTGCTTACAGTGATGAAGTTCCAAGGTTCAATCAGCCTATGGCTCTTGCAGAAACACTCTGTACTTCAACATGTGGAGCTAATATCAGTGCTATCAGGTAAAAGAAAGGAGATTTTGATGACATCTTTTTTCAGATTTCAGTATCAAATACAGCGATGTACTACAAGGCAATTCCCTAAGGTGACTAGGAAAGTCTTCCAAATTAAACATGCTGTTAAACTAGATTAAAATGACAAAAACCAGATAAATCAGATTAAAGTCAGATCCTACTCTAACCTTAATTTAAACTGCTGTAAAATTATATCATTACCACATGCAGAACAGTGAATTAAAGATCAAGTGCCAGCTTTAAATTTAATTTCCTTACATTTGCCAGTTTCAGATTATCTAGTGCTAACAGCATGACTGACACTTCACAGACATGTCTGAAAATAAATTCCTCTAATCCAGGACCTCTCCTGCCAACATCTCAGTTGTCTCATGGGGTCTGCTGAGTGGGTAGATTGGGAACCTGGTAGAATAGAGGGATGTTGGAATATAAAATTAAAACTGAGTACTATCAAGGCAGACACATATTAAACATGGGGAATTAGACAAACTCATTTTAGATGTGATATCAGGAAAATGTCCCTTTCCTCTGACTACCACCTTAGGGAGTGCTACCTGAAAAAGAAGCCTCCTGATTAGGACCAAAAACCTGGGGCTGTGTTTCTGTAATGGGTTGAAATCCACAGTCAGGTTTTTCAGCACACATGAGAGGATGTCCAGTCGTTTCTTCCTCTCACTGTTAATGCAGTCACATTCACATAGAGAAAAGGGGAAGTCTGACTACTGCCAAGCACATGTATTTGAGGCACTGATTGATTTATTCCTGTACTTCACTGACGTTCTGTGATACATTACTTTTCTTGCTAGACCTCCTATGGCCTTTCTGAGTCACTCCTTAGGTCAAACCATGTTAGCTGAACTGCAGGTCTACATCTAGACCTGCTACACTCTATAGCCTGTTGTGGAGAATGTTAAAACTTCATCCAAACCCTGTGTTTGGATTAGCTTTTCATTGAGACCCTCATTTTAAAAGTTATAAAACAGTGTTTTAGTTGTACATGTTGACTGCTTGCATATTACTCAATAGATTTTTAGCCTGTGGGAGAATTATATAAATAAAAAAGACACTAAATAAAGAAAGCAACCACAAACCATGGAGGTTATAAGTCAAAGAAACAATCAAGTCTCATAATCTGTAGGAACTTGGGGGTAGGTGGATGGAAGAGCACTTCCAAGGTCATCTTTGTGGAGAAGGCATCACACATCATAAAAATTCTTTTCCTCAGGATATTGTGCTGTTGTTAGTAATTTAGACTGTCTTATCTTGGTTACTATACTGGTAAATATAGTATGAAAACCAGAATTTTAATCTAAACTATACAAGGCTAAAATAAAAAATAAAATAAAATTAAAAAAAAAAAGAAAGAAAAAAGGAAAATATTCCTACTAAAGGAATAAATTCTTTCCAAAAGAAAGAATATACTAAATTTGCATATTCAGTAGCCATCTGAACCTTAGCTAATAAATATCCAAATCCAGACCATCAGTATGTTGGATTTATTCACTTTCCTAATTTAATTTGCATGAGAAATTCCAAAGTTTTCAAGGTTTAGAAAATGGTGGAACATTGAGCACATACTAATATGTTTTAAAGTAGATGATTTTAGAAAAAATATGCAAATCAATTTGCATGCTACTGGAATAAGTACCTTATTTCCTTACTCTTACTAATCCTGTTGCTTAGGATAACCTATGTTACCCAGAGAGTGAATGAAGATAATGAATGCCTAAGAGAGGGTTATCTGTAAAACCAACCTGCTGAGCTACCTGAAGTAGCCAACAGACAGAGGAGAGATGTGTTCATCTTAAGCAAATTAATAACATCTTTTGACCCAGCTATTAGAAAAGTGCCCCAGTCCAAGATATAGGTACATACTCTAGGGGCAATAAAAGAAGTCCTTCAGGCAGGAAGTGACCTAAGAAGAATGACTTTATTTTAAAAATTAAACATTTATAATCAAGGGAGGGGGCAGGGGCTCTACATCCTGCATCGCTGAACATTGGAATGTAATATTTAAATCTAGACCAACCTGTTTCCAAGAAAACATCCTAACCACTGCCTTCTTACTCAGGAAATTTATTAGAGCTCCTGATTTTCACAATAATTTCTAAGGCAGGATTAAAAGAATATTCCCAAGATGTCTGATGTGCTCTGAATATTAGAAATTGTGTTCAAATTTCTCATGAGTACAGAAAGAAGCTGAACCTGAATTTGCAGTGCCTCTTTTAAGTGCTCTCAGCACACAACCAGTTGTCAAAAAGTACATTACAAAAAGACAAACCTTTTCTCCTTCTGTGTTTTCTATGAGGTTCTACCTACCATGGCTGTTTTGAAAGAAGCTTCTGTCTCAAAGCTCTTGAAGAAGAGGAATACAAGGATGCCTGTGAGCACTTAGCTACATCACACTGCCAGGGCAGGGGCAGTTCTAGATATGTCCTTTGGAATCTGTCTTCCAGGTGTAAGTGAAAGATAAGTGTCAGTTTTGAAAAAATCTACATTTTGGATTTCCACCTTTGTGTTACTTTGTCCTTTATCTTTAACCAGTCACATAGGGAGGTAGAAAACCCAGCACACACTTAATTATAGTGTGTGTACTTTAGATGGAACAGACCCAAAAGTACAGACTTTAGACCTCATTAACTACTAATGCCCTCCCAATTGCAAACAAAGTGGGTGCCACAAAAATCAATGAGATTACGTTGCTTAAAAGGCAAGTAATAATCAAACATAAAAAAAAAGAATAATGAAGAAAATACATACTTTTCTAGCATCTCAGTGTAAAATCTCAAGCTCTTTCTCATTCTTTGCAGCTGCTTGAACATAAACATACAAACTCTGATGCAGAAAACATAAATAAATTAATTGAGAGAGGTATTTGTTGAATCAAAAAGGAAACCAGAAGGCACCATCTCCCACCTTTTTCTTCTGCTAAAACTCTTATTTCTTTGAAAAGTGAGCTTTTGTTGGACGTGAGCGGTAGGAGAGAAGGATTTGCAAAGTCATTGCAGCCTTGTCCAAGATCAATTGCTACCTCCCCACCACAATACGAACATCAGTGTCCTGATTCATCTTTTTCCTGAAGAGAGAAAAAGCCAGAAGTATTTAAGTAAAATTGTAATTGGACCCTGCAGTAGTTCTAAAAACAATGGGAGCTAGAAGGGGAATGTAATGATTCATTTTGGCTACTCTGTCATATCATTTTTTCTTCCCCAGCCCTATAAACTGGTACATAATGATTTTTAGAAATATAGGAAAGTTAGAAACAGAAACCAGATGCTCAGAACTCATAACACCTTTCCCTTATTTCCTCTGAGCTAAAAAAACAAAACCATCATCATTTGTGAATGTAACCTTTTAATAATAAAGTAAAATCATGTGTTCTAGTAGCTGATTGTGACAGTAACACTTCATTTCCCCCTTTCTGTTCTCAAGTGGCAAATTGATATGACTCGATGCAGAAATGTTTTCAAACACATGGCCTGAAAAGCTTAAAGTGTATCTGTAACCCATTAGTTTCTGAAAACTTAGATGTCTATATAGTGTGTCCATATCTGTAAATTTCTGCAAGAAAACTAATCCAAGAAGATTTGAGCTAACATCTGTCTACAATATCAGCTACTTAAATCAATGTACTGGTCAGAATTGTATCCAGGGAATAAATTGAAAAAGATGTGAAATCAAAATGAATAACAGCTACAGTAATTCATATACAAAATTGTTTTTAGGTCTTTAAAAGTCTACTAAAATTTTTGCTTCTTCTACTTTTTTCTGTTCTGCTACTTCATTCTGTATAACAAAAAGAAAGGTTGAACAATTTTGTTTTGTGGAGACATTAAAAATGTTAAATCTTTGTTTTGTGAATAAATTACATAAACACAGTTTAGACTAAAAATTTACCAAATAACTACCAAGGTTGACTTTACAGAAAATGGAGAATTTTTATTTTTCCTGGATTAGGGCTAAAATACAACACAGATTTTCAGACGCAGCACCAGTATGTGTCCTATCAGCAACTCACAAGAAACATCAGGTTACTGATATAAATAATGAATCTGATTTAATAAATAATATAGATATATAGAGATAAATGAAGCTGATTTGGCTGCTGTATCTTATAAATCAACACTGTCCCTTTTGTCCAGATGTTAATAAGTTCCATTTCCACATAACTTATTCTACTAGTGGCTCAGGCACATAGAAAATGTGCCAGTTATCCAAAGATAAAAAAAGAAAAAATATTTAATTTACATACACTAACATTTGCTACCATGAGCTGTAATGGCCTCTGCTGTGGTCAGCAATACCAAGGTCAGATATTCACAGCTTATGGAAATAGCCTTTATTTCAGAAGCATGAAATCCATATGCATTAAAAAACAGACACAGAGACAGATACAATCCTATTCTGACTGGAAGCTTTCTGATTAGAATGGTCCATAACATCAGACAGCTATAGCACTGAACAGACTGAACACTGGTCCCTACTTAACTGGGGAAGTTAAGCCAAAAACATTTCTCTTCCTTCCTCCCTCCACCTGAAACATCTCTTTGTTCTAAAGGACTCCACATAATAAACAGAGTATCAATATTTACCCTTAAAAAACCCCAATCTAAATACTGTTAGATGAACAACTTTTTAACTGAGTTCTTTTTTAAATTATTTAATATAATAAAAAAATTTAAAAAAATTTGAAGGCATAAAGTCACTGTATTTTTGGAAAAAAAAAACTTAAGTAGAAGACTTATGGTTCTTGGAATTTTCAAATCTTTTCCTTTCCTTACTCTCTAAACAATATTTGCAATCAAATTTCACTTCAGATTCTTCTGTTATTCCTCCTCTGTTGCTTCGCGCTTTGTTCCAATTGTTTTCTACTACCTGATCTCTACTTCTGATATTCTGAGAGGTGAAGTAAACATTAATCTGACACAAGAATAGAAATCTCACTTCTGTTCTCCTACTGGAAACTGAGTTTCACTGAAAAGATTTCAATACTCAAATCTGCAAGAGGCATCTGACCTTTTCCTTTGCCCAGGAGAGGGAAAGGCACTCTCATGGAGAATAAACTACCTTAAAATTTTCAGTCATCTCTGACAATCATATGGAAGCACCTTCCCCTGTCTGCATGTTCCTGAATGATCAGATAAAGGAGGACAATCTGGTCTGGGAGCAAAGTAGATTCCCATATCCACTAGGATGTTTTTTCCCATATTTTTCATAGATCATACTTTATTTTTCATTTACCCCGGTAACTTCCACTGTTACTCAAGCTCCTGTGACTTCAGGAGAAACTTTTATGACTGACAACCTATTAAACAGGAGGCATTTGGAGACTGATTATAAGAAAGAATGGAGAGCACAAAAGAGAAAAGGGTTGGATCAAATTAGGATAAAGATCATTTGGCAAGGATTACCTTAGTTTGCACCTCTGTTAGAATCTTATAAGTAATTGCACAGAACAAATTTCAAATCTTTTTAAAGATTAAACAGTGTTACCAATTATTTTAAGCTACTTTATTTAAAAAAATTAATTTAGAGTCTGGCACCACTTTATGTATCTTGGAGTTTTCTAGTGTAGATGTGAAAGACAACTGACACACTGGGGTATGCTTTGAGTTCATTTTGCAAAGTCACAGTGTTATTATGTAAGATTCAACCTAAAAAAAAATTAGAATATCTGACTTCCAAAGATAGAATTTATATCTAAGAATAATGTTATATGTATATCTTAAAGAATTTTGAATTCTATTTATAATAAAAATAAAATTATTTATATTTTATTTTTTCTTAAGAAAATAAAAGGATTTTCAGTAAACATAAGCAGCATTCTTGTTGTGTTCAGTCTTCAGATCCATAAAACAACAAGTTCTTTCAAGGTTTAATTCAGGAGGTATAAAACATCGACTATTGACACATTAGACCACACTGTCTATTGCACAACCATTATGGTCTTCCTTGACACTGAAAGTTTGCTTATTTAAAAAATAATATTTTGCGTGTGAGGGATATGATCCCATGGGTGAGCAAAACAAAGACAAATAGATTTTCACTGCCATATTTCATTCCAAGGAAGATTTTACAGTTAAAAATTCATGTAGTCCACACACTGATAAGAATTTGTTGAGTTTTATGAAAAACAAAATTGTCTGCATGATATATAATGGACAGGATTGGAAGATCAAAAGATATAAATTTATTTCTCTAGCAAATTCAGTACCGTACTGATTCTTATCAAGATGTTGGGAGCATTACCTAAATGTACAACAGACTCCTTCAGTATAATGAAGCCTCTTTATAAATATTATTGTTTCCTTTTGATTTTGTGACTATTAAAAATGCATAATTGAGTACATAAATAAATCAACATTTCATTTATTTATGAGATGGGCCCCATCTTTTTTGTTGCAATTGAAACATGGAGAGATTCCCCATTGTTCTGACAAAAAATAAAGTAATAACTTTCCTGTAGACTTAAAGATAAGATATAGCAAGCTGTTGTCTTGCAGTGGGAGATCCTAAAGGTATCTTCCAAAATTCAAAGCCCTGAAGAGAATTAATAAAAAGATTACTCTTTTCAGACATTGCAGACAGATTCATTTCGTTCATTCTTACTAATAAATCTTATAAAAGGAAAAATTACTGTCAAATAGCACTTAAGACAGTTTCCAAATATATCTTTCTTAAAAGCCAAAAGCCGTTTAGAAATAAAAGGCTTCACCAGGAATTCTGATTGCTGTTCTCTGAAAAATTACACAGGATTTTTCAGTAATGTCAGAGTGTCCAGGGAGGACAGAATTCAAGGTAAGCACACTCCTATATCCGATATTTTGTGTCAGAATCCAGAGGTCTGCCATGCTATCTAGACTATATATTCTATTAAGATATGAAACCTTATAATAAGATGTATGTCAGTGTCACCTTTATGATTATTCAACATTGATAGGTTTCTCTGGGAGTTAAGTATTTTTCAGTTTAAGAAATAACAGAGAGGAGAAAAAAAAAAACCACGTGGAAATTATTACAACATTTTTGCACCTACAAGGATATGTTTGTTCTATTTCCACTCAGGCAACACTTAAAAATAGAAATGGACTATGCTATGATTAAATCCTAAACATGTTGTCATTATAGGAAAGAAAATCAGCAGTTTTCAAATCCTCGATCTCATTTTACAGGTGCAATACTTGTTTTGTCCACATGGTATTGTCTGGACTATCACAGCATAAGGAATGAAAACTACCTGAAAAGCAAACCCTATGGCAGGTGTATTTAACAGGCAGTTAAAAGAATATGGTACCTCAGCACAAAAGACATAAGTGAAAGCTAGCTTATTTTCTGATTCACCTTAGTAAATCAAATGTATCTGTGTTTTTGCAAGACAAGTAAGAATCCTACTTTTTAATTTCTGTCACATGTGCTGAGGCACTATCATTTATACGGCCTGATCTTCATATAAATTCACATATATTCAGGCCACTGAATCACTTAATTTTTACCAGAGAAAAAAGGTACTACATATTAAAAGAGAAAAAATATATTAGATGTTTTCTCAGGAAAAATTGTGCATCACTTCATTTCTGAATCATCAAAAACCAAATAATAGCCAAAATAAATATAAATATTTAAACAAGCACCAGCAAAAAAAGAAAAACAACATGTATGGGAGGTTATTAACAGTATATTCAAGCAAAACATCAGGTTAAGCTATACAACTGATAAATTTTATATTTAAATTAAAAAATCTGTTAAGTATCATGCGTAACAATTTATCTATGAAATTAAGTGGGGGATACTAATTTGAGAGAAGTGCTCAAATTTAGTGGCTACAATTCTTGATCAAGACGGAATGAGAGAAAATCAACTTCGTCATTGCAGCTGGTGGAAAGCAGAAGCACTTTTTCATGAGTTTTTTCGTTAAATGGAAGTGGAGGGAAGGAACTAATGAGATGTATGTTTGGTACAAGTGGCAGTAGGTATGGCATGAGTAAGATGTCTGATGCAAACAACCATGTGCTAATACACAAGCATTCAAAGATGAGGATGTTGACATCACTTTAAACAAGACCTTTATATAGTTGTACAGTTCACTCATTTTTATTCTATCTGATCATTTGAAGCCAAAATTGTTTGAGATAACATTTGCCTCAGTGAGTGACAGCAACACCTCTTCCTCAAGTGCCAGTTTGTTTTGTTTGTCTAAATATATTTGCAGTATAGGAAGACCTCTTGTCATTCAACTGGTAATATTTGATTTGGGTTTTTCTTTTCTGTCTAATAGATTATATTTGCAACTATGAGAAAAACACTAGCTCTTTTGCTTTCTTTTGCAAAATCCAGAATTTGTACCTTCTCTGTCCATGAAACTAGAAAAAACACAGAAATCTTTGGAATTAATATCCAAATATTGGGGAGGAAAAAGCACTGTTAAAATTGATCCTTTGCATATAATCTTATTGATTTTGCATTTCCTTTCCATGCCCTGACATACTAAACTTAGAGAATACATAGAAATTAAACATCTTGCTGGATTGGAATAACTTTTCCAGTATAAGTTAAACGCTCATGCCAGCCCAGCTAAGCAAAACGGAGTAGTTAACTTGAAGGAAGACCTTAAAAGGAACATTAAAATACCACTGCAGCCATCCAGTCTCTCAAAATATCTTTGCTGTAATTGCCAGAATTATAGCTTGTGGTTACCTGCCACATTCTTGGGTGCTCAACTCATGGTTATTATGCCACCACAGTTTAAAACATTGGCTCAGAGCTGTTTTACAATCCACATAATGCTATATCTACTGGGCACAGTACTGTATCAAACAACACACAGGCCTTGAGACAAAAGGCATTGAAACATATCCACATAACAAATAACATTTTAGATGAGTAGAAAACACTGCACGCTTGATGTCATTCCAAAGGACATGTCTTAACTTTTGGGTCTCAACCAGAGTGTAATAATAATAAAAACAAATTGTACAAGGCCTGAGCAGATTAGTGTGAGGATCCCTTACCTGATGTACAACTATTCAGACTGGATGTTGTTTTAGCCAAGGCAATACAGCAATCACACTTGGTAATTATTTTAAAAGAGCAAGTATTGTAGAATAAATGGAGAAAAGTAAATCATTTATGAGAGAGGGCTGTATTTTCAAGAGTCAGGCTTAATCTAGAGAATAATGAAGAAGGGTGGAAGTTTCTGTACTGTGGAGAGAGGAGATTTCATGACAAAGCTGGCAAAGGCAAAGGTAAGTGTATTTATACTTACAGAACATCCATTTTGATCTTTAACTGAAGAAAAAGAAGAATTAAGAACTAGAGAAAGGGAGAAAAAACTACTAATCCAAGAAAGACACATTTAAAGCCACAGTGAAGGATGACATTTTTAGAACTTTTATTAAGCTATTTTGTGTGAGTATTGATAAGAAGGCAATGTATTTCTCAAATAAGGGTGCCAAAGTACAGGATGTAACAGAACTGAAAAAACACCATAAAGTTATGTAAATCAGTTCTAAAGTTGAATTTGAAAGATTTCCAAATATGTTAAGATAGAAAGACACAGTCAAAAGAACATAAGCTCTGCTGTTTTACAAGGTAATGACCCCATAAAATGACCATGCAACCATGAATGATGGATGTTAATGTTTGAAATCCCATATTCAGTTGATGTATTTTTTTAATCCTGTTTGATTTTTTTTTTGATTTCACACAGTATATTTTACAAAAGTAGAACCTTCAGACTCAGAAATTAATCTTATGTTCCACTGTACAATTTGTATTGTTTATTTAGGCTTCAGCCATAATGACAGATATGTGTACTTTTAGATTTGTATCAAATCCAGTCACTCTTACATTTGTCCTGGGGATTTGTGTTTAAAGATAAAGGTTTGCAAAATGAAACCATAAGGAGAAATGTCAGCAAGAGGAACAGCAAAAAAATCCTTCAGATACTAATGAGATTCATTCATTGTTCAATTCTAGATGTTTAAAATACTAAAATACATTTGTTTCTTTTTACAATGCTTAAATTAGGAAAGAGTTTCAATTTTCTTTCAAAACAATGGTATCTCACTGTACCCTCTCAATGCAAACATAAAGATAAGAACTGCACAATAACTGTTTTAATTAAAATCAATTGCACTAGGATTTTACTTCTTAAATTAAAACATAATTTGAAGGACATTTTTTCCCCCTTCTGAAGAGAAATGTAATTTAGGAAGTTTGCATATTTAGGATTCCACAGAATCATAGGATTCCACATATTTAGGATTCCACAAAATATACTGAGTTGGAAGGCACCCATCAGGATCATAGAGTCCAACGCCTGTTCCTGCCCAGGACTCCTCAAGAATCACATCATGTGCCTGAGAGCATTGTCCAGTTTATAGAGGGTAGATGAAGTAAGAACCTAATCGAAACACTGCCTCTGCTGAAGCTCCACCCACTTCTGGAAGTGTTGAGTAAATGGTCTTCTCATTTCACATCAGGTAAGTGCCCCTCTCTCTACAGTATAGAAACTTCCAACCTTTTTTGTTTTTCTCCAGATAAAGCCTGCCTCTTGGAAACACAGCCATTTCTCATAACTGATTTAGTTTTCTCCATTTATTACACAGCTTCTTTCACAATGAAGATCTTCCCTGCTGCAGATGTAAGCTTCACTCACTGAATGCATTCAGCCCAATTAAACTTAATGAAACTGTTACAGGACAAGACTTGTTGCTGAAAACACTATGATTTTTCTTTTACACAGAGCATGTATCACCAAATATTTAATCAACATAGGTATTCTAGTAAGGTTTAGAAGTTTCTACCAATTTACAGTAAAAGACTATTTTCAATTAATAACTTAAACCAAGTGTGTACATAGTCAAATATATTTAGGCTAATCTGTTTTCCAGCTACAAATAATGGATATCCTCCTGACAATGGAGAGTGATTCATTCTTTCAAGAGGGAAAGCTTTGTCTTAGCCAAAATATTGCAAAATTACATTTTTTTCCATTAAGAGATAAATCATGCACTACTCTTGTACAACAGATTCTGCTGAAGGATTAACATAAATAGATGAATTAATCACTTGATCTGTCATTTATCTCCATAAAACAACATCAGATTTTTCCCACCCAAGAAGATACTAATACCTGTGAGTTTGGAAACACTCATGTCTACCATCTGAATTAAATATCTACCCATTCATTAAGATTCATCCAACTTGAAGATGCAATCATTTGTCAGAGAATTTATTGAAGAATTCCAAAGAAGTTTTGCCACATACGGAGATTCTGATGTCACTAGTGAGTCATATACTCCTCATAGATCTAAGAAACCATAGATCCCACAAACAGAAAAACAAACAAACAAATCCACAACTTTGAAGGCCAGCTTATACCAAAGACCATTCTGCTAAATGTTACTGAAAGGCCTTTTCACACAGAGCAGCTGGAGACATTAACAAAAAGAGGAGTACTTCATGAAATCAAGTACTTCATTTTTCCTGAAAAATTACTAGACAAATGACATGTAGGAAAAATGACTAGTGTTATGGGTATGTACAGAAGCACCAAATCTGTATTGTGAGTGCTTCATGCAATTCAGAATGCCCTAGGAGACAGGGGAAACTGGAGGATTTATGTCCCCAAGCCCTGTTCCACCTTGGCTTTGTGCCGATGTCTAGAGTATGTTGCAAGAGAGTATTCAGAAGTGTGCAGCTTTCCTATAATCCCACACAACTGAAGAGAACATGTCGAGTTCTCTAAGTCCCTATAAAGATAAAAGCTCTCTCTTATATCCAAAGATGACAGTAGTTTCTTTCAGAATTAATGGATTTAAATAAAGGGTTTTGTATACACAAGGAAGAAGACTAAAAAAGCATTTTGTTTACAACAGCAGTAATAAGTAGGCGAAGTTGATCCACCTTTGAAAACTGAATCAATGCAAATTTTTATAACCAAGCTATTAGTAAAAACGGTATTAAAATCCTTGAAGAAAACGTTTTCAAGGATATTTAAATATCTTTCTGTCTTGCATTAATCTGTTCAGCTTCTTACTTTGAGGAGGTACTCAGCAAAATTTAGTTTTTCTTGGAGTCCTTAAAAAAACCCATGCACAGGAAAGCGTATGGAAACTGCCCACAGGAAGCATATATCAGATAAACATAGGAAGTAATTATTCAGCAGGAAAGTTTGCAGGAAATGGGTTGTTTTTCTGTCAGTTCTGGTGTTCTGCGGATTTCAGGACATCAGCAGTAATGAAGGAAATAGATTAGCAATTGCAGGGCAGCTATTGTTTATACAGTGTTGACACCAAATGTCACTCTCCTAGAATTTACCTTGTAAAAATAATTTAATATTGGGAGAAAAGCAAAGCAGTCTTTCTTTTCTTCTAATATTATCACAGCAGTTAATTTTAACATCTCTGCAATGAGAGGGTTTTGAGGAAGAAATAATTCACATGGTAAAGTAGTAAAATGAAAAAAATACATTAGAAAATTTCAAGTATTTCTTAGCTATGCTTTTTTTCTTTTCTCTTTTCTTTTCTTTTCATTTCTTTTTTTTTTTTTTTTTTTTTTTTTAAGATGATAAACCTTTATTTTGGTATAAACTACTAGTAAAGGACCATCACAAATCCAACCTAAGAAAATATGGAGGTTTAAGTTTTAACTTTAACTTCATTTAATTCTTTACTGAGATGAGAAAACCCTCCTCTAAACTAAGTAGTCTCTTACTTGTTAGGGAACTCTCATTCCTGAATCATATGTTTATACATTAGGCAAATATATAAACAAAGATTCCTTTTCAATCAGTCCTGTTCAAACCGAACATCAAGTTCTACCTAAACACACTTGTTCTGTTGAAAATTTCCTAACAAAACTTCCACAGAAATAAATAGACATATGTAAAAAAGCCTTCAGGTTTGACAAATCAGTATTTTCCCTATGAAAACTTATCATGGGAAAAAAATATCCAGTGTACTGTACTTCTAACTTCCCCCAGAGCAGAGAAGGATGATTATGTGGAAAACAAATATAACTGTGAAAGGTGCTCTTCTCTGTTCAGGCAACAGAGGTGAAAAGAATTGGCCCACTTTATACACTGACTGTACAGTTCATATCAAGCTGCATAGAGAAAAGGATAGGACAAGAAGAACGACAAACATCCAGAAGGAGCAAATTTAAGTACCATATTCTCATATGCACAAATATCTTCTCAGGACAGCAGGATTTCAGTGAAGCCTCTCCTCCCTCGCCCCCCACTTAAGGATTACAGACATTATCAGCAACCCTACTGGGCTACAGGCAGAACTGAGCCAGCTGTTCCCCAGTAGCTCTCCTGGTGCTACCAGAAAAGACAGAAACAGAGAAACTCCATATGGCTTCTTGGATTCACACTTGTTCCAGCTGTCATCAGTCCTGTGCAATTTTGTGGTTTATATCTTTACTGTGTTTTTAATTTTCCTGTACTTTCCTCCCTTCTATTTGATTTATTCAGTGATTTTGGTAACTATTTCACTTAATGGCTGAATATATTATTAGGAACATTTCAGTTCAAATTACTTAGAATATTTTTCTCTGAGGATTTTAATGCCTTATTTTCATTATAGCCATTGATGATCATAATAGTGTATTATAAGCATCCTAAATCTGGATATGTAACAGACTTTGTTTCTCTTAGCGAAATATCATAAATAATATTCAAAACATTCAAATATCTCTTCAATTTTTATCAGTTGATAAATGACCGAATTTTGCAAAGACTGTTAGCTATAATAAAAAAGCATTTCTTGCACATGAAAAATTGAAGCAGGAAGGCAAAACTGTTTAGTAAAAAAGTTTTTACATGTTCCAATTAATTTCATTTATGAACAACGAAGTACATTCTTTAGGTAGTATTATATTCTACAAGACATCCAAATAACAAGATTTCTTATTACTTATTTGAATTGTTTCTTATGTGTACTTAGTTGCACAACTTATCTTTGAGACAAATATGATATTAGGGTACTTTCAGTATTGCATATCCACACTCAATTGTCATACAAACAGCCTCTAATTTCCAATCTTCAAATACAGAGTTTCTTGAATAGATTAGTTATCTGCATAACATACATTGATAAGTTTGAACTTACAAGGTCAGAAGGTTTCAAACTGACTTTAAGAAAAACAGGATCAGAAAATGCAACTTTGTCGTTCTTACTGACAAAATTTACTGCAGCAGCTCAATCAAAACTCAGCAAGTAAAATGAAAAAAAACTCCAGCTAGTGTCAGAATTGCCTGGTAGATTAGTCTGAATTCAAAGTAAAAAAATTTCCACTGGGAGAGCTGCCAAAGCTGAGACAGATCCCTGCCTAGAGCAGAACGGTGCCAGCTCTGAGCTCCAAGAAAGACAGGCAACAGGAAGACAGTCTAGATGTGAAGATCCTTGGGAAGTTTTCACAGAGGGAAATGGGAAAACAAGATACAGGTCGGAGGAGTTGCTGCAATTGTTTTACCAGCCTTTCCTCCAAATGTCTGTCTGTCTGCCTTTTCCTAAATATTTCTAGTAGTAAGGCTGAAGCAATGACCATTCATTCCATCAGGCATCACAAAAAGGTGCTAACCAGATGTTCAGTCTTATTTCTCTTTTTCCCTCTGACTTTCTTAGTGATATTGTTCCCAGATCAATCTCTCTAAATCTCTATCATAAGAACTACCATTAAGGTACTTTGACCACAAATGAACCTAACATTATTGTAGAAGGAGAAACAATGTCATGATCATGGTCTTCAAGCAAGTTACCTTTGCCATGTTATTCAGTTCATGAAAATCACAATCTGAATTGGGCTTGTAAGTGCATAGCAAAGACAGTGATGATCCATCCCACTGGTATAAAAAACTCTTTCTCCATTGTTGTCGTATAACACTGGAGTCTCTGGAACAACCATATTACAAGCAATGAATACTAAGAACAATAGAGAATAAATTCAGTTGGGGGTGGGGGCGTTGAAATCTGAGGATTCAACCTTAGGTTTGGTTGTTTTTGTGGAGTACATGTCTATCCCCTAAACATTTATTTGTTATCAGATTCCAGAGCTTTAGCTCTCGCCTCCAGCTACCTTTTAAAGATTCTACAGACCTCATGCCTCTGGGTGTTCTGTGCTTGTTTCTAACTTTCAGAAAGTTTTCTTTAAGAAGATCTGTTTGCTCTTATAGAAAATCACAGTGATAGCTTATTAAGAGAGAGGGCTGAATAAGCAACTCAAATCTCCTTTTGAACTGGTAAGAGAAAGTAGTTAAAAACAAATAATGTGACCCAAAATTACCTTTTGTCTTCAGCATCTGATTTTCTCTCAATAGAATTTTCATGTAACAAACAATATGGTTTAATCAGTTCTTTGATTTATGCTGTGATCCCTTGGAAAATTAATTATATTTGTAATCATGTAGTGAGAAGTTACTGTAAGAAACAACACTTTCAGGGTAAAAAGCATTTGTTTCGCTTCTTATGGTTCGAAATTTAGGGCATAAAGTCCCCTGGTGCAGTTTCTTTTCAGGAAGCAGCTTCCATTTATAGCATTTATTGAAGTGGGAAGTATCAGTACCAGTGTTATAGATGAGGAGGATGCATGCATTGAATAAAAAACATCCAGGATGTCAAATTGTAAATAATCCAGAATGATCTTATAGTAAAAAATTATTGAGAATCAGGGTTGTGCTTCTCCACAGGTCCCCTGGAAACATGGGTCACATGTTTTTCCAGCCCTTTCCATCACACTACATCCTATAAATTACCTACAGTGATACCTATACCTGTAGCTAACTGCTGTAAATTCTGTGTGTCCTTGCACACAGTCAGTTCAGACTCTAGAAAATTCGGTGTGGCTTTTGTTGGCAGGGAGATGAAGGGGGAAAAATACATGAGAGAAAGAGCTAGATAAGATCAGCCATGGCTCTGCTGCAAGCCATAATTAATTGTCTGATACAATCCTAAAGCTGACTGAGACCTGTTTTTATGGCTTAATTCCACTTTTGGAGCTCTGCAGTAGATTATTCATATCACTTTTATGATGAGTGAGAAAGTTAGATCAGCATAGAGTTAATTCCAGTTAAGCAAGTCTGAGGATCTCAGAGTAGAGAAATATAAGTTTGGGTGACACAGTCATTAATCTGAAATTTGCTTTATCTGTCTTTATCAAAACTTCTCTCAGCAACATGGTCTTTCTTTACTATCCACTGTGATAGTTATGAATCCATATATGTTTGACATGTTATTCAGACAGAATAAATTGATGAGGGAGGTCAAACTGCAGTAGTTTTTTAGTAGCTTTCTAGTAGTTTTCACCAGATCATTTTTACGTGGAACGCTCCGTGGACGAGCTGGACATAGGCATATGACATTAAGGCACCATTTAGCTTCCAGGTACCCAGATTACAAGAGAAGGCTGAAGTTTTTCTACTTTATAACTTTAAGAATAAAATCCATGGTTAATTAAAATAGAAAGGAATCTCTGAAAGGTAGTCCATACTCATTATTTTCAGGAGTTGAAACATTGCCATCATGTTGTCTTAGTGTGAAGCCTGTTTCAAAGTTTAGGTCTTCATAATATTCTGATAACTTTGAAATTAATTAATTTTTATGATAATGCTTATTTTCAAAGAATTGATCCAAAGTTCTAGACTAAAGTGTTTTCACTTTAATGTCTTTTGAAAATATATTTTTCTATATGAAATTTTAGAATTGTTATTCTAAGCTTCACACTCTTTCTTTGCTTTTTTTAAGTACTATTTTTTCCTCCTGGCTCATAAGCACTACCTACAGGGGTCAGAAATATATATATCAGACTTTTTATTGATATGCTAACTCAGATTTTAAAAATATTGTTTGGATCTTTCATGTAGAGCTATATTGAGTGCCCTTATAGAATATCTTTTTTGTTCTGGCTAGGATAATAATAACCCTTCTCAAATTTTCATACTGTGAAGGAATCAAACACTTTCAAAGCAGAACCATCACACTACAGACTGGAATTTAAGTAACTGTTTTAATATTTTTGACAATTCTGCTTAGGAGGAAAATATTACATGAAAGGAAAGAAGTAAGTAATTGTTAGTATTAGTATTTTGTTGCTGTTGTTTTGTTGTTGTCATTGCTGTTAAGAAGAGGAACCAAAGTCTTCTAAAATGTTTCTTTTCGTTGATGATTTGTAATTGTTGCTGGAGTGAAAATGTAAACTTCTCTTTATATTTTTGTAAGCTTAAATTGTTTCAAAACTTCTTAAACTGCTGAAATTCAATTCCTATCACAATTACACCCTGAATTGTGTTGAAATAAATTCTAGGCTTTGTGATCTGTGAAGTGGTAGTGGCGGTAGTGGAACAAGCTATAGTCGGGAAGAAGAAACAATTTCATATGTGTCATTGCCCAAATGAAAATGTCACATTTATTTCTAGCAATAACCATATGCCATTTCATTGAGAGAAACAATAGATGCCCTCTTCCCATCCACCTCTAAAAGAGAGAGGTCACTCAAGGGTAAAAAAAAACCACTACTTCACCTAAAAACAAGTCATTATTGAGGGCAACACATGGAAAAAAAAACACAAAGAATAATCAGAAAACAAAAACTGTGAAAGCCAGGAAACAGAAGAGTCTTCTAATCGTCCATTAGGGGTGCAGCCAGCAGTGAACATATAAACAACACTCAAAACTTCTTGAAGGTGTCTGGGAAACTGATAAGTGTTGGTCAGTCTTGGAGATGTGATAGGACAAGGGAGCCAAAAGCACTCCCAGGGTTGCCAAAATTTCCCACAACAGTCCAAATTTCTGTCCAGCTTTCCCCAGAGGTACATCTTGCCTATTGATCTCACATCACTAACATCTACAGGTGGAGTTTCCTGTGGGCTCAGAGAAGACTCAGTGCCTATGTGTCAGGCATTGGTAACAGCCTCACATGCCCATGGGCACCACTTACATGAATTTAATCCTGCTTTAAATCCCCCTTCTACTGGTCAGTAGAGGAGACTGGTGTAATTGTTAAAGAGTACCTTTAATTGGACCTAATGCAGCTATTGATTTATTCATGTGAATGAGTGTGACTAACCACTCCAAGAAGAGATTTGTTATTCTCAGCTGAGAGAATTCTGAGCAGATTGGATTTGCATACCTATCTTTTTACTCATGTTAATGAATCTTATGTCTTCTTGTCACATTAACTTGTTATGTTTTGATTAGGCATGGAAATAGATGAATGACTATAAAATATATCCAGGACCTTCTTTATGCATTTACATTTTCTGTGTCCCTTGCTTTCTAATTTGATTAAAACAGTGTGCTTTTGCATTTACATTCCCATTAATCAATAAATCTGCTTCACAGGGCATTATATTAATCAATGAGTAAAAATCCATATTTCTATATACTAAGATTTTTATTTATCTACTTTAATAATCTTACATTATTTTCTTTTGTTTGCTGTCAGAAAATATCATACTCCTGATTTCCAACAACATATTCTTGAAGAAAGAGTACTCAAGTCAGAGAAGAGAAAAAAAATTATTTATATATACCTATACATAATCTTCATTGATAGAGAAGACCAAAAAAGTTGAAAGGGTTTCATTGGATGCCAGGATTTTATGACTGAGTTTATCACCTGATCCTGAGACTTCACAATTCACAAGTATATCCTCTGAGTCCTGAGGCTATCAAAATCAAATCGATCCAGTCAAGAGCATGCTCCAGTTGCCAGTGTGATCAGCTTTTTTCAAGGGGATATACATATTAAAGTAATTCTGGTTTTGGGGGCTCTTGTACTATCCCTTTTGCTTTTGCCCTCAAATGCAGAGTTATTTGTAAAAGACACTGAGTGCAAGGTCTATGATAGCTCTAGAAAAACACACCATTAAGGCTTATCTCTGCTCCAGAGGAATATTCCACATATTAAATGGTGAGTTTTACTGGTTTGTTTCTTTCTTTGTTTCTAATTGAGCATGTGCAATCAGAGCAGAGCCAATGAATTAGATTAGGCATGCAAAGCAGTAACTGTCAAGATCTGTTCAAATCAAAAATAATCCTGGTGAGTCACTCAACAGAGTTTGATTCATTTGAGCAGTGACAGGATTAAACATCCAAAATTACAAACCATAGTTCAAGAAGACATAATTTCTCAAAGCAGAGGTAATAATTGTACAAAGATGATGGAGCAGTGAGGAGGAAAGGTGTTCCCCTAAAAGAGGACATTTCTCATCAACAGTAAAAGAGACTGATAAAAATGCTTCATTCAAAGAATTATTCCTACCAACCACCATAAAATTTTAAAGGAATGTTTCAAAAAAATAAAAACAGACAGAAACTCTCCTATGAAATCAAATGTATTATTTGGCTCACTAGGAAGAAAAACTGTCTTTTCATATTAAGTTTTAAAAATTACCTGGAACCAATATCCCTTTCCCATTAATTCCAAAAAATACGTTCATTTATAACCAAATACAAACCAGAGCTCTTTGTTACCTGTGCAGTCTGAGTATTTGGATAATTGACTTTGTCTTGGCTGTAAGCTTCTTGGGATATTGTGGTTACATATTTGGTGGTCCCTTGGTTGTTATTTGTCTGAATGTTTTTGTGTTGAAGACTCTTCTTGGCTTTGAGGTTTTGTCTGGTAATGACGATTTATGTTGCTGATGCTCTTGTTACCATCTGGGAACTCAGAGTTTTTACCCTTCTATCTGTCCTGTCATAGTTAATTATAATAACAATAACTTAGTTACATATGTGAAAATTAAAATATAATAAAATATATGTTGATATGAAATAACCTGATTTTATCAAACAATGCTGAGGTGGAGTTCAGGTTCTCAGTTCTTTGTGATACCTACTTAATTACAGCTAGTTCTTATGTAAAGCAATTAGTTCTAATTAATAGACTTTGTCTTTGGAGCTCATAACAAGAGGCATGCAATGCAATGCATTACCTAAAAGCAGGACATGAAGGTTATTTGAAACATTCAACATGAATTTAGAATCTGGAAATCATGCCTGATGAGCATTACAGCATTCTGTGAAAAAATCACAAGCTTGGTAGATGAGTGTAGAGCAGTGGACATTGTTTGTCTTGATTTTGGTAAGGGTTTCAGTTTTCAACACTCCCTACCATAACATCTTCATTGACAAACTGATGAAGTGCGGGCTAGATATGGGGATGGTGGGGTGGGTTGAAAACAGGTTGAACTATTGAGGTGAAAGGGTTGTGAGCAGTGGTAATAAAGTCCAGCTGTAGGCAAATGAATAGCTCAGTAACTTGTCTGATAAGCACACAAGTTTTGCTGGAGTAAGTCAAATAACCGGTAGATCTTATTCAAAATTTGATAGCAAAACTCAAGTTACTGGCAACATATGCCACCAACATTTGCAGTCTTTACTGGCATTGTTCCACTGAGCTTTCTAGTTTTTAAAAAAAGTCTGAATGCTCACAAGCTGACAAATTAGAAGCCACACACTGTCACAGTATCACTATCAAAAATGGAGAACTGATCATGTTTTTGATCTACGTTGTAGAGATTCAAAGAACAGAAATTGAAAGAAATTTGAAGAATAAACCAAGAGAATGAAAAGTAATAGCGTGATCAAGTACTCCCTAAAAAGTTGTATTTGGGAAGAACAGTTTAGAATAGAAGCCTCAGCTTAAAGTTCCTACGATTCACAGATTCCTGCTTTTTTGTACTTTTGTATGCAAGCAAAATCTGCAAAAATAAAAAGCATTTTAAAAAAGAAAAGGCGTTGAGAGAAGTGGTGGATGGGACACTATTTGACTTCTTGATTTCTTAACTATTCAAACAGCAAGACAAGAGTAGTCTTTGACTGTATTGCCCATGGTAGTCACACACCAAAAAAATTGAACCTAAATAAAATAATTAGCCTACATGCTACCCAAGGCTTTTGTTATTGCATTGTTTTGCATATACAGTGGTTTAATTATTGTTACTGCAGGGGGATATTTCTATACACAACTGCCTATTAGTGATTTATTTTGACATTAAAACAAAGATTAAAGAAAAGATAAAATAAATCCAGAAGGTGTTTACTCTCAGGTCTGTATTTCACTGTCCAGTGTGAAATAAAATATCTCAGATTCAGAAGATTTTCTTGTAAACTTGTGTGAAAATTCAAACCTGCAACAATGTCAACAACATTTTTAAGACAAAGAACACATCTTTCCTGTTATAGGTGAGGAAAGAGCAGAATATCTGCAGGAAAATCATTATGACCAAATTAATTACTACCATGAAGAATATTAATAAAGTTACAATAAAGGTAAGTTAGTATTCCTCCCTTTTATACTACAGAAGAGTTTAATAAATCAATTGAAATACTTACTCTGTGAATGCATGATTTGCTTAAAGAATTAACTACATTATTTTTTAAACTCCTGTCTTTATGGTGCTCAGAAAATAAAAAGATAACTTTGCTTTCAAAACCTGTAAAGAACACTAATGAAAATAAATTTCTTCCTACTCCCCTTTGTTATTACTCACCTTAAGCAGCTTTTGCAGGTTCAGTTTAAGAACAGCTTGTGGCAGAATGGTAATAAATTTGACAACATAATTTTTCAATATTAAACCATTTGAAATGGACATCCTCAACATTCTGCATTTTAAGCATATATTCATCTGAAAACTCATGTTCAATATACAGTTACTTAATGCACTTCACTGAGAAAGAAATAATACAAACTGCCTGGGGACCAGCATTTATGGGAAATGTCAAATTTCCACCAAAAGGTGGCTTTCTATTTCTGCTAAGCCTAATTTATATGCCACAAGTTTTTACACTTGAAAATGTTGGCATGAGATCTCACAGGTACAAATAAAGCAAGATTAATGCTTCCTTGTTTTCTAGTGAATAGTAAAGCATGCACTACCAACTTGCATTTCAAATGAATTGCCAATGAGGTAGATTGGGAATTGTAATTAGTTACTTAATGTGAGTAGGTAGTTAAAATATCTTTAGGAGAATTGAAGTGTAAATGAAGCTGTGTTCCATTCAGTTAACCTGTGCTTTCATTCATTTCATTAATGTGCCATTTCAAAATCCATATGGAACTAGGTGATTTAAAAGCTCACCACCATCATCCAGTGTATGCAACATACAGCTATTCTTATTTTTATGTAAGAGATTTGATCATTTTGTCTTCAAGATCCAATTGTGCTTAAGATTCAGGTTGCAGTTTTCATATCTTTCAGTAAATTAACAGTGTGGGTTTTATACTATTGATAGGAGAGTTCAAGTCTGGGCCAGCGTAGGTCTCTGTTTCAGGGTGATCTGAATAACTCTACCAGCCCAGTGACTATGTGGACTTAGAGCTCCACTGATAGTAACAGGAGCTGAGATACCTTGATAACATACAGGTACCTGAATTTTCATGGCTGCAAACAAGATGGGGGTTGGCCTCTTCTGTCAGGCAACCAGCAATAGGACAAGTGAAAATGGCCTAAAACTGCAACAGGGAAGGTTCAGATTGGACATCAGGGAAGAATTTCTTCACAGAAAGGATGGTTAAGGATTGGAATGGGCTGCCCCGGGAGGCAGTGGAGGCACTGTCCCTGGAAGTATTCAAGAAATGAATGGACATGGCACTTAGTGCCATGGTCTAGTCCGCAAGATAGTATTTGGTCAAGGGTTCGACTCAATGACCTTGGAGACCTTTAGCAACCTTAATGATTCTCTGACTCTCTGAAACTCCACCCTCAATTTCTGCCTTTGTCGAGTGGCAAGAAGCTTGGAGACTTATGAGTACAAGGATCCAGAAAGAAATAAGTATTGATTATGGTTGGACTTCTGCTTAGTTCTGACTTGATTTGAAGTATGTTGAAGAAAAGTAGATGAAAATTAAAGACTTTCACACCTTTATCCTCTCCTCTTTCTTTTATTTTAGGAATTTTCTGTTTGATTATTACTGTTGCTGATGTATGTGAGACTGCATGAAAATAACAGAGGAGGGATTTGGGCTCTAAGTCTGAAGCATAACCACTATTAAATCCTTACAATAGTATACAAAATCAATAAAGAACTGATGTTGTTGCATGAACATCTTACTGGAATTCTCCACTCATAATGTTTTTTTTGGCACTACTGTGCAAACATACTTCTCTGCATTACTCACCTGAGGGAAACAGCACTGGCATAGGGAGTGAAAAATAGTTTTTTCAGTGTAACTTGATGATGTCAAAGTGTGGAGCCCAGATTTCCATGCACAACTGAATGCTCCACCATGATGCTTGTATCTTATAAAATATTGAAGCCATGGGTGTTCTTGTTTTTAGCAGAGCCATATAAAAGTTGAACAGATAGTTTTAGAAGTTTCTAATAGATCCTAGAGATTGATTGCAGTTTTAATTCTCTGTCTTTGATGTGATACCTTGCAGCTTACTTAGGCTTATTTCTTCTCCCAGAAATGAAAGCTAACTGGATGGCAAACGCCTCTGCACCGTAGACATTTAACATAAAGTAAGAAAAAAACCTACTTTTTAGATTATAAGGTAGGAAGAAATATACTTTTTAGGTTACAAAACAGATATTTATGCTGTGTTATATTTACACAACTGGTTTTTTTAAACAATAGTATGACAAGAGAATCTCAAGACTCAGCTATAACCAACATAGTACAGGTGTATTCAGGAAAGGGATACAGCCTTATACATCCACAGAGGTGTGACCTCCATGAACCAGAACCAATAGACATAATAGATGGATATGTGGTTATACCAGAGGTGGTAGAGACCAAATAAATCCATACATACGTGATAAAACCACTTTCCTTGCCCCATAAGAAGAAAACATTGCAGTAAAAAACATTAAACACATATATTGAGGTATGTGGTAATGCTCCTTTTTTCTCTTTAAACCTGACACAGAACAGTTCAGGTTTTCAAAAAATCTTTGTTTACCTGAAATTGACATCTGTAGTTGAAAATAAAAGCTCTTTTCACACTACTTTAAAATCTGCACTTACTTAGAAGCAATTTGTTTGTGTCTACATTTGAATATGGAAAGGTAATCCTAGAGTTGTCCAGGGCTGTCATTTACAAATGACTGCCCATTACTCACACAAAAGGAGTTATTTATAACTCGGTCTCTATTAGAATACAACCTGTTTATTTTAGGCTTCGTAAATTGCCCTTAGGTTGATGAGCTGATAATTATATGTTTCTTTCTTCAACTGATGGCTCAGGGGACAGACATAATATTAGTTATTTGCTTTAACAATTAGGAAATTGTTCAATTAGTGCTCTAATTGACTAAATTACACCTGCAGAGGTCTAAAGAATTTCATTATCACCTGTGTGAAAGCAGCACGGTTCCCATTACCTACATCTATTTTTTTTCTATTTTAACCCCATCATTACTACTTCCGTGCATATAACCGCAATGAAATTGGCAGAATTTCCAAGCTTTAAGCATATTTTTTATTTCATTATAAGTCACCAGCTACAATACTCGATCAGTCCCACTTTATGCTGGTTTGATTTACATTCTTTTCAGAGTTTCAGTTCCAAAAAAAGCAAAAATATAATTCAATACCTAGAGCAAAAGCCTGGAAATAACAGCAAAATAGATTTTCCTAGAAAGAGAAAAAAATGCACAAATTCATTTCTTTAAACAAAATTTAAACCATTTAATTTTTAGAGGACAGACATAATATCAAGTGTGTTGTACTTAGGAAAAATTAGACCTCTTAAAGTTGCACCGTGATATATATTTTATTATTATTTCTGTTGCGTTTATTTATATGATACATTTTTTAGGACAGGCATCTTGCATAATGGAATAACAGACTATATTCTGGATTTTCCCTTGGGTGTTAAGATAATAAATATAGCAATAAACTAAACTGCACACATTTGGCTGAAAACATACTTTTTATATTGCTGTATGTATTTCAGGTTAAATCTGCCAGTTGTATAGCCCTGGACTACCAAAAATGTTTCTCTTGGCTTGGTTGCTTCATGGAGAAAAGAGCACTGAATTAATTTCCATTTAAAATAGGAATTTGTGTCTGTGTTGTGTCCAAAAGTGGTTCGGAAAAGGTACTCAAACAAATTGATTTTCTTTAAGCTGTTTAATGTTTTCAACCAAATTATAACTCACACAGCTCTCACATTTGAGAGGCAAGAAAGTATAATCACCACACCAAATTTCACAGTTTGCCATTATTCTCAGTTAACTCAATAGCTTCCTCTGTTCATGGCCAGATCTGTTAAGGCCCCACTACACTGATGATGACTCACAGAGCGGTGCCTGGACCCTTTCTGGGAGTTTGTGAAGACATCAGAACAGTAACAGCAGTCACTGGTCTAAAATAACAGGGATTCGGCAGCCTACACAGTTATGTCCTGGCTTCATATTCCAGTGTATGCCTTATTTATTCTGTCTCTGCTCCTACCAGTGTGAGAGGGTCTTTTCACTTTTTGTGCAGACTGAGAAAGGACACTGATAGTCAGCAACAAGTAGCAAAAGAATATTAAAAGATCTACCCGTTGTTATTGTTGCATTTTGGAGCCACTTCCAAGGAACATATTATTTTTCTGCTCTCTGCCTCATGATCAATTAAAATGACAATTTGCTTTTTTCTTGTCTGAAACGTGAGCCCTTCAAGCACACATTTTCAGAATCTACAGATAATTGGAAGTTGCACTTCCCAGGGTGTTTAACTGACCATCTTTTTTTTTCTGGTACAATACCACTGATTTTCATAAGAATTCTACTTAAGGACCTGCGGACTAACTGTTTAACTATATTAAGTATGACCTAATTTTCAGTGAAATACAAGATAAAAGAAATTAAATTTGTAAGCAATTTTTCAATTTACAGAAAGTGTGTATCAAAAAAAAGCTTTTTAGTAGATTTAGTTATTAGAAAGTACAGCTAATAGTTTAGAACTAGAAACAGTGGTGTGTTTATTGGGTTTTTTTCTACAATGGTGAAATGCTTCTTTCACTTGTGTCCTAATCTTACACTGGATTTTGTATTTGCATATGCTAAAAGATGCTGAGCATAATGTCTCCTTCACAATGGTCTTTGCAATGATCTTTTGGTTCCCAGTCAGAATCTTTAAGTATTGCAGCAAAGATCATGACTTGACATAGAGGTGCACTGTTCAGAACACTATCAAGAAAACAAGTCATTCCAAAGATTGTGTTGAATTAAGTTGATTTTCTTAGTAACTCTGCCACCTGCAGCACTAAAGAACAAATCTCTTCATGATGGACAGGTCAAACATAGTTTTTCATAAGGTGCCCACAGCTGTTCTTTCTTTTCCTAGTGAATTAACCACTTCATTGCTGTTCATTCATGCATGTGTCATTGTAGTTTTAAGGAGAATGTGAATGGAAAATGTAGCTTCAAGGTCTAGTCTTACTGAATCAGCCTCATTATCCTGAACATACTGATATGCCTTTTAGTCCTGAAGAAACCATTTGTGCCTTTCATTACATGTATATGCAAGAACACACAAAATTATCTCAGAGAAAAAAAAAATCAGAATTTTGAATAATGTGTTAAAGTGTTGGCAATATCATCAATAAAAGGTAACAGTGTGGGGGTTTTATTAGTAAGCCATATGCCTATAAGATTGAATGCACAAAGAAAGTTAAAGAAAGTGTCAGGTGATGAAAATGAGACTTTTAGTATAAGCAGGTTCTTTTCCCCAGTTCCAATAGTGAAGAAAACTGAGAACACATATTAAGATTATAAGGTAATCTAAAACTAAATATAATTTGCATGGCAGAAAATGTAACTTAATAGGTATTAGCAGCAGAGAGCACTCTGTGAGTTATGAAATACAGTGCTACATATCACTTGAACCAGATGTTTGTTGGGTATTCATCTATAATTCAAGTTCATACTATCCATACTAATGTAAGAAATTATCTACTACATTATAGAATGTTCATACATCAGCTACTAAGAGTAGCTGTGCTGTTCCAGACTTTATATGGCAAAATAAAAAAAATTAAATCCTTAAGCAATGAAAAAGGACTAATTCAGTGTACCAAGAGCTATCTAGCTGTTACTTTGCTCTGTCCTGAAGATCTTATATTAATTCCAGGAGACTTGTCATGAATAGTAGAATCAGAGGAAATGTTTACAGTCTTTTTTGTTCATTCTTTCTAGTCTTTAAAATTCAGCATATTTTATTTGTTCACTTTCAAATTCACTTTCAAAATATATAACTTTCAGAATATTTTCTGAAAATTCATTGGAGAGTTGTGGGGTTTTTTTAAATTTATATCCATTGCTAAATACTGAAATATACTGGTAGTTCCAAGAGATAGTCAAAATTTTACATTATAAACACTGCAAAGAATGAGAGTAATGATCACTGAGAAATCACTCTGATTTTTCATATATGAGGGAATGTAAAATCTCTTATGACAAAAGATTTGCTTGCAAGAAGTTTTTCAGTTTCTTCAAAAGCAAGTGATTCAGTAGGCTTTAAAAGTAAAAGAAAATAAGCTTGGAGATTCTTCATTTCTCACTTTCTATTTAAAAGAGCTCAAGAAGTCCTCAATAATATGCTTTTTCTGCAAGCTTTGCTACTGTACCAACTGGAATTTTCCATGGAATTTGTATGAAATGGATCAATTAAGGAATAAAAAAGAATCTATCCACTTATCTGACCTGGCAAAGTGTATGTGGTAGATTAAATATTAAGCTCTTCCTCTTATACCAGGCTTCCTGGATTCACTGCAATTGTCATGATGTCCCAACCTTTAATGAATTTTGCCAAAGACCTGCTGGTCATTCCTCATCTTCTTTCAATCTTTACAATTTCTGCATGCAAGCAGTGAGAGGTCATGAGTCTAACTACCAGCAGTACCCTCATAACAACTGCTTGAACAATCTCATATGAGAACCCAATGTTGTGTGATGGAAATCACTATGAAATTAGCAGAGAATTCAGCAAGAGCAGTACCAGATACAAATTACAGAGTAAATTAAAAACAAACAACCCCAAATAACACTTCTGTTATTCTAAAGAAGAGTACAGGAGAAAGGTAAGTTTTCCTGCGGTATTAGCTGAATCATCAGGGTGTTTCTTCAATACCCAGACTGATGGACTTACAGAATAAATAATGTGTACTATCTATGACTGCATTTTATGCTTAGAGAGAAAGAACTTTTAAGGTAATTCACAAATTTTACATTTACATTTAAGCACTGAATTTTTTGCAGTATAACTCAAGGAAGAAGTGGCTTGAGTTCAAGCTGTAATTAAAATGTTGCTTTTATCATCTCTAGCATAGCCCACAGGGAATCTGAAACAACAGTAAGCCTGTTAAACAAGATAAAATATAGTAACATACACTTTTTCTGACAAGCATTTTACCAGTTTTCATAATTTTGTTTAAATAAACCCAGAAATCTCTCCTTGTGGACTTTCTAATGGAATGTGAAATCTTCCAGGAGCAAGCAAGCATGAGAAGGCAATTAATGCAATTGCTGTCTTTGTTGACAATTGCCAAGCAAGATATAAAGAAAAAATTATTACAGGTAACTCATTCATAGAAAGATAAGGGATTGCTGTGTTTCCATTAGCTGAATGTGACTATCTACATTTGGAAAAAGGCCCTGCAACTGAGGGGATAAACTTCTTTCATAGGCTCTATTTTAACAACATCTCAAGAGTTGACATTTTAGATTGCTAAATCTAATTGTAAAAGGAACAAATTTAATTGTCTGGCAGATGGTATGTTTTCTGAGAACAAGATAAACCATGATTTTACACCTTTGCGTGCACACTAGCGTAAAGAGTTGAGTGGTTCTTGGCAAATGTTAGATCACACTCCGCTGTACTTAAAACATTTTGTGATTAATTTCAGGGAATTTTATCTACTAAGATAAATCACATTTATACAGTATATTGAGCTAGCTTCTCTGATGTAGATTTGTTTATGCTGACTAATTCTTGATTACTCCAGCTGAGGATATGAAACCTCTTCACTTTAGGACTGACCACAAGGAGGTCACTGAAACCCAAGCCAGATTTATTTATCTCTATGAAGTTTTACTTAAAATTATTACTTACAAAAATACACTAACTTACTTAAAACACCATTACTTTGGGTTTGTTCACTTATTTGTTCTTACAATCACTAGCTCCGAGTAAACACTGAGATTTTTTTAACATTCCCTATTGCCCAACACTGTAACAGTAGTTAATTTAGTTCAGTGTTTCCATTACTATCACAAATGTTTCAGGGTTTCCCTACGTAAAAACCTATGCTTGTGTGGAATAAAAGTTTACAGTATTTTGTCCACTGGTGTTCACAATTAGTGACAGTTCTCCAGTGATTATGGTTCAGTAAAAACAGAAAACTTTCAACAGATTAAGGATAAAATGTCTTCTAGATTGATTTCTTTTTTCCTCAACTAATGACTGGACAGTCCACTCAAATACAATAAAAAAATAAAAATATTTACAGGATGGCTATATTATTATCATTGTTGTAACTGCTATTGTTATTGCTAATCTTCTAACACATCAAAATAGAATTAATTTTCATTAGTTTTTAAGAGTGAAGCTTAGGTATGGCTGAAAAACACCCTAATTTTTTCAAACTATATTTCATTTTCATTTAATTTTTACTATAGTTCCTTTATGACATAAATAGACTGATTACTCTAAAAATGTTCCATTATTCTGCTTTTTCTTTCTTTTTTTTCTTTTTTTTTTTTTTTTTTTTTTTTTTTTTTTTTTTTTTTTGAAAATCAGGTCATAAACTCGTAAAATTTAAAGGCGTGTTTCCTAAAATTTCCAGATGTCTGTGTACCTGTCTGTCCTGGAGATTGTATTGCCTAAGGGATCTTTGTGGATTTGGCTCTTCCATTTCTATATTTCTCAACACTTGGCAGACAGTTTTACTGTGGTTCTGTTTTGTTTTGTAATTGAGCAGAGTGGCTACAGCAAATCTTGTAACCAGTATGTTGAAAGGTTAACAAAATACACACAGCTCGCTCTTGCTGTATTTCTCAAAGCTCTTGTGAATTGAGTTTTCTCTAATTTGTAACAGGCTTTGTGAGAAAGTTACTTACTTTCAAAGACATCTGTCAAAACAGCATTTTAGAGCTCCATGAAGACCTCAGAGTTTACAGCATGAGATTCTCCTCAGATAGGATAAACCTTTCAAGTTAGCTCTTTCTACGGTGGATTAAGGAAGTGGAGGATGGTGAGGTGTTGAAGGTTTATACCTTGATAGAGATCCTGTGAGCACAGTCAATCCTCAAAGATGTATTTTCTCTGTCCTCACAATTTACCTCATGCCTTTCAAATAAAATCAACGTCTCACTCTGGTCCCACGTGCCAGATCAGCCAGCTGTTGCCTAAAAATTAGTAGGATCTGTTCTTGGCTGGGTAAAAGTGTGAACTTGTCCATTAGTTCTGCTGTGTATAAGATTCACTGTGTGACAAACATTTCAAAATTGTCCCTGGTCTTTAGGAAAGCACAATCATGCTAATGTGAGCATGTTTAATGACTTTTATAACTACTTTATTTCTTGCTGTTAAATCCTGCTTGTCCTTTGACAGTTTTCTTTCCCAAGGAGCCAATATGAGCAGACAAACACTCTCACAGAAGGGCACAGAGCATCAAACACCAGCACACCATTTCTCCCTCCCCATTCCCATTTCCCACTTCCCAAGAAGATGAACTTCCCTAAATAAGAATTTCTGTTTAGTTCAAACTTGGATAAAATAAATGCATAATGCTCTCTGCAGTTTAGCCTGTGTGAAAATTCAGATGACTGCCAACATTTAACAAGATTCATAGCAGTTAACATTACTAATACCACTAGCTACTGGCTAATATTAAATTCTGTACTAGACTGATTTTTATATTACCAAGAGGCCAGGTCTTAATTGGTCATTCCATTGCTGGTATTGTTATTTTATTCAATAATAGTTAAGTTAAATACATTCAATGTATTTTTTCAACCTTCCTCACATCTTGTGCTTATCTGATGATTTCATAAAGAAAACAGATATGCCGTACATTTGATACAAAATGTGTAATAAACCATGGTTCTCTCTTTTCAGAAATAAAAAAAAAAAATAGTCTGCTTCTAATTAATGTCAGAACTTTGATGGATTTGGCACTGCTACCTTATGTTGATCCTGGCATAATTTAGTCACAAAAAAATGGGTTTATAAACTGTAATCAATTAAATCCTAACTTTTCCTTGTACTATTTATTTACACTATGGTAGTATTGAGAAACACTAATCAAGACCAGATTTCTATTAAAAGAGAATTAAGACCAGATTTGCATTAAAAGAGAGTTTTATATTAAATATTTCAGCTAAATGATTCTATGTCCAGAGTCAATAGTTAAATGCAGGATGAAATGAAAGAAGGAAGTAAATCTCTGGGAAATGAAGTCACTGGCTTCTGTCACACGGAATGCCCATGGCCAAGGAAAGAAAGATCTCAGTCTGAAATTTAGATACAGTACTTAATCAACAGGGCTATGCTCTTCTTATTGTTTTATACAACCTGCGATCAAGACCACATGCCTTAATTTTATCACCATGGTCATCACATCCTATAAGGCCTTGCCAGGATGGAGGTTTAATAGTTATGTACAGTATACACTGGTTTTGTACAGGGAATTCAGACACCTTTTGCACTTTTACAGGTGATTTGCACACTGCACACACACAGGAGGTCTTATCTCTCTCTCTCCCATAGAAAACAGGATAAATGAGGTAAATACTCCTCAGTCACAGGTGAGGTGCTGATCTAGAAACTTGGCATTACTGTTATAGATAATCAAGATTTTAATGAATAAGAATCTGGACTTTTTTGTTACATTAAGTACTTACATATGCATAGAAATACTCTGAGATTCCTAGAGCAGCCTGGCTTTACGTTGAGTAGAAATAAAAGGTGTCTTAATATCACCACTTTAATTTACTGTACTTGCTTAGTAGATGTTTGCTCAGTTTGATGCGCCTTCTGCTTACTAATTTTCTGCACAAATACAAACCCAGCACTGGAATAAACAAATAATAACAACAACAAAAAATATTGTGCCTTTCATCCTAGATTTACTGCACAGTATCTTTGCAGACCCAAATATTAAACCCTTCAGATTTTCATTTGAAGAGGTGAAAAATAGGATTAGAAACATTTCTGCACAAAACATTTTCTTTTAGAAATGCTCAATTGAAAGGTCAATTATGATTATTATTATGTACATTAGAAATGTACAATAAAAAGTAAAATTATATTGTAGTTAAAAGTATTAAGTAAACAATGTGAAAAATGGTTTCTCACAAACCATTTTTAACTTTTTAAACAACTTAGTGCATGTACATACTGTAGTACAGACAGATGTAGCAAAGCGTAAATCAGCAAAGAACTGGAACTTGAGTTCCACAGATGAGTCTCCATGTTCCTATGTCTAACTTTGAGTGGTTGTTGTTTCCTTTTTTTTTTCCCCATCCACAAAACTGTGCCTAAGCCAGCAAATCTAACTAATAAGTCACTGAATGAGTGACTGGCCACACACACGAGTACACTTATTTCTGACTAGGTTGTACCTAGTTGCTGTGCAGCTTGTAATTGCTTCTGCTACAACAGCACTCTCAGGGGCAGATTACCATTTGATATCCCAGTTCGGTATGAGAAGTATTCTTCATCAGTGACTTTGGATCACTTTTTATTTCTAAGGTGATGTGTACTGAGCAAATAAAAGGGTGGTTAATACAGTAAGACATTCAGAACATGTTTCCAGAGTAGAGATGCAATGTATCACAATTAACTACACATACTGAGCCTTTCACTGCCCCCCAGACCTTGAAAGATTATGCTTCGTGGCTTTGTTCTCCCTAAAGAAAGGGCTGGTATGCATCACATCAACTGGATCAAGCTTCTGACATATCTTATATGGTTATGTGTCAAACAGGAAATGTTGAAAAATAGCCTAAATTACTGTCCTAAAGTACTTCTAGTTTGCATTAGCTCTTTAAACAGATGTGTTGCTGCTGGTGTTACTTTTATTTTTGTCACATTTCTGTTTACACAAACTGATACTTAACTGGAATTCATTCTGGGCATCCATTAATGTCTTTCCATATAATCCCAAACTGTAGCAGATGTTATTAATCTTCAAAAAGGCTTAGAGAATTTTTCTCACCATAGACAAAAATATTATACTCATCCAGGCAACAAGTCCATTAAGAAACCAAAGTCAACCATACAGGCATGACAAAGTGAGAGGGAAGATGCACTTATTGATTTATTATACATGCATATATAAAATATGTGCTATAAACATGATGTACAAGTTGAACAGAAAAGTATTTTGTTGTGGTTTTAACATTCTCATGATGAGAAATAATGATTTAACATCTGCTGTGCAGCCAGAGAAAGCTTTCTGTCCCCCATTCACTACAGTATTTGCCACAGTGTGTAGTTATTAGGAATAGGTGAACAAAATCACATCTCTTGACTTTGGGAGCTTGACTTCAACCACTAGGTTCCCTATACTGTGAAGAAAGGTGGATGTTTTCAAGGGTTATTCAGAATACCTGTATTAGACAGCAATTCTTTGAGTCACCTCTAAATGTAACACTCTCTGTTAACTTTATAGGGAGCCTAGAAGTCGTCAGGCCTGGCAATGTGAACATCCCTCTTCAGTTGCTGCACACTCTTTCAGTGGGCTGAAGGTAACTAGATCATTCATGTAGTTTATAGATGCCAGATAACACAGTTACAGTTTATGCAACTGTCAATAAGTCTATTTTTTTTTCCTGAGTAGCTGCTTTTAGAAGATATGTCTGTAATCATTATTATTCCATTTTTAATTTTTCTGATTTGACATTCATGATTTATCAATCTGATGGAAATGCATGGAGATGTATTGAATTCACAAACTTGTTATGCTGAGGGCACTAATGAATATGAGAATTAGTGCATCTCTTTGAACCAGTGATAAAGCTCTGTGCAGTCTTATGAAAAGAATGCAGTAAGTGTTTACCTGTTCACTTACACATACACCCACAAATGTTGTTACAAAGATTTTAAATTTTGCACTTGCTCATAGCAAACAGAAAATATTTCTGGGCAATGAAAGAATGAGGAATTTTAAAGTCTAAATTTAAAAATTCACTGCAAATATCTGCTGAATGAATTCTGAAAAAAAAAAAAAAATTAAAATTCTGTGATTTACCAAAATCTAAACAAATCAGGTATGCATATTAAATTGCTCACAACTTCGTGAACATTTGCTAAATGGTATTTCATAAGCAAGAGGGAGAACTGCTGAAGGGATTGAGGTTACTGAACAACCTGAAGTAACTGAACTGTGTAATTAAAAGCACTTAGTCTGAGAAAAAATATTTGACTCCTGTTGAATGCAATGAGAATTGGTGCAGTTGGAGAGTCCCCAATACGAACAGTACTGTAGTGTTTCAAAGACATTAAACAAGTCAAAAAGGCTGTAAAATATTCCGTATTAAGACTTATGGCATTATTGTAGGAAAAATGTTTAATCTATTTTGGGACTTAGAATAAGCTGAACAAGAATTTCCCCCCCTCTAAGCCAGTAAACCAGCACCATCTAACACTAAATGTAATTAGTTACAAATTGCCTGTTACAAGTTAATTAAACTTCCTTGCTTCTCTGCTGCTTAAGCAACATGTAGATTCTTTTATGTACTTGCCAATTAGGGCATGGGGATTCTGCTTTCTAATTGGATAAAAAAGTAATAAACTGAGCAGTGTGCTGTTGATATCCAGAATGACTTTGTTAAAAAAATAGTGGAGACAGGTTTAATGCTTCAAATATTTATCTCAATTGAAATTGATTAAAACAATTTGAAGTTCCATTAGATATAGATACAATCCTTTTGTTAACGAAGTCCATCTGGTCTAAGAAAGAAAATTAAGATTCACTAATTGAAATTTGGAAGCTTTTTTCCAAACATGCATAATTCATACTGACAGAAAACAGAAGCTGCTATTCACCACAAACTGTCAAGTAGATGAATGTTTCATTTAGATGGAATTTAAGATTTCACCCAGCAAGAATCTACAAATGCTTATATTAAGTCACAGTCTGAGAAAAGAAAATCTGTTCTCTTTTTACTGGCTCAGTATTAAAATCATCTCTTTTTTTTCACTGTGAAGACATCTTAACCTTAAGTGGCACCACATTTGACCTTTCTCATTGCCAGCATTGGAAGGCCCTTTCTAGATCATGAGCATTATTCAGCTGTGCAATCCTGAAACTTCATTAGCAAGTGATTCTCCTTTTTTTTAACTTGTCATATATTTACAGAAAGCCGCTTTTGTGTCAGGATGCAATTCCATTTTATAGGAGGGCTACATTTAAGTATTCCTCTCCTTGGTTACTTTTCTTCCCTCCTGCCTTGTATTTTGTCCCTGAAAAAAATAATCTCAGATCAGATCATTTATTCAGTCTACAAAGTTTTGCCACTCAGTTGCGCTAAAGCAGCTGAGCAAACTCAGATGGGAACAAGTATCTGCAGAGAAGACAGGCCGGGAAATCTTAGATCGTTGTGGCCACCATGCATTTCACATGGACTGTGGCAAGAGAGACACTAGCGTAAATCCTCTCTATTTCATCATGGGACAACCACAGGTGACCTTCTTCTCTTCCAGGTATGATGTTTACCTGTATTTATCATTTCTGAACTGCTATTTTACTGTCTTGATGTGTTTGAAACATGAATGAAACTCTCACTTTTTACTGAAGTGTAGAAAGTGTCTTGTATCAAGCATATGGTTTAACATGTTTAGCTTTAGATGGATCTTTTCCCCATAAATATCCACAAAATAATGAAAGTTTGGCCTTCAGAGAAGATACTGACAATTGTATCATTGGCTTTATTGATGCTGTGTTTTGTTACCCGTACACCATTCACTGCTCATGAAAAAGAAAATTATATCTGAAACATAGTGATTGTCAAGTGGTGATGGGGAGAAGAAACTGGTGAAAGAGGTGCTATAATTGGAATTTTTCCTTCTGCTTTGCAGTATGCTCTGGATGAATTTTGTATCAATAGAGAGCTTTGCTGAGCCAAGATAAATAATCACTCAAGTCAGTGTACTCAGGCAAGAAAAATCAAAGTCATAGCACTCTGAAGGAAGCACAGGTGTCTTCTGCTCTTAGTGAACCACCTGCTCATGAATACATACAGTAAAGGTATGGTTTGATGATAATTTGAATATGAGTAAAAAATTATTAATAAGTCAAGTACAAATAAGTACTGTCAGAATTCATCAAAGTCATCTAAAGGAGTGGAAAACAATTCTACTTCGATCTACATGGATAGAGTGAGGAATAAATGCTCAAAATGAAGAAGTATGATGACACTATGGGTGCTGAAGAATAAGATATCAGCCAGCAATGATGCTGGAAGGTGCCTGACCTAATTCAGGTGTCTGTTGCAACTATCCAACCATGTTCTCAAAGAATTCCATTGTGGCTAATTTAGCCTATTCCTCAGGTATCTCTTCCTGTCTAGAAAAACTTCTCATATATGTCCAGGATATGAGAGAGTTGAATCTATTTTTTTATCCCCTCTGTTGGACACAGAGGATGGATCTTATAAGATCTCTAAGTCAGGAAATTTCTTTTTCTGCAGTTTGCTCAGTGACTATAAATCCAGTCTGAAAGCCATAAATTTTTTTATTGAGAAACACTAAAACTAAATCAATAACAGTGACTTGTCAGGAAAAAAAGTATCTCTTATTTAAGAAAAATTTATAATTATTAATAATTTTTGACTGAACCAGGTAGAATTATTTTCAATAAATATCCTCTTCAGTGAGTAACACTTCATTCAGAAGTGATGTGCATTTGTAGAGCCCTGAAGAAAAAGCTGGAAGATTGCTCAAATCAAACCCCAGCAAATGCAGGGGGTTTTCTGCTCTCTCAGCCGGCAATTTTCACTAGGAAGTGTTATAATCCTCTTTAAATATATATGTATACAGGGCCAAACTCTGAAATTTATCATCTGAGATGGATTTTAGATTTCCCTATTACAACTACTTAAACACTATAGCTGGTGGTTAGAAAAATAATATATTTGGTACAATCCACAGATGAGAGGAAGAGAGAGAGCTTGTGAGCTTGTGCTAATGTGAACCCCCAGATATACAAAGGAGGTCCTAACTCAAAACAGCCTTTAGTTCTAATTTTAAGTGACATACTGCACCAAGTAGGGAGGGCAGTATAAACCTGCATCCTATGATACAAGGCTTTGGGGTTTAAAGTGGGAAAAGTTTGTCTCTTCACTTTATTTTAAATTATATTAATTATTTCATGTTTTTCAGCTATATTTTTGCACTAGTGGGAAGATGGTCTGCATGACCTAAAAGCCAGTTACACTCTTCTACTTCTCTGAATAGAAGGATGTTTCCAAGGGAACCACTTGCAGTCCTGTCATCTGGGCTGTAGCCATTTAGCCACTGCTACCTTGAATATATTTGAATATATTTTCTCACTCCTTGCAAATTCTCTGAAAGGTTTCTTTCCTTTGTGCCCTCAGACTCACTTGCTGCCCGCCCACCCTCCTGCTCTTTTTTCAACAATTTCTTGCTATATGAACTCTATAGCAAAAAGCAAATGCAGGCTTTTTCCACCACAAGCATGTTTTAATTGCCACACTGCTGCTGTCACGCTATGGAAAACCAATATTATATTCCTACTGCAGTCTTAATGAAGTGACAAGTGGCCTAATATTAAACTGACATCATGGTTAACACCAAGTGGTGTTATTAATGGAGTATACAAATCCAGTTTTCTCACTTTAACTCATAACTATTGGACCGAGGTTAATCACCCATTTTTCTCGTTTATGGCGTCATGTACTGATCTATTTCTAATAGCTGGAACCTTAGCCCCTGCACTTTGCAATAAAAATAAAATAAACTAAATATTTAAAAGTTAAACACCGCTTAAACAGGTTTACTGAACAGACACATTCTACTTTTGACATGATTTGAGGTACGAATTTCAATGCTTGATTAAATACACTTTTTTCACTAGTTGCATAGAGATGGCCAGGAGGAATGATTTATGATGCAGCAATCTTTCACAAAATATATCTGTTACTTAACCCCAGCAGCCATCCACAGGGCCAGGGACATTTAGTAAGCCACAGTCTAAGTATCAGTCCCAAGTACCCAGAGAAGAGTAGTCAGATTATTCAATACACATAATACCAACACTGACTGTGCTTGAAGAACAATCTGAACCTCCAAAGCCAACTAAATTTTCCGTTCAGCTCAGGGCTTTGTATCAGACAGCCTTGATAATGAAAGAGTTTAAGCATTTCACTAAACCTACTGAATGATCAAAGTTCAAGGTGTGACTTGGAGTTCTGCTGTGTCAGGATTGCTGTGTGTTCCTACAGAGAGAACATGAATCCATACATCCCACTACAGGCAAAGCCTCTAGTTATTTTTCAGACATAATGTTGGTTATTTCCACACCAGTATTGAGAAATAGGCCAAAATGTTTCTCATTTCCCTCAGAAATCATTCCATAGTATCAACTAGAAATATGACAAGATAAATTTCTCTATGGCTTCATCTTCAAGATTTGATGTCAAGTGTTTTTTCTTGGTAGTCAGAAAATGAAGTTTTACAAGGAATAAAGTAACCCTGAATGATAAAACACCTGATGTTGTATTCAAAAAATTTCCTTCTTTAATATTTACCTTCAGAGCTATTCACTGTTGACCAAATTAATCAATTTTTTTAGTAAAGTTTATAGAAAATACCTCAGCAATAAAAACTGTATGACTAATCATCAATTTTCTTATTTTAAATTGTAAATCTCAAGCCTCCTAAAACCAGTTTCAAATTACACTAGTATCAGTCAATTTATACTTATATTTGGGAGATGCAGTAATTGGAATAGAGTGAATAATTTGTTATGATTTTTTGGATGTGAGAATAACTAAAGCACATACAAAACATGGAAACTCAAGTCCCTATGAAAGCCAATAAGACCTACATTCCTAAATCTGTTTACAGAGTAAGGACATACCCTTTCTCTTCAGTGATATCATATTGTTTGTGAATTGCTAACAGAATGCCTGATATGGTACAAGACAGAAAACAAATTTTACACAAAAATTAGACACATGAAAGAGAGCTACTAAGAACAAGAAATCGAGGAAATATTCAATAATAAGCTTTGTTTGTAATAATCACCCCCCGTAAAAAGTACTGAGGCAGAAGTGAAATATTTAATGGAAACCAAGCAATGACTCTGGTATTGTAAAAAATTAACAATGATAATTCTTCAGATGTACCTTTCATAAGAGGGAATTCCTTATTAGTGGTACTTAGTCCATAAATAAGGCCTCTAAATGTAATAAACTAACCTGCATACAAACAGGAGAGCTCTGTGGAGCACTGACATTGCCTTGTAATGAAAGGTCATTCACAGGAAAGGAGCTGCATTTAGCCAATACAAACTAAGGCTGTACCTCTTTCAGCCTGGAAAACACAGAACAGTTTTTTCCTATGGACACCCAAGGCAAACTCTGAATGTAGAACAGTAGAACATTTGGTCAATAATCTTTTAGCCACAAGTAGTCAGAATCTTGATTTTCTGAAGTCATCCTATCTTACAAACACCCATCATTTTGAACTTCTCTGAAGTGCAGTAGACTACACAGTGTGATTTTAGATACCCTTGAAGTAATTATTTATGTAGGGGAGTTTCTGTAAAGTGTGGGAATGTGCTTGGTTGTCATTACAGGATTCTATGCTATCTTTTACAGAAATAGCTCTCTTTTTTTTTTCCAGGGGAAAGGGAAAAGACATGCAGAGAATTGTCAGACTACAACACTATATTTGTAACTAAGATACACAGGAATTAAAGGCAAAGGTAGAATGGATAATGCAACTGAAATTTTCAGTTGACAAAAATGTACCCCTAGTTGTCTGTAGAAAGACCACTAGCAATGTTCTATAATAACTGAAGTTTGAATCAGTGTCAAATGTCTATGTCAACAAGATAGCACCATGACCTGAATCCAACAGGCTGAAGATGAATTCAGCAGGTCTATTCATGCTATTCCTTTATTTCCCTGATCTTGAATGAAGTGGCCCAGAAAATCTCTCATGGTCTTACAGTTTTCATCTAAATCAGCTGTAGATCATAAATAATAACAATAAATAAATAGAGACATATAATTACATATATTTAATAAATATATTTAATATATTTTATAAATATAATTGATTAGGCTGGCAAATCATGGTAGAAATGGGAAAACCATAAAGTTTTTGTATTAATTACAAAGCAGTAAGTAATATAACATTGCACATTAACTTCCAACAAGATCTAATGACTGGATAATAATGAGTGGAAAAAAGAAAAGCTGAAACCTTGTAGATGGATTCACAGAGACTGTAAGTGATAACATAATTTTTAGGCTATTTCATTTCCTTTCTATTTTTTTACTGTGAGCTGGAACTCTGTCTTACGGTGACCCTGTCTCTACCTAAAATATCAAATGTGCAAATATCTGTATGTGAGCCTCAGTGAAGCCAAATTCCAGGTCAGATCATACTGGATATTAGTGTTGTGCTTCATACACTGAGGAATCAGTGGAGATGGTTGTGCACACTTCATTAAGGAGTTGTGGTTATATAAGGTTCACAAATTCTTTTAAGGTGCTGTGATGTTTGTTATGGATTTTTAAAACTAAAAAAGAAAATTTAGCACTGCAGACTATACAGTACAAAACTGTCATGATTCAGCACCTGATTGGTCTAAACCTCATTAAAGCAAAAGAAATTTAAGGCTCCTTTCCAGCTTGCAAGATCAGGTCTCACAGAAGGCACTGTATAAATGGATTATTAACCCTAAATAGTTAACTATATTAATACCTGTTCCTACTCTTTTGTCAGGTATCATGCTGTCAACAGATTAACTCTTAATACTTAGCAGGGGACCTGTGACTCAGTTGTCAGATGTTTTAGTATTTACAAAGCTGTAATGAACTGACGCACAGCAACCAGAACCCCTAGATGTGGCCAGCCTCAAACAATTGCTTTGGCTTTAGATGAGAAAAATTAGCAGAGTAGAATTAGGACTAGAGTAGCAAACACAGCTCACTTCAATGTTATTGTTTGTAAAGATTCTCAGAGCGTTAATGGAGAAGAAAGAATAGCATTCCCAGGGCTGGTGTGAGTGACATCCACTGGAATCTGTGAAATTATTTAAGTCTAGGTCTGAATGTTCAAGAGTGCCAATCTATCAGAGCCATATATTGCTGCTAATTGGGATCCCTCAGTTTTGAAGACCATTAGTCTCAACAAACAAAGAGCAGGAGCAGAAAAAGTACTCTTCTAGACTAGATCAAATTATAAGACATTGCCCTTGTAAGCAATTATATATAACTGAAAAAAAACTTGCACAAGCTACTTGTTCCTCTTCAGTCTAAGCTCTGATAAGCTGTGATAAATTATCACTAAATATAGTATAAAGTTAGTTTAAATACTTTCAAAAACCCATCAGTGGTAGTTGGTTTGAGCATTTGTTTTTCTCCTTTAAATACGGTCATTTCAACAATGTTATACAAACTGGCCTCATCAAAGGAACATGAAGATCACCAATAATTTTTTTCTATGTGGCAACAAAATAAAATTGATAAATGAACAAAGCATCACTTACTTGTTAGTGAATGAATGGGACGAGTACTTCTTAGATTACAGGCTATATCATTAAGCCAAATTAAAAGAGAAAAAGTGACAAAAACAAACCAAAGACAGTGTCCATGTTTACTTTCAGAAAGTGTTAGCTTTATTCTATTTCTGTCATAGTGAATGTCTCTTATTTCCCAGTTAAAATCTAGAGTAATAAACTCTTGACTTTTTAGCTGCTTATTTTTCTTTCTTGCATTTATAAATAAGAATGAAGCTTCACACAGGGAAATTAAGAAAGTCCTAAGACCTGATGCAATTTCCTCAAGGCTTTATTTTTGAAATATAGCTGGGCATATTACAGGATTGAACATTCATGGAGATTACACAGCATTATTAGCTAGACTGAAAATATCACATATTATCACATAGTATTTCTTTCTTCGGCTTGAGACAAGCACAGAAACACAAGACTATTTCTGTAATGTGGACAGTTTTAATCAGCCTAATGAAAGGATGAGGTTTAACTTCATTTCAGTTTCAAAGTTCTGCTTTGAAGTCATATGTGAAGAGCTGATCTTGGGTTTTCCTGCCTTGCAGACCTAAGCAGAGATGACTGGTGTCTCTGGACTTCTGTAGCACCAGCTCATCTCCAAGTGTATTACGAACCCCTTTTTCTGAACACAGAAGTCCCACAGATGTTTCCCTGGATACCCAGGCACAGATATCTGAAAGTGTATGAACAACTGGCACTGTGCTGCTACCCCTGTACACCCCGGCAATGATCCTGCTTGAAGGGCCAACACTGGTTAGCAGGAGGTTGAGCAGCATGAATTTGCCTTATTGAAATAATGACGTTTTCTCACTTAAAACAAAATAAAACATATTCATTTTACCCAACAAGAGGCATTTGTGTATAGTAAAGACATATAGATTTTTTATCATAGCCACTGCAGTCCTGTGAAACATTTGTTCCCTGCCAATGCTCCATCATCGCTTCATAAAATTCCTCTGTTTAGTCAGTGACCAGTAACTGCAGTAACAATTAAGCATGTTCCTTTCAGCTGGATAATTAAATGCCAAAAAACCTCACCACTCAATATGTAATTCACTCAACATCTTGTTGTTTGAAGGGGCTAGTGTTCACAGATAGGATGGATTGAATTCCTAACAACATCTGGCATGAGCAATGGACTTGGCTGTCTCAGTAATAGCATTACATTCATGGTAGGAATGACAGCTAAATGTAGAGAGATGGATGGGCCTTTTCTCTGAAGTGGCAGATTTGTGGCTGTAGCCTAATGAATCAGTATGTTGTAACCCCTGGCCATGTACATACTGGCCTGTTGGTAGTGACAAGCTGCATCAAGAGGTCCAGAGCAAATTGTAGTTGTCAGATCTAATGGAGAAGGATGCTGGTGTACAAGTTACTGGGAAAGCTGAGTATAGTTTCCATTCCAGTAATCTGGATCAAAACACTTCCTGATCGCCTTGGTCAATTTATTCTGTCACTTAATTAAACAAAAAGCATTACAAATCTCCACAGTAAGAGCAAAGCACAAAGGGGGACTCTTTAACCTTGGAAAAAACAAATCTAGATGTTAGGCCTCAAGTAAAGTTTCTTTTTTCATAGGGTCTGAGTTTGTAGAAAGATTTAGAACAACTGTTCAGTTCTTTGTTCCTGGATGTCCTAATTTTGTAAAGTGTTTTCTACTTGAAACCATTGAGAATGAAGGATGCTTAACACAATCCAAGCTTTCAATAGCATCCTTCAATCAAACACACAAAACACTTACTTAAAAATAATAAGTCTTCTAACGCCTAAATGGATTAGATGATGATCCAACTCCTGAAGAAACAATTTTTAATTAATAGATTAAAAAGAGTAAGTCCTGGTTCTCTATATGCTTCTGATAGATTGAGAGTGGGGGAAGGGAATACAGATAAAATAACAACAAAAGAGAAGAGGGGGTTTAATTTTTTTTCATTGCCTTCTGCTTAGCAATTAACTGGAAGTGATTGGTGGACTTGGGGTTTTTTTCAGGCCTCCAAGGACACAGAAGAGAAATAATAGGTGTTTTGCATGTACACTATTGACACTTATCAATATGATCCCTTCTACCTTTTCTTAAATTGCACTACATTAATTAGCTGAAGTCTAGAAGGAATGATGCCTGAGTATGCTGGGCTGAACAGACTTGTCCCTTGAGAAATTAATTCAGTATATACGTGTCCATTATTAGCATTTTCCTGCCTCACTGATATATACTGTGTTGTACGGTAAAATACCTAAAGCAGAAGCCATTATGCTGCTGACCATAATATATTCTGCATAGAGCTCCAAAGAGTGCATTTTAACCAGTCCTCTGTTTGCACAAATTTTTTTGTGTCGGCTGTTAATGTGTGGTGATTCAACTCAACGCTGTCATTTCTCTGTCTGTGAGCACTCAGAAATATGATGATTTGGCTCATGAGAAAAGATATTTTCTGATTGCATATATTTATTTATTTAGGAAATGCACATAAGCTCTTGAGGAATACAGAAGCTGTTTTCCAGAGAAATTTGAAATCAAGGTAAATTAAAAAACAACTGTGTTTTGTCACAGAAACTATACTTTTAGAAGAAGTAGACTTGTGTTTTAATTTCATCAGTGATGCATCCTGTAGAAGACAACCTTGTAGCAGTATTTAATTTATAAACTGCTAGATTAAGAGTGTTTGTCCATAGGAAAATTATATTCTTACTTATAACATAAATTCTTCATTGCAACTCTTGTAAAACTGTCAGAGGTATTAATTACACACATGTACACATGTATTGGCTGTTCCTTTTTACTACTGTTAGTTAGATGGTACTGCATGGTTATTTATTTCAGCAATAAATATACAAAGTATGAGGATTCTTTTGTTTTGGCACTGTGTCTGAGAGCCATATAATAGCAGAGCAAAAAAAACTTTTAATTTTTTTACAAAACAGGGCTTTTTGATTGTAAGATACCTGCACAGGATCTTCTTAGAAAAACTTATCTTTGTGCAGTGCCTGAAACAAGAAGTCTTTTAATTGTTGAGGTGAAAGAAAACTCACAAATTGTTTTAGAACAAAAATTTTTCTGAAGAAACATCACATATGTCTGTCACATCAAATAAAATGGTTTACGAAAGATTTTATGAAAATATTTTTAGATAAAACACATTTTGGAAGAAAAAAGCTGCTTACAAGTAAAAGCAGAAACTCTTTCTTTCTAGATGTTCCAAGGAAGTTTTATTTCTTCTCTCTTTTCTTAAGCTTATGAAAATGTTTTGTCAAAATACAAAATCATTTGACTAAACATTTTTCTGTGTAAAAGTCTTTGCCAAACATACACTATGTATTTCCACCTCTTACAAGCACAATAATGAGTGAATTAATTTGGCTATCACTGATTTCTGATGAGAACTGAAGGAAGCAAAGACACCCTGACAAGGTCCAAGAAATGGTAAGGGTTCCACTGATTTTATAATGAATGTTATCACAGTGGAGTTTTTCTTGCTCTTTCTTTGACACTTTACAGAGTTGATGTTTTTTAGTTCTGACCAAGTCTGGGTAGAAGTAGGAACAGGTTTTTCACAGGACATTCTCAAAATGGAGTTAAACAGCTCTAGAATTCCCTTCTCAGTATGTCTGGTCAGGGAAGAGATTAAAAACATACTTTAAAAACATTCTTTCTGATGTATTTTTTCCCACAGATTTTTTGTGAGGAGAAGGATGGAGGTAAGACACTGACCCACAAAACAAAATAATTTGAGCTGTTCTTACTGAAAGGACAGGTGTGATTTCAGGATTATTGGCAGGTCTGGCCTGCAACTTTCAAAGTTACCTACAGAGTCAACTTGCTAAGTTTGTATTTCATAAAGGATCTTTAGAACTTCCCTCAAGTCTCTTTGTTTTGAAGTTTAATGCTCGAAAATTAGACACAAGATGCGGAAGAGCAACAAATAATACTGATAGAAAGGTACAAGATCCATCTCAGCACACAAAGGTCTGTTCACCATATACTGATGAATGAAGAAGTTAAATACAGATGGATCTGCAAGGCATGCAGGCCTCAACTGGAAGTGATGGCAGCTGCATAACAGATTAGACAAGTACCATGGGACTGAACTCTAGGGTCACTGTAACATAACAGGAGCTGGAAAGTCAAGAAGTAGAAAATCTGTAATTCCAAATGGAACATTATTGAAATGTATTTGCTATCTATTAAGGTGAAATAGTTAATGGGGCACATTTTACTCTGACTTTATGATAGCACAGTCCATAATATTGGTTAATGGTGGGGATGTGGGGCATGTAGAAAATCTACAAGATTTAATGCCCACTTCAAAGTATGCTTTGTCAAATAGTTTAGCCTGAATTAATACTGTGTCATGATTAGCAGTTTAGAAGAGTAGACAGACAGTGAGAAGAATACACAAGCAGTTCTAACAAGGCTTAAGGGAGCATTTCTCTTTTTTTAAAATTAAAGTGGTGTTAACATGGACAATGGTGAAATACATAACCACCATTTGCAAACTACAGAGAAAACATGATTTAACTTTCTTTTTAAATTTTATGGGAATTCAACAGTCTATTTTCTTTTTCTCATCCTTGAAGTGGATTGTCAAAGTACAGTATGTAATGGCATCTTGGATTTTGTTGAGATGTTTCAGTTCATTGAAAATGGCACTTCATAGAAACCAAACAGATTAGAGTCCAGCAGCACAGTGGCCTTCTTCTGAGGAGCTTACACCATGTGTAAGAGGTAAATAATATCTGGAAGAGAGGTATTGTGAAGGAAAGACTGAGTTTCAGGTAGAAAGCTTGGATTGAAGTTTGTAGTACGTTTACTAAATTTAGGAGCTAGATGGATTCCAGGAACAGAAGACATCCTGAGGTGACATATACAAACCATTTTCCCTCTTTAGCGAAATCAGGGTTGCTTTTAGTTACATCTAAATAGTTTTTCTTACATGTTTTTGGGTTTTTTTATTTGTACTCTTCTGTACTGTTAAATAATTTTCCTACATGCTTTAGAAAACTGTGAAAGTTTTGATGACAGAGTGGTGCTGTTCTGAATTTGATCAGACCCTGAAGAAATTTAGAATCTTGCTTCTAAGACTCTAAATGTTTTTGTGAGAAATAAAATTTTCAACTGATGTGTTGAAGTAATTTTATGAAATAAGTTTTGTGTTTATCTTTCCTTTATACTTAATTTTATATACTTAAGTCATTCACTAATGTACAAAGGTAGCTTCTGGCCTGCTAAATTTTGGAGGAGGAGGAGAGCAATTGCACTTATTTTGGTGAAGGAATGTCTTTTTTGTTAAAATATATGGCATAATTGTCAAAGAACTGAAGAAGAAATTTTATGTTCATCCTTTTTTCTTCCTCTCTTTCCCAAAGAAAACACTTCGATGTGAAAGTGAATGATTTGCTTTCAGACTAGATTCAGTCTAGCTTAATTCTGAATTTTGCCCTTTGATTTAATATTAATTACCAAAGAATCTTCTGTATTTGCTGCAGGCTGGAGAACATGTAAATTTTTCTTAAAATAACAGTATTGGTTGTTGGGTTTACTCATGTAAATTTTGACAATGATTTTGGGCATTCATTCATAGATGCCTAAAGGGCACAAATCACTTGCTTTATTGATTTATTATAAAATTGAGGTCATTTCACCAAGGCTGAACCTAGCCAAGAATGCTCAGATCTGCATAAATGTAAGGTCAAGCAAATTGACTTTTTAACCAAAGGTAAGTAAAATTGTAGCTATTTTGGAAAATGTACTCTTGGAAATCTATTTGTTACTAGCTACAATTCTTTCATGTATTTGCTGCTTATGCTTTTGTCATCTTATTTTTAACATTTATCACCTCAAGATGTTTCAAGATTTGCATTGGCATCACCAGTTTTCCGTGCAGAATTTCATGTTCCATTTTAATTAGGAGTAGCATCTCTTAACACAATGCCAGCAACAATTTTAAATAAATACCTTCTCCTTCAGAGTTTTCTGTGCAATTAGCTCAAAGCTACAGAAGGAAACCTCATATCCCATGGTGTTCTCAGAGGAAACACTGTTCCATTAAAGGTTGACTTTAATTGTTTCTTCTGTTGCTGAAAAAGCCTTGTTTTAACTGAAAAAACAGTTAATACAAATTTCTATTATAATAAGGGGTGAGGTGGTATCTGCAACAATTCTCAGTAACAGGTGACATAAGGCAAGGCTGTATGTGAGCAGCAGAATGCTTTAAACCCTGTTAGCTCTACAAGTCTCTTATCTTCGAAAGAAAAAATTGCCAAGTGCCTTATTGAATTAAGTTTTTTCACATTCCATTTCGTGTCACAGTCTTTTTGGTGCTTCATCACAACACTGCTTGCTTTTCAATATTCATCAAGCCTTCTTAGTCTCCTTTGTGTTCTTATTTTTTCTCCATCCAGAAAGTGAGCAATAGAACTGGTTTTCACTTTCCCCTTCAGGTACCACCATTATGGAGATGAATCTGGGAGCTGATTTGCTCTAGCTACTTCATTTTGCTCAGGAGCAACATACAACACACTTTGGGGTACAAGAGTAGGGCTCACTGTTTTTAAATGACTACTGACAAAGTGTAGATTTTATATTACATGTTGAATCCTATCTTCAAAATCTCCTCTTGGAAATTTTTGCAAAGTCGGAACAGAACTCCTACTGGAGGTTCTTTTTGTCTTTTTTTCTATACTTTGACAAGGCTGCAAGTACAGGAATCTCCTAAGTAGTGTATTTCCCGAGAGATCATGTAACAGTATATGTTCATAATGACTCTTTATTCATTTACAGACCGAATTCCCATCTTTGTTTGCAAAAGTAACACTGTCAGAGGGCAATGTCCCTGTGCTGTCTCTAGTTTCAAGTGGCTCCTATCTGAACAGAATCTAACTGCCAGTTCCGATTTCAGTGAGTGGATGGAATAGCAGCTTAGCTCCTTTCCAGATATTGCTTGATATTTTCTAGCATGGTATGTTTTTCTTTAGCCAGGAATTTCTAAGCATTGTTTAAAAACTCACGGTAATGAAGTTTTAATGAAGTTTTAAACTCATTAGTCAAAAATAAACAAAGTTTTCCTCTCAGAAATACCTCTTTTTTTCACAACAATTACATCTAATCCAAGTAAATTAATTTTCCAGTCTTTACTTTTAATCCACTCTGGAATCTTGAAATTAATTTTGCCCTCAATATAATTTCAGATTAGCTTTTTCCTTTCTAACTCCCCAGACAGCCAATATGTCAGTCAGCTTGGTCATAGATTAGCGTTGGTAATGGGAGAGTCTTTCAGCACCCCTCTTCCTTATAGCAAAAGAAACCACACAAAAGGGCCAAAAGACAAACTGCTGCAGTGGTGCTGACATCTATAAACACAGAAAAGGTAAAAAAAAAAGAAATTAAGTAAGCAAAGGGGTTTGGGGGAAGCTGTGTGTGTTAGCTTAATATATCAAAGGTTTAATGACTTTTAACGATAATGAGAGTGAAAATAAGCAAGAGACAGGTATTATGGAAATAAAAGTCACTGGGATGAGAAGGAGACATGGAAAGGGAGGCTAGTGTCAAGAAAGTATAGAAAAAGGTGAGAAAGAGAAACTATCTAGAGTTTATTATCCTGTACAGTAGTTAACAAAGATAGAAGCTGATTTTCTTCTGTACTCTTCTGCTTTTGCAAATATGTACAGGAAAGGCCAAGTGGCCATAAAACAAGGTGTCCCTGCCCTGCTATCACTGCTCCAGCTAAGAAAACCCAGCCTGATCCAGCAACTGAGGGGAACATATAGAGATAGGAGATGTGTTCAGTCTGGCACACCAGAGCTCTGGGCCACTGAGTGAATAGGAGGCTGTAGGGAGCTGAAACAGGAATTAAAAAATCCTAAAATAGATATGGCTGTAAACTGGGGAAAGCAAAAGTGTTAGGATTTCCTGCCATTTTTATTGTGGTCATGTTTAAGTTCTTAGTGACAAAACAGGGACAAAGAAAGCTTCCATTGTGAAGAGCACTGTGACAAGAGAAAAACCTTAATACAAATTAATGCTAATATTTTTTGTACTGTAAAACTTAAACTCAGCATGAACTCTCCATGAGTTCATGAGCATCTCCATAGGGGAAATCATAGCAACTTAGTTCTTCAGTTATCAAAGTATACTGCATAGGCATACTTTTATAAAAGGAATTCGAAATTATATGATAGTATAATTATAAATTATACTGTCATAAAAGGCAATTAAAAAAACAACCACAAAAAACCCAAAACTAAACATTATCACTATAAGGGACCGATTTAAGGGTGAGAAACAGAAGTTGGGATTCGGTGGCTATTTTCTATCCTTGAAGGGAAGTGCCACTATCATTTTGCTATTGACTATATTCCTAAAAGATCTGAAAAAATGAGCTGAGCTGCAAAATTACAGTTTGGTGATGACATCAAGTAAGTACTAAGGGTAGTGAGAATGAGGTCAGACTATGAAGAAATCCATAGAAATACTCAGTGACTTGTCACCTAAGTTACAGAAGAAATGCAAGGCAGATAAGAAGGAAATGATGCACATAAAAATAAAAATTGTAGCTGAAATATAAAATTATTGTTGCTAAGCAGATCATACAATTCAGGAGTAAAGCCTATCTGTATGATAGTTCATCCCATAGAAATATCAAGTTATCACTCAAAATAAAAATATTAAAAAATATTAGGAAAAAGGGACAGAGAACAAAACAGAATGCAATGTGTTTGCTCACTCCTTGAACCCAATATGCACCTCAAAAAAACATTTATTAGAACTAGAAAAGGTCCAAGTAAGAACAAAAAGAATGTCAAATAGTAAAAAAAAGGTTCAAAAAAGGTTAAGTGCTAACTATCTGAGGTAGAGTTTAGTCAATACTACTGTCAGTGCAATCTCTATGTGCAGGCCATTTATTTATACACTAATAAATTTATTTTTAGCTCCCTTTTGAGCTGCTGCTATTGTCAATATTTTGGTTTTATTGTTTATTTTCTTTTGGCACATGACAATATCAAGTTGCTTTGCCATGAAGTGCTGCATTTCAAAACCAGGAAGACTGAACTAATATAAAAAAATTTATTTTGAGATGTTATAGGACTTTAGATATAGGTAAAGATAAAGATGTGTATTAGATTACTAATAATGTTGACAAGTAATTTATTGTCTGCAAATGAATGCATCAATAATAATAACAAATAGATTTTTTCCCATACATTTGATGAAGTCTAACTCAAAAATTATTTTGCTGATTGTATCACTAAGACCCAGGCTCAGAACACATACTAAGTCTTCTAGTAACCCTCTGTGAAATCCTAATCAAGAATCGTGTGAACTAAAGCTTATGACAGTATCTGTGCTTTACACAGAACACACCAGTGTCTTCTGGACCTTCACATATAGATGTCCAGACCATACATAGAAAGCAGGCAAATATAAGCAAAATAACGTTTGGTTGTTTGTTTTTTTTTTCAAAAATAACATCACTATTAATTTTTCTTAACATTGTAACAAGTATCTTTTTTCAAGTTAATTAACCTATTACTTATTTTCTGGAAAAAAAGAAGGTCTTGATATTTGTATTTTGTAAAACCCCTCTAAATCTAGAAATATTGTGGTGACCAGTTTGCCAAAAACACTGCACATTATTCAGAGCACAACATTTAAAGCTAGACAATTCCTCCTCAATTGTAAGTTTTAGGGGGTAATTTTTGAGGACAGACAAAGTAGTCTGTCATGGAGAAATGCAAGACATGACAGTAAAAAACATCTATGTAATCAATTCACAGACTAGTTTGAATTGGAAGAGACATTTAAAGGTCATCTTGTCCAACCCCCCTGCAATAAGCAGGGACACCTTCATCTGGACCAGGTTGCTCAGAGCCTGGTCCAACCTGATGTCAAATGTCTCCAGGGGTGGGAAATCTACCACAGTTCCAGGTAACTTGTTCAAATGTTTTATCAAATATAAAAATTCAATTTGCTGCTATTTAGAGCTCATAGGCAAGAAATGTTTCCTGGTTAATATTGTCAGACTTGCAACAGTGATGAGTCTAATTTTCTTAGTAGTGTGATCACTTAGGAAGTGATAGAGTAGGGAGCAGAAAGAATTCCTCTAATCCTAAAAACTACACAGAGGTCAAAGTCAATTTGTAGCTTACATGTGAAGCCAAAAGTAGGACAAGGCATTATGCAGCTTGAGAAGGAATGCTTTGGTTTCAAAATTAATGTACTTTTCCCCTAAACTTTTCTTCAAAACTACTGTAAAGCCATTAAATTAAATTAATTTTCCATTCCAGCATTCTTCCTCATGCTCTAATCTTCTCTGGCATCTGAAACATTATCAAAAAAATGACTTCTCTTTCTCACTCTGGTCCTGTGAAAATATTTAAGAGTCCCAGCCTATGTAACCTAGTCTGAATTAAGCTGGACAGAGTTTACTTATTAAAACATGGAAGACGGAGTAGGAAGAAAAACAGTTTAATAAAGTGGCAGAGCTCATTATTCTCACTTCTGAATGCATGTCTCAGCATCTCTGTTCAAATTGTTGGCTAAACAAAATATATTTCCTAATCTGGATCTTTACTAATAAACTCAGAGTGTAAATTGTTTCTCAAAGAATGTATCACAACCATGAAAATATCTGAACACTTTTATTTAATTGGCTTCGAAAACTATTGAAAAAATAAATTCTTGTAACCTGGCTGTGTTCTAGCTTCAGCTAATTCTGCTTTTGTCACTGAAAAATTCCACTTTTGTTTACAAAACAGGGACATTCTGCACTTTTCTACAAAGTAGAAGAAATAATATTATTTTTAGTGAATGTGTACATGTATGGAGCACAGTCCAGTGTGTAATCTAATACCAGTTTGACTGACATTTGACACCAAAGATAATTTAACGTGTGAGGTTTGTGCTAAAATCAAGTCCAACTGTTCCAAGGTTCTTATATTGAAAAGAAAATGGCATTCAGAAATTAAAATCAGTGAAATTAAGCAGAAAGACCATAGGAATAAGGAGAAACACTTTTATGGTTAAACTCTACATGTGAAGACGATTCTTCTCCTTTCTCAGTGAACTACAATGTCAAACTGCGTAACCTTTAGTATTTTATAACATTACTTTCTTGCCTTTTCAGTAGCAGGAAAAAAACTTGAAATGTAACTCTGCACACAATACTTTTTGGTAAGAGAATCCAAAGAGTACCTATGCAAGAGTAAAGCAAGTAATTTAAATGCACTGTATCATTTACATAGCAGTAAATGCTATAGTAGAAGTGCATATAGAACTAACAAGTTCAAGACTTCCTAAAGTGTGTGTGTTGTACATGGCCACAAGAATAGTGTGGAGTTTGTTATTTATGTCATGTAGCATCTGAGAAACAGAAATTTACATTAGATATCATAACAGGAGGAGCTTCAATTCTGAGTAAAAAATTTGAAAACTGCTTTGCCTTTACATGTAGGAGCAGAACTTGGTTGCTGGATTAAAATTGTGTAACATAAATGTGTTACAGCAATAAAAATGTTACACATAATGACACCAATTTAAATTCTTCAGTCTCATCTACTCTTACTCTTTATCGTTTCCTGCAGCTATAAATAAACTAACATATTTCCAGTTTGCATGATCTGCCTTAATTCAAACACCATCAAAATCCTGGGTTAATAAAATAGAAAAAAATATAGATATATTAGTAACCAGACAGCAATATATTTTGAACTATGCTGATTAAATGTACAGATGCTATAAATATATTAAAACCAGAAATGGAGTAGAAGTTGAAAAAAGAAGGCCCTCCATTTCACAGAAGGAATTTAAGCACTCTTACAGAAGGTTATGGCATATTATGGCAATTCATTTGCACACTTACTATAGTCTGAATGCTTTTGAATTCAGAAACGTTATGTGCATGAATCAGATTTGGGTGAGTAACTGCCCTTCCCTCTCTGTTTTTCTATCTGTATGGCTGATTATATTTTTATGGATCATTTTAGTAAAGTTTCCCACCATTTACCACATGTAAAATAATTACACAGTTCATTTCTACATTCCAAAACTACAGGTCACTGTAGTGTCTGAGTGTGTATCATATGACCTGAAAACTCAGACATGTGTAATAATTTCTACAGCTACCACAATAAAATAATCTTCCAGATTCTGGTTTTAAATATAAAAAATTAATAAAATATTAATTAAAAATCAGTGTTCAATGCACACTGAAATGCTGCCAATAATTACATTGCTTTGGGAGGGGATTCAGAATGGAAATTACTATTGCAGATTTGTTTGAAAAGTAAACTCTGAGCTAAAAGCTGCAGACTTAATTTCAAAAGTCTGTGAAAGTGTGTGATTTTCTTTTCCCTCCCCGTGCTCCAAGGAGTTCTCACTATGCAGATCATCAGCACATTTTTCACGCAATATTATATTAATCCATTTTTGCATTATTTCTCCATTACAAAAGCAACCTGTGTTGCAGAGAGACAACACTGCAACCCAGCACGTGGTACACAGAAAGCAAGGTGGTACCACACATATAGCAAATAAACCAGTTACTAACTTAGCAAAAATCAAATGGCCAGTTATGGGTTTCCAGAAGAATACAACTTCATACATTTTACAAATATTTAATTTTGTCTTTTGTACTCTGTTAAAATAGCCCTCTACAGATTTCACTTGAAGGTTATAAGGAAATTTCAAGAGGTGGAAAAGACATTGTGCAACCTATTCAAGAATAATGGGACAAGAGTCAAATAGGCAGTCTAGTAAGAAATAGCTTTGAGTGGCGAGCTATAGATTTCTAAATCCCTCTCCATAGGGTTTTTTCTATATTAATTTTCAATTACAGAATTAGTGCAGAAAAAAAAATCATAAACTGAAATAATCTCAAGAGCTGTCTTTTGACTTTCCCCAGCCAACAGGAGTTTTGTTTCACATGCTCTCCTACAGCCCTTGAATTCCTCCTCTTGACTACCAGTATGGAGTGAACTGAAAAAAAGTATTTCAAAAACTCATTTTCTCAAAATCCTCTCCTTAATAATTTGGGCAGTTTCCTGGAAGGCAAGTAGTTAAACCTCCATTGTCTGCAAAGGCCCTAAAGCATCTCCTGGATAAAGACCCTCCTGACAGGAGACTGTTTAGAGTGAGGGGCTATTTAAGAGTGAGGGGCTATTTAAGAGTGAGGGTTCTGTTGGCAAAGAGGAGAAGAGGGCATGGTATTAAGCTGTGACAGGGGAGGTTTAGGTTGAATATTAGGAGAAAGATTTTTTACAAAGAGAGTAATCAGGCATTGGAAGGGTGGTGGATTCACGATCCCTGAAAGTTTTTAAGATGAGACTTGATGTGGCACTGAGTGCCATAGTCTGGTAATCACGGAGCTGTTGGGTCAAGGGTTGGACTTGATCTTGGAGGTCTTTTGCAGCTCAGTTGATTCTATGATTCACAGAAAATTTGTCACTAGCTGTAACACATCCCAGAATAGGAGGGTTTCATTACTTGGCCTTTAGGGAATGCTGTCCCCTTAGCATTACACAGGCACTCTCTGGGATAGTGCTAATAAGGCTAACCAAAATCATGCTAAAGAAATATGAATGATTAAACTCTATGGAGCATGAGAATGCTTAATTTCTTGCCCTGGCCTCATTTAGTTTATTAACACAGGTGTACATGGATGGAGTAACATCATGTTTTTAAACATCTCAGTCTTCAAAGAATATTGTGTGAATCTTCATTAGTTTATAACATTTTTTTTCTTTTGTTGTATTTATCCCTAATTGACTTTGCTAAAAAAAACCTATGATCTGATTTTCAGAACTGTCAAGGAATTAAAATGTTTGCTTCCAATAAAGAATGGAGCACCTGGAACATCAAATCTAACTTTGGCATGGGGAGTTACAGCAATGACACAGTGAAGAGAAACACAGGCAATCTCCTAAAAGGAACACTTTGGAATGAAAACACAGGGTACTAACAAGAAGGCATAAGATTAACACAGTAAAATCAACCTTGGAGCAGCTTGAATGAGAAAATCTTTTTTTGTACATTTTTTACTACATGAGAAAATGCTAATCTTTTTATTACCATTTTCTAAATTAAAATTTATTTTAAAAAGGAACAGAAAAAAAAAAAAAAAAAAAACACAAACCACAAACCTGATACGACCTGTGTTGAAAAGTGTCAGTTTTGTCAGTGATTTCAAAGTATTATTTTTTTATTCTGCTATAGCTTTAGTCTCAACTAGATCTGTCTGATTTTGAATTCTGATGAAAACCTTACTGCCTAAGTGTTGCTAAGTTGTACCAGGACCCATATGTATACAAAAATATGTACTTTCATAAGATTCATAATCATTCAATGGCTGTCCAATGTACACTGAGCCCTATGAAGGCTTATGCCTTTTATTCATATTTTCTTATTTGCATGGAAAAATGTATAAAATATCTGTACAGAAAAACTGACAGCCACATATTTTAAATCTAGTTATAACTCCACTTACTGTTGTCAAAACAAGAGAAGTAATTCTATGTTTAAAACCCTTTCAGCTATCTGTAGTGTCACCTTTACAAAAGACTTTCCAAAAAGTCAGCCTATATAGTGCAGAGGTGGAATTTATAGGAGAAACAAAATTGTGAACTGGTGATCATTTTTCTTTTTTTTTGGCAGGTCCTTTAGAGCTTATTTAGCACTACTTCTGTTCCTGCCTTTCTCAGGAACAGCTCTACAGACAAACCACAGTCAGTTTATGAGGATTGAGAGGATTCACAAGAGGCCCCAGACCTGCAGACAGTCTGCAGTAGTTGTGGTCTAAATACTGTGGAAACTCAAAACCTTTAGCTTAGGCCTCTAGACTAATAATCGTTCCTCTAAGTAGAAATGAACGAATATTGTTCTAATTATTTTAGTGAACATATGCTTTTTTTTCTTCTTTATTAATAATCTAAAAAGAGTCCCTACTGAGGCAAAGTAAAACTTTTCCCCTGGTTTATAGGTGGTTTTTCAGGTTTTTTTCCCCTGCTAAATAAGCATTTTCCTGAATAAGTTATGATATTCAGATGGTATCTAAAAGAAAACACAAATTATTTAGTCTTTTACCACTATCTTGTTCCTGAATGTTATGGAAAGAAGACCTAGACCATTCCGCAGTCCTTTTTTTGTTTTATTTTTTACTGCAAATTCCTTACCATTTTGCATTCTTTTTCTCAAAAGGTTCTACATTAGGTCCCAAAGAACTATAAGATGTTTACTTTTGACAGCAGTTTCATAGGCTTAGATTTTATTGCTGCTATTTTTTACACTCTCTGCAGTTTCCATACCTCAAAAACAACTTGAGAATGGGAAGTGTATTACATAAGGGGACACCAACAACCTCAAACAAGAGAGCCACAACAGAGCTATATGGGATGACAAGTTAAGAAGTCATTCTTAGGGTTGTCAGGTACCTTGAAGAACTTCTTGCTTTCAGTACTAGGGGAATCAATCATATTGAATGCCTTGATGTAAATCCCCCAGGGATTCCCTGAGCCAGCTCAGTTTCTGAGTCACTAATGAGTCATGCTTTGTGAAAAAATTGCTCCCCAGCACTTCAGGTTCAAGTAGAGGGAATTCTGAACTCACACCCGTGCTCCATAGGAGGCCTCTAACAAAGCAAGGCAAGGTCTGCAGGCAGACACAGTACCTTTTATTCTACCACCTGGTGTGGCTGGAGAAATTAGACATGCTTTCAGGCACACAGGCCCTTTTTTAGGTCTGAAATAACTTTAAAAACTAGATACTAGTAGAGAGCAATGACTCAGAGTTTAGTTAGATATATATCAATTAGATCAACTTTGAAAGAAAAGATAGTTGGTGACCATGGAGTAGAGGAGATGTAATTAGAGGAAAGAGGAAGAGGCAGAGAGATGGTAAGGTACTTTCAGCCCAGGGAAAGGAGAAAGAAAAGTATCCTCTGAAATATGGAGGGACTGAGAGGGAAAGGGATGAGGCATTTAATCTGCCATAAAAACGCATCTCTCTATAGAGCCCATGATTATCAGCAGAGAGATAAATTTTAGTTCTCAGCATCTTTCAAAGATATTTTGTAGATTTCTTTTCTTTTTTTTTCACAGCTATAACTGTGCCTTAACAAGTGATAGTCTCCCCACTTACTGTTTCCTTACTACTATCTTCCTGAGGTTCCTGTCACCTTTGGTATCTACAGCAAGATTGCACTATAGAAAAGTAAGAAAGTAAAGAGAGTAAAGTAAAGAAAGTACAGTAAAGAAAGTATCTAATAAGGGAAAGAATAATTGCCTGCAACTGAAAGAGGAAAGAAAACAAGGTTGATAAGCCGCAGACAATTTCCACTTCATAGAATCACAGAATTAACTGGGTTGGAAGAGACCTCCGAGATCATCAAGTCCAACCCTTGATCCAACCCCACTGTGATTACTAGATAATGGCACTCAGTGCCACATCCAGCCTCATCTTAAAAACCTCCAGGGACGGTGAATTCAACACCTCTCTGGGCAGGCCATTCCAATGCCTGATCACTCTCTCTGTAAAGAACTTCTTTCTAATATCCAACCTAAACCTCCCCTGGCAGAGCTTAAGCCCGTGCCCTCTTGTCCTACTGCTGATTGCCTGGGAGAAGAGACCGACCCCCACCTGGCTACAACCTCCTCTCAGGGAGTTGTAGAGAGTGATGAGGTCACCCCTGAGCCTCCTCTTTTCCAGACTAAACAACCCCAGCTCCCTCAGCCTCTCCTCACAGGACTTGTGCTCAAGTCCCTTCACCAGCCTGGTTGCTCCTCTCTGGACCTGCTCCAGCACCTCAATGTCCTTCCTGAACTGAGGGGCCCAGAACTGAACACAATACTCCAGGTGTGGCCTCACCAGTGCTGAGTACAGGGGAAGGATCACTTCCCTGCTCCTGCTGGCCACACTGTTCTTGATCCAGGCCAGGATGCCACTGGCCTTCTTGGCCACCTGGACACACTGCTGGCTCATGGTCAGCTTCCTGTCAATCCAAACTCCCAGGTCCCTTTCTGCCTGGCTGCTCTCCAGCCACTCTGTGCCCAGCCTGTAGCACTGCAGGGGTTGTTGTGGCCAAAGTGCAGGACTCGGCACCTGGCTTTGTTGAACTTCATCCTGTTGGAATCAGCCCAACTCTCCAGCCTATCCAGGTCCCTCTGCAGAGCCCTCCTGCCTTCCAACAGGTCGACACTCCCTTCCAACTTGGTGTCATCTGCAGATTTACTAATGATGGACTCAATCCCCTCATCTAAATCATCAATAAAGATGTTAAACAGGACAGGGCCCAGCACTGATCCCTGGGGACACCACTGGTGACTGGCTGCCAGCTGGATGCAGCCCTGTTCACCAGCACTTTCTGGGCCCGGCCCTCCAGCCACTTCCTAACACAGCACAGAGTGCCCCTGTCCAAGCCATGGGTTGCCAGCTTTTTCAGGAGTATATTATGGGAGACAGTGTCAAAGGCTTTGCTGAAGTCCAAATAGACACATCCACTGCCTTCCTCTCATCCACCAGGTAGGTCACCTGATCATAAAAGGAGATCAGGTTGGTCAGACAGGACCTGCCCCTCCTAAACCTGTGCTGACTGGCTCTGATCCCTCATCCATCCTGTAGGTGCTGTGTGATTGCACTCAGGATGATCTGCTCCATAACCTTGCCAGGCACTGAGGTCAGGCTGATAGGCCTGTAGTTTCCTGGGTCCTCCTTGCAGCCCTTTTTGTGGATTGATGTGACATTCGCCAACTTCCAGTCATCTGGGACCTCCCCAGAGAGTCAGGACTGTTGGTAAATGATGGAGAGTGGCTTGGCAAGCTCTTCTGCCAGCTCCCTCATCACCCTAGGATGGATCCCATCTGGTCCCATGGACTTGTGTGGATCCAGGTGGCTCAGTAAGTCACTGACTATTTCCTCCTGGAATACAGGGGGGCTGTTTGGCTTCCTTCCCTGTATACCAGCTCCAGAGGACAGTTGTCCCAAGGGCCATCTGTCCTACTGCTGAATACTGAGGCAAAGTAGGTGTTAAGTACCTCAGCCTTCTCCTCATCCCTGTTAACTATGTTAAATTGTCACATATTGATCCAAAATGTCATAACTTTTTCTACTTATCTGTAAGGTTACCTGGTTTGGATTGCAGGACAGAAGAAATTGTGTCAATACCACCTGTACACAGATGGGACAGCAAAACCTTCCTCTTGTAAATTTGTGTATGTCCATAGTTGAAGGACTGGTTATACCTATATGTCTTGCTGCACCTGCCTTTTCTGGACTACTTTTCATCAGAGCTATTCTCATTTCTGCTCCAATACTGCAAACCCCAGGTCTAGTGAGTATCTAGCTTGTTCACAACATCCCAGATGTTCTTATCCACAGTTTTGTATCTGCACAATTACTGAGACAAATTTTGTTTTTTCCTCAATACCAATGCATATAAGTTATAATGAAGCACAAAAATACTGATACAAAATATTAATGAACACTATAATATGAATTGCAAGTGATAAACTTATTTCTGTCACTAACATGCTTCTAATAAACAGTATAGAAAGTATAGAAAAATACACAAATGTAGTAGATCTCAGTTCTTTAATTCCTTGTGGAAGCTTAGGATGGAGACAAAATAAATAGCTCCAGGACACTAACACAGGGTCAATTCTTCCACACATTCTGAATGATTTGACAGTGTTTATTTCTGTTTCTAAACAGTAGATGCTTTCCTGTATTAATGGTGACTTCAAACACTCACACAAACATACATAGACGTACACATACGCATATTTACACATGAATGTTTGCATGAGTGTCCATGTGTGTGTGGATGTTTAGCACAGTCAGAAGCCTGCTCTTTCCTTCTTTTCTTTCTTTCTTTCTTTCTTTCTTTCTTTCTTTCTTTCTTTCTTTCTTTCTTTCTTTCTTTTTCTTTCTTTCTTTCTTTCTTTCTTTCTTTCTTTCTTCCTTTCTTTCTTTCTTTCTTTCTTTCTTTCTTCCTTTTTCTTTCTTTCTTTCTTTCTTTCTTTCTTTCTTTCTTTCTTTCTTTCTTTCTTTCTTTCTTTCTTTCTTTCTTTCTTTCTTTCTTTCTTTCTTCTCCCTTCCTTCCTTCCTCCTTCCTTCCTTCCTCCTTCCTTCCTTCCTCCTTCCTTCCTTCTTCCTTCCTTCCTTCCTCTCTCCCTCTCTTCCTTGTCTTTATTCCTTTCTTACTTCCTCCTTTCCTTCCCTCCTCCTTTCTGTTCCTTATTTTCTTTCTCTTTCTTTTATTTCCTTTCTATTTTTCTCTCTTCACATACACACTTTCTTTTTCCTGCCTCCCTACCTTTCTGATTTGCTTGGTAGAAATTAAATAGCAACAGGAGTTCATTTCATTCATTCACTTCATTCATTGAGTAATGTGATTCATTCTGCCTAGTTTAGCCACCCAAGATAAAGTCATCTAAGTTTCTTCCAGACAAACTGCTTCTGGATCTGTCATCTCCTGTTCTTCAATTGTCTTTAAAGAAAATATAGGAATTGAGACTCTGCTCACAGCTCAAGACAGATGAATGAGTAGTTATTCAAACATGTCTGGAGAGCTATTCAGAACCCAGTGCAGACACCAACATCCAGTCAGCTGAGTGACTGCAGATTCATCTGAATTGACTAAGGGCTGGATAAGGTTGCTGAAACAAAGATCTCTGGCGTAATTTGAGATGCCCTGGAGAGTCGAAGATATCCATGGAGGATTGATAGATAAGACTCCCAGAAAACCCATGTGTTTCTAGAGCAAAATGTGGAAATCAGGTGAGATATCATAACGCATCTCACGCTGACACTAGGTGACTGTTTCTAGATGACTTGAACTGAATGACTGTACAAGAAGCTTAGATTACAAATAATCCCCTAAATGTAGCTATAATAAACTGAATCCTTCCTTGCTTAATGGCTTAACAATGCACTCAGCAGTGACTTCAGCTGCCTAAACATGAGTACCTAGTGCCACTAGAGAGTGTCTAAGTCATCTGTGGCATCTGATTTTACAGGCAGGACACAAGACACTAGGGACACAATAACATATCTAGAGTGTGTAATGGAGGCCAGGCATGAAACACCAAAAACTTAAGTAAGCAGAGATACCTAAGTTCAGGAAACTCAAGCCAGTCTCTGATTTTTATTCAAGTAAGAGCTGATTTGATTAGTCCAGTTTTCAGTTATGGACAAAATAACACATTGAGCACCTGACTTTGTACAAAGGGAAGGTCTAAACTACAGAGGTCATATGTTTAAACTAATAATATTACTAGACCTCCTACAATAGTTGTGCAAGTTTTGTAAACAACATGTGTACCTTATAGTGCTCCATAAAAGGGCCTGTAACATCAGGGTTTATTAGAAATTATAAACATCTATAGGCTTATTTATGCCTTCTCTATTTGTATATAATTAGAAGTTTATTTTATATAGGATAAAGTGGATTAAATTGAAAATTTTTGTACTTATTGAAACATTTCTTTCTGAAGATTCCGAGTCATTGCATAGCTGTGAATACATCTAAGTTAACAGAATTTCTGTAGCATCAGATTCCAGGTTCTTTTTTTTTAATGATACATCATAACAAAATGAAATGTTCTGTAGTGTACGAATGATGTGCTATGAAAAATACACTTAAATATCTCATACATGAATGCTATAGTATTATGCATTTCCTAATCACTGTAACTTGATTGATATCATTTATTCTGTATTAGCAGAACATGTACTCTAAAGAGTTTAATTCTCTACAGATTCAGATCCAGAGACAAAAAAATTTGATAAGCAGTCCTCATCTCAGTGAATCCATATTTTGACTCTAGAGGAAAGAATATCTTCTACTTCCTGCTAATCTCTAGTCTCTGCAGCTATTCAAGTTTTTCTTGGTTCTTTTTGCCAAGATGAAAAAGTTCAAAAAATTTTCCTTCTTTCTCACTGAAAAATCTGTATTCATCTCTCCATTAATGCTGACATCTTAACCAGGTTCCATAATCTGAGTTTTCTATGTCTCCTTAGCAAAGACATAGTACTGTTCCTAGGCAAACTTCTTTTATTTCAGGATGTACACTGACGTCTCTCCTATTAAACAAGATTTTAAACAAAACAACCAAACCACAAACCAATGTCAACACCCTACAACAGCCTTGGACTTAAACTCAGGTCACTTCCTATGGGACTTAAAACATATGTAACTAATACTATGGATATGACTAAAAGATATTATTCACAACAGTTGTTTAGCAATGTTTCTGGATTTTGGAAATCCATACACTTTGTATTGCCATCATTTTTTCAACTCTGGACATATCAATATCCCTAATCATAATTGCAGCTGTGCTGTCCCTAAATACCCCAGCAGCTGGCAGAACCAACAAGGATGAGAACCCTTCATTGTGTAGTCAGAGCACTTCTCATACTTGCCACTCACATCCAATCAAGCTGAAAACACAACAGGGACAATATGATATTGCCTGCAGTGAATCTGCACAACAGCCCAGTGCTTAGGGCCTGGGTTCATGAAGGAGAAAACTTGGACCTCCACAGCCAGCAAGAAGCATCGAACCTCAGTGTTCATCCTACACCAATAAACTAACTGCAAATATGAAGCTTGGATTAAAGGGTATTCTTCATCCCAGCCCTCAAAACTAAATCCCTTCTTCTTTTAAAAAACATATTATCTCATAACAGGTATTTTCCACTGCAATGATAGAACAGTATTGTAAAAAATGCATGAGCAGAGGAGATGGAAAATTCAAAAGCACTGAGCCTATGCAGTGGAACTCACTTTTCTACAAGAGATAAATAAACCACAGATATCTCACTGTCAGAGTATGTGAAAAATTTATTCTTTCAGTTTGCTGTTTCTTCACACAATGTTCCGTATTACTGACTTAAGGAAACCCTATTGATGAACTTAAGTCTTTCTCTGACTTATTTTTAAATAGTGTTGCTGAAACCCTGTACATCCAGCTATCCAAGCTTGGAGATTTTTTTAAATATAGACAAAAATTCCATTTTTTAAGAAAATATTGGTTTTAAACATATTGTTTTCTAAACATATCATTGCCCAGAGAAGTTGTTGATATCCCATCCTCAGAAATGTTAAAGGCCAGGCTGGATTGGACTCTGAGTAACCTCATCTAGTGGAAGATCTCCCTGTTCATGGCGGGGGGAGGGGGGGGGGGGTTGGAATCAGGTGATCTTTAAGTTCTCTTCTAACCCAGACCATTCCATGATTCTTCTATTTATTTTTAAATGTTGTAAGTCTCCATAAATGAGCATTATCTTTTAACATTTAAAGAAAAAATTAGCAATTCTAAATCATGATATGTTCTCAAATAAAGCAGAATCTATCTCAAACATGTAAAAAGAATAAATCTGCCTTTTGAGTGTGTTTACCTTTGAGTTAATTAATTTTATAAATCCTAACAATTTCTATTACTTAGTAATAGAAACTCAAACTTCTTTCAAAGTACAAGATAATGTATTGATTCAGAAAAAGTCTACCTCCAACGTTCTAACGTTTCAATTTTTTTTTGCCTGTATCCACAATTAAACATTGCTATAACCATCACTGCACTTGTTTATCATGTCTATGGCTTTTGTACTTCCACTCTGGGAAAGAGGTTGGAATCGAGAATGTTTGGAATAACCCCAGCAGGTGGAGATAAAGAGTAATGACAAACAGAACCTGCCTTCAAACAGCGCAGTCTGGTTTTCATCATCTGGGAGTCTGTATGGTTTAAGTGACACCGCTTGACAGAGAAGGATGACTGATTCAGTGCTACAACCACTGCCACCCTTAGCCTGCAACCCCTGCAGACTGCCTGGTGCCTCTGTGCTGGCAGTGCCTTTGGTGAATCCCACACCAGCAGCTCCAGCTCAGAGTCAGCTCCAATGATTCACTGCCTGGACCTGAAGTGTGTGAAGTGACTAACGATCCAGGAGAATAAGGGCTAGCAGGAGTGAAGCTTGCTAAAAGCTCCTGATGTCACCAATGCCTGTTTGACACTTGTTTGTTCTTGCCAACTGACTAGCAAGACAGTCTGGTTGCATAGACAAGGTACAGCAATTTTCTGAAGGCAGCAGCATTTTGAATGAGAGATAATAGGAATCTTACCTAGAAATAGGTAAATTATGAGCAGAGGGGATTTTTAGGTTATATTTGTATCTTGCAGTAATCCAGACAGAAGCAGAAATCTCGTGGTCCCTTTCCTTGCTGCTTACAGTAATTCACTGCAGAAGAGGCCAACATGAAAAATTAACTCTCTCCTTCACAAGTATTGAGTGAGAAGTATCAACAGATTGTGTAACAAAAGACACCTCCTCAATTATGATAACTACCTATTGTGTAATAACACAATTTGTTGACTGACTGTGAGAACATCATCATTAAAATATTGCCCCTCAGCAAAACCATAGGTCTTGAGATCCTGACATGTTCATTATTGACTTCTTTTTCCTAAAACCACTTTTTGGATTATGAGCACAACCACAACCTAGAGTCTTGCAAAATGGGATCTGGAAGGCACATTATCAGCAGTAATAGCATTACTAGCAGGGTGTATGTCTTCTCTCTGTCTCTAAACAAACTTATTACCCCTCTTTTCATCACTAGGAACAGACAGTCTGATGAGGCAGACATGAAGAAACTGGCAGGTGTTTTTAATTCTTTTAACAAGATGCATGGAAAATATGTGTGTGTTACAGTGTGGTCTTGGAAGTATGACTGCCCATAGTCAGAAGATATGGATCTCAAATATCAATTTGTCTTCAAAATGGAAATGACCTTGTATATTGGGCTTTTAGTTCTGTTCCTGTTTTATAGATCTCTCATGCTCTAACAAAGTCTCTGGACACTGCCATGACTCTGGACACACAATGACTATAGGTTTAACTGTACAAAATAACACCAGCTCCTATGTTGGAGGCAGGATTTGAGAAGTGGCTGGAGTTGCATCTTGCTAAAGGGAGATCTGCCACTGTTATGATGGAGAAGTAGAACCTGAGACATTCTTCCGTCGCACCAACTTGTTCTAAGCAGTGGATTCGGCACTGAAAGGAAAGTTTAGAATTAAAAGTTGTTGTGCTCTTTTGAGGGAAAGGAGCAGAATTCAGACTAGTCATCATATAACTTATCTATGTCACTATTTTGTAATAATTTATTTTTAAAACTTCTCTTTTTTCTCAACATGTAAATTAGTACCCAACTCTTTTATACTGAGAGTGGATGTTAAGAGCTGTTAGAATTGCTTTTCTTTACTCACTGTACCTGAATTTTAAGTTTTTTAGTATTAAGGAAAATCTCAGTCCAATGAGAAGCAAAATTAGTAATTCCAGACATGTTGATGGAGTAAAGAAAATGTAAATTATACCAGCTTCCCTCTCAAGTTTACTTATTCTCATCTATCATTAGTCTTTAGGTACAAGGATTAAACTCAAAGAGGCCACATAAATACTGTGACTTTACATTTCCAAGTTGGAGGGCAGAGTATTTTCTTACATCTGTTACCAAATATCTGATTTTCATTTAATTTAACATTTTAGGTTATTTCCCTTACAACACAATAATAGGAACCTGAGTCATCTATCCCCCAAGTGTCAAATTGAATTAGAAAGATTTCAGTCTGGTGATAGCCTTAATTATAGCAGCTTGATAAGATTTTGGACTTTTTTCCAAATATATAACTGTAACCTTTTAATTGTAATTTTCCATGCTGGAAGAAGACTTTACCTAGAGCGTTCAGATAAAACACTGAACTACATCATAGCAGTTACCATTAAGTTCTTAAATTCTCAGGCTGATTTCTCTAATAGCACATTGTCAATATTATCCTGTAAATCAGTAGGGTCTATAAAGCTAGTTTTCTTTTTCAAAACATATGATTATCCTATCAGATCATTATTAGGGATAAATGTAGTTTCTGCTGTCTCAAGAGCTTCTTCTAATCCAAATATTTTAAATGCAGAAAGACAAATTCCTGTCATTTTGTGTTGGGTTTATGATTGTTCAAGACATTTAAGCCCAGCTTCTTAAAATATACAATTTAATCCTTTTTGTGCCTACTTTTATAGTCCATTTTTTCTCAAGTTAGGCGCTGTATAACATCTGGAGTATGATATATGTTAGTCAGTACTGAAATCTATCTTTAAAATACTAATAATTTTGTCATATAATTTTCAACAACCTTGAAAAGCAGATATTTTCATACCATTTTTGTTTCTTATTTGAATGACCAAAAAAACTGTTAATTCTTTTAATAGGAAGAAATTCATATAGCCATCTACATAGACACAGCAAACCATAGATCACGTCTAATGAAATAAAGTTCAAAATACATATGTGGTTTATTGAAAATGTTACAAAGACTCATAAAGTCTTCAAATCCTGAGGTACTTTTACAAATGTTTTTTCTCTTTTAAGAATACATTTTTGTGTGTGTGGTCCTCAGCATTGCAGGAGAGCAATGAAGGTTTGTATTAAGCCAGTGCTGTACTTGAATTCAGTAGTCTAATGTTTTTTAAATATAAAACAGTCAAATACATATGTAGACAAGCTGATACTGCACACTTTGTTTACTCTACAAGTCTATCTGTGATAATAAACTCTTGGTAAATATTTGCTCTTTGGAGATTAGATTTAACATGCTTGCATTTACTTGCAATTAAAATGTTGCTTTCCTGATGACTGTTGCATGAGCTGCTGTATTTCATCAGTGACATAACAAAATGTAAAGATAAGAGTGAAGTGGAAAGAAGTCTGTTGTGAATACAGCCTTGGTCTGTTTCTGAAATCAACAGTTTATGGCAGTCATATTTGAATATTTTTTTACCTTCTTTAACCTTATTGCTTTTTGACACTATCAGATCTTAAATCTGTAATTATTTTCTGGTGTTTTTTTTTTCTTTAAAAAATGCCATCGTTTTACAGCCTTTACCATTTTTGTTGAAGAACAAAGATGCTTTTCTTCTTTCTTTATATGATTTATTGACTATTAAGCACACAACACTTCCAAATTGTTTCGAAAGGCAATAAAGTAGCAGGATAAATTCTAAGAAACAGAATTCACTTGTTGACTCTAAAAACAGAAAATTCAACATTAATGCTATATTTTTTTCATGGTATTTAAAGTTTTTAAACTAAATGCAAAAAGGTCCTTTTATTTTTCCATACTGCATCAGTCCAAAGGGATTAGCCTAGTATATGAGAAGTGTTTATGATGCAAGGAATATAACAGTCCTTCAGTAGTTCCAAGCCTGCGATGGCAATACATTTTTGCATTTCCTTTCATAGCTTTATTAAGCTAAAATATGCCTAAAGCAGATTATGTTATTACAGACATCATAATTGCACCATGTATATATGTACCACGTTCTCAGCTGTTGTAAACCAGGTTAGCTCTGCTAATTGCAGTGCAGTGACTCTTATGCACAAAATAAGGCAATGTAGAAGCCACATACATATGTGAAAACACTTTCATCCTTCATCAACCCACTTACACACGTGGTTATACCAAGCAGTTCCTGAGAAACTGGCAACAGTGCTAATTTTAGAAACTTCCATGTCATAGAAGTAGAAATAAGCACACAGTAAAAATGAGGATATACTTTAAAAATCCCTTTCAGTACTAGTTTCCAACCTAAAAACTTAGAGAAGGAAACAAATATGCTATAATTTAATCCTATTTTCCCTTTTCACAAATGTTGATTATCCTTGTTCATAATTTTTCTATGAGGATCATCTTTCAGCCCTGCTACCCACTCCTACTGTACTGGAGTCAAACACCAATAGGCTGAAACTTGGTTTGGTTTGTGGTAGATTATGATCAATTATCATGGTAGAAAGGAGGTAACAAGCAGAGTAAAAGGGCTGTTAGAGAACATATTTCCTTGATTAAAAAGATATCATCCAAAAATTTGTAACTTTGTGCAGAATCTCCGTTGGATAACAGGTAATTCATTAATTCATGATTCTTTCATTCAGAGGGTAGTTGGGCATTGGAACAGGCTCCCCAGGGACATCTTGGTCACAGCATCAAGCCTTACAGAGTTCAAGAAGCATTTGGACAGTTTCCTCAGTCAAATGGTTTGGGGGTTATCCTATGCAGAGCCAGGAGTTGGACTCAGTGTTCTTTGTGGATCCTTTCCAGCTCAGAAGTTTCTATGATTCTATGATTCTTTTCTTCAGCCAAGACACTGCTCCTTCATTGACATTGAGGAATTCATGAGCTAACTCTCTCAGAATGGAGAAGTTCACACACATGGAAAAATAAAGGTCTGTGATCCAATAGAATGCATAGAATCCAATAGGATGTGGTGCTCTGCAAGTGGGTAGAACCCAGGAACCTAGGAAGCTGATGTCCCTTCAGGAAGCAACAAACACTCAGTATTTTTCTTAAATTTTAGACAATGCCCATTCATCGGGGATTTGCTACTGATCATGTCTTCTCTTAATCAATGAAGATTTTTCCAGTTTTGTAATGTGTCACTTTAGTTCTGACCATTCTGGAGATAAAAGGAAACCCTTAAGTTTTAAAACAAGCTCTTTTTTCACATGACCTGGGCCTTTTCCAAATATTTTTCCTAATAAAGAAATGAAATGAAATCCTGAGCAGCTCTTACAGCAAACACAAAGTCAAAGGTGCTTTTCCTTTTAGGTGGATAGAAGTATATCTTTCCAACTTCTATTTGTTTGCAGGTGCACTGCCAAAGTCCTGAAACGGTCACTGATATCATTAGCAAATATCTATCTGCTTCTTCTAGCCCTACCACATAAGATTAGCTAAAGCATTCATTTTCATACACTACCTCCTTTTTTTAGCTGTATGTCTTGGTCTGCCTGGCACTGTTTTTGATCTAATGCAGGTTGAATCTCCTGACCTTTAGATACACTTTGTAAGGCAAATTTTTTTCTGTTGTATTTTACAAAGAAGTAATTAAATTACTACACTAAGGATTTCATTATGAGTCCCACTGAACTTTGCAGCTGTACTTAGCTCAATTATTTAAAATTACATATGTGATTTAATTAATTTGTGGCATATTTGTGCATATGGCAAGTAACATTTCAGAAGTTTATCTTATAAACCATATTTTAAATTTTTTAGTAATAGCTACCAATAGGTAAGCAAATGTAAGGAAAAGACAACCCAGTTCTTACAAGGATTCAAAGCCTTTTCTCTCTCCTTGCTCCTCCCCCTGCCTAAACACTGAGCTTTGAAAAACATAAGTCCTACATCTACAGGGTGTCTTTATATTTTGATAAGATTTGTTCAAGCTCCCCTCCTCTGTGCTATAAAATATTTTGGTTAACGAAAGAAAACTTTGAGAAGCACATTTATGTTTAAAAAAAAAAAAAGAAATAAAAGATTTTGATTAAAATTTGTTGAATTGCAATTGCTCAAGCTAAATTTTATCTGATAGCCGCTCAAAAGTTCTTTTTAATTAACTATATTAAATAAATTGATTGCACCTTTCGTATTTCTGTTAATTAATATGTGCTAAGAATCATTGTGAGAAGAAGAAGTAGGATGAACAGCACTGATGGTATCAGTGTTACAGCCGCCTGTCACATCTGCCAAAAAGTAGACTGAAAGTTTCTAAAAAATAGTGAGATGCATTATAATGAAGACTTAGGGGAGAGAAAGAGATGAACACTGGCATTTCAGACTTCCATACCAGCCCTTGCAGAACTGATGACTGCAAGTGGGTGTGAGCTGTCAACTAATATTCTCTGAATAACTCTATTACCTAGGGAAATCAGAAACTCCAGTGAGTTTATATTATTACCCTCCTGAAACTAGTTTACATATACACCGTGTGAAAGAGATATTGGATTGCTTGCTGTATGGTGAACATATATAGTCCACTACACCATATACCTCTGTGCTACAAATCTGGAAAATATATACCTTTTGGGCTAGTGTATTTCCCTTTAATTTCAATAAAAATAACAGGCCAGCTCTCTTCCATGCCTGGGCATGCATAGCTCAGCTTTTTGGGTAAGAGAAATTTACCTGACCCCTGCAAAGGGAGTCTCTCTGTGACCTCACCACTTCCTTCCCAACCCTTTAGAGGTGCCATAGCACAGTGGGGCCCTACTACTCCCTCCTGCATTGCCTGTCAATCAACTAGGTTTTGGGGAACATAAATCATTTCCATTTTTAGTCGGACAGCTGTTAGGTTGGGAAAGGGAAAAACTACTGGGATATTATGCAGCTGTCAGAAATCAAACCATGATATTTGGGGTTTATAGCACCAAGTTTTCCACACAGAATGTCCAGCTTCATATCCAGATACAAACTCTCCCTTGTAATGTCCAGGGTCATCATCTCTTCCCAGCCAGTCAAACTCCCAGAAGCATTTTCTCTGGCACTTGGAGCACAAATAAGGCAGGGTTTACTCAGGAATCTGTCATGATCTCAGTGATAGGATACAACATGGGAGATAGAGTGGATATAAGAGGTTGATGAAAAATTAATGAAATCCTGATGAAGCTCTCAACCCCCAAATGTCACAGATTATATTATGAAAAATGTAACAAATTTACCAGGTTATGCTGGCTGTGTGTCAAAAGTTTTCTGTGTTTTGTATACTTAACATGGACATTCCACTTTGTTCCTCAGTGCACTATTTCTGAAACATACTTAATGACCTTCTTGACTTAATTATTCACCTCTCTTGTTACAATTCTTTAATTCATCTTATGTGAAATCAGCTATTTTCACTGCTATCTCCCTGTTCTTTGTCCTCCAGGAAATTGATTCTCAATTCAGAGGAAGTTTTTTTTTTTCTATATATTGAGAGAAACAAAGATAAATTTAAATTGCTGCTGGATTTTCATCTTCAATCCTCAGCCTGAGTATTGTACAAAAAAATTACCTAGCTGGTCCAAGGCTCTCCTGTTAATTTTTTACACTCATAATTTTCTTCACTATTCTACTGTTTTCTGCTACTTATGGGGCTGGGTATTTATTTTACTTGGACTAATTTTGATTTCAGCCTTCTTGACTGCATCTTAAGTATTTCCCATGCATTACTGAATCGCAGCCAAATCACTTTAACTCATTGCACATTCATTCAAGTAGCTATTGACTAAGTAAAAATACTACTACAAATCATAAAAAGCTTGAATAACTTTCTTTCTGATTAGTGTTGCAGTTAAAATCTCAGACTAACATCATAGGCAGCTCTGTTCTTCTGAATTTAAAGGAACAAATTTAGATCCCACTCTTTTATCAAACACTTATACACCTAATTCCTATATATATCTATAATTTTGCTAAGTTTTACAGCTTCAGTTTTTCAAATCATTCAAAGACTTCTGATTCAATCTTTTATCTGACTGCCAACTTTAGTTTTGTCAATAACAATGCTATGTAACACTATTTTGGTCTTAAATGAAATCACATTCCAAATGGCACCTTCCATTAGTCTGAATCATTACACTTTTATCAAAGGTATACAAACAACTATCAATAATTCAATAATAAATTATCCAAATGGCAATCTTTGAGAAGCGGAACCTCCTTGCAAGGGCCTCATCTTGTACCAACTTGCTATGGAGCTTATGGAATGAGCAGGTTTGGGTATCAAATAAGTATAATCAACCCAGTTATGTAGATGTGCCTTCATTCTTTCTGGTCACAAACTTATATTTCTGCATGCACTTTCTTGTGAAATATTTATATTTATTTTCAAAAAAACAAAATAGCATCCTAAAATGTATGTTATGAAAGGGATCCAAACTAAGGTAATGATTTCCACCTAGGAGAAAAATATTTAACTACTGACTTAAGGTATAAATATGGTGGCACACTGAGAAAAATAATTGCAGTTGGAAACTGTAGTTTTGTCTTTTTGTATGAGCTCTTTAGTCAAACTATCCAGGACCCAGTTTCCAGATAATTCTTTAAAAGAACAGCCTAGTAGATTTGGAAACAAGTTCTTTGACCTTTGGCTGGTAAGTAGTACACTGTATTTTGTCTGACCTTAAGTAATTTTCTGTACCAAGACAATTCTATGTATCTAATTACAGCATTAGTGTAAGAATTCTTCCAGCTGTCCAGAAGGTTTTGCTATTGGATGATATCATAACCAGGGTGTTATTAAATCTCACAGCAGCTGGAGACTTGACTCCAGTCAAGCAAGAGTCCTACAGAGATATTGAGTAGTGATGGATTTCCTGTATATCTTTCAGTGAAAGAAACCTAAGATTTTTTAAGATGTCATAATGTCAGCAGAGTTTCTAAAATAAATCTACATCATCTGTTGGAACTATTTTTAAATTTGTATGAAGGTAAAAGTTGTTGATAACATTTCTTTTGAAGTCTAAAAACTGTCACTTAGTAAATCAAAATCACAAAATAAATGCATGTATTTTTAATTAATGTTTCCAAACTTTGGTAGAAATAACATGGAAAATATAACATCAGCACATTTCTAAGACACAAAGTACTTCTCCAACTTGATCTGAAAACCATTAATTCGGTTATGAATGTAAAAGGTATCCTTTCAATAAAATAATAACATAACACACAGAAACAGTTTTAATTTGCGTTTAGAATTGCATTGAGGAGGTTAAGGCCTTGAAGATTTTTCTGTGCATTTTATATTCAATAAGTCAAACTATAGTCCAGATGGACAAAGAAGCATCATGCAAGTGGCCATCCACTCTCATTTTCATCTTTTTTTATCATCTCATGAAACTCTGTGGCTTTTTTGAAAGTAAGTGTCAACAGTTTTATTAATTTTTAAAAAATACAACTCTTTTAAAGAAATCAGCAGTTACTACGTATTAACATGAATGCTGCAGTGCTGTAGGAAGCCATAGCACCCAGCAAAAAAATACATCTCCAAAGTATTACTCTGGTGGAAAAGGGGATTACTGATCCTACCTAACTTCAGCTTTACACCTTAATATAGAGATTTAGATCCTCAGTTTTCCTTAAGATAATGAAATACAGGGAGTGCCTCCAGGAATTATAACAATGGTGTTTAAATTGGACATTAATCTGTGTGCACTGAGCTGCCCCTCTCTGCTTTTCACCAGTCACAGAGAACAGGGGAGCATTCACATTTGACTTGTGCAGCTAAATTCTTAAAATGTTCAGTGTAAATTCTTGGCTTTATTTTCAGAATAATAACATTAATTTTTTGCAGGAATTTTTACTTTTCTTATCCTATTCCCAGACTCCTCTCCATAGATCTATTCTCTATATCCATGGAGAGAGAAGGAAACTTGGAGTAAAAATAGTTAGAGGACAGAAAAAAAAAAGTTAGGGAGGGATGGGAAAGCTGGTTTTGCCAAATTTAGACCCTGTCAAAACCCCTTGGGTTCTGTATTGCAAAATAGACCTGGAAACTTCTGAGTACTGGTCTGGTCTGATGTTTGCTACTTTTTTTTTTCTTTTCTTTTTTTAAATATTGCTCTGGTAACTCTAGAAACAGAGAAAGGATTGCTTTCAGGTAAGAAACACAGCTTACTAGAACAAGTCAACACTAAGAAAGAATACATGTTCAGAACTAGAAAAAGAAGACAAGTGAAAATTGCTCAGCAAGCTCAGGAGTCCTAACTGGTCTTTTCTGTGCTAAGACAATTTTCAATCCTTAGAAGCCTTTTACTCAAGAAGTAGCCATTACTCTTTAGTCCAACTGTGAATTTGGGATAGAGAATATACATGTTCAGGAATGGACACTACAAGCAGTTCTTATTCAAACACATAGCTTTATTTACTTCACAGAGGAAAGACTGATCAATGTTTTACAAGACTAAGCCTTTGTTCTTTTTTCTACATGTACTTTGGAGGAGCAATACGTCCAAGAACAATATTGTAAATTGTATTCTATCTTTGAAAAATACCACAGAATAGCAAATTATATTCTATCCTGTTATGACTGCCGTCCTTTCTGATATTTTAAATTTGGGATAAAAGGATTTAAGGCAGAAAGAAGACTTTTGAAAACACTGGCTATCCTGGATATCCTAGGTAAAACAATATATGTGTGGAACAAATTTTTCAGCTCACTCTGTAATCCAGGATAACATGTAGCCATAGTGCTCCAGGTGAATCCTGATCAGGAGTCATAAACAGCAACAGGTTCACCTTCCCTTCTGGGCTCCAGATGGAAAAGATCTTTCCGCTATCCATCTGGAGTTCCTTTGTTGCCACACACCTCCCTTGAATCCAGAGTTTTGGTCTTTGCAAGCAGAGCAATTTATGCATGACTGCACAGTTGTAAAGAATTTCACCTAAATTTCCTGTAGAAATTTTGACATTACATGCTTTCTGCTGGTAATCAATTTCTTTTAGCAAACTGTCTAAGTTGATCTCTTAGAAGTTATCCATCAAACAATTTAATGAAATCAGGTTAAGTTACAGAAATCCTGCTGAGATCTGTCGTTTCCTCTTTTCTGACATACACTAGGCTGGAATTTTACTGAACCAGTTCCAGCCTGTGCTTTACACCTAATTTTTCATGAGGTAGCGGACATCTTGCCATTATTATTCTGTGAAAAGCATTCACCTACGACCTCACACAAAACTGCTCATCAGAATCCTGCTTCTGAGAGGAAACTGCACTAACCCTGCTTCTTCAAAAGAGTTCCAGCAATTTAATAGAGAACATTTTAAGATTTAACTTTCACAAGTTTCACTATGGTAGAATGGACTCTGCCATGCTAAATAAGCACAAGTTTTCCATATGTGATGGATGAGGACAGTTAGATATCTAGGCAGATGCATATGTGAATACATGCAGATAGAATAAAGCCATTCTACTCCCACTCAGGAGGGATAGCATGTTAGCTGTGCCCCTCACTGTTGTCTTTCTGATGTGCACATCCTGTACTAGAACTAGCAAATGTTTGGTCCGGTTGGGATGTGCGAAAAGGAGCTACTCTGTTCTCTCCAGGCATGGAGATTTGCCCTAAAAAAGTGACCCACAAAAGCTGATTTAAAAAACAGTAATAATCTTAGATTAATTTTAAAAACAGGGTGATCTTTGGGAAAAAGGTGTTATTTTCTGGAGTTGAAGGAACAATTTTGACTTCACCTAGATTCACCAAGAGTTTGTATGGTTGGTCAGTGTTTTCTCATAAAAACTCGGAATGTGAAGTCTTCTCTTATTTCTCTGGCTTAGTGGCCAGTACACTTGTTTTCACTGTGAAACTGAGGTTATCTTCAATTTTGCATGAGGGAATCTGAACCAGCAAGTCTAGGGTAAGAGCTCAAGCAATTAGACAGAAGAGCATTTTTTCTCAAAACTGTGGATAAAAATAATTATCTCATATAGGAGCTGCAGGAATAAGCTTATGTGTTAATTTCATATCAAAAGACCACAGTTTCTGCAGGCTTTCACCCATTTCATTAAAGAGTTAGAAGTTCTAGCTTAATAGGGAATTCAAGAAAGAAAAAAACAACAGTAGATGGTAAATTCAAGGACTTCTAAGGCCAGGGAGGATCATTACACCAAGACTCCTGTATCATGTCATCCTGTAGTAGATCCAGTTCTTTCTCCTTGATTAAAGGCAATGTAAGGGAAGGATCCAGCCTAATTTTATGGGGTTTTTTTAAATGAAAATATGAATGGTCCAGCATTTCCTTTGCTATTTTGTGAAAATAGATAACTTTCTCTCTGGGAAAGAAAGAAAGAAGAATTTTTCTGTCATTTCCATGTTAATGTTATTGTAATATAATCCACTGTGTCTGACCATAAAAGTAGCTTGACCACTCTTAACTCTCATTTCTTCACTAGAAGAATAATCAGTTCCATTTCAAGTCTTTTTGCTAGTCTATCACACATTTCTATCTCTTCATACTAATACCTCTTCAATGGTTAAATATTATTGATTTGAAGCCAGCATTTACTCTGCAGAAACAAAAGGTAGAGTTCAGTTGTCCTGTACACTGGCTGTTTCAAGTGCAGCCGTGAGCTGATATACATATAAATGATTTTGATAATTTCCACTATGCTTATCTATATTTGTCAAACTATTTGAGCAGATGTGCTTAACTACTATCTTTGAATTTCCTTCTTTTTAGGCTTCTCTATCTATAAATGTAACTCTATATCCACGTCCTTAATATATAACATTATATAAAATATTATATTTAACAATATACATAACATTTCTGAACATGTCCACCACTAAAGGTAATACTCTTGAATACTGGGCACCTGCAAAATCTTGTCAACTCACAAACTTGTACTTGCTGGGCTGATTGAGGATGCATTTTCACAGTCAGCAACACAAAATGGTCCCCTCCTCCACTAGCTCAGCAATCAGAGTACCCACTCTTGAGATAGGCAATAGAAGCCAAATGTTCATTTCTGGCCAATGTCTGGAAGTTCTGACCATGAGGCAATACTGCTTTTGCTGATGAAATGCTCTCAGGCTTTCCCTGGGATGTAATAATTTTGCACAGGCTATGTGGTGATATATTCTGGTCACCCCTCCTGTTACATGGGATCCCTGACCAATCTGTAGGTCACATCCTCCAACAACAAAAGGACATTTCTTTCTTTAGCCATCAGGGGTGGTATTTTCTCTTGTAGTAGCAAATATGAATTTGATTTCATATTTCCTTCATTCTAGCACAAAATAGCTTGCTAATTGTGGTTTACTGTCTATGTCTTAAGTTCTCCTTGCTATAGCATTCAGCTACTGACAGTATTTCCAAACTAATACCTTTAATTGCCTTGTAAGGCAACAAGGCCTCCAGCTTCGGTGGGGAACCTGAGGCAGAAGGAGTCAAGGTGAGATTCGTTTGTTCTTACAAAGGAAATCTGCAATAGCAAAAAGAACTAATCTCTGGGTTGGATAGGATATGACTTTACTCTAAAATAGCTGTCCAAAACTTTCTGGGTTGCATTCAGCTTTGCCCAAAGTCTGTCAGTGATTCAGATCACAACAGGAATACTGAAAACCAAAATGTTAACAGCATAAAATACAGTTAATTGAGGATGCAAGCAAAGCATTATATGGGTGCTTTGGACAGTGTTTGTGTGAAAAACAATTGCCTTTTTCACTTCTATTTCACTGAACTCCTACTACAGCTTTGTATTTACACAAGGTCCTTGATTGCACTGGGACTTTTTCTGGCACACCACGGGTTCCATTATTTTTCCTTGTGAAGTTAAAAAGCAAAGACTGTGTTTTGTGTAGATTTATTACGTCAGTTGTTATATTTTGCTTCTTAACCTGGAGAAATATGTTACTCTCAAGAGTGGCAATCAGATGGGTAAGGTTTTATTTAAGTTGCAAAAGGGCTGATTCACCCTGCTTGTTCTTTGCTAGTTAAACTGCATCCTATATACTATATTCGATGAATCTGATAAAGCCAGACCACTTACCTCTGCACAGTGAACACAATAGTAATTTTTTTTCTGATCTGTCCACTGGCTTTTCCCCTTATTTGGAACAATTTAAACATTAACTATTGATTTGCAAGCATTGGACTTCTATAAAATAATAACTGCCTTTTTCCCAAAAGAAAAATATAAAAAACTAACCTCCTTTTATAGTTTTCTGGTTAGTTTTGAACTTTTCCTCTAAGACTTTTGCCTATAGGAGCTTTTTGGTACACAGCAGTAACACTTAGTGAATCCTATAATTCCTGACACACAACTAGACAACCATTGACTGCCCCTCAACTCAGCATCATGATTTACATTTTCTAGTTCACTCCTGCTAATTACCACCAATGTACTAATGAGAGGTTTCTTAGCCTGAAACAGAGTCTATAATAAAGCACTGACCTATTTCAGTGGTTTGACTCCATATTATGACTACAAACACAATCTTCGTGTTATCACCAAGTTAACTGGAGTTGGGGTAATTAATGGGATGGGTGGAATAATGGATCAGTATCAACATCTAAGCACAGTGATGCAAAGGTGCTGCATAAACTGTGAAAGAGGCATTGGAAAGAGATCTGTAGGACTTTTTTGTTTTTAATGGAAACAAAATCTTTCCCTAGAACAGGCTTTGTACAAACACCCACAAAAGGGCAGTCCCTACATAACATAGCTTACCTTCTACATAAGGACATAAAGCCTATTGCTTCAGTCTTCGGGGACAATCTTAAAATAAAATGTTTTGATAATCAAGATTTATGACGGGAGGAGTGCATTTCATTGTACGTGTGTTGCAACTTTGAAGCTCAATGCTCTGTGAAAGCGACAGTGTTCGGTTAGATGTAGTTTTACAGAAATACTTATCAGTTAGTTTAGAAAACTAATATTAAAATAAGACTGAAAATACAAACTGTGTCAGTCCTGGGGAAAAAAACTGCGAAACAGAAATAAAAGCATATTTGGATGAGTTTTCTGTTTAAATGCATGACCAATCTTTTCCATAGTATGCAGTATTTTTTAAAGTATCATGTCCATCCTCACCAAAAACAATTGGAACCTTAAATAAATCCAACTTTTCTGATTTTTTTTTTTTTTTTTTTTTTACAATTGGCAGTTTTGAAGGAAGTTTTAATTCAGGTAATCATATAGGAAACAAGCTCATATTTTCCCACTCCATTTCAGCAACCAGATTATTCCTAAATTGCCGATCACTATCCATTAAAAGAGAAATGAGCAGCAACTGCAGCTCTCTAATCATGGTTAATATAAAACCTCACAAATCCAGCTTTCTTTTACAAACTCCCTGAAGTTTTATCCAATCGTTTAAAGCAACCAGTTAATCAGAAAAAAACATTAATTTAATTTACCAGGCCACAAAAACTTCCCTGGAGCTTCCTGTGATAATTAAGCACATCTGTTACATTAAAAATTTCCATAATAACAATTCACAGTAAATTTGTGATAAGGCACAGTTTCAGAAGTTTATTGGGATGTTGATTTATTCACCAACACTGGAATTTTAACTTTTGTGTCCATTACACAGTTGGTACTTGGGGAGAATTTTTCCAGCTTTCCAGGGAAATTCTGTAGAGGGCAAAGAGATCAGGATATACATATGAAATACCTAGTGTCATACAGTCTGTAAACATTCTCTGCTGGAGAATAGCAAAGTTTGGTATGTTATAATTTTAAATTAATAGACAGAATACTAATAGCAGAAGTAATCTGACATTATATGTTAAAGATCAAAATGAAGGTAATGGTTGCAAATAGATACTAAATTTTGAATGCTTGTCCTTTTAGTTACTGAGCCTTTCCCATTTTTGACTGGTTATCCAGTGTTGACAAAAGTTTGGAATGGAGAATGAAGTCTCAAGGAAGCTTTTGGTACATTTATTCTATACTTTGATTACATAGGTCCACACTTTAGGGTAACTGACTTAATCTTTTTGCTTTCACTATAGTGCCTCCTCTGACTCTCCTTGGACATCCCTTGAAAACCAGTTGTCAGAAGGTGGCAGTTCCCTCCAGGGAGCCTGATCTCTCTCCCACCTGGAGTACAACAGTGAAACACACAAAAATTACAACCAGCTGATTGTTAAGATGTTGTGGTGATAATTGCTGCCTGTCAGAAGAAATGGGAGCCTGCTTGGTTGGGTAAGTTGTCTTTCACACTTTGGTTGAAATATATTTATTAGATGTCATTCTTCTCCATTGGAGCAATGATTGCATAGGTCCTTCCCAAACCAAATTCAGTCTCAGCAAAAAGACAGCAAATAAAAACAGCTTCCAAATCCAAACACAGTGGGCCATAAGGTTCATTAGAATATAAGATCAAGGTAAGGCACAAGATAAATATTTGATATGAACACACTCTGTATTGCCACATACACAACACACACATATATGCTACTATATTCACATATTTTGCTGTATTATATGCACCTCTTCATGAGTGTGTCCAATTATTTTATTAGTTCAGATGAATAGTGTGGTTTTAAAGAAAATGATTGAAAATTATCTAAACTGTTTAATTCCAGTGAGTTGTCCTATCAGTGAGAACAACCTGGATTCTTTGGAGATAAAACTGAATAAGAAAGTATGCTTCAAAATCACACCTAATCACACCTGAGGGGGATTTAGTTCACCAATTCAGGTTACAACTGGCTTGAAATAAATCCTCATGAACTCCATGATAAGGCCACATCATGGGCAAAAATTATCAGTCAGTGACTAAGTCAGATATGTCTTTTTGAACTAGAATCATAGAAATGTTTGGGTTGGAAGGGACCTTTAAAAGCCATCTTTTCCAAGCCTCCTGCAATGAGGGACATCTGCAACTAGATCAGATTGCTCAGAGTCCCATCCAACTTGACTTTGAATGTTACTGAGAATGGAGCATCTCTGCTTCTGTGGACTACTCGTTCCAGTGTTTCACCATCTTAATAATCAAAAATATTTCTTCCTTTATCCTTAATCTACCTTCTTTTAGTTGTAAACCATTATCCCTTGTCCTATCACTATCACCCTGCTAAAAAGTCAGTCCCCATCTTTAGTTACTGGGAGACTGCTATAAAGTTTCCAAGGAATCTGCTCTTCTCAAGGCTAAATAGCCCCAACTCTCTCAGTATTCCTTCATACAAGAACTACTCTCTCACTCTAATTATCTTCATGGCCCTTCTCCAGATCTGCTCCAACAGGTTCTTGTGCTGAGGACTCCAGAGCTGGATGCAGCACTTCCAGGACTCATCAGAGCGAATTAGAAGAGGGGAATATCACCTCCCTCAACCTCCTGGCTGTGCTTCTTTTGGTGCAGTTCAGTATACACGTGGTTTTCTGGGCTGCAAATGTACATTGCCAGCTCAAGTTCTGGTTTTCATCTGCAAGTACCCATAAGTCCTTCTCCACAGGGCTGCTCTCAATCCCTTCATCCTCCAGCCTGTGTTCATACTGGAGATTGCCCTGACCATATTCAGGGACTTGCACTTGGCCTTGTTGAACCTCAGGTACATGTATGCCCACTTGTTGATCTTTTCCAGGTCCCTCTGAATGGCATTGCATCCCTCAGATGTGTCAGCCACACCACTCAGCTTTGAGTCTGCAAACTTGGTGCAGGTGCACTCAATCCCACTGTCTGTGTCACTGATGAAGATATTAAACAGTACCAGTCCCAGTGCAACTCCACAAGGGGCCCCACTCATCACTTGTGTCCATCTGGACATTGAGCCACTAACCACCACTCTTTGGATATGATTAGAATAAATACTGGTCTCTGTATGTACTGTCTGTCAAAAACTGAAAGCACATTCCTCTTCTAATCAGTCTTCATCAATAATAATATAAAACCAAACTGCTGATGATCCAATTACTCCAATTTATTCTTCAGTTCTGCTGAGCCTGTCATTATCAGCTCATTACAGAAACTTTCATGTCAAATTCCTGCTAGATCTGGAAAGGGAATTCATATCAGGAAATACTGCTTATGCGAGTGAGAGTTGCAGAGTAACCTAGGGAGGAGATTCAGCAGTTTCACCTCTCAGTGTTCATAACACCAATAACTAGCTATACAAAATTACATTATTTTGACACACTGCATTTTACTGATACAGTATTTCACAGCAGGTTCACATGCCCCCCCACTCCATATGTTTCAACTCCATATGTTTCAGTCAGGCCATATGCTGTTGAAGCAAGTATATTACAGTATATTAATGGGAGGTTGACAAGCACTTCTGGATTCAAGGGGCTGTATCTTCAAGATAACAGGAGAGTATTTTCCTTCAAATTTATAGCACATTTAAGGCAAAAACCTGACTGTTAACAGGGACAGTCTTTAGACAGCAATCACACCAGCAACAAGATCTCTAAGTCTTCTGTAATTTTAAACTCTTCAGAAAACCACACACTTTAATTTACTAATTATTTATTTTACTTATTACTTTATAAAAAATAATAAATAATAAAATATTAATTAAAAAAATTCTATTTGTCTGTTTACTTGCATTGGCTCACTAGATGTACTGAGACAGCAACACAGTCATTGCAGGCAAAGCAGAGAAGAGATTATGGAGGGAGTGCAGCTGTCGGTTGTTTCTGTCTGAAGCTACCAAGTTCCTCCTGAAAACCTGTGTGTCTTTCAGGATCACTCTGTCATCCAGAAAACACTATCTGTGCCATTATGTGCACAAGCTCAGGATTAGAAAAGGCAAAATAAGATCAGCAATAGACAACCTTCCTATATATTTGAGCCCATTTTAAAAGGTTATTGGCTTTGGAAGGAAAAATAATCATATGATTTTGAGCAATTTTTTGTGTGTGTTAAAAAGTGATTGGATGAGGGAGGGGAGAAAACTTGGACTCTACCTGTCTGAACCACAGGAGATGCCAGAGAAAGGGGATAGAAAGGTCAGAGGGACCTTGGGGACCTTGAGCCCATTACTCTGACTTCTAATTTGTGTGCATCTTGTGGGGTACATCAAGAGGATGAGGTTGGCATTTGTTTGTTTTTATTGTCAGAGTTGCCTTGTGGCCTCCACTAAAATGAAGAAGTATAATCTCCATGGGGCAAAATGAAAGCCAGGAAACCCCCTGCCAAAAATCGGATAGGAAGAAATTGTTTCTGGGCCTTCCTCTTTGGGACATTTGCCAGGTGAAACATTTTAGGATTTCTCCACCATTTACATAAACATGTCTCTCTTGTTTTCTTAATCATATTAGGCTGGGAATGTGGGTTTTTTTCTATTATTTTGTGTTTCTCTGCTGGTTAGGAAAATAAATTGTCAATGCTTTACATACCTTGCTTGTCCGGCTTTAGGATTTGTCTTTTAAGAGAGTATGGTAATAATCTTAGCATTTTCTCACCAGTATTGTATTGCACAAGTGCAGCCAAATTTTATGGTTGCAGAAAACATTAACAGGCCAGGCCAAGAGGCACTTTTGATTTTGATTTAATATGAAATTTTACATTGCATCCCCGGATCTTTGTATCATTACTGTAATTATTTGGCATGTTTTATTTTTCACACCAACAGCAGCAAGGCACTCTCCCTGGTCCCCAGCTCAGATCTGGGGAGGCCAGTCCGTCAAAAACATGTTTGTGCACAATGTAGTATTATTAACTGCATTTCATAAATCTTAGCTGTGCAGACTTCCAGTCTAAACTCCTCCTTTTTTCTTGCTGGTATTTTCCTTTTTTAAATATTACTATTTTTTTACTTCTTCACAAAGTATTTCCTTTTTAAAACTTGGCCAGTTATTTATAGAAGAATACAGAGGGCACAACATTTAACATATCAAACAAGGACATATTCCCTGCTTAGAGCAACTTCGAGTGTCAGGGCTCAGTCATGCTGTGTAGGCACAACTGAGATTATCATGCTTTGACAAGATAAAATTGCTCTGGAGCTTCAAGGCACAGAAGAGGACTACACCCTACTCTGCCTTTCTCTTGGAAATTCCAGACTATTACTTCACTGCAGCTGACCTGTTCTTTGCAAGATAGGGAAACCAGATTATTCTTCTTCTCTTCCTATCCCACACAAATCCTTCACTAATCCTTTTGGAACAATTTTCCCCTCTGATAGAAACCACAAGGTGAAATTTCTACATTGGCAGCCAAACAGTGTGGGTACCTGTAAGAAGCAGTCACCACCCATTGTAGACACACATGAAGGTCACAGCTCTTCTCCCTGTCCCACTCCTAGAAAAGCACAGGGGGCTAAAATTTCAGGAAAACCAATTAAACCACCATAAGCAACACCATCTACCCCCCTTTAGAGCAGTATAATGAGGGATACTTCCTAATTTACCTTTCAGGGCATTCAGAAGAGTGAGTTACAAAGAGACTGATCGGTAACATAATAATAAAAATGGAGAAAAAGCAAAGCTGGAATTGAGAAAGGAAGAGGTTGACAGTGAGATAGAGGTAGATGGGAGAGGTAGAGGGTGAGGTCTAACCTCAAGTTACTCTATGTGACACATGTAAAGCTCTGGCTTGGAAATAAGCTTGAATTCTCACATAGTGAATAGAAATGCCATGGTAAGAAGAGATTGGGGAGAGGGTTCCAGGCATAACAGTAATGAGTCTTTAACAATGAGACCCTTGCAAGTTTGGCCTCAGCAAGGACTAATCTGGGGAGATATCTGAGCAAAAGATATCAAATACATATATAGGTATGTAGAAGAGAATTTAGTTTCTAAAGAGGTACCAACTTCTTTCTGCACTACAACATGATGCAAATGCCATACTGTATCTGTAGGATATGCTCAGTCAATGCTCAATATGCAACTAAGAGAATCAAATTTATTATTGTTGCTATTTCTATTATAGTTATTCCACTGGGAATAAAAATAGCCCAGCAATTTAAAGGTTCATGTTTTTTTCTGCCTTTCTCTTGCTAAAGCTGAATGCAAGTCATAGCTCCAGAGAAACCATCTGGGATTTCAGACATAGAGACTTGACAGTCCCTCTGCATGAGAAAGTGGAGTTCTGGTACAAATAATGTCTTGTCTCCATTTCACAATTGGATAACTTTATCATTATGCATGAATTCTGAGCATTAATTTTTTATTTGTTTGTTATGATACCAAGTATCTCACATGAGGCACAGGACTATTTTACAAAACATTGGAGAGCAGTGAAAAATTTAGAGATTTTAAAGCCATGAGAATAAATTATTATTTTTCCTTTGGAGGGTAAATTGCTAAATAAAAACAGAACACCTGTCTTAGATCAAGACAGATTCTAATTTTAGTAAGTTACCTTGTAAAAAAAAGATATTTCCCTTCATAGGCTGGGAGGGGAGGAGTGAGAAGTTGCAGAAGAGTAGAAATTTGAACTTTTTTTTATAATTTTTGAAAGATGTTATGGGTTTTCTTAATTCACCCTGGATTTTCAAAGAAAACCATAGTTTTGTCAAAATATCTTTTTTGGCTCATTATGACCCCCAAAAGCATAGATAATTTTATCCTGTACATTCTATGTAATCTGGTCAATATGTATTTCTTAAAATGCCAGTGTAATTGAACATATCACATCAGAGAAGTCTTCACAGACTGCTAGCTTTTCAAATGATTCTGAAAGTAAAGTTTTAAACAAAAATGATCCCACAGGTTTTTTTGTCTCCAATGGGAATTTCCTCAGTCATTACACAACATGGATAAATATTAAACATTAGAATAAAAAAATATTGGCATCCAGGAAATTTGTATCATAAACATTAAAAAGATTAGTTGAGCACTGAATCGCTGGCTCTGTTGGTATAGCTCAGGAAATTTATAACTTTTTTCAAAATAATGGGTGTATATTTTTTACAACAGCACAGTTTTTATATGGGGCTTGTAAAGTTTGCTGCTGACTGTATCCATACCTAGAGAAATTGGTCAATGATGGCATCTAATCTGTGTTTCAGCCAAGGCTAGAACTCTTAGAGAGTGTTTTTTTGCTTTTGTCCACTGAAAGTCACATTTTTATGCTACCCTATTCAGAAAGCATAGACACCTGCCATAACTAGTAGCATTTGATACAAACCAAACACACAGAATAAAGGATTAAAGTTCCATTAGGGCTTCATTGACAATAACTGTGCAAGTCTCAGGCTGCAAGAAGGGAATGAAGGCCACCTTTGCAATATTATCAAGAGAAGCAATAAACAACTTTAAACATAGTTAAGTAGGTGGTGCCAAGCTTACTAATGTAATTTCCTCAACTTGTTATTTCTGATGTACTAAGCACCTGAAAAAATACTTCCTGTTCTTTGCCAGCATTCTCTCTCTCTTTTCGTGTGTATATACACAAATCACACATGGAGAAACAAAATAATGGGCTTTTCCATAGATGTCCTTTTTTTTATTATTATTATTTTATTTTTTTACCAATGCATGAAGAAATGCATTCTATGATTCACTTGTTTTGGCAAATGCCCATAGCCGATAATTCCCTATAAGATTTATCTGTGAAAATGCCCATTTGTATTAGTACCAGAGGAATGACAGTTTGAGCAGTTCTGCCATCACTAACTGTGGCTTTATCTCAGTAGGAAGGATGTAGTCTCTGAAGTAGGCTTCAAAATACTGAGAACTGCATTGCTTCAAGTCAATGCCACTAAATACAAACCATTTGTTTTGTTGTTATCAGTGTAAGTTCCAGGTAGCAGCATTCTGCAGTGCTTTCATTTTTAAAGCGGTCTAAGATACAATCATTACAACAGACAAGTCCTGGAGAGACAAACACATCCCTGATAATACAGCAGGGGTGAAAATGAAATGTCAGTTTGTACTGACAAAGAACAAAACCAGAATATTTCACTCAAAGTTCCTGCCGGAGCAGTCAGAAAACAAAACAAATAAAATTATCTCCAAATTCTGAACTAAAATTTTGAATTTTGGCAAAGAGAAGACATAATCAAACCTTTCTTCTAGCTCCTTTCTGCTCTCTGCTAATCCTCTTGACCCAGACACACCATTCAGATAATCTGGACCTCTTAATTAAAACTACTCTGGTGGAGCCTGGCATTGTCAGGTGCCCCTGAGCCATCGGCTTGGTCTTGCATGGGAATGGGAAGACTGAGAGGGTGGGCATCTCTGAAACCTTCTTTATATTTATTTGATTCTTTATTTATACACTTTTCTGTCATAGTAAGAAAAAAATCCCACTACACCACTGAGTTCAATGTAGGTACCTGGCTTTTTCATAAGGCAAGGAGAAAAGACAATACAGTGAAATATAATACAATTGTATAAACATTTGGCATTTTAGCTCTTATAAAATCTACAGTATTCACCTGTAGATTCTTCATTGTATCTTCATCTTCATTTTCTCAAACTAATCTTGAGTAGGCACATTTTCAGAGGAACCTCTTGAGAAAGATATAAAGGAGGAGATGGCAAAACCCAGGGAGCTTTTTTGTGTGTTTTTCTCATCATTCCTAAACTATGCTGTAAATGAAGATAAGAGAATATTATAGGAAAAATTGTCAATGGAAAGAGAAATTTATACAGCAGAGATGTAGGAAGGGACACTGCTGGAGGAAGAGACTTGAAGACAAGGGAAATAAGAACAGCTGACTACCTGACAAATAAGTAGATTTGGAAAAATGTGTAAGGCAATACATGGTGAAGTTACAGGGAATTCAAGGAGTGCTTTGAACAAAGCAGTCTCTTTTCATTTGGCCCTAAAGTTTTCCTGTTAGAGCCAGGTTAGTGAATACACTTTATCTTGGGAATCCATTAAGTGAAAGAATAGAGGGCTTTCTGCCTGCCAAAGGAAGCCTAAACTATTTATACTTGACAAGAGGGAGTAAGAAAATCTTATGGAACAAGGCATTTTTCAGGGATTTAAATTACTCTGTACGTGATTCTATGATTTACAGTTCTGCCACTGATCTATTGCATGACCTTAGGCAAGTCACTTCACCTTTATGCCTCAGTTAACCTGTTATACTGACATAATAACACTGAGCCTTACTGGGCTTCAAGATGATGAAACATTTCTTTGCTAGAGCTAAATCCCCTCTGTGATGTGAAAAAAAAACCCTCAACAGTGATTAATCCATTCCATTGTTCAAACTGAGCAAATGTACTTACTGGTCTGAAAACAAAATAATTTCAAACTTTAATGATCTGATTTTTTTTTTCTATGTGTAATCTGAACTAATAACCAATATGGAAAGGTTTGATTAAAAGAATGATGAGGGTTTCCTAATATGAGCCAAGGAGTGAATGTGTGGGGATCTCTGTGGTAGGGAACATGCATATAACAATTCAGAGTCCCTTTGCATTCCCTCCAGCATGCCTCTGGCTGTAGGAGCCAGAATCTAGCCCTAAATTAATAATTAGCACTTTCAGTTTAAGCTCTCCACGAAATGTCATGAGGACAGACAGAAGTAGTAGAAAATGTTAGTGGGCAGTGTAGAAAGATAAGTGCCAAGAGATTTATACCCTGCATTCTCGGCAAGCCAGAACAGAATATCAGGATTTAAATAACCCACTGCCAAGACCTTTCACATCATTTGACTGTGGTGGGAGGAGAAACTCTACAGGGATGGCCTGTGTATGTCTTCATACTTAATAAGAAAGAGGTACCCACATCAGCATGCATGTGAGCACAGAATGGGCTAAAACCTCAGCATCTGCAAGTGGCTAAAATCACATATATCAGGTTATGCTTCCCCTTAGCTGTGTATGCATTTTGAATTTAGCAGAAGAAAGCAGGGCCCCAAAACTTTCTGATCAACAATGAGAAAATAGATTAAACTCAGCAACAGAAATATCACAAATGTTATTTTAAAGGCTACTTGTAAAAGTCTTGTCTTCCAATACAATATGGTGACATATTTTTCTTTTGAGATAATACTGCCAATGTTCACTATGAGGCATTATGTACACATATTTGATGAAGGCCCAAACGAGCATAAAATTTTATACACTAATTAGTCCCAAGCATGACATTCTTTGAGCAATTACCTAAATATTAACACTTCCTCCAACAGATATATAATAAATTAGATGTAAAAACACAATCCACAAAAAAAAAAAAATAATAAAAAAAAAAAATTTTGGAATAACATACTTTCCAAGTATCCTGTAAATTATCCTAAAAAAGTAGGCACTCATTTTTGCAGAGTTGGCATTTCATTCCTAAATGTTGTAACATGCCACTGAGTCAGCTGAAGAATATTTGATTTGTTATTAACAGATCTATTAAACTAAAAAACACATTTCATAATTTATGTGTCAAAAACTCTACTAAAATGCAACATCTGTTTTACTCCTTGATTTCTCAAGTTCTATAAGGGATGAGAAATTTCTTGAGCTGAGTATGAAAATCTGGAATAGAATACAAAATTTACTCCACCCATGCCTGAAAACACCTGAGGGACCAGAATGTCATAGAACTCCGTATGTGTATGTTTGTATCTATCTGAGTATGTATAAATAAATTTAAAATATACAATGTATGTACATGTAAAAATATATGTATACTGTGTATATGGTGTGCATACACATTTTTCATATATATATAAAAGAAAATAACTGCTGATGATACCACATTTTCAAACACAATGTTTGCTTGAATTAAAAAAAGGCCCTTGTGTTCTACAGAAACAAAATTGAGGCTTTTCATAAAATCTACCTACTTCATGTATCAAAGAGCTCATCACAGGGTGTTGTAGTTGTATTAGAGGAGCTTGTCTGAAAAGGGTCAGAGATTTAGGTGGTTTTTAGTTGTTTAAACACCTTTCTGGCTTAGCAGAGGTTTGCAGGCAGTTTTATAGATATGTTAACCACCACAGCAGCACTCCTACCACAACACAGATGTGCTCACAGGGTAGGATGCAAGTCCTGACGGAGTTCAGCCCTGAGCTAGACCAAATTAAGCAAATCAGACCTGCCTTCTTGGCTGCAGGGTATACCAGCTTCTGGGCTTTGGGATAACCCAAATTTCTATGCACACACATGCAGTATGTGTGTGTAAAATGAGCAGATAATCTTCATAACTCTGGGTGCCAGGTGTCTGGGGCGTGCTACTGGGGAGTACTGTCACCCCTGAGGTTATGCCTGCCTAGTCAGGAAACCTGCCAAAAGTGTGCTGAAGACTATGTGGGGTTTGAATCCTTCTGCTACTGCAGCATGAAGAAGGGCTGAAAGCTATCTCAGGATATTAAGATTTACCTCTATATGTGGTCCCCAGTAGAAATGCAAGCATCTTTAGTGACTTGCTGGCAGCAACGGAGGCACCTTAAGAGTTTGACAGCAGCTAAGCTGCAGTTTTGAGAATCACAGTGGTGCCAAAATGGGGATTTAGCTATTGGTCCTCGTTTAGATACTAAAATAACTTCAGTTAGTTGGAAAATTTGAAACTGCTCCTCAGAAAAAAATCTGGCTTTAATTGTGGCTGCTAAGCAGTTTCAAAAATCTGGTCCTGTACAAATACACTGTAAATGTAAGCAAATACTGATCCCTTGCTGAGTTCTCAGATCTTTCGCAAACAATCTGAGCCTTCATAAAAATACACAATTTTTCACTTATTCTATATTTTGTCTCATATTAGGTCTCTAGCCAAAAACCCTCTTCCCAGCAGTCAATTTAATATGCAAAAGGAAACAGTCTTATTAGTTTAGTTTATTTATGATGACAAAAGGAAAAGCATGAAAACCCCAAGATATAAGTGGCAGTTTATTCCTGATAAGTAGTAAATCAGCAGGATTTCACTGCCCACATGGGAACCTGCAGTTAAATAATTAATGATAAATAATGAGCCTCATAAATGTTCACAGTGTTTTTGAGCAACTATTTACATATGAGCTCATTCTACAAACTCTCCTGCTGGTATAATCATGATAACCTGGTGTCCTTACTGCATTACAGAAACATAAGATGATAACACCAACCATCTCTGTGGTTAACTTTATATTATTCATTGCCACGTTAAACTAATTATTCACTGCCTCCAAGACAGTGCTGGGTTAATACATCAAACTGATGCATCTTTTGTCATGATAAACTTAGCTCACACTGTATCATCATGCATTCCACTGATGTGGCCTTTGTCTGGAAAAAAAAATGTTCAGAATCATTAAAAGAAACAAGCAAAGGGAGAAGATTGTAAACCTTTAAGTTCTGGGTCACAAACCAGTGAAAATAGTAGTATTAAAATAAAAAAAGAAATAAAAGAAATGCAGTAACAAAATATTTTCGGAAACATCAAAGGGTCTGAACACCTGTAAATTTGTATGCATCCTTTTTGATCATCACTGTTCAACACTGGGCATCAGAGAAGCCCAAAATAAGCTCTAACACTGTAATCTTCACACTACTGAATCTGGGAAACCCCAAAGCTCTTGAGAAAATAAATCACCTGATAATATCCTCAGTCCTTATTGACTCATATGTTGATAAAGCAGCCAGTATTGTGCCAATGCTTATTTTTGGGTGTTTTTTGCTTTCCCTAGGTCATAATATTTTTTCTCCTGTATTGTCTAGCTATTACACTGTGAATTTAATGGAAAGCAAGATCAGGAATTTCAAGAGATCAAATCTGTATGCTATTCATCTTTTGTTTTGTTTTAGGAGCATCCAGCATGACTGCAAAATCACCCAGCCTACTCGGGCTGAGGCTAATCGCAGTTGTCTCTGATTTTGATCTTCTCACATCCCCAACACATGGTCATTGTATGTGTACAAATTATTAAATTCAGCACTGAATTGGAATTCAGAGCCTTATGAAAATCCACCCTTCTAGATGGACTGCACATGCTCAAAAATACTTTTGGAAAGCTTTTGAAATAGTCCCTGGTCATTAAAAATCAGACTTTAGGGTGGGTGTGTAGGAGGTAATGCTCTTGGGTGTCTAGCATGGTGCACTGCCTACCCACATGTAAATTCAAGGTAGCAAATCACATGGCCACTCAGTTATTCTCTTGAAATTGATAAAACACAAATGAGAGGTGAGAAAAGAACTTGGTACAACTTTTCTTTTTTCAGTTAGAGAAGAAATGGAGTATGCAGGTGCAGAGAAATTAGAGAATGGTGATTTTTAAAAAATAGCACACACCAATTCACAAAGTCATCTTTTATAACAGGAAATAGAAAGATTGAATAGAATGCATTGAGAAAGTTTATTTGGGGTTTCTTACTTTAAAAAAAAAAAAAAAAAAAAAAAAAAAAAAAAAAAAAAAAAAGCTAAAATTAAAATACCAGCAGCCCAGACTATATCTGATGTATGAGGCTCTGTCTGAGCAGGGGAGATTGGCTGTGTGAGGAGAAGAGCCAAAGCCACAATCTCCTGCCAGGCGGGACACAGCTGGAGCAGGGCATGGGGGCAGCCCTAACACTTGTCTGGCCCCTGGCCTGAAAGGACTCAAGGTATTCCACAGCAGCAGGAACTGTCTCCTGGGGGATACACAGGGCAGGGGCAACAAGGTCCCCCATCCCAGCCTGTGCAGGGACAGCCTCAGAGCCTGGGCAGGAGATAGGGGAAGCACTCCCCACAGTCTGCATCGAGCATCACCCCCTACCAACAAGTTAGGTTTAAATATGTGGAGTTGAAAGGCAACAAGCTGGGCCCCTGCGGTCTGTTCCCAGCCCCTACTGGCCTTCTGTTGGCAGAGAAGGCAGAGACTGCTGGAGCACCAGCCTTCTGCCATGTAATCACACCTCCAGCCTCCTGCTCCTCAGGCACCCCTGCTCTTCTGCCTCCCTAATCCTCAGGCGGTCATGCTCCTCTGCTTCCCTGATCCTTGGCCTCCCAGATGCCCGCAGGTCCTCCAGCCCTGCCAGGGGTCACAGCTTCTTCTCCATAAACAGTCCCCTGGGACTGTTCCACTGCTCACTCGCCCTCTCCAGTATCCTCTCTCCGGGTTCCAGAAAGAGATTTAGTGCTGTAATTGCCTATATCTGTAGGCTTTCCTGCTCACAATTCCCTTCCCAGCTAACAAAATTGTCATTACTGCAGTCTCTCTGAGCAGAGAGAAAACACATCATCTTTTCTTCCTCTCTATTCCTGGGAATGGTAAACATCCTTCGAAACCTCACTGCATTGTTAGAAGGGAGACACAGGCACCCTGGGCATGTGCTTTTGCTATGGAAAGAGATATTAAATGTTAAACTGTTTTGCTTCTTGAGGTTTGCTTGTTTTAATAGCAACCCTTTTTTTTTTTTTTAGGTCTCATTGAATTTCATCCACCTGGGAAATAAGGACTTGAACTCAAAATGAACTCAAAACAAGGACTCTCCTTCCATGTATTTATGACTCCATAAGTGTGTCAATTTTTTTTTGAGTATTATAGGTTGTACAAATTCTGTAGGCAATTGTGTGTAGCTTAAAAAAAAAGGGGGAAAAAAGAGGTTTATTTTTATACTGTTACTCCAAAAAGCCCAGTTTTCCCATCTCAGCTGGCAAGTACTGACTTGCCTTAGAGAAATAGAAAAATTAAGACAGGTATTCAAAATAAACTACATTACAAATAAGCTATGTACTGTCACCTCACAACATTTGTTTCTTGACAATGATGATTTTGCAAGAGAAATAATTTCTTCCTCTGGGACAGACATTTTTTTAAAAGATTACTGAATTCAGTTTGCACACCCCATCTTTGTAAAACCACACTTGGTGTCTACAGTCTTTTATTCAGAGGAGTTGCTTAAAAAGTCAGTGCATCATAAGGTGACTTTTCACATTGATGACCTTGAAATATAATATAAATTCATAGTATTGATTAATGACAGGCAAGCAATTAGAAGAGAGGTAAATATATGTGTAAATATGTATGTATATATATTCCCATGCACACATAATATACATATATATGTATGAATATATAGTTGCACATATATACCTATCTGTGAGAATATATATATATATTATAAACAAGTCTGCATTTGACTATTTATCTCAGAATTATTCAAAGTTAGGATTTTGTACTTTTAAACTGGTAAACTAGTGTGGAAAAAAAGTGGTTTTGAAAGGAGAAGAGGCAAGTCAAAGAGCTTTGAACACCAGAATCAGTGTGGAAAAGTTGTTGATACTCATCTGAGTGAGGTAACCTGCAAAGAAGACTGGCACTGTCCCTAGTTTTGATGAAGTATAAAATGAAAATTGTTTTTCTCAAACCCCATTTTGTGCTGGACTAGGAGCAAACAAAGCTTAGTTGCTGAATGAAACATGAAGGCCAGTAACTCCCATCTGAGAGGTGATAACTTCAGAAGACACAATGGCCTGATCACTCAGTGAATAGCCAACTCCATGGCAAATTTGTTCCACAGGAACAGGAGAGTACTACTCCATTTCAGACCATAATGAGACACACAGAGTCCTTTAGGAGAAATTGTAGGAGATATTTCAATAAAATAATTGTCATCACAAAGTGAAAATTTTTTCCAAAGGCTTTATTTAAGTCATGAGGAGTGGAAGGGTTACCTTCCTTGAAAAATAAGTCTAACTGCATTACTGCGAATGTTCCCATACAAAATCTGCTTCACCTTGGAATCCTGCTAATCCCTTGACCTCAGTAACATTTTGTTACAATGGTTTTTACAAGGCAATAAAGAAAAGGCATTTTCTTTAATAGGTGTTAGGTCTAGTGTCTTTCATTAAATGCCCCTTGTTCTTTTATGTCAAATGTTGTTTTTTGTTAAGACTGAGAGCTCCCGATTTATTTTCTCAATATCGTTCATTACATAAGTCCCCTTTATCTAGTCACCTTTCTAATAAATTATAATGTTCAATACCTCCTCCTACAGAAAGCCTCTGAACCTCTAAATTTTTTCATGTTCATTTCTGAATTCTATTTTGCTATCCATTTCTGCATGCAAAGTGTTGCCAGCACTGCAGTCATTTGGTTGAAAGCAGATTACTGATGCTTTTCATATTTTTCTGTGTGCTTTCTCTCTAACATCTATGCATTTTTGTTCATTGTTTTAACAATGGACATACCCTCACAGTTTTGTAGTGCACTTGGACCTGTAGGCAGATCCTTTCATTATGTTCTCCATTAGAACAGGTAAGCCAGTCTTCAAAGGGGTTTTACCCAACTCCCTTTTTTTAACCTGAAACCATAGTGGGACCAAATTCAGTCACAGTCAGGAGAAAGGAGAGTGAAGATGAGGTAGCAATAAGATTCCTCTCCTCACAGGAGGTCAAGAATCACATCACATCACACTGCACAATGACATTTCTAGAGGAGGGAAAAGGAGAAGTGGAGGCAATCTATAACTTCTGTCCTGCTTACGGTGCCGTCAAGGATAAGCGCTGAGACATGTATTGACAAAATCTTTTTTTTTTTTTTTTTCACTAAAAGCTATTTTCCCCTTCCTGTTTTGGTGAGGAAAGAGTCCTCATAATGATCTCCTTCTGAAAAAGCATTCAGAATGAATTTTGAATAATAGGAGTGCAAGGGCCAGGGATTCAAATTTTACTGTTACTTTGACATGTAGTACCAGAGCGTGCTCAGGCATTTGCTCCTCAGTAGAGGGGCAAGGACACCTGGCTTCTCACCCACAGCTGCCTGGGAGACACTGTCAGCTAAGATATCAGGAGCACAGGGCACGCTACTTGCTGGGGTCTGTCCCTTCCAAGTCATGTCCTCTGAGGCTTTCAGAGCACAATGGTTTTCTACAAAAACCTTCTTCACAACACTGATGATTATGAGGGGTTTTCCACAAACTCTGTGTGCATTAAGTGGAAGATAAGAGTTTTGTAAAAGCTCTCTGCTTCATCTACTGTTGCTTTAAGACTATATGCTACATTAAGACTCTCCTACAGACCGCAAAGATCTTTCTTCTTTACCATGTGAATAATGAAAAACAGACAGATGTCTGCTTTTAAGATAAACCACTCAGTGGAGGTTTCTTGTGTTTGGTGAGCTGAGAAATAGAAACTATTGCCCAAGCCACCAGCTATGGATTATCTCACTGAAAAATCATAGAATAGCAACAAACTATTAATTATCTTTTCTTACTATAAACTACTGAAATCGCTTTGTAAATGTTTTTCTTTTATAACGATAAACATTTCTGTCATACAGTTTTTATAATTAATCATTTTTCAATCTAAGGGACCATCCCATTTTCACTGGGAAACTGTTTATAAAAAAGCTTGGGAGTGAAAGATTGTTAATAAATTTTTCAACATACACTCTATGTTTTTTTGGTTAAACAGTCACTTGGTATTTGTGGGATGTTTGCTCTGACATTCAGACTATGTCAAATTATGCAGATAAACTGTTTCCACAGAGGAACTGACGTTAAAAAAGCATGGACTTGGGAGCTGTTCAATGATTCTCAATTTAGCTTCTGTAAAAGAAACTTAAACTTCTGAAGAAAGGTTGTTGGAAGCAGCTTTATGGGATGAAAAGTGGGAGAGAATTAAGAATCTCCTGTTATGTTCATTCCACAAACTAATAATACTATTTTTAAACAATATAACATGAGAAAATAAGTATTCTCATTTCATATTTCTTGTGTTCACATCACAGAAGGCAACAGTATATGACAAACAAATTTATCATACACACCCTGCTTCCTTAGCAGCTCTGCAACTGGTCTCCCAAGAGTGTCTTCCAAGTTTCTTGAGAAACAACACCCCTAATGTCTTTTCAGATATAAATTTGAAATGAAACAATTGCTTTCTTCAGTATAATGATAGGATTTTTTTAACATCTTAGATTGACCAGATCACCTTCCACCTCAAAAGCATCTTTCATGTTGCTAACAATGTCAAGTGAACTATCTTGTGATACTGAAGGACTTAACTGAAGCGAGAAATTATTTTGATAATACCATTTTGCATTTGTGTTTCCAAAAATCCTATTCTGTGTTTTCAAAATACCTAGGACACTACTTCTGTAAAAGACAGGTTGTGTTTGTCTTGTAATGAAGATTTAATTGGCATTCTTTGTGCACTTTCATACTTGCAGGTAACCTAAACTTTTGAACTCAAGATTAGGATTCTGTGTTCAAATATTTCTTATGAAAGATGATATTTTTCCAGACCAAATTTTTAAATATGTAAAATTAGGATGTCATTTTTTCCTTTTAAAAAAATGTCTGTAAGTAAGCAAAGTTAATCAGACTTGGCTTTCAAAATGGGTATAACTCAGCTGTTTCAAGATCTCTTCTGTATAGGTTTCCTGTTACTCTTTTTTTCCCTGAATAGTTTCAAATTTCCTACATGTTGCATTCACAGAATTCAAGAAACTTTTCTATCATGGGAATTTGATGCTACTTGTGGAAGTGAAAACAGAGCCATGAAGGAATGAAACTTTATTTCCATAATGTTACAACAGCTGTGAAGGACATAGATTAATATCAAATTGAGACAAAACAAAAGCTTTTTCATGTAGAATATCAGTACATAATAATTTAATATTTTATACTAAAATCAAAGTGGAATGTCATGGCACTCAAATTTCCAATTTGTTTCCATTCCAATTCCCAAATGATTTCCATTTTTTTTCAAATCAAGTATTTTGATAATTGATTTCCCATCTCATTATGAAAGAAAAAGATTTCTGAACATCTGTAGTCATTTTAAGAGAAATGCAGATATTTACTTGCAATACAACACAATACTGATTGCAGTTTCCATGCAGAATGGAATTCTTTTTAATGTATTTATATGCTATATTCAGTCTCTTTTTCTTGGGTGCATCTCTCACTGCCTCACTTTGGCTCAGTTCCACATAACAGAAAGACAAAGACCATTTTTTCTGGAGATATGCCCAGAAAAATTTAATGTTGCGCATGTAAAAATTCGAGTAGCACTTGTGCCACTACAAACGTCAGAATATGTATCAGCAGATATTACACACACACCTCAAAACCACAAACAAAATGTAATTGATTGAATCACATTTAAGCTGGTGGATGCTATAAACATTTCTAAATCATAATTTTTTCCTCCTCTGACACTGAGAACAAGAAAAATGTACACAGAGGCAAAGAGCTGCTTCCACCAAGTGTGACAGTGCAGTGCACTATTTTAACTGTAGCAACATTGCTACGCATGTTCTTGTAAAATTGCTTGCACACGTTAGAGTGACTGCCAGAAACAAAAGAAAAAGAAGTAGGGGAAAAAGCATGGAACAACAACAATCCTTGTGCCCTGTTTCATGTGACATTTAGCCATGATCTGATGTTACTAAGTTCCAGACAGTTAAGACATGTTCAGACAGCAAACAGTGTTCAAACACGTACCAGTGGAATTATTTACAAATTAGAATTTATCCTTTTTTTGTTGTGTGACTTTTACCTCACAGAGATTTTGCATGGGAATCAAAACTTCTCACTTACTTGATTTATAACTAGCTCATATATGCTCCAGCACTTTTCAAAGCAAACCATGGCTATAATGAGAAACACTTAAGAGTGCTGATCTATTCACTGTAGGTATACATGGGTAAGGCATAATCATTGTGAGGTTATGCTTGTTCTCAGCTTACAATGGTGATCATTCAATGATTGCCAGGTGAAGTATTAACCATTTCCCCTGTGTTGCCCCCATATAAATGAAAATACTGAAAAGCTACAGAATTAGAGGCCATGCTGAAAACTGTCAGTTCTAGCTTCTCAAAGCTTTCATTACCCATGTCATGTGTGATGACAAAACAAAAAATTCTTTGATCCTGCGAGAAGAGAAAAAAAAACTAAATTGAATGTGAATTGTAGAATGGGAGACCTCACACGGCTTTTTAAAAAGGCAAAGGGTTCCTGAGATCACCCATTTTATCCATTGTCAAGAAAGGCCCACCTCTATCTTGGAAGCCACCTTTTCTGGCACAAATGGCTAGGTATCACCTCAGGCAAACCTTGCAGGTTTTCAAAGGGATGTGCAGGAGGTTCACTAACAATTGCCAGTATTTGTCAGTGGGTAGTTAATAAACACACTGCTTTGAAAATTTACCTCTGCATGTCCGCTCTTCTTTCAGCTGTACAATGGCAGCAGCCAGTTTTCTAAAGAAGCTCCACCCAATCGGCCTTTCCAGCTGGGAAGGCAGGAGGACATCTGTCTCCAGATTCAGTGTCAATCATATTCTAACAATCAGTGCTTCTCTAGGCTCAATTTATTATTTGCACTAAATGATCTATTTCTGTCAGCTCATCTTCTAAACTCCCTTTTCCAAAGATACTGATTATGAAATACAAAAGTCTATCCCTTGCATGACTTTTTTTCCCTAAAAGGGTTTTTGTCATCGAGACACTGATCCCCATTCTTTATGTGTTAGATCCCAGATTCTTTCCTGTTGGCTCTTCAGTGCTTTTACCCCAGAATATCTCTGCCTGATTTGTCTCTTGGTCTAATGCTATCTCACTCTAATTGTGTTTTTTTCTCTTCCTTTGCAGTAGAATTCCTTTTCAAGAAAAGGGTCTGATGTTTACTACACACTCCCTAACTAGAGAACTTTTCATCTTTTGCATTTGTGAAATGCTGCCTTTACCAAACAGTAAAATAAGGAATTATTAAACATAAAATAATATGCTAAGCAAAAATGATAAAGTGAAACATGCCTCAAATAGAAACATGATTCATAGCTTTCAGAGTAAGCTAATAACAAATCCATCTGTCATGTGCTTGGCTATATTGTTGAGTTTCTACACTTATTTAATTTACTAATCCAAAATGTTTATTAGGGGTATTTTACTTTGTGGCAGATGTACTCCTATGCATCCAAAAACATATCTTACATTCATGTTTTAGACATAATTTGTCATATAATATCTCTCTCCATCCTAATATGAATTTCTCAGAAACACTTGAAAACAGAAGGTATGAATTCTTCAGGGGCCTTCAAACAGAAACAGGATTTTTTCCTGTGCAGGGAGGCTAACTGGGAATTTGACATGTAAATCAGCAAAGGAGCTGATGTCAGCTTCCAGATTAACTTCTTTGCAAAGGTAAGACTCTAATTTCCATTTCAGGTGTTCCCAAACTTATCCCCATATGTTGAATTTTAAAACACCCACAGCTGCTTTTACTTGGCTCTGTCTCACAAGGGCTCCTGACAAGCAAGATAGGGAGTGCAAACAGGTAAAATTGCATGCAACATATGTCTTCACAGGCAGCAGCAGCTCATCATGTGGTACTTATGTTTATGTTTACTGTTGTTTAAAGAATGATTTATTGTTGTATGCACACCATCCTAGAGACCATGAGCCTTGTCTCATTATATTTATGCTTATTATTGCACTGTAGTAATGTGCCACCTTAATCTTTAAACTGTTTTCATAATAATTTCCCTCTAAAGTCTGTGTACAGATCTGTCTAAACTCCAGCCACTTGTGTAGAAGGCTAATACACATCTGAATAGTCTAAATGCATAGCTGACCAGCACGAAAGTCTTTGCAGAATGCTAATGATCCAGAAGCAAGTGGCAACTTGGACTCCTGTCAGAAATAGATATGTACACTCATATTTGATTTGAAATTTTTCACATGCAGTTATCTGACTATGCTTCCTCTCTTTTGTACCCCTGTGTAGGAATTGCCACAAAATACTGAATGGTAAATACAGCAGCTAAACCCAAATATACTGTAGTCCTTTACCTTAATGAAATATTCATTGAAAAAATAGCAAAATCAAGCACTTGCACAGATAGAATGAGCAAAAAGTTCTTACTGGTATTTTGTTCCATATATCTTTTTCTTGATTTTTTCCTATTCTCCCCAACTACGACAGATCTCACTATTTTAAATATTTCCTCTCCACTTTTAACGCTTACACAGGATTTTGTAGAGTTCTATGACTTTCCTGATGGTCTTTTAGCCCAGCAACAGATATTTCAACTCATTCTGTGCATTTTCCTACTCTGTGAGATCATTTTCTTTTTAATCTAATTTTCCTATACAATAAGGATTGCTTTTGACGAGATAAAAATCAGATATTGGACAAAAATCTCAAATATATTTACGTCTTAGTATTCTTATTTTAAAGGAGTCAATTTAAATGCTGCTAATTTTTATTTCAAAGTTAAGTTGAAAAACATGCCATGTTACTTAACAGTTGGTGAGCAAGCAGATACAAGCTCAGGATATGCTCAGGAAGTCACATACGTCCTCAGTAGTCCTAGATAAGGCCGTGTTTACGTTAGCACTGCACTGCTTTTAGTGTTTGAAAAATATGGCCACAGATATTTCAATTCAGTTTGAAAACAGTCTCTTCCATAAAAGATTTAGAATAAAATCAGGCTACGGTAAAGATTGAGGGAGATGAAATTATTTTTTTTTTTTACCCCTAACCTTTTTTCTTCGAACAAGGCTGGATGATTACAGCAAATTAATTCTGTGGATGTGCACAAGAGGTGAAATATTGTTAGTAAAAGCCTCAGTACTTAGTGGATGTTTAGCAGATTACTGTAAGACTGGTCCTAGGGCATAAATCAAAACAGGACTTAAACAGGTAACTATTAGGCCAAATTCAGAGATACCACATAAAACTATCTTAAGAGAAGGATTTAGGAGTGGAGTGTGTAAAGCAGGAAAACTAGGAAACCTAGCAGGAAAAATAATGGCAAGAGACTACTACCCTTGCTATCGCTACCTTATATTTAGCTGTGCACTTCAAGCACCCTTGCAAACATTTCTGTAACAGCAACATATAACCTTAATGTCATCCTCCTAATACAATTATTATAGGTACCATCAATTTGAGCAAATATGTGCTATAGCTTAACATGTGGACATATTTTATACCAGCATCTGCAAAGATGTGGGTTGTGTGAAAGAGGCCCATACAATGCTGTTCTGTCCTGATTTTCCCCACTGCACTATATTTCTCCCATCTTCTGAATCAGAACCTATTCCCCTGCACGCATGCATACTGAATTCCTGGGAAAAAAATCACATTTGCTTTTGTTTTGAATGAAAATGTACTCAGAATTACTCTTATAGCTTTTTCAAATGGGATCTCATAGAGTTTTAGCAGTTTCCTGTTTATTTTCTCATCTCTCTGACAGTGGATTATTCATTTAAATTGTCATCAACATTAAAGCTCAGCTGCATTAGTTTACTGCTTAAACCAAGTGGATTTTTAATATCATTCTCACCTGAGCCCATTGCAGAAACCACATACTAATAGTGACTTGGAGCATAACTTTATATTAAGATTTTTTTTCCAGACAGCCATGAGATCAGGCTTCAGAGACTCACATATAAGAATACCAACAGTATTCTGATGCAAGTGAACCTGTCATCAGCCATCCAGTTAATTTTGCATCAATCTTGATCCCCTTTTCTATTACAGTCCTTCATACCGAGGTCACAATCTAAGACAGAAGTGTCAGCACTAACTGGCTTTGTAATATAAGTTCATCCTTAAATACATCAACCATTTTTTTCTTATTTCTGAGGTAGTTGAAACAAATGGGGAGGAGGGACTTTATTTAGCTGCCAGTTGAGCCAAGTGTACAGACTGCACCTCTGGGAATATGGATACAACACAGAAGGCCTGGTGTTCTCATGTTAATGTTAATACACTGGATTCTGTTTCAGCTCACTTATTTTAGTACTGGAATTTGAGCTTAGCGAATAGACCTAATTTGTAGAGTTTTGTATTCAAACAGGGACAAACTTCATACAATTGCATTTCTTGCATAACTGTACATATCTCTAGGAAGTAGCTGAATTACCATGATTTCACTATTTAAGGATAGAATGGAGCTATGGAGAGGGTTTGCAGGGGTACTACATAACTCTTTTGGAACTGAGTAATTCAGATTTCCATTCCACCTCTCAGTCACCAGGGTATAGAAATGGGGCACAGATTTGGCATCTGAGTAAGGAAACTATATATGAGCACAGACTCCTGCACAGAGAGTATAGCTGGTCACAGCTCTTAGCTGAAGGATTTATGGGTAGATATATTATGTCTCAGCATCTGTTCTGCATCACAGCTTTTGACATGGAAAAGGAATCTCCCACAGTGATTTGAGCAAAGACAACACTGCATTCATGGACAATATGGCAGACAAGATTTTGACCCTGAAAACAAAGTATTTGGTTCATTGGATGGTTGCTTAGATTTTATGAACTTAGTCAGGCTTCCTACTTTAGAATTCTACATGGTATTAGACATTAATAGGTAAATTCAGGTCACTGCATTATTTCATTATCATCCGTATATACTCTGCTAAATAAAATTATTGATATTTTAAAATATAAAAAAGTATAATATCATTTTGTCTTTATCTATGCCCAAGTTTGGCCTTATTCTTTGCCAGAAGCCTGGTAAGCAGCCTTTCCCAATGTATGCAGTGTATGATGTCCAACAGGCACAGAAATTTATTTCAGACCAAAGAATTTTCTTTTGAAGAAGTCTTATGGAGAGGTGTCATTTAAAAGTGAGCTTTTTTCCTTATTTTACATACATTTTCCTCTTTCTTTAGGAACAAAAGTGACCATTTTCACTGACTGAGCAAGTCTTCAAAAGTAGTGAATCAGGTATCCAATGCTGGATTTCTCAGTCACATCATATTAACAAGCACCAAGCTTGTACCAGGGACTTACTGATTTTGTACTTGTCTTTTAAAATTAAAATATATCCTGGTGTTATTTTTACTTAGATACCTTCATTCTCTCTGAATTCTTTAATGACCCTTATCACTGTCAGATTTGAGCACCTAAATCATAAGATTTAATCAGGCAATCTGATAAGTCAAAAGTTCTGTGGAAATGATAATAGGGAGGAGATTTCACTACCTTTTCTCAATTTCATTCTGCTGAGGACAACAAAAAACTAAATAATAAAACAGAGAAGTTCTGGGAATATGTTTTATGGGAGCAGAGGGAAAAAATTTGAATAATAAATGATCCCCAGAAAGAGGACTAAGAAACCTGTAATGAAATAAGAACCAAAATGCAAACTTTTGTAGTATAGAATAAAATGCTGAAGAGTAACATCAGTATCACCTTACCGAAGGACACCCTGGCACACAAAAGTCTAACAAACATCTCCTTCTCAAAGTGCAATCTGGGTCACTCCTAGTTTGGAGATTCAAGTCAGAATTCGGTCAGAATACTATAAATGTTTCAAATGTCACTGTGATGGGCCAGTTTGGCTGTTGTTTAAAGATATAATCTGGAACTGACATACTGTATTGTTTGTTATAATTTAGGGGGAATGGGTATGAAGCAGCTTTCAAAAGAATACAGACAAATTTACTCTCAAACTGAACTATATATTGCATGTTGTAAGGCAATGAGAGGAGGGATGCTGCATACAAGAGCAAATTAAATTTATCAGAGGACAAAAATATAACATGAGGAAATAGGTGACTGTCAGTAGCTCTGAAATTGCTCATTTCTAGGGTGGCAAAATTATTAATGAATGCACAGAAGGGTTTGAGTTTAATGGAAGCAAACACCATTTCTGGGGTAATTATTGAGATAGCTATCTCTGTTGAAGCAATACCCCTCATTTACTTCATCCTCTGCCAAATTTTACAAAATTGGCAATGAGAATTATAGAAAAATAATTCAAGAATTGCTGAACACTCTCAGCCCCCTCCTGCTGTCAGAATGAATGAGGGTATTAAACAGCATTCTGAGAAAAAGCATAATTATTCCACTGCAGAATTGTATACAGGCTGCTTCTGAGTGGGGATAGGTTATGTGCCCAGGTTAAATTGTTCATAGGCATTTAACAACAAATTGACATTAATGCACCATCTGGTAATGTGTGTCCAGTTCCTATTTATCTGATAATTGAATTGCTTTCCTTACTGATAGCTTTTACCTTGAGAAAATGTCCTGTATGTAGCAGTACAAATGTTAAAAACCTCAGATATTTCAGAACTTATACGGTTTACTGAAAATACTCTTATGTTTTGCAAAAAGACCTAGGTGCCAAGCACTCACTTTGTTCATTGCTTGCACTGGCTGTATCTGTATCCAAGCTGATTTCTTCACACAGAGGGTATTTGAAAGTTACCTTAAGGTGTCTGTTATACGATCTCTTCTTTAATAAGGAAATCCTACAAAAATAAGGAACCTTTGGTTTCTTTAGTCTAAATCTAAGCTGTTTGAAATTCTAAGTGTGCTTGATGTAAAGTCTGCTGCTACTGAACTCATTTAAAGTGTGTACGAGGGAGATCTAGTGAATGTGGGTAATAACCTGCATAGGAAGAAAATAGTACAGAAATAGAGAGAGAGGTGCTGCACTGAGAAGCTGAGCTGCCAGCACTTCTGTTTCCACCAGTGTTATTTTATTAGCAGCAAGTAGAGATACAAAGTCTGCCTTTCAGGGTATGTCATTAAGTACTTAAGAGTTCTCGGTATCACAATTTGAATGGGAACATTAGCAACTGAGAGACTTTCAAGATACACACTTCAGTCCACAGGGCAGTGTCTTTTCCAGCCCCTTGGAAAACTGTAAATTGGAACTAACAAATGGAAATACCCAATGTAAATATTTAAGTTGATTATTCTTATCTTACTTGTGCATTAGCTAAAAAGCCCAAGAGACTGCCGAGCAAACAGACCTGAGGAGTCCTCACTGAAGAACAAGACCTTCCAGTTACTGATGTGAAAACACAGAGTTTCTCCTAACAATTAACTGTATGAATAGAAGCAATGTTAGTATTCCACTAGATACAAAACAGTGGGGGAAGTTCTTTCCTGTTGTGAAACAAATCTTTTTCTGAAAAACTGTTGATTACATTTAAATGCTTGTTAACTAAACTAGCTAAAATTCTAATTTTTCTTTACCAGTCACAGATATGTATTTTACTTCTTCCCTTCCTCCCCCCAAATGAATCTGTCTTGGGTAAGTAGTTTACTTTTGACAAGGTTCGAATTTCATATCATAACACTTTGCCCCAAAAAAGGTGCGATTTTATCATTTGGTTGTGGTTTTTTTAGTGGTTGTTGTTATTATCATTATTATAGTTGTGGTGGTGGCTGCTGGTGGTGGTTTTGTTGTTGTTGATGTATATAGTATGAGACCATGCTATATATATATATAGACTTGATCAAGAGAAGTTGGCTCAAACTCTGGTACTCTAGAGAATATTTTCTTAATTTATTTTAATGTTTCATTTGCGGTGACTGAAGAATATCTTATTCACCATAAAAAAAAAAAAAAAAAAGCTTAAATTAAACCAAACTATTTCAAAAACTGTAACAGGGGAAAAAACCTGGAGAATATTTCTGTATTCTTTACTAAAGGTGGTGTATTCCTGTGACTTATTCAACTGGCCCTGATGAATGGAGAAGGATTTATAATGGGAATATTGACTCTGTCAAAGGCACCTGTTAACCTTCCAGCCTGGAATATATGATGAACACATCCCATGAACTTTTCAGTAATGTTATACCAACAAGAGCAATGTGTGCTGCTGCCCTTGGAAAGTGATTCCCATTCTTTATTTTTCTCATCTCTTGGGAAGAACAATTGAAATAATATAAAAATTCCTAGTATTTTTTGTATGAAATTATTTCTCAGATTATTTATGTTATGAACTGAAGGGACTGTTTTTTAAAGAGAAGGACTAAGAACAGTTTTTTCTTGACTAGTTTCAGTTATCTTCACCATGGCTGTCTAATCCAGGGTTATGATTTCCTAGTCTTCTCATTACAGAGAGGAATTGTTATCACTAGAGAGTGCAACATCTCCCATATCTGTAGCATCTTAGTCATACAGAGGGATACATATTTCTTTTCTTAGGTCTTTCTCTTATACTTGTGCACTTGTAAAACCAATTTCAAAATTTCCCCACCCTTTCTTTCACTTTTTTGCATCCAGATCTCCTTATATCCAATGTAAGAGATTTTCTCACACAGATAGATTATATGTAGTTAGTGCCTGGCTCAACAGGCACTGCCCTCTGTTTCAGTGTGTCTTGCTTTCCCATGCTGGTCATAGTTACCTTAGGTTTTCAGTTTATCTTAAGGCCAAAATCTGTTCCTGTTCATCAAGAATCCCACCAGTTGAGCAGTTGAACTTTCTGAATCAGTTGATTATTGTTGCTGTAAAAAATAGTTGAAGTATGAGCAATTGTATAAAGTAAGTAGTGATTAAGCAAATGGGAAACAGAACAAATGTCATTGGCCTACTGACAAGAAATTAAACAAAACATAATTTGAAAAAAAATACAATTCTTTCTAGATGGATTTAAAAAGTCAAAAATGATGATGCGTGTTTAGGAGGTAGAACATATATGGCAGGAAATGCTTCTAAATTATTTAAAAAATCCACTGGAGAGAAAGAATATTATGTCTATGTGTTATAAATATATATTTATCTATGCCCACATGCATGTGTACATATGTGTGAATATATACGTTGCTAGATGTGTATACATACATATGTTGTGCATATGGGGGGATGAAATATGTGTATTAGTTTGCAGTGTCAAATAATAGCAGAAATGTCACTCCAGTTAAGCACAGAAAGACACACTTGTCACTGAAGTCTAGTCACTTTTCATATGTACTGCCCAGAACTCAGAATAGTGTCTGCAGCACAAAAGAGATAATTTCCCTTCTTCCTTTCCTCTGAATGTGCCATCTGACCTAAGGGCTCCTCAAAACAATGCAACACATGTTACTATAGTTTCCTGGCTATAAATTTTGAGCACTTCTCCCACTTTTTTCATCATAAAATCCAGGAATAGTCTTTCTTTTTCATGAATCCAGAATCCTTCCATGACAGTTTCCATTTCCAGATCTCCAATTATGTTACAGATCCATTGACTATTTTTCTTTTTTGTACTATGAAAAAGTAATTTTTCTGTAGAAACGCAGTACCTTTTAAATACTCTCCAAACAATAATTTTATCTTTAATATATTTTTTTTGTCTTTTTCTCCAGCTGTATGCCATGTCCTAATTTTAGGTTATAGAACTTAGTCCATCAAATCTAATTCTATAAAGAAACATTTCTCTCCCACATAATTATCTTTCCATCATCTCTTTTAACTGCAGAGTGGTTCAGAACTATGTTTTCATTTGGGTCCTGTGTATTTTGATTTCTGCATATAGTTACTGATTTTTTTTCCCTCACAAAAGGGTATTTATTTTATAACGATCACCTGATGATGGGATAAATGGTTTTTCCCACTAAGCCAGCATGAAAAAGTAGGCATTTAGTTCCTCGTGCTCCAGATGTAGAAAGATCTGTAGAAATTAGAGAAAGTTCATTCATGCACTGGAATGAAAGAAGAGGAGGAATATTTAAACCAAATGTGCAAGAAAAGTGTCTCAAACTTCCTGCCAGAGAATGGGTGCCAGAGAAGAAGGCTGTGACCATGAATGAGGAAGAAAATTCATCCATTTCTAATTTTTATGTCCTAGTTTGTGACTTCAGCATAAGGTGTTCAGAGTTACCTCTCAGTTATCTCTCTGAGTTGCTGTATAGCATTGGAATACACTTCCTCTGTGCGTTCCCTTCAATATGGAAGGTAGGAATTTAGCATGAGATCCAAAATAGAACCTTTGCCATCTGAGGCATCTAAACAGAATAAGTGTTTTTTTAAAAATTCTAAACAGAATAAGTTTGGGGTTTTTTAAACTCTCCTGAATAAAGGTGTATAAATTGCCCTTTGGGCACCTGAGTACTAAGTTATTGCTGGAGTAAACCTATTTAGAAAATTTCACACACCCAAAATTACATCATTTCCGACATGCCATGTAGGCAAGACCTTCCACCCACCTTACCACTCCCTGCAAAGCTACACCTGCTCCCTTCTGTGCACCAAATCCATGCTCCAGGGATGCATGGACAGTGGGTGACAAAACTCACAGTCAGAGTTAATGACAGCCAAATGTGCCCCAACAAGTCCTCAGAGAATTGTTAAGAGTGTGAGTGAATTTACAGGGAAAGGTAAAAATGTCTCAGTGAGTCTACAGTATTGGTAGAAAACTATTTTTTGAAAACTAGAATATTGCAAGGAATTCATGGCTAAAGTATTAGTTAGTAAGATAAAATATCCAGACTCATACAATGAAGAAAGCCCTAAGTTTCTAACATTTCTCATGTAACCTTTAAAATGCAAATCTCTTCAAAAGCAAGTTTGGAAGTGAAATAGTAAATATGGGTAAAAGTATCATCAGATCATCAGATATCAGTTTATATTCCAAGATCACTTCCCAGCTGAGAAACTCTTTAAAAGTTGTGAAAGTTTTAGGATAATTCAGTAGCAGTCAATTAGATTGTCCTAGATGATAGTTCCTGTGTTCTTATTAGTGTATCTATGTGTGGGCCTAAAGATAATTTGCATAGTACAATCTGTATTACAGCAAGATGGGACAAGCATAATCTGTTTACTTTGGTTCAACAATTGCTCATTCTGTAGCCAAAGAAAAGGTGGGGCTGGTTCCTTCAGGTTCTCCCTGCTCAGCCTTTCTTTTGCACCATTGCTAAGTCTCGCATTTGAGGTATGGAAAGTGGCAAGCCTAAGGTAATTTCTTTGAGGACTGTTTTGCTCTTACAGGTTCTCTACAGGACTTCTTGGCTTAAGAATGCACCACACTAACAGAAGACAGCTAATTCCAAGTTTACCAGTCTGTGGTGAGAGCACTGCAAGGTCAGGTCTGCATGCGAGGATGTCAGTGGTAGGGTAAATAAAACAGATGAAGGGCTATTCTCTCGCTCAAAACAAGATGACATTGCTCACATCTGTACAGGTGAAGATTTTTCTCTCACCTTCACCTACACTGTGTGTTGCAAACACTATGTGGCCTGTGCTATGCCCTCAAGCAAACGCCAGTATGTCTGGGAAAGTCTTAGCACGAGTTTTGTGCCAGGCAGAAGACTAACAATTAATGAGTCAACAAAGTGGGAGACTGCTTGAAACTGTACTGCAACCCTCAGTTTATTATTTTAGATGTATCTCTGACAAAAGGGAAGGAGGTGCCTGAGGGGGTGGGGTGTTTTATGTGTTCTTTTTTTTTCATCATGGAGTGAAGTGAAGTCAACTTGAGCAAGACAAGGAGTTCCAAGCAAATTTAGCAATTATGAATATCAACATTGCCAAAAGCAGAAGCTGATCTGGGGTATCACCATTTTTCCATGCTTATCCTGAGGTCCTTCATCCTTTGTCGCGGGTTGAGGTGGGATCGAGACACGGTTTCAGGATACCAGATCTTTATTACAACAGTGCTGCTACTCTTACACAGTTCTGGGTGACACATGTATACACACCATTGGTTTACCACTAACATAAAAACTCATAATTGGACACACAGCCACGTGTCTTAACACAATAGGTTAACATTCCCGACAGGAAACCCACTCTGTGTCACAGTCCTTACTGTCCGTGGTTAACCCTCTGCCAAGTGTAGAAGTTCCACCTTCGGTATTTTAGCTTACAGAGAGCCCAGAACCCGCTGGGCTCCCTCACAAACCTTTATTTGCAAAAATGGGATGATTTCCTGAAACACTCTTTGGATATTTTAAGATGACTCTCAAAACTAGAAAGAATTCCCCATTAATATTTTTCCAGTGTTAGAATTTTATTGCAAATCAAATATGTATCCCCTCAAGAACCTTATACATTTGTTTTAAATGACCTACTGTTTTATTACATTGGTTGGATTTGCCTATGCTGAGTTTATGGCTTTCTAATGAAACCCTTATTTGTGTTTCATTTCAGTGGAAAAGTGTCCCATGGCCTATACCTTGGTCACAGTTGTTTTAAAAAGTACTTCTCAGTGGACCTGTCAGAACAACTTAGTCCACATAAATGATGACATTCCTTCATGACCTTAATGAAGGACTGTTTAACCTTCTTTAGCAGCCATGAAAAGGAGTAAGACAGCTTCCAACTCTGTTGGATGACAAGATGTCCTGAGAATTTCTGCCTTTGAATCTGCAAACTTATATATTATCTTTTGCTGTGGAGCAGAGCCATGCAGCATGAAAAGCCGCTATTTAAAGTGTCTCTAATATATGAGACCGGAAAGCATAAAATGCTCCCAATGCATACTATTTTGGCAGCTCTGCTTAGTCTTTACATAATTAGAATTATTTCAGATGTACAGAGGAAAAAAATTTTGAGACATTTTTAATAATTTTTTTTCCACTGCTTGGCAAATACCACTCAGATGCTGCTGTGTTATGTAGTTTTATATTCTAGGAGTGGTTTTGATTTAGACTTCATTTTTAGGTTTATTTAGACAGCCCTCCCACCTTTTTTAAAAAAAACTTTGTTCAGAAATCCCAGTACTGATTCTGTTAAATTAACTTTGCATATCCAAACACCATCTCTCATGTCTTTTATGCACTGGACTGGGTTAAGACAGAGTAACTGAAACAGAGGCACTCAGCAGCAAAGAGGAGTCCTTTGTCACACCACATTTTCTTCAGAACAGACACAAGACTCCTATGAAATCAGTTGGGTTTTGGTAATAGTTTACATAGCGAGAGTAATTATTCGAGTTTCAGAAATACCATCAACTATACATTTAGGAGGAAGAAAGATTTGAGATACAGCTGCATTTTTGACTCCTTTGACATAGATTAAAACTACAAAAAAATCTGAATATTGAATATCTGAGTTGAAATAGTGAATTTAGGGTTATTTAAAGCGGACTGAAATTTGCCCCTGCCATCAAGATGACATGCTTTAAACATAAACATCCTGAAGATGGACATATCAAGTTTCCCCTGGGCTTCTAACCAAAAGTCTGCAGGCACTCAGGTATATTTTAAACCAAGCTTGAGGCTGTCAAGCAAGTATGATCTGAGCACACCTGAAAGGACAAAGCCCCTCCAGGATACGCAGAGACATTTTCTTATGCTTCACTAGTGGAATTTCAGTATAACCACTGCCTGTGTGGCATTGCAGAGGCCTTTGTCCAGGTTGTGCTGCATATCCACTTTCTCGGAGCCAAGTCCATTTATGACATCTGACAGTGTAAATCTAAAAGTTAAGGCACTAGGCCCATTATTAGGTGTCAAAACTTATTAAAAAATGAAGACAACTCTATTCTGATTCCAAATACTGTGTCTGTTCACTCATGAAAAGTCTTTTAAACTTAAGAGATGATCTTTGTTGAAAGCAGTTTTATGGTCTTTTGTGTAAGGAAATTTCCATTGTCACCTGTGTTGGAAAAAAATTGGATATAAAGGTGTAAAATATCTAAATGAAAATTGTTACCAATTAAAAATTCATTTGGTTCTTCTGTACATGACAAAGAATAAGCAGATGGCATAATAAGATGAGAACAAGAGGAAATTTAGAGATCAAAATATCTAATTTTCTATATTAAATGGAGCAATTACTTCAGGAGGTAATAAACAGAAAATTAAAAAGATGATAGAGAACAGTTACTTGGTGTTCCTTATCAGCATGCACGGTAGTAGAGATAAATGCTTACATTACCCATTGTTCTGGTCTGGTTTCCTTTTTGACTGTCCTGGAAAACTCTTAGCAAAACATTGACAATTGATGGAAGTTCAAAGAACAAGCAACTTGATTTTTTTGTTTGAGAAATAAAAATCAGAAACCATTTAAAAATGTTATTAATTTAACTTCCTTCTTGAATCTTTAGGTCATGTTTTGCATGTCTTTGCAGAGCAAACACTGAAGAAGGCAGCAGTCAAATAGACTCTGTAAAAGGCAGTCAGTTGTTACTTTCATATCTAAAGGTGTTCATTTACTATATAATTCAGGGTTTTGCAGACACAACTGCATGCTTCATCACCACTTCTAGGAAATTGTTTTATGTTGTTTTATAAATCCAATGGGGTCTCAGTTCAACTGAAAAAAATATTACACTAAAGAGTTAGAATCATCTTGGTAATGCTACTTCTGATCCCAGCTGTGCTAGAACTATACATTAATTGTATCTGTACAAAAGAACAGAGTGTATTAAAGCCTTGACCAGGGATTTTAGAAGTTTTGCAGCTATTTCATAGCTATGTTTTGTAAGTTGATTATCTTTCTGAAGTTCTGTCCTAATTCCATACCTAGCTTAGTTTTACAAAACTTAGATTAGTAAGATTAGATTTGCAAAGCCTAGATTATCAAAATGAAAAAGTGACAAATTAATACTATATTATAAATTCTTTTTTTTTAAGTCATTATATGGCATAGTTCATTAATATCTTGAGAAAAAAAAAACAAATTTAAAACTAACACATACACAACATGGGCAGTAATTTTCCAGTTTGCTTACAAATAGGGAATTAAATTATGGTATTCATCACATTATTTAAACGAAGGACTCAGAAGCACTTCTTGTCATTTTGTAGAAAGGGAATGGTCTTCAAGTGTAAAAGCAAACAAAAAAAAAAAAAAAAAACAGTTAAATTGTATTCTCAACTCTACCTGAGAATTTAGTGAATAAAATAAGTAAAGCAACCTAAATCTGACTAATAATCACCATTCCTTCCAAATTCTTCTTTAGTTAAAATTTCCTTCTGCACTCTGACTGGCAACGCTGATACTATCTTTAGGAGTTATTACTTCTCTTTTTATCTTTGTGTCATCATGCTTAGCAAGGGCAAAAGGTGAGCAGCCTGAGGAATGAAAGGTGGAAATGAAGCGCACTTTTCCAACAGAAAAATTTCTTAATTAATGAAACACTTTATTTGGAGAAGCTATGAGATCTTGAACTTTGGTTGGATTCCTTTCAGAATGCCTATTTAAGTCTATTGCATCGTGTTAAACTTAATAGAGATGTAGAGGGAATTTGAAATCATGCAGAGTGTGAGAATAACTGATTCAATCTTTAATTAAACTAAGTGTGCCTAAAAACCTATATGTGAGAGGCATTCTGAGAGACTAAGATTATGTGACCACAAGCATTCCAGTCATTTCAGTATATGCATGGAGGTTGCCCAGGTAGCAGAATCTTACACCTGTGCAAAACATCCACCTCACCATTAAGTACAGTTTCTACCACTGTGCAAGTAGTGCACAAGCAGTAGGAGTGCAGATAGATGTCCAGTGACTCACTGGCAAAGCAAAGGGCAAGTCAGTGCAACAGTGTGTACTACTGATGGCAAAAAAAAAAAAAAAAAAAAAGAATAAATGATATTGTGAGTTCTGAAATAAGTTATTCATACCCATGACACTGCTTTTCTCTCAAATAATGTCTTGTCAGTTTTGGGGGGGTTCAAAAAGAACACACATAGACGTAAAAAAATACAGAGCAAAGTGATTTTTTAAACTAAGGCCATGTGGAGGTATTCTGAATCTTGCTGAATATTTCCTATGTGATTAATCCAATTTATACTGTTTCTCACTAGAACTGTAAGATTAAAGATGCTTTCATCTGGGGACTGTATGACAACTCAGCAAGTGCTACTGCTGAGCCATGGTGGTATCAGCTTTTAGATTACTTAATCACTGTTAGCTTGCTTTTAGCATCCCTGTGTCCACCAATATTAGGAATGAAATCTTGAATCCTTTCTCTGATGTTAATAAGTCTTTTTTGGCTTTCTACACATTAGAAACAAAAAATGGATTACACGGAATTAATTTAAGATCATATATCTATTCTTTGTCAAAATTATATGCTTTTTTAGCAGCAGATATATTTACATGACTCAAGATCCTGGAAGGGGTTGTGCTTTCCTAACTTTGCCAATAATTCTGTACCCAATGACTTGGCTATAGCAATGCACTATTTCTGCCCAGTGCTGACAAATTTAGATTGTGTGTCCTTGGAACGATGGAAGATGGAATTAATAGTGTAAATCATATGGCCAGTCACGGTGAATTGCATTCAAAATATCTTCGCCTAGTTTTTTTGTTTGTTTTGGGTTTTTTATTGGTGCTCTCATTGTTGATGAGAATAACTAGAAGATTATCCAAACCAAAATGCCTTTCCAAAAACATAACCAAACTTCGGATATTTCAGAATATCTACTCAGAAATAAGAACCACAAACCTATTGGTTTCTTTTCCTATGGCCTGACTTAAGCCCAGACACTAAGTAAATACAATGGTAAATATACACAGCTTTCTTGCTGCCTTACTTCTTTTTACTTCTAGCTACAAGGATGAGTCCTCACAGCCAAAACATTAAGGAGGCCAAGGCACAAAAGAAAAGAGATTGTGAACATCCTACCATCTGCATTTACACTCTGCAAGGTATGTACATTTCTCTTTGCAAGGGAATATTGAGAAAGGATTCATGAAGCTGGAATGTACAGCAGCTGTGTGTGTAGGATCTGTGTGCAGAGAAAGAACCAATTAATTTATTTTACTGAGCCCCAAACTGAAGACTGGAGTTTTTAGCTATCAAGGTAGCAAGCAGCAAAAATTTCACCCAAACTTCCCAAGTTTTTACATTTTAATGTAATAGTAAGTGACACTGGTCTGTGCTAGAAGTGCCTGGGAAATTTCAGAATCCAGCTAAAAATCACGTTACCATGCAGTATATGCTTCATTATTTCTTTCAGTTTTCATAATATAGAGCTAAAGAGTTAATGTCACACTCTGAAAAAAAATTCTTTCTTTTCTTCAGTCCTTAAAAGTAGGCATTGGTCTGGCTTTCTTCCACAAAATATATTCTCTGTTGAATCAGGTGTGGAAAAATTTATTCTCACAGCAGAGTGAGCTAGATTCTTTCTGACTATTAAGTCTGTAAAGTAGATGATTGCCTTGATTGCTTCACCTGATTTAGCTGAGGTGGAGCTAAAACATAAATGAAAAACAAAGCTTCTGTTTTAATTTTTGCCTTGGGCTTGACCTTGAATTCCTCGAGTTCCTACTTGTCTCATTCATTCCAGTACAAGATCTGGAACAATTTCTTGTGTGTTATTTGGGACAACTGTTCAAAGGTGCTGAAAAATGAGAGAATGAAACAAAAGGTTAAAAGTAATTTCAGAGACCTCATTGTGCTTACCTATTGCCTTTCTTTGGGGATTCATTTCAGGGAATCAACAGGATGCTTATCCTCTCTCTGCTCTGGAACTGTCAGTGCCACTATTATAGGTGCTTGATTTATGGACTAAATTTCACACCCTGAATGCAGCCTGTCAAGAGTTTATCTTAAAAAAAGACTGTATCATCAGACTTCTTATGGATGTTGATAAGGATATGTAGGGCTTATTAAATGCCAGGTATCTGCTTTAGTGAATAACCAAAAAGTTCATGCCCAAAGAAATAACTCACTGATAAGTGAATGTATAAGCTGCCTTGTGAAATGTGTATTTGTAAATGAGTAAGAAAAATTATGTGTTAAGGGATTAAAGTCTGAACTCATTTGTTGTGTAATGATGCTCTATATTAACAATTACTACATCTATTGTTATTAAGATGGGAGGTTATGGCTTTATGATCCCCTGATGAGTAGAATAATAGTAGGATGACAGGGAGAAAAAAAACAGGGAATAAAAGGAAACTTATTTCAATTCTTTATGAAAACACAGTCAATAAACTTGTCCAATGTAGACACAATGGAAAAAAGGTACTTGAAGTCCAGGAGTGTCAGCCTGGCAGCAGATGGAGCTTACTGTGGCTGTTACAGGCATGGTTATTTTCCCATACCAAGTGGTATTTTCACAAAAATCACTCCATATTTCTACATAATTACAATGATTTTTATCTCCCCTGGGCTGAGCAAGAGTTTCACTGAATTTCTTATTAACTTTTCATTTCAGAACTTTTACATTTGACCCTAGAGACATTCCAGGTTCAGTGAAGGAGGTGATGGAGAAGGGACTCTGCAGCACAGAAAAGCTTTCCACAGATGCAGAAGTAAAGTATTTGCCATTTCTTTCAAAAAAAAAAATATTTTATGAATGGAAAAATTCATAGGAAAAGCGTAATAAAGGTGCAGGGAAAATATCTGAGCTCAGAGTTTGAACAGCTTATATGGAAGAAGTGTGGCACAAAACATCAAGTGATTTCACGGCAATACTCAAGACCCAAGAGACGGTTAGAAGACAGAGGTCCTCAGAGGAGAGGAGAAATGGGTCTGTTCAGTGTTCAGAAGTGAAGAGTAAGGGGACTGAGGGGAGATCTCATTGCTGTCTTCAAAATACCTAATGCAAGAATGTAACACAGCTCACTCATCTTTGCAGTGTCCAAGTGATGTGACAGGAGGCAACAAAACTTGGGAAACAAAAAATTTCAATTGGATCTAGGGAAATGATCTCTCCAAGCCATTTATTTGTTTGGTTGGTTGTTTTTTCAAATCTGTGGGTACCCTCGGTTTCTAAAGGGTTCACAAATATTTTAAAGTGATTTTCTCTTTAAATGATGAAACACCATACTTTTGTATCATAAAAAAACCACAGCTAAACAATACCAAAATATTAGTAAAGGGGAAGAATGAGTCTGGAAATACAAAGAATCCCTGAGATCCATTCTTACATAAGATATGCATTGATTTAGGAATGTACAAGTAATGGAATATTTATGATTAAAAGAATTGTAGCATCTGAGGAAATTGATGTGATTTAGAAAAAATGGGGATGAGAGAAAAGAGAAAGGAACAGCATAAGAAGTAAATGAATGCCTCAGTTGCTGAACATTTACATTTTTTTCAGTTTGCCTTGGAATTAGCCTCCTTATCTGCAGGAAATGGGCCACATTTTTAATATTTCACTGAACCAGTAATAAGCTTTTTAGCAACTCTCTAAATTGCATAATAATCTGAAATTATGGGTGTATGTATTGCATCATCTGTGAAACTTGCTTCATGCATTTTATTGCCAAAGGAATTCAAAGAGAATTTGAATGGGAAACATTTTCAACCACAGAACTTCTGGTGACATTTTTCCAAAGGAAAACTGTATAGCCTGCTTGTTTCCCTGACAGATAGATTCTGAACCACTAAAATAGCATTGGAAGCATATGGCAGCACATTCTTGCACGATGGAATGGATTATTTAAACTCCATAGAGGCCATGATAGCTCTTTTCAACATTTTTGTTGCCTGTATCCAGGCAGCACCTTACTCAGGTTCTTGTTTGGTTTGGGATATGAATCCCCCTCTCTCTTCCCATACACTGTGTTGGGAAGGATTTCAGGAAACAGCAGAAAGTTCTACTGCTCCAGACCCAAACAGTTGTACAGTGGTGCTAATTTTCAGGCATCATTGCCCTTTACTAATACCCTAGCATCAGTTTATAAATCCTGTACTGTGAGTCAAGCTCGTAAGTCACTGCAGGTAAGGCTGAGTTTCTGAAGTGTGATTTTAAAGGATGATTTTTTTAAAAAAATAATGGATTTCAGGTTTTATTCTATTTATGTTCTAGTTTTCCAGACTGGATTTCATGCCTGAAAAATTTTCCTTCCCCTAGAAGGTTGGAAATTCCTCTCATACTCTCTTTCTCTTTATTTTTTTTTTTTTTTTTAAATAAGGGCAGAGATATTTTCCTAAGCAATACTTGTAAGGAAAAATATATCTTAGGCAAACCCAAAAGTTTTTATCTCTATATATATAAGATATTAAAAAATTTGAGGAGTATATCTATACACCACTTTTATGATGCTGTACCTATTTTATATCTGTGGTTTTGTTTCTCATATATTTTTTAAAATTAGGAAGATCAAGGTTCCTTAGTGCTACTACTCTTCCAGAGAAAGTATGGCATGGTATTCTTCATAGCTGAAAACCTTCCATTGGAGACTGGCAGCTTTTAGAGAACACAATGTATTAGTTACACAACAGTGTGCTTTGTATAACTTGTCCTTTGTCCCAGAGAGAAAACTAGGTTAAACTTAATATGGTTTGTATGTAGATAGGTGTTAACAGAGAACCACATTTTGTAATCCAATGTTAGGCAATAGACCATGCATTTCATTTAGTTTGGAAGCAAAAAACCTGCCGCTCAGGTAGAATTAATTACACTTTGAGAACATTAATTTCCAATATTTAAAATTCTTTCTAAAGCAGAAGGAGGGTCAGATTCTTCTTTCACTCCCTGACCTAGAAACACAAAACACTGGTTATTCAGCTGGATGGAGAAGTGGGGAAAAGACATGAATTTTTATATGCTGCTGCATATAATAGCAATTACTCCTGCTGTTATATGAGTATCACAACATTGCTTACAAATAACAATTACATCTAACACCCCCTGTCTTACTCAATTGCAATACACAGTAATATCCAGATGAGAAAAATTAAGCTCAAAATGGAAGGAATCCGAGTTTTTGAGCTTTTAGTAATTTTATCTCCTTTCTATGCTGGTAGAAAACTCTGGGACTGCTATTTTTGCATTATCTTCTAGCAAGATATAGATGGAAAAAAATTTGTCTGCCAATAAAAAATTAATCCACCACAGAAATGTATGGAGCTGCCTTTATTGTGTGAATTCATCCTCTCCTAAAGAATCTAAAACTTGTGATTTTTTCATGCCCACTCAAATTACATGTGTCCACATTTCAGTGTAAAAACTAGAGACAGAAAAGTTGATTCCTTATCTTTAATGGAGTAACTGCTTTCTGACAGATCTCTTAGCTGCATCATCCTCAAAGCTAAAAAGGCAATCTAAAAATGGAAAGGCAGAAGTCCTCTTGTAAAAGTTATCATTATCTGGTTAATATATAAAGAGTGCTATGTTCTGCTGTGGTAGATCACATAATATTCTCATGCATCTTCCTTAATATCAAGATACTTCAAGTCACATCTCAATTACTACCAAGAGTTCCAGATGCACCCTGAGTTAATAAAATGCCTGCATAAAATTATAATTGAAAAATTAATATAATTTGATTTGATCACTGACTATAGAGTCTGAAAATCCGTAAATTAAAAGTAATGACATATCAACATTTTACAGAGGGGGGAGGCAGGCAACAAGGAGGTGATGAAATTATTGTTTGGTCTGCTACATCTGGACCTCTAGCAGTGGTCTGAGTAAAATGAAAAGAATATTGAGTCTTAAAAAGAAATAGTCTTCCCACTGACTGACTGCATGTCCTCTATCAACTGTATCAGCATATTAAGAAAGTGCAGAGTAACCTAGTTTTGACCAAACAACAAAACTAAAACACAACAATCTAAAACACACACACACAAAAAAAAAAAAAAAAAACAAAACCAAACAAAAACAAACAAATGGCCACTCTTTATTGGATAGTCAAATAAGTGGCTATTTGATGCCTTAGCAGGAAGGCTAGCCAAGTGCTGTTTAGCATGCTTTTACAGATTGCTCAAAGATGACCATAGATGGCTAAAAATTACTGGCAAGAATATTATGTATCCTTCTGGACACATCCACAGCCAGAAGTACACTGGTGAATCAGAACATATTTGGACAAGGCCTTAACAATCTAAATTCACTTAGATGACTCAAAATTACTCAGATGATGATTAAGGATACCTTCGACACTTAAAACTATTTGTAGGATAATAGAAGAACCATTTACAGGTAAGGAGTAAATTCATAAAGTTTAAGTTCGGAAAAATGTAAGTAGAGCATGTGTTAAGGAAATCCTTACCTCACTGTAATGAGGTGTTTGATATTATTGAGTACACAAATAAGGGAAAACACAAAGTCTAGAGCAAGAAATGTGCTAGACCTGGCAGTCAGAGGCAGATGCCTTTTGTAAAATAGAAATGCACAATTTTAGTGGAGGATTGAAATGTTATTCTTGTAAAACAGACTATGTTATTGTAATACAATGCCTGAATTACACTTAGTCAAAAGAAACTGTAGCTTGGTTTTGGTCTTGTACTTCTTGAGTTTTGTGATTAAAAAAAAATACTCATGCAGATCACTGGATTACCTGCTTAGCTGCTGCAGCCCGTTTAACTGTCCTTGTAAAGAAAAATTAATCACAGAAATCACCACAAGGAGTTACTGACTGGACCTCTATGGTAGATGCTATACATTGAACATGATAATGTTCAGGATAAATTTGAACCACTGTCCTTATGAACTTTTTGGAAAAGAAAGACATCAGGATGACGTGATAGCACATCTCTGACAGTTGTAGAAAAACACATGAATGATATGGAAAGGGACTGTTCAGCCTGGAGAAGAGGAGACTGAGGGGAGACCTCACTGCAGTTACAAACTTCCTTATGAGGGAAGAGGAGGGGCAGACAATGATCTCTTCTCTGTGGTGACCAGTGACAGGACCCAAGGGAATGGCCTGAAGTTGTGTTGAGGGAGGTTTAGGTTGGGTATTAGAAAAAGGTTCTTCACCCAGGGGGTGGTTGGGCACTGGAACAGGCTCACCAGGGAAGTGCTCACAACACCAAACCTGACAGAGCTCAAGAAGCACAGGCACATCCTCTGACTCTGACGATGGTCCTGTACAGGTCTAAGAGTTGAACTGGATGATCCTTGCAGGTCCCTTCCAACTCAGCATATGCTGTAATTCTGTGATTGTTCATTCATAACCTGGAGGTTTGAGAACGAAGCTTGTCTTTTTGTACTTAATTGCCAGGAAAAAATATATTAACATAATTGTCTTTTTTTTTAAATTGTGTTCACAGAAAAAGTCACCATTTTAACCCAAGAATAATTACAGTGTAAGAAACTCTGGTCATGCATGACTGAGGTACAGTAGTTTAAAGTGATTTTCTGAATACTTTGCATTGACCAAGCACAACTTGCAGAGGGCTGAAAGTCCATTGCCAGCTTTGTGTTATTGGGACTCAGTGATTCTCTTATCTGTTCTCTCCTGTAAATTGACTACTGAGCTGTGCCTTGCCTGAAGGTTCTGAATCTGTCTCTGCAGAGGGCAGAGTGACTCAGAAGTTTAGATCCCAGTGGGTCAGGACAGGAGAAGGGGCATAGTTTCCTTCCAAGAGTTCCAGGGTTTTTGGATGCTGGTTGAGATGTTACTTGGTTAAAGAAAACACAACCTAAATAACATATGGCAAAGACAAGTAAGAGCTGCTAAGAAGTAGATATTCTTTTAACTCCTTTCATGGCAGGTCACTTCTGCTGATCCTGAGGGTTGTAGTGCTACCTGCACCATTACTGTCCCTTTCCTGACTGGCTTCTGAGAGAGTCAGCAGAGCACGTCTGAGAGCAAGTCTGGAATGCCTGAAACTGAAGCCCCTCCTCCAAATTCTTCCCCAACCTGTGCTCACCTGTGTCTTTGCAATACATGTCTTATGCCTGTAGTTGGCTCATGCAGCAAATTCCCTTGTGCTTCATGTTTTTGTATATTAGTTAATTTCCCTTCAGAGAAGGATGTATTCCCTTTCTTGTTTCCTCATAATCATCCTGAAAAGTTTTTGCTCTCATGTTGTGTCATTCCTACCAAAGTGGGAGGATTGGCATCCCTAGCTACAAGCTGTTTGGGATACAGTGGAATGAGGTAAGAGCAGCTATAACACACACCTCCTTCATATCATGCTTGATGAAGGGTAATTTCTGTTGGTTTTAAGGGATTTTTTTGTTTATATTCTAGGAATGGGACACTCACGAGAGCCATGCTGTCATGCTGGTGCACTCAGGTATATGAGACAGGCCAGTCAGTAGGATTTACTAGCTTGGCTGGAGTTACCAAACAATGCAGCTATATGGTACCAGGTACAACGCTATGGCAAACTTAGAATGGGAGAAGAACAAGCCAATATGTATGAACCAACAGTTTGGTTGCAAAAGATACAGCCTTTTTTTTTTTTTTTCTTTTAGCGCAATGCAGATGTCTGAATAGTGTATCACTGACAATTACAAAATAGGCAGTTTCTATTTCAGTCAGAAATCCACTTGGGAAATGGTAAGATTCCAACCTCCCTGAATAAACTGAATTTTAATATAGTAATTTTGAATTATTATCAGCTCACAAATCTTGAAGAAATAAGGAAAGGGAAGGGTGGCACTACACTTCCTCTTCTGTTTTGCTTTAGTTAAAAGGAGAAGGAAACTCAATGATTTGTACACCACCCTCATTCCCTATGAATAAGAAAGAATCAAATAATAATATTTGAAGGAAGCACTTTTAGGAGACCTACATATACTACCTATGTAAAATTACACTCAAATCCTAATGTGTTCTGACTACAGTGTAGGAAAGAATTTTTTATGAAGACCTTTGATCCAGCCCATTTTATGGTGAGCAAGGTTCAGTTTATATCAGCTGGGCCCACATTTTTTCATTAGCATTTCATTATTCATTCAAACTCAGTCATAGTGAATGTTCACTGGGCATTTCCCTGGAGTCAGTATAAGTACCTAAGTGAATTGCATATGCAAATATTGGGTATAATGAAGTGCAGATTCAAAATAATAGCCACTAACTAGTAAGCCATTTTGAACAATCTGGGCTATAAAAGTATAAGAATGGTGATGTGTGCTGTCAATTGTATGAACCAGAAAAAAAAAATTACGGAAAACCACATAGCTTCATATTTCATCATATTTCACTTCACACCAACCTTGTTTTCCAGCTCTTTGCCTCCTTTTGTCAAGTGTTAACAGCATAAAAGATTTTACTGCAAGGATATCAACTTCATAATCATTTTTTAAAATGTGTCCCATCAGCAGACAAATAAAATTTGTCCAAGAGAAAAATAATGGAGCCAGACCAAAAAGGAATAAAATCTTCTTGAAGGTTGATTCACTTTTTAATCTGAAAAAGAGAAATAAAAATACTACCCAACCAAATGATGTTAAAAATCAACAGCTATCAATATTTTATGCCTCAGTCAAGAATATGGACATCACCTAAACACTCTGGTGACATAAGAGGAGCAAAAATTTTTATTTTATATTTGGGTTTGGTGTTTGTCTTACATTAAAGGTGCATTAAAAAGCACTTTTTAGCTCAGGATCTTAATGCATGTTACAAAAGTGATGACTCCTAGGTGTGGAATCTTCCCTCCGTTCAGGTGGGAAGATTAAAAACTGTTCAGAGGGGAGTGACTAGCTGAAGTCATTTAGCAAACTAATGTTTAAACTGGTAAATTTAAAAAACTCCTCGTTATTGGTTCTTTGAGCATGGCCCAAACTCGGATGACACTCAGTGATTTCTGGTGTCTGCAGATACAAATTTGTGTTTAATGGCTTGGAGGATACAGTTTATAAATTTGTACAGAGCTAAAGCAATTGCTTGTTCTGGATTTATACTGCAATAAAGTCTTTTTTCTTGCTTGAATGTATCAGTAGTTCTTATTGGCTGCTAATATCATCCACTAGCAAATAATTGATAAAGCTCCACTGGTCACAACTCATATCTTTTTATCCTGAGATCATACATGTGAGCTATGGCTCACTGTTATTCCTTAAAGCACACCTCTGGGGGAAAGAATCAGATCTCCATTTACTCTGACAATAAAATAATTGGAGAACAGAGTAGTCACTGATATTTCAATCATCAGATCATTAAAATGAGTTGCTAGTTAAGGGTTGGATTCTAATTAGCCAACCTGAGCTGTTTACATTTTATCTAAAGTTAGATAAATGTAGATAAGTCCTCTGTGCTCTTCTTCAGTCACTCAAAGGAGATTGGCAGCTGCTGAGAACAATCTATGATTCTTATTTTACATACTTTTTTTAATGTGGAAAGAAACATCTTCTGGAGTTACCTCTGTCTCTTGATAATAGAGGACATACAGACAATTTAGTATAAAATGTAAAAATGGCCATGTAAATACACATGGCCAAACTTTTTGAGGAAAGTCTTACAGGAGTTAAAATATTCCATCATCTAGACTATTTAGGTGTCACTCATAGAGATTTCTAGGTTGTCATATAAATCCTACTTGAAGTAGTGTGTGACCATACCTTAAAATAATAATTAAACTAATAATCGTCTTCTGTTTTACTTTTCTAACTCATTTGTTATAGGTTTTCTCCTGCTTTCTGCTTCCTTTTGACTAGTAATGAGACTGTAATCTTTCTCAGGACTGAGGCCCTGCTGCCACTGCATCTCTTCGACAATCCTGTCTCAATACTGAGTACTCTTGTAAAACCACAAAACAAAAAGACAATAAAAATCACATTAGTATATCATGTTATTAATTACAAGAGGTATAATATTCATTTTAATCTCACATTATTTTACTAGTAATACAATATTATTTTACTAGTAATACAATAACAAAGCATTCATAACGGCTTGAAAGTGAAAGCTTCTGAGTCAGTATGGCAAATCTCTACTGCTTGACCTCAGTTTAGTTTGGAAGGCAAGTGTTTAAGTGTCTTGCTGAATCAGTGCTTCAAAGTTGTGGGCATTTCCTAAAACAACAAAGCTGATGGTATAACAGCATAATCTTAGAGGAGAATTTTGAAAATTCTTTCATAAGCTATATTAAAAACTGATTATGTTGCTTATACAATATTTATGTTCAAAATTGTTTGCTCCATTTACTGTTTCAAATAGTATTGACTAAGTTTATATCAACGGTAAAAAAAGTCTACTTGAATATTTGCAAACACTTACATATAGGTTAGAGAACATTTTGATTAAGAGCGGAATAATATGTCAGGTTTTTTCTCTGTACACTGAAATGGAGAGAAAATTAAATCCATGAAACGGTAGAATCATAGAATCATAGAATTAACTGGATTGGAAGAGACCTCCGAGATCATCAAGTCCAACCCTTGATCCAACCCCACTGTGATTACCAGATCATGGCACTCAGTGCCACATCCAGCCTCATCTTAAAAACCTCCAGGGATGGTGAATCCACCACCTCTCTAGGCAGGCCATTCCAATGCCTGATCACTCTCTCTGTAAAGAACTTCTTTCTAATATCCAACCGAAACCTCCCCTGGCAGAGCTTAAGCCCATGCCCTCTTGTCCTACTGTTGATTGCCTGGGAGAAGAGACCAACCCCCACTTGGCTACAACCTCCTCTCAGGTAGTTGTAGAGAGTACCTAAGAGTTTGTTCAAGATATTTCACAATCTGCCTTTGTCTAAGAAACAAACATAAAATTTCCACCTTACTCATTGTAATTCTGTATCTCTTTAACTTTTTATTTTTAAGGATTTTGGGTTTTTTTAGGTCAATCCAGAGTACTGAAGTAAATTAAACAGACAGTGAATTAATTTGATTTTGGCAGAGATAAATTGCTGATTAAGTATAAAGTATTAAGCATGTGATCCCCAGCAGAAAATATTGATTTTTATTTTTTCTTTAAAGAAATTTGAGGGGGTGACTTTTTTAAAGACTTTGTCTTGTTAAATACAGTACTGTAAATACGGCATAATTGGAGACTGTATGTGTCTTAATTCCACCAGTCAATCCTATGCACTGTTCCACTGCCTGTTATTACGCACAGTAACACTTTGAACTTTCACATGCCTATATTTATTCAACAGATGGCAGAGCTTGTGAGAGGATCAAACACCTTCCTGACAAGAGAGCAGCTCATTTTGTGCAAGGAAACTGCCAGATATCTTTACTGGATGGTAAACAAACTGATAGCCTGCTTCTTTTCCCAGGAGGAATTAGCTGCATACAGCAGCCACAAAGAGGGCAGAGAGGCATGAGCTACCGAATCCTGCAAGCCTTAATTCAGTGTCTGGTAAGGACCCACTGAATGTACCTTGCAGTAGGTTGCAAAATTATTCTAAAACAAAAAGGTCACCCTCAAACTCTGTATCATCTGGATAATAAACACTTATGGAAAAAATTTCTTAAATGTAATAGAGAATGAGACTCTTTATGAAGTTTTCTATATTAATTTACAATTTCAGACTGTTTAAATAATTCCTGAAACACCTCAGCATGGCTTTTTGGCTTTATCAGAACCTAATAACAAGATAACAGTAAGAAGATAAGAGTTACAGTGGTCCTGTGTATTGAAGACATCTGCTTTGAGAAAGTTAAGAAGCATCATCAGAAACTGTTATTGGAGCTGGACAATTTTAACTGTACAGTATTTTTTTATAGAAGCTTCTTTACATCAGAGCATGTTGTTTTCATTTCTGACAGCTTCTAAAGGACTTTTCATAACAGACAATACCTCAGCACGAACTTTTCACCAAAATTTATAAAGGATATCAGACCTAGCTCTGTAGTTCCTCGTTCCAGCTTTAAAGTGGAGTAGCACAGAATTCACTGATTTTAAACCTCCTAAAAAAGGTTTCAAGATGAGTGAAATGATGCTGAAAATACAAGAATATGAATTACTGGAACCAGCATGAGTCGGTGAAACACAGAAGGAGGGGAAAGTCCAGTGGGAAGTCCTTTATAACAGCAGCAGACAGTGCTTTCTGAAGTGCCCTTGGAAACAGAAATATGTGCACTGTTGCCCAGGTGACAAAATCCAAGTACATGGTGCCTACTGTGAATGAAACAACTGACACTGCCTGCTCCTTGTGGAGTGGCTGGCGTTAGTGACACTAAGAGCTGTCGCTCTCAATGGACATGAGAAGCACAGCATATTTTTGTGGATATGTGTTAATCATCTGAGGGACTAGGGAGTTATAAAAGTGTAGATTGTCCAAGGGAGGTGTTTGTAAACAAGACTCATCTTACTTTCTACAAATACATATGTAAGATCTATTATTTCTTTCTTATGTATTTTACAATGCCAAAGAAAATACATAAGGATTTTCTTGGGTTAGACCTAATTTTGTCTTGGTGATGGTGTTCAAGTAATATTTATTCTCTGAATCTGATTTTTAATTTCTCTGGTTCTTTCAGACTCTTCCATAATTCTGCACTTAAAACATTATAGGTGTATAGTACATACAATTGACATCTTAAGGGTGAATGGTTTTCTTCTTCTCCATCCATTCATATGTCCTAACTTGTTCTGCAGAACATTTTTCCTAATTAAATGTTCCCTTTCATATTAATCCCTTAACATCTGTCTAGTAATCAAGAACAAATGTTTCTCATTGGTATTCTCATGGAGCCGTTGGGTACTTACCTCTCTTGCTGCAGTGTTCAACCCTTGCTAGCTGGCTTGCATTTTCTGTTGAGTTAGCAGCTGGCTTGGCTGTGAGTGACTGTTTCTCTGACTTTGTTCTCCTTGGGTCACACCATTAGCTCATTGCCTGGCATGAAGGACAAAGCTGACAACAGAAACAAAAAGAGAATTCACAAAGTTCCCATATTTTCTGTTCACGTCCAGGTTTTAGGACACACAACCTCAACCACACACTTTCCCATAATTATATCTCCCCTTTTTATAGCTATAGACTGTCTCTGCTTTTCATATGCTTAAAAGGACTGATATGATTTAAACAAGAAATGAAGGGAGAAGAAAAAAACACAAAAACACCAAAATGGGAGAGAACAAAGTATACTTGTTCAGATTTTTTTTCTTTCGTAGGTAATTACAGCTTCAGTGGAGCACAGGTTATGTGCCTAGTTGTACACACTTCTGAAAAATAATTTTCAGGTTTCTTATATAGAAATTTTGCAGTGGAGATGGATGGAAAATTTGTATCTTTTGTCCTAAAAAAAAATGAAAAATTCAGCTTTGCTGTAATAGTTTCATTCATTCATTTCTCATTCAAAGAGAGTTGACCTGAAAAACTTGAAATCCTACCCTATTGTTATCATTAGAAACTTTAAAAATTAGGACATACCAAACTTTTCTTGGGGTAAAGATGCTATATAAAATTTCAGGGAAGGTGTAGAGCAAGAAATGGATTCGATTATTTCCACTAATACTCAGTTTCTTGGAAGGATTTTCTTTCTCTTCTCTTCTGTATTTACTCTAATGTCAGGTGTAGATGATTCACAGCTTCTCATGCTATGGGAACATAGACAAATATAACTTCCTTCTATGTATTAGAATAGAATTTTCTTTCATCTTTGATAAAATAAGATTCATCTCTTATGGGAAGTATAATTCAGGGAATTATACGTTTTCTTAGATGTTCTATTTAACTGCACTGGTCCTTTTTCCATGTTTGACAAAGGCTAACTAGTGCAACAGCTTTCTTCACTAATGCAGAGAGGTGAGGGGCTGCTCAGGTAAAATGCTCATGTCTGTGTATCTATGAATAACAGCTGGGGTTTTTTTTTCTTACTCATATAAACAAACTTGTGGTCCCTCGGACTATATGAGAGCAAAATAATTATTCAGAACAATGTGACAGAGCACACTCCATAAGCTCTGTATTGTTGCTTGAACCTAAGAGTAGCCTCATAGTTTTCTTACACTTGTTGTCCAGTAAGAAACTGAATTGTATTACTTGGTGAACTAAGCCTAAAAAATATTTTAATGGTGGCTAAACCAGATGTACTATTTTTCATTTCAAGATTGGATTCAGATTTTTTTGAGAGGAGTCCTTATCCCATTTTCAAAAAACTTTTCCTTTTAAATCATCTTTTTTATTTGCTGATATGCAATTGAACTATAAAGATATCTAAAATTAGAAATTCCTCATTAGCACCTTGAACAGGCATGGGAACTCAATCACTGACATTGTTAAAAACTGGTTTACCAAACATCTGTCAGGAACAGTTTAGCTGCAGCAAGTCTTGTCTTCAGGAAGCAGGGTGGACAGACCGAGCACCTTCCAGCCCCGTTTTCTATGACTATATTACTGAGACAAAGATGAAAATACTTTTAAAGTCAATTTAGTTTAAAAGGCTTTGAAAAGTTAATTACAATGGCAAACAGCATCATCCAATTTCACAGCTTAAAGGAAGACAGCCTTTATGTCTGCAGGAAAAATGAAATACCTCGATCACACATATACTCCATGGTCCCTCAAAAACAATTTTTTTAAAAAATCCTTTAATTTGTGTCAAGCCACCATTAGAACAAAGTATTTCAAACCTCAAAACACATCAGATATAGTTAATTTGCCAGCACTGTTTTCATATCCTGGGGAGGACTATCACAGCCAAATACAAAATAATAAAATCACAGAATCACCACTAGAGTGGTTCGCGTTGGAAAGACCTTAAAGATCATATAGTCCCAACCCCCCTGCCATGGGCATGATTAGATCTTAGGGCCAAGATGGAACTTGGCCATATACCCACCTACCACATGCAAGGAATCAGTATTGGCCACAACAGCGAATGGGCAGTTCATGTTCACACTGTTAGAAGAGACTCTTGAATAGGGAAGCAGTGTCAGGCTTATCACAAACATCCTCAGCTCAGAGCAGATGAAGCTGTCCTTAGTTGTTATTGGGCTAGAATTACCAGCAGTTGTGTGTAGAATATAAAGTGAGCTTGAGAATAAGATTAAATAAGAAGTCAAACATATTTGAGTTAATAACGTTCTTTTAATCATTCCTTCTTCATGCTACATACTTATACAAATATATACACACTTCCAGATGTTTTTAAGGAAGTTCAGTGTCTGAAATTCCAAGTAATAATTACTTTTTAGGAAATTTACGCTGTGCCATCTGGAATTAGTATAAGATCTACTATAGATCGCATACATATATACACTACAGTACACTATTGTGAGTAAACTGAGTCATGTCAATACATATCCTTTCAATGCTGCTCTGAAATACTACTCAGCTTCCTTTATATTCAGGAAAAAAAATGAAAATTCCCTTAAGAGGACCTGAGGTTAGCTCAAAAAAATGTAGCTGTGCAGTTACAATGCTCATCACAGGTAAAGGAGGCACTCTACCTCTCCATCTGAATTTGTGTTGCTATGTGGAAAGGATTTCAGAGCAGAAAAAGAATTTGATTACACAGCCTTGTGGTTAGAGGACCCACATGGGACAAATAATCCTGGATTTCATTCTCAGGACTATTACTGGTTAATTTGTACACAAGTAATACAAAAATAATCATAGGCAAGGATAATTTATGTTAAATGCAAAAATAATCATAGGCAAGGAATCCAAAATTCTTCCCTCCAAAAGGGGTACAGGACCATGTCTGTTCTGTCGTGTTCTTTTTCTTGGTCATGAATTTCCTACAATATTTTTTTCCCCTTCTTTTTCCACATCTTTAATAATTATCTTAATAACTGCAAAAAAAGGGAGAGAAGAAAGGAAAGCGAGGAAGGAAGGAAGGAAGGAAGGAAGGAAGGAAGGAAGGAAGGAAGGAAAGCGAGGAAGGAAGGAAGGAAGGAAGGAAGGAAGGAAGGAAGGAAAGCGAGGAAGGAAGGAAGGAAGGAAGGAAGGAAGGAAGGAAAGCGAGGAAGGAAGGAAGGAAGGAAGGAAGGAAGGAAGGAAAGCGAGGAAGGAAGGAAGGAAGGAAGGAAGGAAGGAAGGAAAGCGAGGAAGGAAGGAAGGAAGGAAGGAAGGAAGGAAGGAAAGCGAGGAAGGAAGGAAGGAAGGAAGGAAGGAAGGAAGGAAAGCGAGGAAGGAAGGAAGGAAGGAAGGAAGGAAGGAAGGAAAGCGAGGAAGGAAGGAAGGAAGGAAGGAAGGAAGGAAAGCGAGGAAGGAAGGAAGGAAGGAAGGAAGGAAGGAAGGAAAGCGAGGAAGGAAGGAAGGAAGGAAGGAAGGAAGGAAAGCGAGGAAGGAAGGAAGGAAGGAAGGAAGGAAGGAAGGAAAGCGAGGAAGGAAGGAAGGAAGGAAGGAAGGAAGGAAGGAAGGAAGGAAGGAAGGAAGGAAGGAAGGAAAGCGAGGAAGGAAGGAAGGAAGGAAGGAAGGAAGGAAGGAAAGCGAGGAAGGAAGGAAGGAAGGAAGGAAGGAAGGAAGGAAAGCGAGGAAGGAAGGAAGGAAGGAAGGAAGGAAGGAAGGAAGGAAGGAAAGCGAGGAAGGAAGGAAGGAAGGAAGGAAGGAAGGAAGGAAAGCGAGGAAGGAAGGAAGGAAGGAAGGAAGGAAAGCGAGGAAGGAAGGAAGGAAGGAAGGAAGGAAGGAAGGAAAGCGAGGAAGGAAGGAAGGAAGGAAGGAAGGAAGGAAGGAAAGCGAGGAAGGAAGGAAGGAAGGAAGGAAGGAAAGCGAGGAAGGAAGGAAGGAAGGAAGGAAGGAAAGCGAGGAAGGAAGGAAGGAAGGAAGGAAGGAAAGCGAGGAAGGAAGGAAGGAAGGAAGGAAGGAAAGCGAGGAAGGAAGGAAGGAAGGAAGGAAGGAAAGCGAGGAAGGAAGGAAGGAAGGAAGGAAGGAAAGCGAGGAAGGAAGGAAGGAAGGAAGGAAGGAAAGCGAGGAAGGAAGGAAAGCGAGGAAGGAAGGAAAGCGAGGAAGGAAGGAAAGCGAGGAAGGAAGGAAGGAAAGCGAGGAAGGAAGGAAGGAAGGAAGGAAGGAAGGAAGGAAGGAAGGAAGGAAGGAAGGAAGGAAGGAAGGAAGGAAGGAAGGAAGGAAGGAAGGAAGGAAGGAAGGAAGGAAGGAAGGAAGGAAGGAAGGAAGGAAGGAAGGAAGGAAGGAAGGAAGGAAGGAAGGAAGGAAGGAAGGAAGGAAGGAAGGAAGGAAGGAAGGAAGGAAGGAAGGAAGGAAGGAAGGAAGGAAGGAAGGAAGGAAGGAAGGAAGGAAGGAAGGAAGGAAGGAAGGAAGGAAGGAAGGAAGGAAGGAAGGAAGGAAGGAAGGAAGGAAGGAAGGAAGGAAGGAAGGAAGGAAGGAAGGAAGGAAGGAAGGAAGGAAGGAAGGAAGGAAGGAAGGAAGGAAGGAAGGAAGGAAGGAAGGAAGGAAGGAAGGAAGGAAGGAAGGAAGGAAGGAAGGAAGGAAGGAAGGAAGGAAGGAAGGAAGGAAGGAAGGAAGGAAGGAAGGAAGGAAGGAAGGAAGGAATCAAGACACTGGGAGCAGTAAGAGAAAAAAGTACGTGCTAAGAAAAGTGAGGTACCTTCAGAGGTAAGCATACTTGAATGGCAAAGCACATCATTACATTTGCTAATATCATCATGGCTAGACTTCGCTAATGAAGATTTGAGAAGGGCTCTACCCACGCTTGCTACAAGCGCGCTGATGGCTAAAAAGGCCAATGCGAGATAGACAAGTCCGTTTGCAGAAGGTGCAGCAGAAAGACTCCCCAGGTGATATTGACGAGACGCGATTCTTTCTGCGTTGTCTTTTCTCCTCGAGAGTGATCCTGCGTGTGTTCTCAAAAGCAGCAGCAGCATTATAGATGGTGTGTCTCCAGGCCTCCCGATTGGAGGACAGGGTAGACCAGTGGTGGGGATCAATATGGCCAAGGCTGAGGGATTGTTTCAGGCAGTCCTTGTATCTCCTCTTCGGGGCTCCTCTCTTGCAGCAGCCAGTGGCAAGTTCCCCACAGAGCACGATCTTAGGGAGGCGGTGGTTCTGCATCCTGGAGACGTGCCCTGCCCAGCGCAGCTGTGTTCTCAGCAGCATGGCCTCAATGCTCATGACTGCTGCCTGTTCAAGGACAGACGTGTTGGTCACAAAGTCAGTCCAGTGGATGTTTAGGATTGTGCGGAGGCAGCACTGATGGAAGCGTTCTAAGAGACACAAGTGGTGCCGGTAAATGACGCAGGATTCAGATCCATATAAAAGAGTAGACAGTACAATGGCTCTGTAAACACTGATCTTAGTACTTTTCTTCAGGTGCTTGTTTTGCCACACTCTTTTATGGAGTTTACCAAACAAGTGTAAAATAGGTGACAATTTCTACGGTCATGTCCTGGACTGGAACTCAGAGACCTGCCCTCAGCTACACATTCTTTGAATGCTTGTAGATAGAGACCTATAACAGAATAGCCATAATCATATTGTCTGACCTACGTTGTAATAAGCAATAGGACACCAGAGGATGGAAGAGAGTCTTAGATGGAACATGGAGATAATGCAGTCCTTCATCCTGCCCTGAGAATCTGTAAACCACACTTAAGAGATGTTTCTGTAACCTGTACTTATAAACCACCGCTGTTAATATTTCTTATGCCTTTCTGACTCCTTCTTTTACTTATAAAGCTTCTCTTAAACTTTCATTGCTACACTTTAAAGCAACTACTTTCTATCCTTAAAGATGAATAGAGAAGTTAATTTTCTATGTCTTAGTTGTATTTACATTTCACACTTGAAGCTTTTTAGACTTCTTTCTTTCAGTATTTTTCACTTCCACAACTCAAATCTTAACTAAAAAAAATTTAAATAAAGAGCTGAGTCTTGATAAGTTATTTCAGTAATTCTTTATTTTTCCAGGAAAAAGTTTCTTATCTCCTACAATCAGATGTAGAAAGCTTTTAAACTCTCTCAGCTTGCAATTGTGATTCAATTGCAGACAGTAATCTGCTTTTCTCAGCCCCTTTTTACAGATAGGTCTACTGAGAAAAAAATCACTTCAATAGGGCAGTGAAATGGACTTCTGATATTAGTGTAGGTCTCTGGACATCCCTGTGATGCAAATATTAACAGTGTTTGCTTTTAACCCAGGCTGGGATGAACAAACACTGTGCAGCTCCCAGCCTTTAAGATGCTGCTGTCAGTCAACAGCATTGTGCTGATTACAGGCAGAATCTCAACTGGTACAAACCTGTATAACTCCTATCAGACATCACACTCAACAGTTCCTGCCTACTTTAGGAAAATGTGCCTTCTGACTGCCATAGGCTTTTATCAGCAGCATGCTTTGCCTAATGTGTCTGAGGTCTGCAATGGCATATTGTGCAATATGATAGACATCTCATACGGCTATCTGATCTTTAAAGGTCAGGGATGAACTGTAACATCCCTGAAGCATTCAACCTCTTTTAATTAGTGAGTGGATTCTGTCATAGCTACCTACTGAAAGACATATATCCCTTTCTCAAGCTACTTCATGTCTTAGATTATCTGTTTTTATAATAAAGACTCAGTTGTAGGAGACACAGACTCCTCATTAAGAATCTTGTAAGAACAGAACCAGTTCACGTTTAGTGGGACCATACACCCAAATACTCTTTGCATAGTTTCTCTAAAACTCCATGTTGTTCCTGTTGTTACAGTAAATAGTTCTGCAGTTGAGGATGTTATCCTTTAGTATATATATACACCTATAATTAGTTACATTTACTGTGCTTATTTTATACATGTAAAAAACCCATCGACTTCAGTGCAAAATTTGACTGTGTAAGTGTGTACACTCAAATTTGGATATGAGTGGAGTAGATTTGGGTAGGATAGAGTTAATTTGGGTGGAATAGAGCTAATTTCCTTCACAGTAGCTAGTGTGGGTCTATGTTTTGTATCTGTGTCGAAAACAGTGTTGATAACACAGAGATGTTTTAGTTGTCGCTGAGCTAACCAGTGACCTACACTACAGCTGAGTTGCACAGAGTCAAGACCTTTTCTGCCTCTCACCCCCACCTCACCAGTGTGGAGGCTGGGGGTACAAAAATGGCTGGGAAGGGACACAGCCAGGACAGCTTACCCCAGCTGAAATGGTGTATCCCAAGCCATATGGCGTCATGGTCATCAATAACAGCTGGGGGAGAAGAAGGAAGAGGAGAACTGTTTGGAGGCTGCCCTTGGTCTTCTTAAGTCACCACTGTGTATGATCGGAGCTCTGCTTTCCTGGATGTGGCTGAACACCTGCCTGCTGATGGGAAGTGGTGAATGAATTCCTTGTTTTGCTTGTATACTTGGCTTTTGCTTTGCCTATTAAACTGTCTTTATCTCAACTCACAACCCTTCTCACTTTTATTCTTCTGATTCTCCCCTCCACTAGGGGAAGTGAGTGAGCAGCTGTGTGGTCCTTGTTTGTCAGCTGATGTTAAACCTCAACAATCCTTTGTGGTACCCAATGTGGGGCTAGAAGGGTTTGAGATAACAAGAAATTTGATTGGAATGTGCTAAGTTGAATTTATAGCTGTTATTGCTGTTTAGCCATTAATTGACAGGCTTCTGTGCTTGCCATAGAGCTTGCTTGCCTCACTGTATATTAGAGTCTAGTGCTTGTTAGTGGCTGTTTTTTGCTTTCACTGCCTGCTGCAGTGTTTGTTGTACTGCTTATCATCTTACTCTACTGTGCCTGGGAACATTTTGATAATAGCAGTGGTGATGTGCCTGGGCTGGCAGATGGCCAGGGTATTGCTGCTGTTTCTATGTTGCTGCACTGGAGAGGCTGGAACTAATGCATGAACAAGCCGAAAGGATGTGGCATATGGATGAGTCCACATGGGAACAGGACACCCCAAAGCTTTTGTGGCTTTGGGTAAGTCCACATCAGAGTAGGTATATCTTGAAATGTCTGTGGCAGTGGGTATGTCTGTGCCACAGCTGTTTTACCTCTGAAGGGATTGTGTGGTCATGGATAAGCCCTCCTCTCGAGGGACTGCAGCTGTGGATAAGGCCATGTTGAAGCAGGGTCACTCCTGAAGGGACCGTGGCTTTGGGTAAGGCCACACTGATTCAGATGTATCTCTTAAGGCATTGTGGCCCATGGAGAAGGCTACACTGGAACAGGTGCCCCTAAAGTGATTGTAGCTGCATATAATCCTATGCTGCAGCAGGTATATCCCTGAAGAGATACTGGCTAATAGCTAAGTCTCTCCTTGAAGCACGTACACCCCTAAGGAACTACAGTATGTGGGTAAGTGCAAGCCATAGAAGGGGTAATGGAAGGATTTAAGTCCTATATTCCTGTCCAAAATAATAAGGGAAGCATCTTTAAATGGTTGTAACCTGGTATTTGAGTTGCATGTTTAGGAATCACTATAGCAGGAACTGCCCAAAGCCTTACAAGAGAGAAGCCTTGCAAGAAGCAGTGCAAGTGCAGCAGTGACTCAGCTCGAATTGGTTTGGTGCCCAGTAACTCCCCACAACACACCACCTCTCCTGCCTTGAGTGGTCACCATAAGAGCCCAAAGTCATGGACTAAACGAACTCAGAGAACATTTTACAGAACATTTCACAGAGGTGGTCCATCGACAAAGGAAATTCTATATGTATATTACAATAAAAGATGGGCATGAGGATGGTGGTTAATGATGATGTATTGGATAGCATGGGACCTGAGCATGATGTAAATGGTGTGGAATAAGGGTTGGAGAATGTGCTGGTGTGACGGGAAGTAGTGAATGAATTCTTTGTTTTACTTTGTTTGTGTGCTTGGCTTTTGATTTCTCTATTAAACTGTCTTTATCTCAACCCACAAGTTTTCTCACTTTTACTCTTCTGATTCTCTCTCCCATCCCAACAGGGTGGAGACTGAACGAGCAGCTGTGTGGGACTTAGTTGCCGAATGGGGCTAAACCATGACAGCAAGAAATGCCATTTGGAGTTCATTAGGTAGACACAGCTTTTACTGCTTCTAAAGCATGTCTGCTCTTGCATTCATACACAGTGTGGGGATAGTATACGCACATGTTGTATTAAAGGTTCTGTTCTTGCTTCATTTTAAACAATGACTGGGCAGCACTCCAAATTGTTCCTTATAAAAATGTATTAAATGTAATGGTTTCGAAAGAAAGGTATTGCATGGGGTCAGATAAATGTAAAATAGTTCCGCTGGGTACCGGAGCAGTAGGAATAAAAAGTCTGTGAATTAATTTTTCCCTGGCAGCTAACACTATTCAGTGCAAAATTTGTTCAGGGTTTGTTGCAGAGCTTAAATATTTGAGCTTTTTGAGATTCAGATGAAATATATGTTTGTTTTTTCTAAAGCTGTCAGGGGCATGCATGTGTCAGTTTTCATTAAGAATAATTTCCCTCAGGATCTTTGGCTTAAGTTAACCTTCAGACCTCCACTGACCCCTTCCAAACCATCAGGGTTTCTTTTTGTGTGTTGTTCCATGGATAAATGTACCTGCCAAAACCTAAGAGCCTTCAGAGGATGATGTTGACTGAATGTCTGAGCAGTTCTCAAACCTAAGAAATGTGCCCTGAAAACTGCAGCAAGAAATTCTCCTCCTTCCTTTCCTCTAAAATGATCTATTTTCCCATTTCTAATAAAACAAACACTGAGGTAAATGTATATAGCAGGGACATTTTAAAGTTAGTGTCCTCTATGTTAAAGCTTCTTTCTGGAAGAACTATGTTGTGTCGTATGTGCTAAAGCCCGATTCCCACCTTGAACATTTATACTTGCAAACTAATGACAAAGCACAATTCTGACAATTCTTTAAATATAGAAAAAGGAATCTAATTACTTGACAAAAAAATCATAACAGTAATATGCAGCTAAGGTGGCTTCTCTGGAAACAATGCTGCTTTTTCACTGGCCAGAGTGGCTTGACAAAGATCATAAGCCCTGCTGCTGCACTGGTCGGGACATACATCTGAGTCCCTCTTTGCTGATGGTATAGGCCACCCATTTTGTCAAGAGTTAATTTTGTTCCCTGTTCAAATGTAGCAAATAATATTAGAGTTAGGTCATTGCTGGCAAGTAGCAGAGGACTGTTGAAAGTAAGGAAGTTTCCAGGGAAAAGCAGAGACTGAAATATTATTCAAGGATCCTTCTGCCTAAAAATCATGAGGTTATTGTAACATAGCGTTCTGGTTCACACGATCCACTGATGTTAGTAAGTAAGGAATGCTGAAATGTTTTGACTTGAAGGCTGTGTTGGAAATGAATAATTCACTTCACTTTTGCACCCATGAGCTGAGAAATAAATGTGCAATATACATTTCTCTTATAGAATGTTTTAATGAAAGACAGCTTATTTTCTTTCCCTCGGAAAAATCCCATGATTAGCTCTTTGTAAAGAGCTATCTAGAAGTTTTTTTGCTGCATGACCAAGGAAAAAGATCAGATCACTGATTTGCAATAAACCATACCAGTAACTGATATTTTAATGGCTAATGTTTAGCATTATGAAACCTTAACATGGATAGACTTTTGTAAACATATCACTCAAAGTGAGGTTTATCTAAGGTTGTTATTAGAGATGTAATAAAACATTTTTCAGTTGTGCACTTACTAGTTGCAGAATTTCCTTAAAGTTGTATACTAAGCTACATACATTGATTAATATGTTGGGTTATGGAAAAATAACTTCAGAGGAGGGATGTATTCAGTGCTAGATGTTTTCTCTCTCTCCAGCTCACTCCATTTGCCTTTTGGATGGCCTGGATAAAAATGCAACCCAAAGATGGGTGAAATCTGGCCCTTATTTTTCGTAGTTTTCAGAACAGAGATAAGCTGAAATAATTCTTAATAAGATATTGGTTCTCCTAAGCAGGATTTACTCTTATGTTCATCATATTTGCGATATTGCAGTTTCAGACTATCCTGAGATTCAAAGGTTCTACATTCTGCAGTGTGATGGGGCTACAGACAAACTAGAGTTAAACTCCCTCAGGAACATGAACAGGTCTGGTCATGACAGCAAAGTACACCACAGTAATTATGTGTATTACTAGGTTTAAAGGAAGATACCTTCTTAGGAATGTTTAAAGTAAAAAATATGTTCATGAGAGTGGTATACAAATAGTCCCAAACTGACTGTGCACTCAGTCTTGGCCTGCTGGTTATCCATTTAAATATCAGTGACCCTGTCTGGAAAATTCCTCAGGGAGAGAAGAAAATATAGAGCATGTCTATGTGGTCAGAAGATGGATGTCATTCCCTTGCTCCGTCCATGGCTTGGGGCCACTGAGATGTTATTCCGGATACTGTTCCACCAGGCTCAGGGCCAGATCTTCCAAGCATACCTTTTCCAAAAGATTTAGGACGGATCTCAGAACTTTAAAATTCACTCTGTTTCTCTGCTTTCTTCTATGAATGTCATGTGGACTCCATTAGAATTTAAGGAACAAGATCAGTGACTTCCAATAAACCTTTAGGTCTTGGAATACAATGGACCTCAGAAAAGTATTCTGGACTCCAGTTCCCAGTCACCACAGTTTTCTGTGAAGTACTGTCTATTAAATAGCCAGGCAGTTTCCTCTAAAGCAATATTATTAATGTCATTGCAAAATGAGTCGTAGTTCTCTAACTGAAATTTGGCTCTGAACTAGCAGTTAACCTCAAAAATAATCTTTCATTTTTGAGAGAATTCAAAATGAGACTAAAAAACCAGCACTGTTCAGTGCTACTTTGTGTCTCCAAATGTTACTAATTATTGCATAGCATCTATTTTTAACTTGAAAACCCCTATCTAGAGCTCTCCTTACATCTTTGCTGGTCATTATTTTTCATATAATAGAATTCCCACAGTTAGCCTAATGCTTTAAAATGTGTCATCTAGTATAGGTTAGCTGCCAAGGCTCACTGTAGAGCCAATGAAGAAATTCAGGTACAAATAAATGTATAAATTTAGATATTCCACATGATTATATCACTGTCTCAGTCTCATGGATAAGACTCTATGTCTCAATCAACTAAAAGGGAAATTCAGATTATTAGCCTAGGCTACAAATCTGACTTTTAGGTGGCTAAGATCTTAGATAAATCCTATTCTTTGTGTCCAGATGGTATTCTACAATAATGATCATAACCTAAAACTATGCAGATACATTTTCACAGAATCAGGCTATGAAAATAAACCAAACTTCACTCTAATACAGCTTGTCTGATCACATATGTTTAGCAGTATATTATTATTTTGTATAATTTTTATAGGTGTCCAATACTGCAAAGGTAACTCTATTTCTGGTAATACGAGGGGAACTGTGAGTGCCCATCATCTGAAACAATACTTTCTTTGCCCTGAATTTAACATTGGCAAAGCTATACTAGGATGGTTTTGTATTATTCACTGGACTAGTCATACCCTATTAAAGGTAATCAAAGTCATGATGGAAAAAGCTTCACAGCTGTCCTAAATTCTGGGAGTTTGGCTCAGAGGGTTTGGACTTTGATACTTGAAAGGACCTCAGATTGTGATGAATGGTAAATAAATGAACAACCTATCCCTAAACAGAGAACTCATCTTGACTCAGCCCTTTTGGAGTACTGCCCTCAGCGTAATCTGCAGTGGGCAAGGCCAGACCTACCCAGAGTGGGCCTCCCCAGGGGTATGTTAAACCAACTGACACTAAATGCATAGCGCAGCATCAGGTGCCCCAGGAATATGTGTGTTTCACTGGTTCCTACTGTCCCTTCACCCTCAGTCACCTGGCTCTTCAGTTGGTATTCACACCACTTTTTCAACGAATGGAGACATTTTCCTTAGCCATGCTAGGGAATTTCCTTTGAAGGTTTAAAGAGAGATGTCATCATTTTGGGATCCCAGTTTAATGAGAGTTGAGTAGCTAGTTCCTTGGGAAGTATTGTTAAGTAAATTGAGAATGCCCTGATTTTTTTTACCCAGGATTTTTTGGTAGTCTTACAAATAAATTGTTCTCAGAACCTTTTAGTGTCTGAACAAAATAAATCTGTTAAAAGAATGTCCTCGTATGCAACTCTGGCATGTTGAAAATGGCTTAGCTGATTTGTACTCTCATATACTCTATAGGTTAGTAGAAGTATACCAAACAAGTTACTTATAGATTGGACTCTAACTGAAGTGCCCTAGCAGCTTATTGCTGTCCAGAGAGGTGCAGAAAGAAATACAGAATGTAAGATTCAGTCTTGTTTCACACTATTCTGGTTTAATAGGGAGCTGCAGATTGGAGGGTGAGCCATGGGACTGCATTTGCAAGTGTGTTTACAGATACAGTATTGATTTCCTTGCTCAGTAAGAGCATTTCTGTACTGCCACTGCTTGCAATAAACAACCCTGCAAGAGCCTACATGGTTGTGAAGCCATTATGCATTATTTAACAGGAGCTAATCAATATAAAACAAGCATTCCCTTTGTTACAGGAGTGCTATTGACAGAATGCTTCTACTTTTTAATTTTTTATTATTTTGCATTGATTGCTGAAGCCCTGCATGGTCTTCAACAGCATATACTGAGCCAGGCCCGACCACAAATCTCACTTTATATAAAAAAAAAACAGATTGCCCCATTTTAGCACAGAATTAATTTGGAAGAATATCCAGTATTCTAAGAAATCAATATGAGCATAGACATTAACTTCAGTAGAAGAAAAAACAGACCTTTGATCAGACATAAAAATCAGTCCATTTAACCATCTCTGAAATAAAAGATCAATACAAAAAAAAATCCCAACCCTTCCTATTCCCAAGTAAGAAGAATGCTTGGAATTTGGATTATTCTGCTAACTGGAGAGAAAGAATTTTGCCACCTGTAATTTCAAAAATAATATTCTCTACTCTGTGTCTCATACTTGACCTGCAGTTTTGTGCCATGTCTGTAACATCATTCGAATTACAGTAAACAAGTGCAAGATGGAGTTTCTAAAGCTGGGTTGCCTTAAAATATCTCATTTATAATCTTTTAAGAATGTCCACCCAGTTCAGCGAGAAAAGGGATGAAGTAGGCAGAGAAGAACATACTTAAAATTTCACTTTCACTTCTTGGACCTTCCTTTGTAGGAATATGCTTAGTGAAGTTTTTAGTACCTTCATAATAAAACTCATGGACTTCAGTTTTCAACCACCAGGCTCATGGTCTCAATCTGCATTCATTAACTATTAATATGGTATTTAGGGAATCACATAATTTGTCGTACAAATGTATAAAAAAAAAATTGTTGTTTGATTGCATTTCTCTTCAATTTAATAAAAGGCAAAATACAGCCTTTTTCTTCCAGTCCAAAAGCTAAACCTTTACACTAAAATCTGAATTCTAAAACTAACATAATCTTATTATTTTGACCCTTCGTATGACTACTGCAGTGAGGGATTTCAATATTGCTTCAAGTTGAATGATGACTAAGGTATCATTCCAAATTGAAAATCTTTATGAAGAAAAAGGGGAGGAATGCTATGTTTGACTTTTTGGAAACTGATGAAAATGGTAAGTAAAATGAATATGAAACATATAAAGGCAAAATCCAAATATGAAACAAGCAGCTCTTTATCTCTTGCTCAGAGAAGATACTATGCACTATTTTCTGAAATCTATTTTTTTTTAAAAATAGAGAATAAACTGGGAGAAGATATGTTTTGCTGGTTAGGAGAAGAGATGGAGAAGATAGGAGCAGAGGATTGTTATTTTACTAAGAAGCAGTCACTAGTCATTGCTGAATGTAGAATGCTTAATGGTCACAGGATGTCCCCCCAGTTAAAGTCTTTACAAATTGCAAATATCATAGGTGACTCTCTAAAAAAGTTTACATATATTTCCTAATTGTTTAGAAGTATCCTGTGCTACACCATTCTATTAGCAGTCAAAAAAATCTAAATAGATAAGAGAGAGATGAGAAAAGGAGATATTTTGCAGAAACCTTAAGCTTATACCTCATAGCATCAATCACACTGAAAAGCACAGCTTGCCAGAGGCACTTCCTTTGTAATCCAGAAGACCATCTGTACAGTGTCATGGAATAATACAGCAAGCAGAAACTTTTATACTTGGTGCCTGTGCCTATGTGCATATACACACCTACTGCAAAAGCTGAGATGATTTCTGCCCAGTGTACTAAGAGAAGACATCACAGGTGCTCACTTTATAAATGATACACTAGATATTAGTCATACAAAGTTTAAAATTTGTCCCAATCACCACCCTAGAATGCTCAGAAGTCTTCCTGTGTGGATGTGCAGACTGGCCATACCTGAGTTTCCAAATTCGGGTACGGAGGACAATGAGTCTTTCACAAACTGAGAGCTGTGTAGGAGAGCCCAAGGAGTGTCTCATGGAAGTGACAAGGAGCACTTGAAGCAGGAGTGTGCTCCCTGTCTGGTAGAACATACAGAGGCATTCCAGTTTTAATCAGATTATTGGGATTGCAGGTGTTTTGCTTAATGAGGGAGAGACCCTCTACTGTTTGCAAGGAGATCCAAAGAGCAGACAATCCAGAATGGCCAAGTGAACACAGGTGGTTTGTATTATGGGGAAGGAAAGTCAGTTGTTTTGTCTTGATTGAAGGATAGACATAAGGCTACGCAGATCTTCAGAGGTGCAAAACCACATCTTTCAACAAGGAGAAAGAAGAAATGATCTGAAATTGTGAAGCAGGAAGATAAACCCATGAAGTAGGCTGATTTCTCCTGCCAGAGACAAACACTTTCTAAGTGACTGCACCAAGAAAGGGTAAAGATAGATGGCAAAACAAGCCTCAGGGCTACCAAAGCACTGGAATTCTGAAAAACAAGTACCACAAGAACTTAAAGGCTTGCTGATGGCTTTAGAAAGGAATGGATTAACCCCAGCTAGAGATTTAATTCAAAACTTGCACAATTTTGCCCTTGCAAGATTCATTCTTATGTCATGAACTAGAACAACTTCTCTTTTTATGAAGTAAGAAATTATATACACATGCAAATTATTGATTTATTTATATTATTTTCTAAGTCTAAGAAAATTCATATTATTCTGACAGGATTCTATCAGCTTTTTTCCTTTTCTTTACTTACTGTAGAAGTCATTCAGTAAGAAGCACTGTCGATACTACTATATATCTGAAAAGATAAACACTTGGCAACTTGGCAACACTTAAGCATTCTTCATCCTTATTCTTTAATGCATCATAAGGATCTGCTCAGAACACCCACATACATGAACAAACATTGTGTCACTCACACATAATACTCTCCTTTTTCCAACCACAATTTTTCCTTTCCCAACAGTTCCAACTATAATTCACTGGCAGCGCAAAATCTTGGAATAAGCATCTCATTTATCACTGGACAAAGACAGGCCTTTACTTCTCCTCAGCCCTAAAGGCCAAGGTGGAACTGTCTGCATCTCATTTGTCATAAACTTTCAGTAGATGAGTTAGTTTATATCTGGGTGGACTGAGACAGGCTGGAGCTTACTGCAGTGGGGATTTTTTAGTTGTTTTAGTCAGGATGGGGGCAGAACTCACAGTTCTATAGCTTTACTTTCACTGCTGAGCAAATCTGACTCTATCCTGCCTGCAAGAACAGAAGAGCTGTGGTTCAGAAGAGCTCCCTGGGGTGCTCTGGCCAAGTAATTACAGTAACTTGCATAATACCTCTCATCAAGAAACTGCATTTTTGCAGAAAGGAGTCTTGTTCTATACACAGCAGAGACTTAAAAAAAAAAAAAAATGTCAGTCTCCAGTACTAAACTGCCTGTAATCCATTTTACCTTACTGGCAACTAGTAAGGGCAGCAAAACAGGAGAAAAAAAAAAATTGAAAGTGTTATGTGCAGCTTACTGGAGGACCAGAAAAAGACACTACTCTTATTGTCTCAGTTTGGTAGAAGGGAGTTCTCAGGAAGAGTTTGCATAAGAGTTGGTTAGTGGCCCCTGAACAGCAGAGCTCTTTTACAAGCTATCTATCTCACAGTTCTTCACTGCCAAATTCACAGGCTACCACCCAAGGAGGAATTGTGCCTGACGCTTGCCCTTCTGTTCCACAACTGCTTGGTACATGCAGATGCCTGTATAGGTTTCAAAAGCTGTTAAGTTTGTTCAAGTTGCTCCCTTCCATCTATTCCATGTCAGTCCTGCTCCCTCAGATGGGGACACATCCATGACACTCTAGAGATGACATCACCAGGTCATGCACAGACCATGAAGTGCAAGGACCTTCGGTGGATTTCAGAAGACAAAGGCTCTCAGGATGCCAGGAGAGTGTCAAAAGGAAGGAAACAACTATTTAAGCTCGTATTTATAAGGTGTATCGTGCAAATTCCCTACTCTAATAGGGAATTAAAAATAAAATCGTTTCTCCACAGGATATTTCTTGGAAGGTAAAGACAGGGGTTCTCCACTGGCAGGAGAGCCTTGTTCCCCCACCCCTTGGCTTGTTCCCCAGCCAGTGGATTGCTGGCTGCAGATGGACTACATCACTTGCTGGCTTTATTAATGGTGTGCAAGTCCAGTGTGCCATTTCTCTGGCTTTGTTTTTAATGGACATGTAGATAAGTAGAATTAAAATGCTTTGTTTCATACAAGAAAAAAAAATCCCATTCTGCCCCCCCCCCCAAACTAACCAATTGCATTTCTTTCTTGAGTAGCAAAAACAAGGACATGTTTATTTAGATTTAGCTCAAGCCAAGTTAATTTCCATTTTTTAAAGATCATTGGCATATAAAAGGGTAAAATACACTGTATTGTGAATTAATCCCTATTCCCTTCCTTGCTCCTTTTGCTACAAGGCTTAATAAATTAACAATGTGGGAACTTTTACTGAGATCCTGGAGGGTCCAGAAAATTTATTTTAACTGTGATGAGAAAGCTTAGTCTTATATATTTGTTCTCTGTTCATAAGGTACAATGTATTTTTATATTTCCAGTTTTTAAAGGCTCCACTTTCTTCCACAGAAACTAACTGGGTCTGTTTCCCACCCATTTTAACCTTTTTTTCCTTAAGCTCAAGGACGCCAAGGTTCTGCTTAGTACATAGAGCATCTGATATTTTGAAAGAATAAAAAAAATTCCTTTTCTTTCCTTGGTGAACCATATATTTAGGGATGAATAGACCATTTTAAAATTTCAACAACAGCACTTAGCCAAGAATGCAGAGATTGATAGTTTCTCAAAAAATTAAGATTATTTTAGGATATATTTGGTTAACAAAATATCTCAGGTTTCCCACCCAGCCTCAACAGTTGGCTTTTGCTGTACTAACCACTGCTGTTAAATTACATAGTGCACACTACACTTATGATGGACATGGTTATAATGGACAATTGGTTATAGCGGACAAAAACAGATCTCCCAAACCAAACATATTAAGTTCAAGACATTCTTCTCTGGTTATAACAGTCAAACATTGGCCACAGTGCCAATTTCTGGACTTTTTTCTGAACCCTATAAATGTACTGAATAGAAATGGGAGCTAGTGAGGAAAGTTACAGGAATACTATGCTTTTAAAATAGATTATGCCTTAAGCCAAAGACTGGACAAGATGGTAAGAGGTTATGCCAGACTAGCACTTTCTGCCAACCTGATTGACCACTGCATACTAAATAAACCCAGAATTTTCTATAATCTGTTCTCTCCTGCTCTAAGAGCCAGCTTCAGTGGGTGCAGAACTGTGGAGATGTAAAAGGCTCCGAATCCCTCCCTTCATGGGGCTCTTCCTCAGATGGTACAGCCTGTTCTGCCATGCAAATGGCCAGACACCCGAGAGTACTCATGCTGACATAATTTTCAAGTTAACCATTTACATCCTGTTTATATCCATATTTCCCAAGGGTACCAGAGGAGTAGGTGGGTGAGTTAAAATGTACCCATTTTAAATAGAAAGAAGAGCTACACACACAAGAACCCGCTCACATTTCTGAAACAGCTCTGATAGAAATAGAGAGGTTCTGTATTTGCTGACTAAGGTCCTGAAAGTGGATACCCTGTCAGCTGATGCTAATGGAGACAAAAAGCTGACCCAAGATGTAATTCCAATTTTCAAAAAGAAGCTTTGTTTTATTCTATGTGTTCTTTGGGGTCAAAGTCTGTCAAGGCACAGTCTTGGATTCCTGATGTCTAAAATTAAAAAGTAATACTTACTACATTTGGTAACAAGAAGAATGTTATCTGTGAATTTTAGTTGTGCTCTGTGTGACCTCCTTGCAAAATAGTGATGAACATCCCAACTCAGCACAAAGTACATTAGAAATGTTTTACCTAATAATTACAAGGAAGTTCAACACACATCTGAAAATAAATCATGGAATCATAGAATATCCTGAGTTGGAGGAGACCTGCTAAAGTATCACCAAGTCCAGCTACTGACTCTGCAAAGGAAAACCCAAAAATTCACACCATGTGCCAAAAAGCAGTTTCCAAAATCTTCTTGAGCTCTGTCAGGCTTGGTACCATGACTGCTTCCCTGGAGAGCCTGTTCCAGTGCCTGATCCCCTCTTAGTTGACAGTCTTTTCCTAACATCCAACCTAAACCTCCCTTGACTCAGCTTCAGGCCATTCCTGTCACTCTTCACCACAGAGAAGAGATCAATGCCTGCCCCTTCTCCTCCCCTCGTGAGGAAGCTGTAGACTGCAATGAGGCCTCCCCTCAGTCTCCTCTCCTCCAGGCTGAACAAATCAAGTGGCCTCAGCCACTCCTCATACTGCTTCCCCTTCAACATCATTGTAGTCATCCCTCAGAAGTTTTCTAGTAGCTTGATATCCTTCTTGTACTGTGGTGTCCAAAACTACACAGAGTATTCCTGATAAGGCCACCCCAGTACAGAGCAGAGCAGGACAATCCCCTCCCTCAACTGGCTTGCTATGCTTTGCCTGATGACCTCTAAGACATGATTGGCCCTCCGGGCTGCCAGGGCACTGCTGGCTCATATTCGACTGGTCATTCCTTTCTGTTGCAGATCCCTTTCTGTGGGGCTGCTCTCCACCCTCTCATTCCCCAGTCTGTACAGATGTACAGGGTTACTCTGTCCCAGGTGCAGAATCTGGCACTTGCCTTTATTTAATTTCATATTGTTGACGATTTTCATTCTCTGAAATATGATGGTAAAAAAATCTGTCACCCACAACAGTCTGGTGGACAGCACACATTCAAAAATAGGAAGCTCACACAGAGATTTTCCAGACGGTGGACATCTGTTTCACCCATATGCATCTTCCCTTCTTGTCGTACAATAAGAACATCACAATACATTGATGTTGTCTACAGATTGTCTCATTTCAACAGCAAGATAGATGCCACTAGTTTCTTGTGTTCTGGAGAAAGCTTACTAACAAAATGCGATCCATGAATGATCATTATGGCAAGTCCTGTGACTGGAAACCGTATAGGGAATATAAACTGGCAAACACATTTGCCTTCTAGAATGATAATAAAAAATGTTTTCAAAGTCTATTCAAATGTACTATATTTTCCAAAAACTGTAGAAATTGTCTGTATTTACTTTCTCTATTCAGAGAGTTTGGGATTTTGCTGGGGTTTTTTTTAACTTGGGTTTCAATATTTTAAGGCCTGTTTTCCAGTTAAGTTCTCAAGTAGTGTTAATGTACAGAATTTGAAGAATAGTATGACATATTATCAAGAGATATGGTTGTCATACAGACTTCTATGCCCTTAAAATATCATCTTGGCACAAAACTTCAAGTAACCACTGGACTTCATCTTCATTGTCCAATCAATAACACAATAATAAAGCATAAATATGTGAAAAACATATCCTTTCCCCGGAGAATGTCTTAAATAATTTGGGGTGCACGTTGATCTCTTTTGCTTATCTATCCTCTTTTCATTTCCTTATTTAAAGATATAACACTCAACGGGAGAAGAAAAAAAGGTAAAGAAAAAGTGCATTAAGATTGCATTTGGCATTTTAAATACAACAAAAGATACCTATAGGGCTCCTTTATTGTACAGTTGAGTAAACTCCAGCTGTCAGCCCTGTGATCACTTCTTCAATAGGCAAAAAGGACTCCACTCTAACCTGGCTACATGCTGATTCTCACCAGTAGAACAACTAATATTTTCTTCCATATGAATTGCATTCACAATTATTACTTGACTTCCAAGGAAAACTTTGAAAGAAAAACGTGAATAGACTTTCAGAGTGTGCTTCTTTTTTCTTTCTCTTTTTTTTTTCCTTTTAAAAAAGCAGTATATCTGTTTTTATTAAAGCTGAAGTAAAGATGAAAACTTCTGCAGGATTACTTGTAAAATCTTATGTATTTATTGGCATTCTCCTATTATGTTCACATTAAAGAGACCAAAATATGCTAAATAAGACCCTCTACCTGGAAAGAGAGGAACTACTGCATATATAGAGTCAGAGAATATGCATTGCTGAAACTTTGATCACTTCTTTAAATGTGACAGTATGGGAAGAAATTAAGTGAATGGGAATTCTGTCATTGGCTTCAACTGGACCAAGGGTTTATAAGCTGTCTTATGATAGCAATTTCTAGATTTATTAACTTTATCCAAGATCCATATTTCACAGAAGAACAAGCATAATTGAACACTAGAACTGATTTAAAACTCTGAACAATATTCTCCTGAAAGCTTTTCTTTTTTAGAATGTTCTCTTTCAAATTTTGTGGAGGAAAATTAGGAAATCAAATAAGCTAATTTTGAAAATCTGCTTCAGTCTTACTTGAAATGAGTGATATCAGGGGTCTTAGTCCTTTTTCTTTGTTGATTTCTGTCCTCATTTTCTTTTGAAATCTATACAATAAAAAAATAATTAAAAAAAAAGGAGTAGAAGATGGACAGGAAAGAGGGGAGGAATGACAAATATTTGTGAAGAGAAATTACTTTTTGTCATATTCTACTGCTTGCATTCAAAGTCGAAGACAGAGGTAAGTGATGTAGCTTCAAAACTACAAAATTCCACTTTGTCCTTTTTTCAATGTTTTGCTACACTGCTTGCAAAAGAAACCACTGTATTTTGAAATCTTATTGCATTTTATGTGTTATTTCTTTATGAAATTATCTTCTTCTTTTCTAAGTCCATTCTCTTAACCAGTTGTCAGAAACTTACAAAAAATGCCACATTAGATTGCTCCATCATGTAGGTAGGCAAAACACAGAAGACTGACAGTAGCAGTCTGTACAAGGCCAAGCAGCATACGGCCTTTAGCAAAAAAGGGCCCTAAATAATTTCAAAAAGTCTGTTTACTGTGGCATTACACATTTGACAAACTATATTCCAGCAAACCAAAATATAGACAACTATTCAGCAAACAATTTCTTTTCAGTGAAATGTTTCTCCCGTTGATCGACTGCTTAGTTTTCCATTCTGCCGGTCAGCTAACCTATCTGCTCTTTCAGCCTTCTCCAAGTTCATCAACCTTAAGACTTCATAAAATTGATTCTATTTGTTTTGCCATAGTTTCTTGATTGATCTATACTCTATGTGTTTATATTAAAATATTTTTTTCAATGGTCTGAAATCTCTGTTTAAAGATTCTTGGGTAAAGGATTAACTACAGAAACAACACGCAGGGAGGGAGCTTTCTGAGCTTTTTTTTGGCTTCAGGAACATTCTGGTCACTTTACAATCCCATTGAATTATTTTAATGCAAAAATGGACCCATGGAAAAATGAAATATAAGGAGTGGTGTTGCACAGAGGTTTTCTTTCCAAAATATTCTATATAAAGTAAACTAATTATTCTATATAAACAAAACTAAAAAAATAGCTACAAAATTGCATATTAGGTTTATGAAGGTACTTACTTATATCCTCATCAACAAAAATTTGTAAAAATAAAACCACATATGTATGAAGAAGTTTATAAGAAAATAATTATTTCAATTTTATCTAATTCAAATTTAATCTTATTGGCTGTATACTTGCTCTGCGTGCACACTCAAGCAACAAGAAGACAAATGTTCAAGTCCACACATTTCATTATTCATATCATACATTATCTGTATGATATAGAAAGAGATATTGTTTGATATAGTGAAACAGAGAGTTTACCATAGATCCAGCCAGAGTCCTGGCACAAAGTATAAGTTTGCAACGTTTCTGGCAGTGTCATCAATAAGAATGGCACAGGAAAACATTTGAAAAATTTAATATCTGCACCTGAGGATATCATTAATCAGGGTGAAGGTTTACTTTTGAAAATTCTTCCATCTGGCATATCTGTTAAACACCTGTAAACATCTGTAAACAACTGCTTACCTCCAGGGGATTCAATACCCCACGGCTCTTCACTCTTCCCTCCTAAAATTTGTATAGCAGGGAACTGCAACTAGATTTGGCTTCTAAAAACACCCATAGTTACTTGGTATATCTTGGAACTTCTTCCAGAGTGGGCAAAAGAGCCCTAGCAGTTCCAGGTAGGACAGAAGAAGTTTCCATAACATGACATGTATGTAAGGTGATGATAAAGATCTCATCAGAATTGATTACAAAGCCCAGTACACAAGTTATGCTGTTTCAGGACTGGCTGAGCCATTTCAAGCCTTGCTGCAAACATTTACTTTGCTATCATTTCTCGCTACAGCACATGCTCCTCTCTTCTTTACCTTTACTGATAGGCTACTGCCTATGAAAATTTGAATTCTTTCTTAAATAACTTACACATGCCTCTTTAAAATGCCAAATCCCAAAAATCGCTATCTACTCCTTCACTCATCAAGTTGTTTCAATATCAAGGGCGACACTGCAGCAAGTATCCTGAGCAGTGCTTTTACCCATTGGGACATCTCTCATGCAACAGAATCTGAATATTCTCCAAAGGACTCCAAGGATCCAAGAAATCTAAATCTAAATCTTTAAATCAAATTGGATTTAATATATATCTCCTTAGAAGTCTCCCCTTCCACATCTGAATTCCTTTCATTTTATTTGATTTATAAAAACTCACAGAAAAGCCCAAAAATTAGTGAAATGAAAGCCATAACAATGTATTGTAGTAATTCATCTCAATAAAAAAAAAAATAATTGTAAATTTTTATAAAATGAACCTCATTATATTGGTACTGAAGAGCACATAAGAATGGAAGGCATCATGTTACATGAGCAGCTGTGCATACAGATGTGCTATCCTGTTCCAAAGGCTAGAAAAAAGTCCAGAAAAATAATATCCCTAGGTTTCAAAACTTCAGTGAACAGAATATTTTGATTTATGTGGGGGTTTTGTCATTTCATATTTACATAAATATTTAACAACACTTGAAATATATAAAATTAATTTGAGTAACCAAGTAAAATTAAGCTCCCATTTTGCCTAGGCACTTCTGAAACATCTCTTCAGACAATGTAAATCTTTCAGAACCAAAACCAGTTAAGAAAAATATTATCCTAAACAGAGCTTTTAATATCTGTAAATACCATTGTAAAAGGTTTTATACAATTCAGCCACTTAGAGGTGGCTAGACAATTTTCATGACCAAAAGCATACTCTGCACTATTCTGTTACTTAATCTTTCCAACTGCATAAAAGACAAAAGAACTCTATAGAGCTGTATCCTCTGTTAGATCACTTTGTATTGGTAGTACTTTAACTATGAAGGCAAGAATTACTTATTCTTTGATAATACATAGGGTTTATGACCTTTTTGTGGACAGATAGTAATAAAACTAGCAAAACAAAACAAAAAAAATCTTATGTTCAGTGCAGAGTGATTAGATATCAAGAGCATTTCCCACTCATTACTCCTGCTTGCTCAGCTTCAGATGGGGAGAGAGAGCAGCCATTCTGTAAAAAGGACACAAAACATTTACATTTGTGTCACTGGAATGTTCCAAATCAGTTTGGGAAATAGCAGCCCATTTGGCAGAAATCTACCATTTTACCAGCTGGAGTATCAATCTGTCTATTTCTGGCCTCCCCACAGTCACATACTGATTTCCCACCAAAATGGTCTCTGCACAGGTATAGTTCTCAGCATAATTAAGACATTAAAAAAAATGTATTGTGCCCCCTGCTTTCAGGCAGCTCTGTGCTATCAGGCTCACTTATCATCACTTCACTGGGGCTCCCAGAATCTCTAGGAGGGCTAGGAGGGAGGGCAGCACTTAAATGGTGGGGGAAGGAGCTGGCAACCCCACTGCAATGCAGATTCATCAGATGTGTCTGAACACCTCCTGAAGTCACAGGAAAGAGAAAAGGGAGGTAACACCAAGGGAGCTGGTGTACTCCTGTTGAGGACAACACGGTGCAAGTGCTGACCTGTGGCCTGACCACTGCAAGGCTATGCTAGAACCATCTATCACCCAGGCCACCTGCAAACAAACACGTGTCCAGTGCCACACTGGGGTTGCTCCACTGCTCCAGTTCCTGCAGTAGTTCAGCTTACAGCAGATAAAAGCTGTTTGCTCTGTGCTTCCAAGTGAGGATCGGGCAAGTCCTTAGAAATTACATTCGGAGAATTTATTTTCCCCTTCTGTCTTTTGCTTAGTCCAACACTTAAACCAAAACATACATTTTCAATGGGATTTGTTTAGTATCATCAGTGTTCATTTATGCTAAGGAGCCTCTATAAACCTCTCCTCCATATTTATGAAGTTTGATTTTTTTTCCTAAAACCATCTGATGACAATAACTGGGATCTATACATGGTAAATCAAACAAAACCCCTTTAACACCAATCTCTCAGAAGTAAACACCGTGCCTTCAGTTTCACAGCTGCATCTCTGTACTTCATGAAGCCACTCTGGAAAACAGAAAGCTTTCCTTGACTTCGCTTTTCCTTCTCTTAGCTGTGAAATCAGTACTCAAAAAACCCCAGCACTCTAGGTAGACGGCCTTGGCAAATATAACCCTTCCACATATGCAGCTCCATGTGAGGTCTGAAACTGCGGGAAAACATGGAATCATCTCCAAAATAGGGAAGCTTGGTTTAAATGAAAAACAATCCACTGGGACACTGGGAAATCGCTTTAGCTATAAAATCTATGAAAGGCTTATCCAGGTCAATAGGATATTGCTCATCTCTTCATATTTTCTAAATAAGAGTAATTTTTTCAAAACAAGCACATTCTTTAATTATAGCAAATGACCTTCCTTCTAAACATTATTCTAGATAAAGACAAGATTCATACAGTTTATTTTCTGCTGTCTTGATGTTTGGTCCAACAACCTTTCAATTCTTATTATAGCAATGCCCTTTTACCAATACATCTAAGGAAATACAAAGCAAGTTTCTCAATTTCTTAATATGATTACAGCACCCTACAATTTTTATGAAAGATATCTTCTTAATATATAAAATATATTCTTTTCAAATAAAGGCCAGCAGAATTGATTTATATTGGTTTAATTCCAAAGTAGGTTCATGTTAGTGGAATCATGGCTGGGTTTGATTTTGCCTTTGTGTTTAAATAACATTCATGGTTTAAATAACATTCATGTTATTGAGAGAAAAGTTAAATTACTGAGAATACATTCCATCACTGGATGATTCTTCATACAGCCATATCAGCCCATGAAATCAAGAGGGGGGGAAAAAAAGAATTAAAAATATTTCAACCAGTATTACTTATTTATTATATTAACTGGTACTTAGTACCAGTATGATGCACTCAAGTACCTTCTAAATTCTTTCTAAGCTGTTAATGCTATATTTATATAACATTTGTAAAGCCTTTAACAAGTAAAACTGTGATTAATTTTAACTGTAACCTCAGCCATAACAGAGTAATATTTAGGAGGCTACTGCAAACTAAGTTATGTAAAAGAACATTTTCATTATTGATTTGAGATAAGAATGAATATAATACCTACTGCACATTAAGAAATAGAGAACCAGGATCAATGGATCAATGCTAGAATATTTCACCATTTTCTAATTCAACATCCTTAAGTACTGACAACTAATAGGATGAAAACTTCAATACACAGCATTCCTCATACAATAACCCTCAGCTTTCAGCAATACTTAACATTTTCTACAAATCCACTTTTTTTTTTTTTTTTGTGAGGAAGCTCAGTCACATTAATGCGTAAAAAATATAACTTTTTTGTTGCAAATTTTTCTTATTGAATGCACTAGGGCATAAAACTTTATTAGAAATATTATCACATTGTTATAACTATACAATAGAAACTTTTTGAAAGGATCATCATGGAAATATAAGTGCTAGGCAGGTGTTGAATTATCCTTAGTATTTTAGTTATTAACAGTGTTAGGGAGTTTTACTTAATTGATAAACATTTAATGTCCAGAGCTGTTTCTAATAGCAGAAAGATATTTTAAGACACTTCCAACTTCAATGAATATAGCTTATGACTATATTTATTTTTCAGAATTATTAAATATGCCACGCTGGAAACAGGAGTGTTTTCTGGTGTTATTTTACTAGGCAATAAAAAAAATTAAAAAAAAAAAAAAAAAAAAAAAAAAAGGTAAGTGAAAACTTATGCTATCTATTAGTAATCAGATAGGAAATGGGAATCTGCAATACAGGCACATGACCCTGAGATAAGTTCAGCTGGTAGGAGCATGGTGCTAATAACACCAAAGTTGTGTGTTTGAAACCCATACGGACCAATGACTTAAGTGTTGGAGGCGATGATCTTTGTGAGTCCCTTCCAACTCGGAATATACTGTGATTTTCATTTTATTTGCACCTCCAGAAACCAAGGTACTCCTCGACAAAAATTATTTATATTTACAAATATTTTTACATAATCATCTCGACATCTTAAAAGTCCTGTACATAATAGCTCAGTCCTCTGGGTTGTGTAATAAGAAGCACAAATCATCCCATTATTTATCAGCAGTCATGAAAGAGTGATTCCTTCACTGTCAGTTTCCTTAAATTGGAAATGAGCTAGTATATATTGCTAGTTAAATGCATGATATGTTAGTCCTGTAGTAATAACTGCAGCTTATTTGCATTTCCAGGGTTGCTAATTTTTCTTTTTAAATAAAAAAAAAAATGTAAGTGCTCTGTTATTTTAGAAAGGATCCTTGGGCACAAGCAAAGGTTTTCTTATCTTACTGTGGCCAGTTCTCAGTCTTTAAACATTAGCCACATTTCAGGGTATAAGGGATTTACAGGTGAAATTCACAGGCTCATTTGAAACCTCCATCCAATGTGAGAAGAAATTATAAGATCTCATTCTGACACCATCATAGCTCTGAAGGCCCTTCACAGTCTGCTCAGCACCTCAAACGGCTACCATGGCACAGCATTGCAACTTTGTAGAGACAGATGTCCTCCTTTACTTATAGACTTTACAGCTAGAGAAATATTTTTAGAGAGCTCTAGGAAGACCTCTACCTGAAAACTGCCAGGAGGAGTTTGCTTACAAATGCATTTTAAAGCCTCACCGAGAACATCTTGCAATAATATAGATGAGGATTCGGATGTTGCCAACACATTCAGAAAGACGAATGAAGAGTTCAGAATATGTTCTCTTTTTTTTTCATGACATTGCCCAGGCTGGATTGCAGCGTCCTGGGACAATATCCTGTTTGCTTGGAGAAAGCATAAAGTGTTGAGACTCACAACTGAACTGTGAAAACAGATTTAAGTGACATTGCTTAATCCTGCTCTGCAAAGCTTCAGCATCTCTTATATAAGTAGCAGTTGCATGAACTGAGAAACATGCCTTATGGGGAGTCAAAATGGGCATTACAGGGGACAAATCAGATAAATTAATCACAACACATACTCTATGAAGTAATGCCATTTTGTTTTCCTATTTTATTTTTTCATTCTTTCGCCTAAATCTTACTCTGTGTCATGGAAATCAACTTCAGAAACTTTGTGAGTGTTACCTCTGCCTCAGAAAAGGCTGAGAAAATAAATCTGACCCCTCAAAAAGATAGACCTCAGCCTTATCCTTCAGTCTTCTCTGCCTTTTCCCTGAAAACTATATATTCAGACACACATAAGCTCTGAAGAAGCACAACTTTCAGCTTTCTTCACAAGCACAGCTCGTTCTTTCCAGCAGCACTAGCTGCCTCCATCTCCTCTAAACTGCCTTCTTGTCCTGCTTCTGCCTTACTGCCCTGTTCAGCTTCCTAGTCTGTGCTTTCTTCTACCCAGAATTTTACCCACTTTCATCCTTGTTAAACCGTTAAGAGAAATGCAAGAAACCTGATGCAGAAGTTATTCCAACATGTATTCTGTAACCATAGTCCAGATGGAGATCCACAGCCCTAAAAATATTGAGATTGGAGGAATTTAGGAAATCAAAACCAAACTAACCAAACTTGTGACTCTCAAAACCCATAAGCAACTCTTCTCTAATGGTCAGAGCTCCTAAACATTCTGAAGAAATTTTAGCACCTGAGGAAATGTCTGAAAAAATCCTTTGGGGTGTTCTTTGAAAAACAGGTTTGGTTATATCTCCACTTTTTAAAAATAGGTCAGCTCTCCTCAGGGAAGCACTGAAAGCCAGGAGAGAAATGAGGGAGAGAGAAAGCTCTGCTAGGCTGCAGGTTAGACACCTACGTTCAAGGGACAAGACTAAACCAGTCCTTTGCCTTCAGAAGCAGCTCTCACCTCAATGTGCTGACTGCCTTTGCCCCACTGATGACTCTTCCCCTGAGCACACACAGTGATGACCATGAGTATCCTGTGTGACTCAGGGTCTGTCACCACACTGGCTTCCTTGTTGGCTCCAGCAGTGAATCTGATCTAGGATCATGTGACTATAAAAGTTGCAATTGTATGTCTGCAAAACATTCCCTGATTGTTTTTAATGCACCTTAACAATATTTTCCAGAGTTACAAACCCAAGAATTTTATCCAAGGATTTATTCAGAGAACCCAGCCCTTAACAAAAACATCTATGTGGTTGTTTTCTAAGGGTTTCTAAATGGCATCAGTGACATTTCTTACAGACTTCAGCTGGTAACAGCTCATCAGGCATTCCAATTCATTATGTTTCTCCACTCCCCTATCACAAATGATATTTTAAATTTTATATTTTGACTCTGCTCAACACTTGAAGGCTGTATTGTTTTGTAGTCCCTAGGGCACCAGGCATAATAAATAGAGAATTTAAAACTTCTCACAGCCTCATGCTGTGATAACACTGTCAGTTTACCCCCATATTTTAAAGACTGTCTCCGGTCATCAGGATTGAGATCATGGGGTACACTTCTACTGCCAAATCCTGTGCAACTGTAAGCTGCCCAAGCCCCTAAAACTGCAGACTGACATCTATTTGTAGTTCAGGGACATATGACTTACTTTTTGTCTTTTGACCCCCAAAAAATTGTAAACCTGGTAAAAGGGAGAAGATAAGGGATCTTAGTTGTGAAGAGAAGGTTAACAGCGAAGCTACTTGTAAAAGAGATGAGATTTTCATAGCAATACTGCTAATGTTAGTAAAGCTGACAGTGCTAACATTAAACAAAGCAACAAACTTAAGAAATTTTTATTTATTACTGTCTTCATCTTTAATACCTGGTTTCTTTGCTCTGTCCTGAAAAGCCCTCATTATGTGTCCATCTATTTTATCATACTCCAGTCCTTGGGTGCAAGTGTTATTTTTTCTCTTGTATTTGGAAAGTGCCCAGGTCATTTTAGACACAGCCACAACATAAATAATTGTTATCCAAACTGCTGGAATGCCCACTCCTTGAGTTAGCTGCATGGCTGCACGTTCACTAACCTCTTGTTCTCTTCCAAGAATTGTCCCATATTTCCTGCAGTTTGCTGCCAGCAGGAGTTTACTGCCGTCTATACAATCAGATGTACAGTTTCAGAAAAGAATATATTTTTCCCCCTTCTTTTTCTAGGAAAATTAGACTATGGCAGTTGTAATGAACTCACTAAAAGGGTGACCTACACAGAGCCTACCCAGCAGTGAGGCTGTGTGCATTACTCAGCAAGACCTGCCGTACACACAAGTATAATAAACGCTGCAGGAGAGTGCTGCCTGCTGAACTCGTGGTGCAGCTGTGGAGCACTGTGATGCTAGCCAAGTGACCCCAATCTCAGAGCAGCCACACAATCCAGAAAGCTGAGTTCATGACAGTTATGTGTTCCTAGTCAGTGGGTAAAGAGTCAGAAAAACAAATATTTCTTCTTGTTTTAACATGTGGGATTTAAAAGTACAGGACCTGGCTTTAAATTACTGACCAGGTTCTCTAGCTCTCCAATGTACCAACTGCTCTGTGTTGGTAAAAATGAAACTCCAAAGAGGTCAAGGGGAGTTCCAACCGACCTCCATGAAGAATCTGTTGAACAAAGCACATCAAAGAATTGATTCCCTGAACAATCTCTTCCTTGAGTGTCCCTTTTGTAAAGGAATTAAGAATGTTACTCTATTCCATAAAGCTCTTTAAGAACTTCAACAGTAAGGCAAGAAATTAATTCACTGGAAAATTTTAATATCACTGCAGAATATCTACACCTGTAATGAAAGCAGTTGTTCCATTTATAGTAATATATATGCGACTAAATTAAATTATTTGTGAACTCAGAGGTATGTAAGTTGTAAAAATTAATTCATAATCAGAAAAAGGTTGTATTTTTTTTGAGAGATGGAGACAATTTCTTGGAAAGTGAAACAAACATTTCCCATATAATTAGATACTTCAAAAAATGTGTGCAACTGTGAATTTTGCACACTCCAAAGATGAGTCCCTTCATTAACTTAAACTAGGTTAATAAATTTCATTTTATCGATAAAATAAATACATATAAAATATCAACAATCTGCTATAATTATTAATTTTACATTTTACACATATCTCACTATCCAGACATTTAGCAGTCATCAAGAATCCATTATAATATATAGCAGTAAAACTGTACTTTTAGAACAATCTCTATTAAAGTAAAAAAGTGACAGATTCGCCATTACCTTCACATTTAAAGATACCTTCCTATATTATGCAGAAGTAGTACAGTGCCAACATATACAGTAACTCTAAATGATAAGCCATTCAGCCATTACAAAATCATGCTCAAATTATTATTCCAAAGCCACAGAGCAAAAATTAACTTTCTTTCTATGTGACCTGTGTTTAGGTTGTATTATCCACAGACCATGGTGAGACTTTTGCAAATTTCTGCACAGGAAACCTTTACTGATACCCCAGGGAAGTTTTAATTTCTGTCTGTTTTTCTTGTTTGGCATGTCACCTAAAGTGATATGGTCCAGATTCACACCAACAGTTCATAAGATTTGCCTACAGTAAACAAATAAGCATCCTTGTCCTGCCTTTGTAAGTAGTGTAGAGGGAAAGTAAAAGTTAAATAATTGCACAAGATACATTATTCTGCACAGACAATTGTGTATCAGGTTACTCAGTAGAGAATATTTTAAAACACATCTAAGTTAGGTAATCAAATAATTGAACTTTCTTGCACAACCTTAATTAATCTCACTACAGTACATATATTATGAGACAATCTTAAGTGATTATGTACTACAAATCCTGTATTGCATTTTACAATGCACACAGCAGTCTTTCTTGTTGTTTTTTTTCTGCAAATAAATCAAAATTGTTTAGAGTTGTCAGAAGAAGCCCTTCTTACAAATGCCTATACAATAAAAACAGGAAGTTATAGCTACCTAAAACTAAATAAAACCAATAGTTACCAGTGTTTTCCATCTAGAATCCTCAAGAAGATTTATATAGTTCTACCAGAATAATTGGAATCTGGTTTGCAAATGAAATTAGTGGAATCACAGCTAGGTCTTCATATTTACTTTGAAGACTATTCTGCATTGTTCTTTGTAACAAATAGAGAGAAGTAACAGACCTCAACTTTCTTCCTTTCTTGAAACTACTTAAAATCAAAGATTACACAGTTCACAATGAACTTTTAGAATTGCTTTCTAAAGCTTTGTCCGGATACGCATTAAAAGCATATGTCTTGTTGCACTTTCTAAAGATGGAAAGGGTTCTACCTGTATTTACATATTTTGATTCCAAATCTCCTTTATTCTCAGTTGGGAACAGAAAAGCCTTTATTAGTCTCAGCTGGGCCCAGTCCCACAAACATTTCAACTCTGCCTTCATCAGATGCAGATCACACCAGCATTTATCCCCACTAATCACCACTCCCTCTGGCACTGACATTATCCTGGGGAGTTTCCCATTCACCTGACATCAATTACCTTAGACCCTGCTGATACTTAATTCATATCATCGTACTTAATTAATCATTAACCCCTTCATTGCAGTTTTCTGTAATTGGTGTTCACAGCATCTGCAAAATATTAAGGGTATTTGACTGTACATTCATCATGAGCTCTTCTACTGGAGCATGAGGTGCAGGCTACACACTTCAGCCATGTTTCAGAAGGATATCACACAAATATATTAACACAAGGAAAAATTAGTATTCCTTAAGCAGCAGCTCCATAAATCTAGCAGCTCCACATTTACCATTCAGTTCTCTTCAGAGACATTTAATAAAGTCCTGTTCTCACAAGGACATCACGAGACCTGCCAAATCACTTAGCCTGGAGAAATGCTCATGGAAACAGAGTCCAATGAGGAGCTTCACATTTTAAAATATTTAAATGAAAAAGACTGAAGATTTAAAGGAAAAATCCAGTTTGAAATTTAACTGCTGTCAAGCTTACTCTAGAAATAGAACTTTTCTCCCGATCACTGTACTGATGGAGCTTAGTGATCAAAACATCTGAATACAGAGAGGCTAGAATTCTATCTAGACTCAAAAATCCATTTACTCAGACTAATATTCCTTTTTTTATTTTTTCATTGGAGACCTATATATAGAAAGAAAGAAGTCTAGTGTGCATGGAGTCTCGTGTAGGACCCTAAGCATACAGTGAGAAAGGAAAGGAGGTTGAGGAATGAAAAAAATACTGGGAATGGCTCATTTCAGGAAGAAATCTCCTACTCAGAATTGAAAATATTATCCATTATCAGTGGGTTTTCGTTATATCTTATAACATCCTTTCATCTTTATCTTTTAATAATATGTTTGAATACAAGGTCTATAAAATTACATTTATCTCAAGGAAAAGAGCCATAAAATTGATGCAGAGGATATATCAGTGAATCCCAAGTTGACAACAACTCTGAAGGTCCATATTCTGCACTTACTCTACTGAAAAACAAATAGCACATTACTGATGAGATGTTTTTCAGGTCTTTATATTCAGCTTTTATTTTGTTTTGCTTTTAGCTTTACAGAAGAGAAATATTTAAAGAGTGGAGTATCTAACAAATCTCATTTCACAAGCATCAAGAAAGAGGTTAATGAGGTTTCAAAATAGGGTTAAGTGGTACCACCATCACAAAAGCTGTGAATGTTTGTAGAAGATGCACATGAAAGAAGACAGATTTTAATAGTATGGAAGATTCTCGCTTTCATTTCTTCTATCAGGGTAATGTCAGAGAGATTTTTAAATTTTTATTAGAGGTGGAAGATAAAATAGAACAAAGCCACATTTACTGGTCTCATATCTTCACTAATCAGGTTGCAGAGATCAATTAATACAAAAATAAAAATTTAACTATTTTTTAATATGTATTTCTCTTAGAAATATCTCTAGCAAATACTTCAAAGTTTTACATCAGTCCATGTCAGACTGAAATCAAACAGTTTTTCCTTGTGGCCAGGCAGAATACAATCATATCCATAGATCAATGCCTGTTACTTCACTTTGAAAACAAAATAAAACAAAAATAATCAAGCATTCTATTTCCTGTAGTTCCATAGAAGTGATTGTACCACTCTTTAACTTCTTACAAAGACCTTTGACCATATGCTAGGTCAAAATCTTAGAGGTTACAAAATCACCCTTCCCTATTACTATCACCACTGTTACTTCCTTTCACCAAGGAGCTTGTTCCATTTCCAAGGAAAGTATATTACTGCAGGACTCTTTAGTTGCAGAAATGGAGGAAGATATATTATTTCTAATAGTTGGAAAACATTCAAGCTCAGCCAGTTGAGAAAAAAAAATTCTTTAGCTAAATGGCTTTTGTTAATTTTTTCCTAAAGAATTTAGCCAGAGGCAATCACTGAGTATGGAAAAGTTCAGTCCAAACATTTGAAGTATGATGAACATATTAGCATTTTGAAATGAGATTTTATCATGAGATGTGTCAGGCAACTTTAGTAACAGACAGATCCTTCTACACCACTCAACCAGCAACCCCCTCCAGTACTGATCTCCTTAAAGGCACCAGGGACTCCTATTAATTCCACACCCGACCTGGTTGTAATTGATGATGTCCCTCCAATTCTCTTTCAGACTAATTGAAAAATATAAGCTGGTACATTTATGAAATCCAGTGTCATGAAAACCGGAAGAACTGTCCCAGTGGTAAAAGCTGAGCAAAGCCAGGCTTCAGAGTCTATGTTTTTTTCTTGTGGTTTGTATATACACCCCATGGAGGCTTCTTGGCAAGGGCGGGTGTGCAAAACAGCAAAAAGTCTTGTACAGAGGGGCACTCATGAGGGAATACAAGGAATAGACCTCACAGCACAGGAGAGGATTGAAAAATAAGTGTCCAAACTGTGACCAAAAGAGCTTCACTGTTGGTTTTTCAGCTGTACCTGTTCCACATTTTTTCTATTATCAGAAAATAATCTCTGATGTTCATTAATTGCACAGAGCAAAGAGCAAATTTATAAACATTTAATTACACTACTTCATGGTTTTGTTGGGTTTTTTTCTCTGACATGGGAAAAACCTTTACATAAATTTCATAAATGTATAAAGTTTGCATTTAGTTTAATTGTTTGACACCACTACCTGTACTTGATTCCTAATAACACTTTAGTCAGAGAAAGTGTTTTTCAATGGCATTAGTCTGTAATCTAGAATTATGCTAAATTAACACCTAGCACACCATTTCACATAACTAATAATAAGTCCTCTTGTTCTTGTCATCAAAAACAAGGGTTACTCAAGAAATAATTTGTTGGATTACAATGCTTTAATACTTTCTGATTTAGCACATTACTGTTTGACAGAAGAGATAGACTGCTATTTCTAATAATAAAGCTAAACACAACAGATCAACTGGATGGAAGGGGAAGCTCTAAAGCCTCCTCCCTTTAACACCACCTAGTGCACAGTGCAGTGAGATGTATACAGCAATTGCATCCACCCCTGTTTATGATATTTCCAGCTGCCTGAACTGTTCCTCCTACTAAAATAGGTGCTCAAACTTGTGAACATCAGTTCTCCCAGCTAGCATGATGGTCATTGGCCTCACATGCTCACTTTTTCTACTAATAATCCAGTGGCTTTTCCCCTCCTGAAAATTTCCCCCCATCCCCAAAAAACCATTTCTTGATCTCATTGTCCATTTGGGATTTGATTCTTTGTGGCCAAACCACAGACACATAGATGCAGTGTCTTCTGGGGACCCAGGGAATGGTCAAGAGACAGTGGAATAGCAGTTTCTATTTCTACACAAATGAATGTGTCCTTGAAGGTTGCTGCCAACTTTGTACCATTTGCAGGACTGCTGTCAAAAAGGACATCTCTGCTCCAGTAACTACAAAGTCTAGTGACTGCACTTTAGAAAGACTGTTTCTTTAATCAGTTAGAATAGTTCTAAGAAGCGCTGTGAATCCTATTGTCCCTCTCTCAATTTAAAATGTCTTATAAGCTCTTATAATTTCAACCTAAATGTATACCAATAATATGAGAGGATTAACTGCAACTGAAATAAAATTATAGCTTTCTTGCTCTACATTCTTTTTAATGGGCTCAAATTAAAATCAGGAATATTTTGTTTTCTATACATACTATACATTTCTTTCTAAGCAATCTTGAGCATGACTGTCTGAATGTAAACACTTTCTAGAAACATTGGGATACTTTAATTGTTGTCTTTGCTATTTCTATGGCTCACTGATAAACACTCTTTCTGCGTAGGCCTCTAAAGCAGACTGAAATATCCATCTAGATAAAGAAAGCCTCTCGTGGAGGAATTGTCTGAATAGCAGATGGACTAGCACACTCTTCTGACTGTTATTGTTGTCTTACCATTGATGATAAATACAGACCAAAGAAAAAATTTTAAAGTAACTTTTGCTTACCAGCTGAGCAGAAAATAGCAGGCTGGTATAGAATAGAAATAGTAAATGGGAGGCATATGTGGGTTTGGGACTGTAAAGAACCCCTGATAGGACTGGCAAGCAGTTTCATTCCAACAACCTGAACTCCAGCTATATAATTAAGTTTGGATTTGGTTTTGGGTGTTTTTTTTCTGCTTTATGCTGTAATATTTTGTTTGGCTTCTAGACTGTTTAGAAGTTAGAAGTTATAACTTCTGCTGCTGTCTATTTACTTATGACTTTCACTGCTGGCAACGATGAGGCATTTCTGAACTATAGAAACCTAAATTCCCAAGAACATTTGAAAACTGACATTGTCAGTAATAAAGTTTAGATATTGTGAGTAATCAAAGCAGGTTCAGTAATGAGAATCTCACATCAGTCTTGTGACTTTGTTTGTTTGAAAGATAAGGGGTTGATCATCAAGTATGTGATATGAAGTGGTAAATATTCATCAAAATTATTATGAAAGTACAGTAATGACACTAATAAGAGTTATTCAGGGCTTTACTCTCTGGATGCAGTCTAAAAGCAGGGTTTCTTCTTTGCAGGGAATGCTTTTTTGGCTGGTATTTGGTTGCAAATTCAAACCCAGAGCAAAACTTCCAAAATTCCTTATAAGCTCAAGCTGGAGCAGCCTGGTGTTCCTGTAAAACAAATCACTGTCTTCACCACCAAAACTGCCTCCTACAAAGCAAAAATACTACACTTACATTGCCCAGCATGCACTGATATTCAGAACACTAGTCATGATTAGTGAATCCAAAATAAAATAGAAGAAAAGAAGATATACAGTCATATATACATCCAAAATAATATCTTCTCCTCAAACAGTAGGTGGAAGAATTGCATAAGTGCTTCTGTAAAGTGTACTGTACAATGCTGCAATGACCTGAGTTTAGCTGATCCCAGTTCCACTAGTTTCTTTTAATGCATTTACTAATTAGTTGGTCTTCACATGTTGAAAAGTTTTCTATCTGTGCTAGAAGTCTCCTAAAGCACCCTCTTTGCTGACCCAGAACCCTTGTTCTTCTTTCAAAGCTTTGTTTGTCCCCTGCACTTGTGACACAAAAACTTCAAGCTTCTGCATGAGATATTGACACTTAGCAACTTTACCTGAGACTAATTAAGACTAGAATTGCATTTGTGTATGTTGCTCAGCCTTTTCCATATTCATTACTTCACTATAAATCTAAACTTTAAAATGGTATAATAAGATCGGTCCAGTGATGTGACTTAATCTATACACAGGGTTGGTACTTGGTTGGTACAATTTACAACAACAACAACAAAAAATTACTAAAAGCACATATTTTGGTAAGATTTAAAAACTTCATCCAAGAATTTCAAAAACTTGGTTCAGCATCTGCTTTGGAAATAAGCTTGTAAAGGAACTGCATCTTCGTAAAAGCCCACTTACAAATATTTTAACCCCATTTTAACCACCCAAAGCTGGATGTCTTAATTATGAGTATGCTGACAAAAAAACATCAGGTGGTTCTTGTATGAAACTGAGATGGATTCTGTGGGGACTCATTTTATTTTGTCCAAAGCTCTGGTTAGAAAGATTGAGGGAACTCTTCCAGGACATTACACAATGATCCTTCATTAGAAGACTATAAAGTTTGCTAAGAAAAAAAAAAAAAAATTACTTCTGGCTTCAACATTGTGTAACGCCATGAAATGCTGTAAAAATCCCTTCAAAATTGGCTTGCACAGAGGCCAGGTCTTTTACTCTGGTCATCTGTCATTAGTCACTAATACAGTTAAACTTGTCCCAGAATATCCACCAACAAACCTCAACTTTGATGGGTTATGATTCAGCTGTGAATTTTGAGACTAATTTAACCAAAAAAATTCTCATCCTAAGAGCAAATATTAATACTATTAAAGAGCAAATTATAATAGTATTAATGTAGTTGTATGTATTATGGTTTATGCTTTTAAACTATTTATTTCCCAAATAGCTTATGTGCCTGCAATAACTTTTAAAAGGAAGTTACACATCAGTTAGCATGCCTAGCATGCCTGATGTTACACATCAGTTGGCATGCCTAACTGATGGTACCAAACTCAGTTCTTGCCTAGTGTATCTCTGACACTCCCAGCAACACCCACTGTATGGGGTAGCAGGCTCCCCCACACCGCTGACCTTAGCACTATTCATGTGGGTGTTCAACTCGCATCTTCATGCAGATACTTAATTCCAACACCACTGATCTGGAGATGAGGGCTCTAAGTTCAGGCTCCTCTTTAGTTGTTCAGCCTCAGTGGTAGCTCAGGGCTTTTCAAATCAACCTCCCCCACAAGGCTGCCTGTCCCCAGCTGTGTTCAGAGTAGTAGGTGCCCAGGGGTTGCCCACAGCTCCCACTGAAGCATCACAGCACTCTTTGGGGGATCCCAGCAGGCACCTTCCTGATCTCAGTCAGCTTCTGCTCTGACTCTGCCAGCAGCTGTTCCCCCACTTTCAGCAGGATCCCGTTGAGTCAAATGCACAGCAAAACTTTAGAACCACAGGTTTGCACAAAAGTAAGATTCTTAAGTGTGTTATGCAGGTGTTTTCTCCTGTGTCAGTACGGCATGGAAGCTGGGAGCTGCTCCCAAGGGGAGATACCAGTTAAGGCAAATTTCCAGGGCCTTCTAAGACAGCAAGACACCTTCTTTCATTTTTCACTTCAGGTTGAAAGTGTTTTGCTTGACATGAAACCTTAGTTGCATCTGCTGCTCATTGTTGTCTAAGATGTTTTGTTGGATTTTTAATATATGCTGTAAAGTATCACATTTTTTAAATATCATTGGTCTTTCATACATAGATCTGAATATCTGTTGATGGTCACAATTCACATTCATTGTCAAAATCAAAGCAAATGTGTCTTGATTTTTCTCTTTCTTTGTAATGGTAAATGAAGAAATAAATGGCTGCACAAACAAGACCTACAATGAACTTAAGAATAAGATGCTACATTTCCCTTTCACACAAATATATACATGTACGAAAACACATAACTTTCCAGTGAATTGAGCAATATGAAATGATGTAATTTGGAAAATGCCAAAAACAACATTCTAGACTTGTTTTAATTTTTTTTTTTTTTAAGTATCAATATGCTGCAGCCAACATAGCAAGTCAAATCTGAGCATTTAGCAAGAAGGGTTTGGAGAAGCAGCATATGTGCTTTTTCAGCTAATATTCTCTGTTTTATTTATTATTACTTGACCAAAAAAAAAAAAAAAAAAAAAAAAAAAAGCAGAACCCTAAATTCCCTCACACTGAGTACCTTTAAAAAAACCTACTCACCCATAAATATTTTGGGATCTTGCGGGAAAAGGAAAAACTTCATTACAGGTGCAAAAGCTTTAACATCAAACTGACGAAAAGTAGGAGAGAAAAACTAAAATGTTCTCAGCTGCATGAGCAGAGGCCCCCATGGATCTTCTGTGCTCAGCCAGAGTAAGAAACAACATCATGTAGTCCTAGATCCCTGGGGCAGAGGCCAGGCTGTGGGTGCAGAGACCGGGCACAGACCAGGGATGCAGCTTCATTGTGCTCTCTCTTACAGACACAGTCACAGCCTTAAATTGAAGTTAGGTGTTTTGAGGTATAGAGACATTTGCAGTGATGTGTGAGAAGGAAAAATTCTTCATTAGACCATGGGAAAAAGCTAAGGAAGGAGAAGACTTTCTTATCCATCTGAACTTTATTTTTGTGCATTTAAATACAAAAAATGTGCTGTATGTAAGATAAAATAAATACTTTTCAGTTTCTGTTTCAATCAATCAGATTTTTAAATCAAGCATTTTGTCTTTTAAGTTGTTTTGCAGGAATCCAGTCATTGTTCACCTTTCTAAGGTATCCAACCAAGCATGTCTGAGCTGCCCTCTGTGAATGGGCTGCATGCAGAATTTCACACCCTAACAACATGCTCTGAACTGCACCTCACGCAATGCATACCAGAGGGCATGCCCACATCCTCTGAGACCAGTCCATACAGGTATTTTGCCTCATAACTAATGCATTAAATGTAACCAAATTTAAACACTTTCGTGGATATGACCTTGCACATAAGGTTTGCTACGTGTTTAGTAAATGAGTGGCAGGGGGGTTGAGGTATCAAGAGCTTAAAGCTTCCCATTCACTGATGAATATAGACCTTAAGTATGTGTATAGGTTGCCTCTGGAAAAACATTTTTTTAATTTTGCTTTTAAGCCAGTTAATTATCTCTGTTCACTTTCAGAGGACTGTGCCTTGGTAAATGGAGCTCCAGTCTCCAATTTTCAGTTTGAAGGCCTGAATGTTAGTAAAGTAAGGCTATTAGTATTAAGTAAATCCTTAGCTTAAAATGTAGGTCTGCATAGGACTTCTTGCATACCACACCTTTTAAAAGCTTCAATAATGTCTAAAGCATGTTCAGTCCTGCCAGTACCCAGATCCACACTTTGCAAAGTTGCCTAATGTCTGGAAATAAGGTTTAAATATACCAAAAAAATATTGTAGACAGACCTCTAGCAATATTTTTATGTATCCATTTTTCCAAGGAAAAAGTGATTGAATTGTATAAGCTGCCCCTCTTCCATTTTATTGTAAAAATTCCCTGGTGCTGTTAGTTCATTCAAAGCCAGAAGTATCACTTTACACAGTTTTTCATTGTACTCAGGGGAAGTATATGGAAATTTTACAGCAATAAGCTACAAATGGGGACCTGGACTACAGCCAGTCTGCATCCTTCTCATGCCCTTACAGCGTTTTTCTTCAGCGTTCAGTGTTCCCAACAGCGGATAGAATATTTTTCCTGAGTGGCTATCATATTTGTTTTGGAGATGCAAAATGTAATAAGTAGACCTTTAACAACGATGTCTAAGAGACAAAGGGGACATTTCCTTTTGCTTCAAGAGAAGTTCATTAGTAGATTTTTTAAATGCACAAAATCATGCTTTTTCATAATGTGCAGCTCTTGCATTTCGGTCTGTTCTTTTCCAAGTGGTCAATAATTCCTGTTTTGGTGTTATACAACTCTATTATCATTGCAAATCTTGCAAAAAATTGTTAGAAGGTTGGCCTGACTCAGTGCCTCATGTTTTTTCTTTGTATCTTTACAAGAGAAGAGAGGTGATAACCAGAATAATATTATAACTGCTAGTGGAATAAAATTTTATAAATATAGAATATGTTGTTAGAATATGTTATTGTAGACTGTTTTAGAGGATAAGATTTTAGGAATATAGTCAAGTACTGAAATATTTAAGCCCACAGGAAAGTTGGTGTTTCAGACTTCGAATGGCATGATAAAGCATCCATCTATAATGTACAGGTTACATTTTAATATGTCATCCTTTGTATAATGAATATGTACATAAACATGGCCATTGTAGACATCACATTCTCAATCCACGGAAGATAGAATTTTACAATGAAAATGGTCAGATATCCATTGAAACAAGAGTCATCATTTCTTCCCAGTGCATGAAATTCACTCTGGATCAAAACTTAAAGAGATTCTTTATAATGAAGAATTTTTTTTCATAGATTTCATAGGTCTAATTCACTTGTAGTTCAGACATCAACATTTGAGTCAGATGCTATGTCTGCCATTTGAATTGATGGGAAGAAGCTGGTACTCTAAGGACAAAGTTCTGCTGTCCTTAAAATTAAGGACAGTTTTAAAACCGCTGTTTTAAAATTAGCTTTAGGGTGAAACCACATTAGAGACCATTAACCCAGTCTCTTCTTTGACCATAAAGGGGAACTAAAATGATCTGTTCTGTTGGGCCTTTCTACACTATAGATGTTTACACTTGGCAAATGAATAATCTGGCCAGTGGAGCAATGGCAGGATACTATATAGTCAGGACAAGAAATGGTACAGGCCTGAAATCCAAAGGTTGTCACATCACAAGGCCTTAGGCTAAAGCCAAGCCTCCTACAACTTCTGTATACATCAACCCACAGCTTTGCTCAGGATAGATGTGAAATGAACTGAAATCAACAGCAAAACTTGTCAACAATAATGTGGTCAGTCACATGTTTAGAATCAATTGGTAGAGATCCAATTCCCAGGATGTTGCTAACACTTTTGTGATCTAATAGGATCACAAAAAGATCCCATTGTGTCTTGAGAGGTAATGGATGAAAAACATACCAGGATAATTAATTATATAAAGAGTGACAAGCTCATGTATTTTCAGGGCTAAAATAAAATTCACCATACTTTTTTTTTTTTTTTTTGTGAAGTGTTTTAGAAAATAATCATTTAATCTTTCTGTGCCTTTGCTGCCTATCTGTTCAGTAAAGGGACAGCATTTTAATTCTCCCAGATTTGTAAGGTTAAAGTCCTCATTGCAAAGATACTCTAATGGCTTACTCTATATCTTTGAAGTGCCTAATATGAACAGCTCAGCTGGGATCTTTAGGTAAAGTTGGATTACACACAACAATGTACAAAACCCATAGTTAATCAATTTCAGTTCCACACTCTTAATATACATACATATATATGATTCTAAGATGTAAGAAGTATTGTATTTTACTTAAATTACTTCTAGAAAACTATTGCTACTACGTAGTCACTGCTATTTCGGTTTCCAGAGATGATTTTTTTAATTTAAAGGCTAACAGCAAGCATATATAACAGTGAGAATTCATGCTCATGGCTCTTTCTTTTACAGCATTTGATTAGTAACACCTAAAATTGTACCAAGAGCTATATTTCCTGCATCTTTATACAGCCTCAGAGCTATCATCACCACCAGAGGGGACACAAAGATTTTTGTGTAACTACAAGATTAACAGGTAGGGAAGGGAGGAAATGATTTTCAATTATGTATATAAAATAATACATTGTATATTCTATGTTTATTTTTAATATGACAGAAACGTTCTGAAAATGGTACAAGATTTTCAACAGGTTACTTTCTAATACTGCTCTACCATTCATAAAGTGTTTTACCACAGCAGTCTGTATACACTCATTTTTCATGATTATTCTTCAGAAAGATGTGAACTTTTGACCTCCCACCTTCCCAACACAGCTTCTATTCATTAAAAAAAGAAAAAAAAAAAGAGCTAACAGCTTATACACACATACACACACACCTACATGTAACACACATGGTGTATACAAAAAGCACTTGGTGCACTTCTTGCTCAAGGTAACCCCATCAACAAATCTTTCAATTAATTAGTGTGTAGGGTTTCATATATTTATTCTTTTAAAAGAATCTTTCTTAAAGGTGAAAAATAAAATTCTAAATAATCTCTCAGTGTGACATTTCATGTTAATGTATGTCAGCATTCCAATTCTTGAAATTCCTGGCTCATGCAAACAAAAAAACAAAAAAGCAAAGGGACAGCTATATGACCAGTTACTATGATGAACTTTTGTTTTTTGAATTTTTTTGGGGGAGGCAGGGAAGGTTTTTTGTTTTCTTTTTACAGTTGGACTTAATGGTTTATAAGGTATTTTCCAACCTAATTTATTCTATGATTCATTTCACTTGAAACAGAACTTTTTTTCTGCATGTGGATCTGGCTACCAGAGAGTTTTGAAAAGGACTAAAAGTTCAATTCTCCATATCTGCTACTGAAATTCTCATAAAAACCCCACGCTTTTGACTTCTATTGAGTTTAGGAGGCTGATGATTGAATTTATTCAGAATCAGTTTTGTTTCTGGACTGTAAAACTGGAAAAAGCAGTACTTTGTTACAGCAAGGCACCAGTAACTTAGGCAGCAAAGATACAAGCGGGTGATTTGTACATGTGAACTCCATATGTATCAATACAAAGATTATAGTATGATACACTAACGTCATGAAGAAATACTATGCCTATTACAAGGGAAGATATCACAGTTTTTCCATATGGGAAATTAATTCTTGGATATCTTCTACCCTTTCACTTTGCTGTGTACATCTGGGTGAAAAGCGAAAAATAAAACAGGCGAAGAACTAAAAATGTTTCATTCTTCTTCTTCTTCATTCTTCTGACTTCGACTCACTCAGTTTTATATGAACACCAAGAAATGTCAGCATACTGAAATTATATCTCAGGTGGACTGATAATCACCAAGACATCTGTTAGTCATCCAGATTATCACTTCCTACTGAGAAATGTGCTGTCTCTTCAATAAATATCTGAAATTTAGATCCAATCCTACATTCTGGGCTCAGTCCAGTGTTATAATCCAGAAAATCCTAAATATGAAGTACATTTAATCAAAGCCAGTTAAGAAAAGGGAAATAAAAGATGAAGTAGATGAAGTTAGTGTCTGTTCTTTTACTCAGCTTTGAAATGGCTTGAAATATCTTGAGGGTAAATTTAAAAAAAAAAAAAAAGTGAACGTGTTTCATCAAATCTGTGGTCTGGTGACTCTTCATAGTTAACGGACAAGCCAAAACTTGCTGATTTATGCAACATGAGCAAAAAACTGGTCACATTTACATTTCATAAATCAGATGACCGACTTGTAGATACCAAACTGCAGAAATCTAAAGAATCTCTGCAGCTTCTAGTCACTTAGCAGTAGAATTCCAGTATTAAAAATAAAGGAATCTATATTTATTATAACAAATAATATCAAGTTGTATTTCATTTTTAATTGACTCTTTCTCAGAGATTGTAAAAATATCCATAGACATCTAGGTTTCTAATTTCTTTTGTGCTGTATTCTGTTAAAGAAAAGTGCTCAGTTTGAAAATACCATGATATAAGTGATTGCTCTCACCACTGATAATTTTACCTCCTTGTCTTCTCTTGATGTGTACATTTGCCAAAGTAAGAATCCAACTACAAGACAGGGCCCAAACTTGCAGATCCATATCAGACATAGTCATCATTCTCTGATGTGGAGTTGAGCACTATTGTTATAGCTATCTAGTAACAAGTCTGGTTGATCAGTGTAAGGTGCTCTAGTCTCAGGATACTGATTGGTGTTAGCAGTGCAGAGAAGTTAGCACAAAGTTGGTTAAGAAATGTGAAGCCAATCCATGCTCATGCCAGATTCATCACTTCTCTTGTTCACATGTCCCTGCCCAACACCTGCCCGGTGTGACTGCAGTACATCTCTGTCGCATTTAAGGCATATTATCAACACACTCAGGCCCATCTAGTTCTTTGGTTTACTAAACTGATAATCCTAAGGGTTGCAATCTTTAACTTCCACTAGAACCAAAAAATTAGGATCACTCATATCTAGAAGACGATCTACCAAGGTAAATCTTGAAAGTTTCTTGCACCTCCTTTACATGAGATCTGTGACACAGAGACATTTCTGGAACATCCATGAACGACTTCTCCCTTCTCCCTGATTTTCAGAAAGTCTTAAATATAACTCTATCCTCAGTAACAGTTAGTGTATTTGGTTCACATCTAGACTACTGCCTCAGCATTTTTTATATCAGCTTAGTCAATGTCTGCCTTGGGGGAAAAACTCCCACTGAAACACTATAAACATTCAGATTCTGAAACTTCTCAGGTTTGAATTGCCAAGTCATTATGTGGAATTGGACTCCAAACTTTATCCATTATCAATTTCCTGTGAGTTTTACTTTTGTGAATGCTGCAAATCACTTGGGTTTTTCCTGTTTATTGTTTTATGAAATACTGCACAGAACCTTGAAAAAAAAATAGACAATTATTGCTATCCATCACAAGCTGTACATTATTAATGTTGGTCTCATAAACCACTATGTTGGTCATTGCACATCAGATTTGGGGACTCATTAGTCCACAGTTAGATCTGATGAATAGGCAGGCACTTCAAGATAACCACAGATGGCTTTTTTAACATGGTCTCCTGAATCGGAGACAACAAAGGTCAATTAGCAATATGACTGCTGAGCTGAGGCAGTGATGATGTGAAGAGGAGTTATTACCTTCTTAGGACATGAGGAAGCCTTTCCTGCTAAAGCACAGTAATCTATATAGACAGGATGGCCTAAGTCTGAACAAAGGCAAGGTAGTGCCTTGAAGCCTCAGGACACCATTTCCCTTGTTCTCAAACTCAGTACTAAGCACTTAAGGCAAGGTTGAAATGTTAATGTAGGGGGTAAAGAGGGTCTCCCTCATTCTCTGGCTTGACTTTCAAGGGATCTTCACCCAGATTTCCATTTGAATTCTGGGGAGGAGATACATCAATACAGTCTTTCAAAAATAAATGAGGCCACAGGCACCCACTGACTGCACTCTATTTAAAACTCTCTTGTAATACTTTGGTTCAGCCAGTCTATATGTTCCCGTACTGTACAAAATCCCTACTGAGTAGCAGCAGTGCTACTTAGAGTGGTGCCAAATCAGCACTGCAGGGATCCCACAAGTCATTGCAGACCAGCAGGTGACTACAAACTACCAGCAACGATCCATTGGATACCTACAGATCTAGAAACAGATAATACTGGTAAGAAAGAGGTATAGAGCTATAGAGGTTATAGCGATAGAAACAGAACTTAACGGTGCCACTGACAGTAGTAAAAGAAGAATTAGAGAAATTGGAGCAAATATATTGTATATATATGCCTGACACATTCATTCATCTGGTGAGAAACAGGAATCTAAGTAGTCCAGTTGCTCAGACAGTGTTTTACAAGAACCCTGACTTATAAAACCTTGCAGCTGTAAGCAAATGGATAGTGAAAGTGAATGTCTGTATGACCTTGTGCCAAATTAACTATCTATAACAGATGAAAAAATTTTTGCCATAACCTTTACAGACAGTGATGAGTCCTACAGTAAGGCATGCTGGAGGCACCAGTATGGCACATTGCTTTGCATTCATGTCACTATGAAGTAAAGCAGCATGGGGAATTCTTTCAAAATGGCTGAAATATTTCTCACCTTACAACAAAAATTCTTGCTATTTTCTAAAAAAGGATTTTTTACATCACATTGGTAGTAACTGTGATTTACGGAGACAAATCATCAAGAAATCTATAAGCTATGTGGCCATAGTTTGGTAGAGAACTTTCTTCCATCATATATATTTTACAGCTTTACCTTGAATCCCAGCTCACCAGAAAATGAATCTGGTAATGTAAACTAGGTCTGAGATTTTTGGGGGAGAGGGGTGAAAATAAATAAACCAGTGTTAATTTTTGGAGTCCAAAAAGCTGTTTGAGATTGTAAAAACTGAGTATGAATTTTCTTTCTTTGTAAGGGAAGAAGAGATTTTCTTGCCTGCATGTAGGCACAGTGAAAAATATTATGACTGCTGTGCTAATTGCAATATGGCCTAAAAAGCAAAGTGTACTAGCCACACTAAACCAAATCCAGTGGAACTATACAAGAGCATCCTAAAAGTTCAACAGTAAAAAAGAACTTGAAGAAAATAAGATTTAGCATTTGTATAAGAGATTCTGATGGTTTGAAGAAGGTTCTAGAAGCAGAGGATGTTCACCACCACCCGTTAAATCACTGAAGAGAGTATAGGAGTCATTTCTATTGGCAATGTGAAAAGACAACAGTATTATTATAAACCAAGTTTTTTCTAAAACCCAGTAGCTGGAGTAAGTTCTATTAATGTGTTCAAAAGGAACATGGTTAATATCACCTTTGAAGTCACAGATGTTGGATCATTCTAATGTAAATCCAGTATATATTATTTAGTCTGCAACTGCAAATGATCATGGTTTCACTCCCTTTTTTTCTGTCAGCTAGAATGCAAGGGCATCTTAAAGTTCAGTGTCAACTGTAAACCTGTCATCCCTGCTCAATGGAGGAAGTTAGACATGGGAAAGAATGATTTATGCCATTTATAGGGTGACCCTCCCAATGTCACTATATCTTCTTACCTGCTATGGCAGGAATCCAGTTTAGGTGAGTGACGTTCAGACAATTAAGCATGACTAATATCATGTACTATGAAGTCCTCTGAAGTCCTCTGCCTGTATGGTACTCTACCTGACCAATTTCTTGAATTGCAGGTGAATCAGTGAGCAAAGGCTGTGTGTGCACTGTAGGATTAAAATCCCATTCTTATCAGAAAGGGGTGGAGATCTTTATTTTTAATCCAAGGAAGATGTTTTTTCCTTAAGGAGGCAAAACAGAACAAAAAGTCTGAAACCCAGAGAAGCCTGACTTACACTTCACAGTCCCAACCAAAACATCTTCACATCAGAGGCTGAGTTCCTCCCTAGCAACAAGGAATGACACCTACCTGGAGGGACAGGTGTGCTGGGAGAGGAATCCTCTCCTTGGCAGGTTTTCTGCCAAGGGTTACCACCAGAGGAATGCCCTGCAGGAACTGCTTTGCTGCTTTTCCAAGCAACATCAGTACATGTACCTACTATTCCCAGACAGAGCCCTTGCCCATGGAAGCAGCTGGATATAGGGCTGGATGAGCAACTAGAACCATTGTCCGGAAGGCTAAACACAGAAGAGAATATGGTGCTCTTGGCCCACCTCTAGTGTCCACCTTGATGAGCTTTGGAGAGGTATTGTTACAGATGCCACTTGGTGTTACTTGCTGGCTTAGATGACTACCTGTGTTTGTGGTTATCTCCCTCTCACAGCAGCCTATGAGGGAACACAATACCCTATGGAGGCTTGAATCAGCTGTTGCCAAGTTGAGCCCCATTGTCACTAAGGCTGTATCTCCCAAAAAACAACTTTTTTTTAGCTTTTCTGTCTCCTAACGACAACATGAGCTGTATCACAAACAGCTTGTCAGCCATTTAAGTATTCCAGCTCCTCAGGCTGGAGGACTTTTTTCTGAATATACATATAAATCTTTTTGTCACATTCTAAATACAAGCAATTTACTAAATTTTAATAGTACAGGCCTTTGGAAAATGCACTATAAAAAACCTAGGAGGTACCTACTACCACCTTTATTTACAGAAGTGAAAAGTATCTAAAGTTTAACATTTCTCTTTAGCAAACTGGTACATGCCTGACAGACAGGAAACCAGAGCAAGTGTATTAAATGATTTTTCAGATATATCCTATTCCTGAAGAGGCTGCCTATTCTCACAAGATCATGTGTTACTGACATTTGTCAGTCTCACTGATTTAGAAGGACTTATCACTTCCCTCTTTTAAATCACTGGTAAATACTTCTGTATTGGGTCTGGCTGAGCTGGAGTTCATTTCCCCACAGTAGCCCTCACAGTGCTGTGCTTTCCACTGGCAGCTAGAAGGGTGTCGGCAACACACCATTGTTTTGGCTACTGCTGAGCACAGCACCAACATTGTCACATTCCTTCCTCCATGAGGTCAAAATCCTGGGAGGGGACACGAGTAGGCCAGCTGACCCAAACTGACCAAGGGGGTATTCCATACCATTTGACCTTAGCTCAGGTATAAAAGCTAAGGCAAGGAGAAGGAAGGGGGGCATTCCTTGTCTCCAAGGGCTGTCTGCTGAGGAACCCTTATGTGTGCTGAAGCCCTCATTCTCGGAGGTGGCCAACCATCGCTGCTAATGAGAACTGGAGAATAAACCTTGTTATCTTCCACTTTGCTTTTGCACGCACAAGCTTTCACTTTGCTTCTGCTTTAATAAACTGCCTTATCCCAGCTCATGAGTTGCTTTCCCTCTTACTCTGTCCCCTGTCCAACCAGGAAGTGAAAGAGCGGCTGGATGGGCACTTGGCATCCAGCCAAGGTTAACCTACCACAACTTTCTAAAAATATATAGAGCCACTGATTATTTTCCTGATGGTTAATTGAATTCTAATATTTTTCCCCTACTCAAACAAAGTCTTGCAGCTCATTTCTACACTCAGATGAAAGTCATAGTGACCTCATTTTGAAGTTCAGTTTCAGTTTCTTATACATCCTCATATTTGTGCATCTCTGGTCCTCCTGTACCTCCATGAGCACTGTCTCTGTGTAGCTGAAGGTATTCAGTGGTCTACCAATTAATATAAAAGCACGTCTTAAATGTTTTTTGGACAGCACATACTGTAGAGATTTGCTAACAACTGTTTTCCAAAGCTTTTTTTTTTTTTTTTTTTTTTCAAATGGAGAAAATGAATTGGGACTTGATTGCTTTTTGGTGGGGTAGGAGGTAATGTCTTCTTTTTTGGAAGACAAAAATCCCTGCCCAGACTTTAGGTACTTCCATGCCCTACCCTTGGCTTAATAACTCCTACTTTCCTGGTATGAAACTTTCCTGTCTTTTTACTTTTTATATTCTTTTTCTCTTTCCCTTTTTCCATGAACTACCCTTCTTTCCACTTCCCTCTCCTTATAATTTTGACATCCTTTAAAGAATATGTTTGTAAATGATAAATATTTTGCAAAGTATGGAATCATAACTTTCATCCAACCACAGAGCTGGTAAGACAACTTGAAAAGAATTTTCCTATTTATTAAAACTGGTGTCATTTTTAGTATTTTTCTATGGATAAAATTATGTAATTTTTAATGTGCTTTGGTTGAAGCATCCCACTACTGTGCTACTAGCTTAGATTTTGTAGTTGTTTTTGTTGTTAAATTTAGTTTGATAGAATTTATTTTACTTCTATTTGAATTCTGTGATATTTTCCAACCAAGCAAGAGATTCTTGCCAGGAGGTTGTATAATTCCCTTGTGATTATATACGCACTCTTCCCTCTTTCCAGCCTACCTTTTAAGCTGTTTTTACAAGTTCTCTAGATACTCCAAAAGGTTCATAATTTATCTATCAGTCCTTTTGAAGCATCCTCAATATTGTTCATTCTCATATACTCTGTGATTGCAGTTTTGCAGATAACACAAAATTTGTTGGTTTTTAATATCTCTGCCATGTCTCTTCTATTTTCTTCTGCTCCAGTCTCCTAAATTCTGTAACACAATGGATGAACTTAAAACCCTGTGTGCTTTACAGTAATGAGATATTGACAGCTCTGAATTTTATGTACTATTTCAACTTTCCACAGAGATGAGCATGGCAGTTACAACCATGCAGCTGACAGGTGCTGCTTCTATTGAATACTACATTTCTTCCAGCACACTGGTAAATCTGACCCTTCATTTTCTTTCTGAGCTGGATATACTCAGACAACCTATCATAGCACACTGTATGACATGGAAGCAAAGGACACAGAAGCCAATGATCACAGTGAAATGAAAGTCCTGTTAGATATCCAGACACATGTTTTTGTTCTTGTAGATGCTAAAGAGTGAATGCTTTGTTTGACAAGAGTTGCTGTTTTGGAGAGTAAAAGAATGGGGAAAGTAAAAACATTAAATCAACCCATATCAATTTTCCCTCCTTAGTGGATTTTGCTGTTTGGTAGCCAAATTAAAGGTTAGTTAAACAACATGGTCCTACTTTCAGCCTTCACTTTTGTATTCTTGCCAACAGATTTTAAGTGCAAATCCAGGCAGACCAGATAATGTGTAGCAACTTGTTTCTGCCCAAGAAAGCTTTTTCAGATTCATTTACTCTTCTACTGTGTGTTTCACAGAAAATGAAGTTTCATTTTGTAATGAGGAGATAGAAAACCTACAGCGTAGGAACATGGGCTGGGTGATGGATGATAAAAGAGGATTTATCTTATCTTAGTGATTGTAGACCAAAACATGGCAGTTTTTAGTTTTTACTGAGAGCCTTTTCATTCTCTCCATTTTACTCCTTTCAATTTGAAGGTTGTTTGTTAAATACATGCTCGTGATGCTACGTACAATATCTTCAAAATTCAGATATTGAAATTTTAATGTAATCCCTTTTCTTTTAAATACTATAAAAAACTTTTGAAGCATATATCAGTATTGTTTTACCCAGGAGTAAAATTACATGATTCCATGTGGGGTTTTTATTCAGGAACACAGAATTACTGCACTGATGAGTATTTTAGAGAAGGGAAATATACAGTCCCATTCATCCATCTAGAAGCTTGTCTAAGCTTTGTCTTCAGATTTAACGAATGAATAAAGGATTGAATAATGATTCAACCCTGTGTCTAAGTTTTTATTCCAGTTCCCTCCAGAGTGGTTTTTCCCCTACCCCCCCCCCCCACTGCTACCTAACTTTTCCTGGTAGGTATTTCCCCTGGCTTAAGGTTCTAAGAAACCATACGGGTTTTCACTGCTTAGAAAAAGACTGCAGGAGGAAGATCTTAATTGCTCTTTTAACAGTAACAGCTGGTAAATGCATTAGGTCTGTAAATCCCACTGAAAATTGCAAGCTTTTTTAAAGGAGTTTGCAAGAAGGGAGCAAATTCAGAAAGGACTCATAATGTTAGGACGGAGAGAAAAATGAGAGAGGATATTTTATCTGACTCTTCAGTGTTCTGTGGGTTCTAAATTAAGAATAAAAGAAATCCACAGTTGTAGAGAGCTGACTCTGTGGGAGGTCTGAGTGAAATAGTCCATAGCAGAAGGCAGAAGCCTTTCAGGAAATGTGCCATTCCTTCTGCATTAACTCTTGACTCTCTTGAATTATTGTTACTAAGCTCTCTAGATCTGGTCACTGATAAAACATTCTTCTAAAAATTTGTCTTGTCCTGGACCATTCCAGGCATGGCAGCCCAAGCTGTTGAAGGCATTTGTGCATACAATAGAGCTTTGTAAGAAATATATGGTATAGCATTGATGGCATTTTAAAGTGCTGTTTAGCATGAGAGTAAAGGTTTACACAGCATACATAATATATAGCTCTGATAGCTAAACGTCTGCTGCCAGTGCTTCCTGATGTCAACAATGGCTGCCATTGTTTAGTCAACTTAAAATCCTTAGAAATATAGCTGTGAAATTCCTTCCTCAAATGCAAAATGAACAGCCCTAATAAATACACTGAGCTTTTACAGACGAGAAATTCCCTTTAGGGTTAGAGGAAGCTGAAGAGGTTTGTTAATGTAGCACTCAGTGCTATTCAGAGAGGGTGAGGTAGGAGGACATTTAAAAGTACTTAGCCCAGCCTGGTTGTGTTACTGCTAAAGTCAACCCCCCATGCACTTTAATGGCCAGAACAGAAAGTACTTAGTACAAACTGAACTGATGCATCTGACGGAGAAACTGCTTGAAAAATGCTCTATAAAACTAGCTAAGTTACTTGCTCATAAGTTGGCATTGAACTCTCTAGCTTTTGGTTTTCACACCTCTTGCTTTCCAGTACCATACCTAGACAAACCCTTTGGACAGAAGGGACCATTTTAGTTTGGGAGGTTTTAAATGCTGTAAGAGCATATCATAGCAGTGCCTAAACTTTCTATTTATAAGAATTCCTCTGACTTGTTCTTTGGAAGCTCTCCCACATTGCTTGCTGCAGGCTTTTGATATTCAGAAAATTTCCTTGGGTGACAAATCTTCTCCCTTCATTTCCCTCCAACTCCTTTCAGATTTGGTCAAGACATACAGTGAATAAATGAGATTTGAGATACCAATGTGAAGATGGGAAACTAAGGAGAGAAGAGGGAGACAGAAGAATGCATCCCATTTGCAAGAATATGTGTTTTACCCTATTGCTTTACAATGCAAAAGAAAGCAATAAATTATACAAGAACTAGGACAATAGAATAACAGTACTACAATCTGTAATAACAAGATGACGTTTACTATTGGCTTTATGTTTCTAATTCTTTCCCCTTGAACAAATATATTAGGCACAGTCTAAACTGAAGATTTTTCTGGATATTACTGTGAAGGTTTGCATAGTATATCTTCAATCTGACCTATACTACATTTGATGTGTCCACCATTTTTAATTTAAAAAGAACACCTTAAATATAGATTTTTAAATAATACTTTCAAATATATCGACAGAATTACTCATTATTGTACCTTCTGTACTATTTCTTCCCATAGAGTAGATGCTGAGTTTTATCATTCCTGATCAAGACTAAATCCACTGTCTTCCTAATGACAGAGAGGGGCCCCCAGATTTTAGCTTCTCAAAATTCAATCATTTCATGTCCAAATCTTAATTCCTTGGGATTTATGGCAGCTTTTTGTACTCTGGTTGTTAATCACACAATATGCAGTCTTTTTTCCTTCTTTTTTTTTTTTTTTTTTTTTAAATAAATGTTATGATACTGTATTTCTGCAAACAAGTAGAAAAGTCCACCAGAATTGGACTGAAGAAGGACAGACAGTCTCTTTTTTAAAAAAATTTGTCTCAGAAGTGAAGTCTGTATTCTCACTGATGCTATCCTCAATGCTACATGCAGCAGTGACATATTTACTCCCCATGACTGTCACTCCTGTGCCACTACCTGAAATGGCAATTCCCTTTCAGCTAGTGATCACAGTCCTACACCCAGCAGCACTGGTGCAGACAAGCCACACAGATAGTTGATTGCTGTGCTTGAGCGATGTGTGCGATGAAAGAAAAACAACAAAACAGCACGGAAAAGGGCGTCCGAAGTTTAGGTTTTCGTTGTTCTTGTATAAGGGTTTTCATAATCAATCTGCCTGAGGATGCTGGGCTTTGTGTGTACAAAAGCACCATCTGCAGCTGTCACGTGTGTATCACAATAAAAGAAAATTTTTAAGAAACTGCTCAGCATTGGCAAGGTCCATGAAGCCAGTGAGACTTAATGCTTGTCTTGCAAACACACATCCACACTGCTGGCAGCATTTTGCAGTGGAGTGATGGAGTAATACTCCACTTCTAGTCTCACATCAACAAAATCGTAATTTATCTCATCACATTTCCACAGATCTAGGCAATAGCACTTTTTAAATAGCATACTCCTTCATCTACAATTACTTCCAGTCAGATTTGCACTGTTCATTTCAAATGAACCTCAGTGTATGATACAGTGTAAAAGCAGATTTTTACAGTTGGGATTCTGGGTTTGAGGGACCAGTTTTCAGTGCTCACCCTTTCTATCTTACCTTCTTCTTTCTTTGAAACATAACAATTATGTATATCCAAATTTGGATGTGTTTGTTACTGATGGATGTGGAAATAGCAATGTTAAGCAATAACATATACTTCCTTTCAAACTCAGTCATATCTAAGTCAAAATTCATCATTCATAGTCAATTTTGGACTCATTTTCACATATTCGGAACTTAAAATATTTGGGAGTTCATGTTAACTGAAGCCCTAGTGGAAGCTGTTTATGAGTAACTTCAAAAAACTTGGTTTATTTTTGGAGTGTTTAGAGGCTGAACATCAATAACTCTTGGTTTAGCCCACTCTGAGCATTGTGACTGTGTGTCTGAATCCCTACAGCTTGTCTTGGATTAGCATTATAATCCTCTGGTTTTGAAAAGGCAGACTAGAAAAAGTAGAAAGATGTATTCCAGAATAAAAATTATCAAACCAGTTCTTCTCTTACCAGAAAAGTAATTTTTTTGTATATTTAAATGACCATTATACATTGAATAATGTCATAGGCATGTAACTAGAACTTCTCTGATGGAGAAATTGCTTTGGAACTTTACAGGAGAGAGAGAGCAGTTCCTTAACTATCATATGGATTTCTATAAAAGTATATATTATATTTTTAAGTATCATACCCGCAATATTCAAAGAAATAGATGGTCAGTAAAAAAGGAAAACCAGTTGTGGGGTTTTTTTGGTTGGGGTTTTTTTGTGGGTTTTTTGGTTTTTTTTTTTTTTTTTGGTGGTGGTGGTGGTGGTTTTTGTGGGTTTGTTTTTGGTTTTTTTATAGAAGCAAGGCAGCCAATAGCTTTGGGGATAATGCAAGAACTATTTCTTAAAAACTGAAACAAGAAAGATAACTCAGTATTGGAACTGCTGTAATTTTGAAAAGGAAACAGTTAGCTAATGTTATACACCAGCTCACCTAAAGTTCCTAAAAAAATTAAGCCTTCCAGGAATTCTGCCCATCAATAAAGAGGGAAAAAGATAAACAAATAGAACTGGCATCCTGTAAGATAACCATTCTTTTGGCTTACTTGAATTCTGTAACCTTTCACATGAAAACCATTTGTTTGAATCTTTCCTTACTCAATATTAATTTAAGTATACAATCATCTGATAGTTATTTACATGTTTATATAGCACTTCACTTGATGGTAGAGTTCAGAGCTGACAGGTATGCATCATCCAAAACTACTATCTGATTTTCCAGCTGGTGAGCTGCATTTCAGGGACACGAGATAAAGTCCATTTATTTATTCAGCTTCATTTGTGCTCATTGTTTGAAAGACAGGTAGCATGGGCAGGTGTTACTCTTCTGAATCCAGGGACATGTCACATGTTACATGGCCTGCATATCAAAGCTGTAGAGGAACTACCCATTTTACAGGGGCTAAGGCAACAGGAGTTATATCTACTAAGCCAAAACTGTATTGAAACATATATTTATGTTTGTTTCTTTGAAAAAAAATTTTATAAACATTGCTTTAGGAATAGGATTATCCCAAACATGGCACTCATGGTTAATATTCTTGTAGTCATTAGAATGCTTTTCTACATTGAAATGTAGAAATGTGTCCAACATTTCTTTTTTTGTTTGTATAGGGCTTTTGGTGTGAGCTTTTGGGGGGTTCAGAAATAGCCTAGGAAAACAGAAACTGATTTTTGTCTGCCTTGTGTTAAGATCTTATGAAACTCGTGCCTAGCTGGACTTCTGTATGCTTCACTTAGGTGCAAAGACATTCCTTCATGAAGCACTGGATTTTTTTTTGTTTTATTTTGCTAATGGGGATCATGATCCTTTAAAGGCTCATCTATTAAAACTCCTGCCTTTAAAAGTGGCTGTGCTTCTGTTCCTGTGGTTCCTGTGGTTGTCACTTCAGTGTACATCTAGATATTATCTTGCTTCGGTGAAGAAAGTAACACCACAGAAAAGGGAAAGCTGAGCAATGGGTACCAGAAATTGGTCATTATAGCACTTCATTAATGTTTAAGTAGCTATCTCTGAACTTGGCCATTAGGTGTGTGGTTTCATTAGATTCACCTGCAACCCATGCAGCATTGAATAATTCAACCTATTCAGCACATGAGTTTGTACCAATAACATAAGGGAATAACATTTAGAAAGATCAACAATTGCTATGTAACTGTGTGGGTTCAGTCTTTACCATTTCAGCAGCCTCATGCCTTCCTTCTTCTGTCACCAACAGCAAAAACCAGTGTATCACTGGGAATGTCTCACACACCTGAAGGGATGAAAACATTGATCATGTAGGATATTTTTTAGTTTAATGAACTATCTGGAAAGATGCTTTATTACTGAAGAAAAGTTAGAATAGTAAAGACCATCTTTCCTTCGAATTCAGTCTCAAGAATTGCTTTAATTTCTCTTGATGTGTTTTATTACCTCCTGGTTGGGAAAAAACTGCCTTCATGGCTGAATAAAATGTGATGAGTCCTACAAAACTTATTAATTTCTTATATTTAAAGAACAAGTAATTTAGACAGTAACAGACACAGTAGAAGTAACACAGGGAATGCATATAATATTTTCATTTTTATGCAAATAGAAACAGAGAAACACTAAAACAACCTTTTCATTACATCTCCAGGTTCTCATATTCAGCTATAAATGTTCTGACCAAATTCCAACAGTAAGGCTGCAAGTGGAATCTCTGATTGAAATCTGACTTTACTCCTCAAGGTAAGTCACAGGATAAATTACTGAAGCAGGTGCAAAGTCTTAGTGATCTTGACAATGTCTTGAGATACCAGCAACTAAAAAGAAAAAAACAAAATTTCAAGTATGTATGAGCAAACCTGATTAGGTGGGAAGAGGAGGTGTCAGGGCAGAAAGGATACCTGCTGTGAGTAAACCTTTCACTTCTGGGGCTGGATAAGTGCCGAATCTCTGCTCTGTCTGACTCTGCAAGGGCACGGAGTGTCTCTAAAAGCTGGCTCCTACACTGTTACCAGACACACTGTGGCTGCATGGAGGAGAGCAGGACAGTTTTCTGCAGGATGTGCACAGCCATCAACAGGGCAAATCTGAGCTGACAAAGTATTTTACCATCAGCACTCTTCATTCTTCTGGATTGCTCCTGCAGACAATAACATGGTCTCTCTATTTTGTTATTGCTCTCTCCCTGTTTCCTCAGGGAAGTCAGGTTTCCATAGGAAACTCAGGCTTGGAAAGCTGATTCTGCCAGAGGTCTAGTAGCAGACCCCCTCAGGCAGGAAGGCAGTGTAGTGGGTCCGGTGGGAAGAAGCAGATGGATAGAAAACTAAGCTGCTTTCCAAAACTACTTAAATCTAAATGGTTCTTTGCTGTGGCTCTATAAAGGCCATAGAAAATCAAGAAATATTTAATCAAAAAGGAAGGTCGTGATGAACGAGTTTGGGCAAAGAGTGATGCCAAAAAAGGAAAACAGATAGTCTATTGCAAACAAAAATATAAGCCTGATAAAGGCTGAGGTAAATCTGTGTCTCCCCCTTCAGAATTATGAAGCCATATTTCTGGTGTTCCATGGAAAATCTACCATGCCAGTAGGATATTTTTAGTAGAGCTGCGCCCTTGATTCAGCAGAGGACTGTTACAGGATGAGAGCAGCACTTTCCCATCATAAAACTCATTAGTTTTCAGGTAAGATGAAGCAAATAACTTGCTTGTGTGCTGTGCTCCACTGGTTTCGCTGATGATCTGTCTTGTATCTAGTACACTGAGAATTGTGGTCACTTTGAGAGATCTCCACACTACTACTGTCTGAATACAAACATTCTTTTAACTGGCAAAAAATCTAACAGAAAGTCTTGAAATAAATTCAAAACAGGTCTAGCATCATCCTAGCCTGTCAAAGTAGTAGTGTAGGTAATAATTTTCATGCTTGCAGACTAACATAAAAATGAGGGAGGGTAAGCACCAAGATAAACATTTCAATAATAATAATCTGCCTACAGACAGACTTCCCCAGGAATGAAATACATTTTAAATAGTCAACACAAACATGCAGTCTTCGAGGTTATCCTCTCAGTGGGAAAGTTGGATAAAAACACTCACCATTTCATATATATAACCCTATATATATATATATATATATATATGCACCCTATCATATATATATATATATTTATATTTTTAAACCTGTGATGTGTATAGTAGAAACATAAGGAACTACTATTTTAGACACAATTTTCTTAAAATAAACATCAGTACTCCTCTGTGGCAGGGTTATAAGGTTACAGACACCCCAAAAAATTGCTGAGTTTTGTGCGCAAAAGAACACAAAAGTCTAAGTCAGGCTGAATAAGACAGAGGAAAGAAGTAAAAATACAGAGCTTTTCTTTAGTATTCACCTAAAATTAAAAAATAAACCTGAATATTTTCCAAAATGCAGGTAGATAAATAAAAGTTTAGGCAGCAGGATTCAAAATTGCAGTGATTTTTCAGTCTTTAGTTTGGTCTATTTTAATTATTACATGCTTAGTGTTTATGGTACTGAGAGTATCAGTGTTTTGCTTAGAAGCTCATTCAATTCAATTCAGTTCAGCCTGAGCTGACTGAATGAGGCTTCTACAATGTATTGCTCCAGGCCACATCAGAAATATGACCAAAACCAGATTATTTGGAAAACACTTTTAACATTTATAGCCTTGCTTACTGATCAAACTAATAATTTACCTTGCTAAAAGAGATTCAGTCAATTTAAATGCCAGCAATAACACTGAATTCTCCATTATACACATGCTTGGTTGAACAACAAAGACTCTTGCAACAGCAAAGTAAACTACATTTCTTGGATCTTCCAGTTTTTGATGCAACAAAACTAGAGATTCACATGTTTGCACAGTATCAGTCTTCATTACCTGTTTCAAGATATCCAAGAGAGATGCAAACTCTGCAGTTTTTCTCTCTCCATTCCCTACTCCACCTTGAAAATTGTCCTATTTTGCTGAACTTCCAGTTTGTTTCAGGGGCCTGAACTATGGCAAGTGTTTTTGCTCCAGCTTAAAGAAGAGTGTCCTGTAGCTCTACAGTGAAGCTTTGCAGTTACTTGATTCCCATAACAGCAAAAGTGACACAAGAGGGAACATGTCCTCTAGTGTTCCTTCTCTGACCTTTCCTATTTTGACTTGAAAGGGAGAAAACTTGGATGTAACCGAGTTTGTTCCAGAATTGAGAGAGAACAGATAGCAGTGGAATGAGCACCAATAAATAGAGCACCCATCCTGGATTTAAAGACCAACTGTAGAAGATGTTATATAGATATTACAATATTTTATGGTACAGATCACTATGTGATATGGCTCAGATAATTTCAGAATTTCATTTAAGTCAAATAATAATATATGATAAAAATTGCTGAGAAATTATTTTGATAAAAATGTGGTTACAAGCTGAAAGTGAGAGACTGTTTGCAGAACTATTTAAGAGAACTAAGGCAAACAGATCGTACTAGAGGTGAGGGGTTCAGGGCTCTTCAGGGAAAGAAATATTTCCATACTCTTCACTTTCTTGTCAGAATTGGTATCATCCAGCAAAGCAACTTGCCTTTTCGGTATTTCTATTCACATGTTTGTTTTAAGTTAGAGTGAGGGGCCCTGTCTGTTTATGAATAGTAGAAAACATATCTACAGTGTCCAGAGATGAAAGTGCCTAAAGCATGAATAAATGTGTGAATGAGCAAAGTTGATGGTGGATAACAACTCAGATGCAGGTCAGAATCAACAGGCAACAAAACACCCAGGAGCAGGAAGGCATAGGTAGCCCAGTGGTAGAGATGTCTGTAAGCTACTCTGGGTTTGTGGTAAGAGCAAGAAGAATAAAATAGCAATGTAAAATTAGTATAATTTAAGAAAATCTCAGATGTGTCCTGACCTTCAACTGACACTAGCTTTAAGTTATGCCAGAGAATCAACTCTGACTCTTTTATGCTACCAAAATACTTTCTCCTCCAAACAATGGAATTATCTCCTCCCACACATACCAGGATCCTCTAGAAGTTCAATGTAACTCAGTACATACAAGGATTGGGGCAACATTCATTTCATATTTGTAAGTAGAAGTAATAAGAAGGGAATGAGCTCTCTTGAGGGAAGATATGAAAGGTTTCCACCAGAAAAAGGAAAGAAAGAACCTAACGATAATTAAAAAAATAGTTCAAAATGTGGCAAAAGTCTTAAAGGAAAAGTATATTCTGCAAAATCCTCTGCTCAGCACAGGCAAGAAAATAAGAACTGCACAGGACTAAAGCAAGTGTAGAAACCAACAAGCCAAAGAGGTTTGCAATTAAAATACTTAAAAAGTGAATAATCCTCCCTTGTGAGTAAGGACCTGTGCAGTTCTTATTTTCAGCCCTGACTGAGATCACAGGTGTCCTTGGAAGGTTTGTTCCCAAAGAATATGCCTTCCTTTCAGGTCATCCTGTAGCCTGAACATGTCAAGAAGGAGGATGCCCTGGCATTACCAAACAGGAGGCTTTCTGTAAAACTCAGGAGAAGCCACTAAAAGTCAAGGCTGTGCCTGTAACCCTTTTGCTCTACTGCTTTTCTTGGCATTAAGGCAGCATATCTTCCTAAAAGATGTGCTACAGCTACCCAGGAAACTTCACACTAGTGAAATATTAGTATTAAAGAGCCTAAGTGCAGTGTTGTACAAAGGTATAGACTAAATGTCACACAGTTTTCTCTCTGACTTCAGAACAAATGAACTTATGACTGTTGTAACAAGGAACACATACATGACAAAACTGAACTACTGAATGGATTTTATAGAATATTCATAGAAGGAGATGTGTCTGTATAATTACTAATATTCTCATAGTAACTGTAATTTTAATAATAATGCATGTAATAATGTAAAAAATTATATGTTCTGCTGTGACTTTGATGATTAATTTACCAATTTGATTTTTGAAGGTCACATGCTTTCTAATGGCTTCATAGGAGTTCAAATACATTTACAGTATGCTGTGGAACTTGAAAACATAGAATCCCATTATAAATTAATTAAGGAAAAAAGTGAACGTTCACCCAGAGCATTTTGTTAAGCATATAGATGAGTTATTGAAAGAAAAAAAAAAAAAAGAAAAAATAATTGACTGGGTTTTTATTTTTTATGAATCACTCACCCATGAATCTAGACATGTCTAGCAAGTATCACAATAAATGGTGTTAATGTGATCACAAGTGGTGAGTTAAAGCACAACAACTATTTTCATTCTCCCGTTTACATTCCATGAAGGGGTGTTTGCCATCACAAAGCCTCAGCTGAAGAAACCAGCAGGATATATTTCTCTCAACCTTCAGAAACACCAGTATATCATATATTTATTTGCTTGAAATACATAATGCTCACTTCATTCTCTAACCCTTTTTCCTGCAAAACCCTATTCTTCCACAGTATTTCTAATCTATTGCTTCAGAGTTTTGTGCATTTGCAAAGCTCCACACTGGAGGAGACACTTGAAGCAAAACTGCTTCTAATTCTGAACTACTCTTTATCACTCACTACGTTTTTCTGCTTGAAATAAAAAAGACTCCCAGTGCAGGCATCTGTATGTCAGCCTAGAAACAGTGAATTTTATTTTTTTTTCTCCTCTCTCACCCACATTTAAAGAATTTAAAACTGACTGTTCAGTTGGCAAAGGAGAGAAGGGGGCAGGGTGTCCCTCCAGCTGTTAGCAGCAACCTCAGTGCAGAGAGGCTCACATCCAACTGCTGCAGACTGGAAAAGTCACACTGAGGGCAGTGAAGTAATCCCCAGAGCAGATCTAGCTCTTAATTGTCCCTGATATTTTTCCTCAGCAATCTTCATTGTTTGTTTTCTGTTTGGGGATTTCCCTTCAGTAAGTATGCAAGTTTGGAAAGACTGAAAAAATTTCAATTTTAAAAGCAATAGCTGAATTCTTCTGCACATCTTTCAACTCCTTCCCTCATTCTCATTCACAGTCCCCTGCTCATATTTTTACAGTTTTTACCTATATTGCAGCTTTTTGACACAGTTTCATTTTTTGTCCTGTCACTTCCATGTATTTTAATTTCATATCTCAGTTTCCCATTGTGATATGCATTTGAGAAGGTTCGGTGGCAACTGAGTCTTAAAAAAATGAGCAATGAGTGACAGAGTGTATTGACTTCTCCAGATTTGCATTTCCCTCAGCATTCACAGGAGTCTAATTGATTTATGGACCTTGCAAGCTTTCACTCTCCGAAAAAATAGTTGTGTATGCAGTCCAATTATACCCAGGGCTATTAAGAATCACAATTTGACTTAGAAATAACAACAGAATTCAAGACAGAAAACAATTACCTTTTTCTGATCTGTTTCTTTTCTAAACTAGGCCAGAACCAACACTTCAGCCGAGTTCAAGATGAAGACTTTTCTGCTTTTATTGTCAAGTAAACACAGTTAAAATACATAAACCAGACACATATAGTCAAACTACATGGACTATTTTCAAGGCCAAATTTGGTAACTGATCACAATGGATTCAGTGTTTCTAAATGAGGACAGATGTTGCCCCTACGAGACATTTTCTTCAGTTTCAGTAAGCATTGCTGAATTTATCAAGACCTACTTTCTTGTTTTGCATACACAGAGTACATTGTACAGTGGACTAATGTTCCACATCTGAAACTGTATGACAGGTCTGCAACACAAAGACAAATAAAACTAAAAAAAACCCCTCCCAGTACGCTATAAAATCCTTTTACCTGGTGTCTTTCTCCATAATACTGATATTTTTTATGTAAAAATTGCCATTTTGAGAGAAAAGTAAGACCATCTTTCTAAATTCTTAGTGTTGAAATATTTTAGAACACCCGCACACAGCTGGTGACATAGTCCTGAAATTTAGAAGATAGAAAAATAAATCCCAAGAACAACACTGAGCTGGATTTCATTTTAGCTGGAAAATTTTTCAGTGTTTAGAAGGATCCTTTGCAGAGAAGCACAGAGAACCGAAAGCTGGAATACATTTCCAAGCAAAAAGAAGGAGCTCGCTGCTGTTACTACCCCATTAGCTGAAGGATGCTTAGGGATGGGAACAAAGTTCAGTCCCTTGGAAGAGACAACCCAAGAGTGGTGCTGTTAGAGCCAACTATACAGTCATTCTTCCAGCATAGCTGACAAACAAAGCAATAGAAGACAGTGAAGGGATCAGACCCAGGTCTAGCTGTAGCTGGAACTGCTGGAAGCACTGTATTCCAACACAAAACTGCAGTAAATTATCAGCTGGAGCAGGGGACTGACTATACCCAGAATGATTATTATTTTAATGTGTGAGGAGCTGAAGGAAAGATCTCTAACTCTGCTAACCTCAGCCAATTTTTATGACAGATAATATGAGGGACACAAAGTGCAGGAGGGTAGTTAAAGAATTGCTCTCATGAGGCCAAATCTACACACCTTTGCCCTCTTCATTTATATGAACTTGTTAAGGAGCTGCTGTTGCTTTCAAGGTAAAAGCTCTCCCAAAGCAATTCTGTCCTTCTGTTGGTACATCCTACATAACCACAGGCTCTTGATTCTCTCAAGGGGAGATTTGCTGAGGTACAAATGTGAGTTACATGCCCAATTCCCATTATCTCTCAAAGACAATTACATGCTTAACTTCCCTCTGTGCCTTTTATAACCTTCCTTTTTAGAGTCAGATGTTCATGATTACATAGATTATCTATAAAAAAGGTTTCACAACAGCAGTACTTAGAGGTACTTCTTTAAAATGCCACTGGAAGGTTTGACAACGTACACAAAATATAGAGTAATAATCATGTAGTCTATGGATTGTTTGTTTTAAGAAGCTGACATTTACATGCTAAAATAGGATACATTTTTAGAGAAGCATACCCTCAGTCTAAAATATATGTAATTATGGTTTATTCTGTTGCTCCAGTGGATTAAAACATTCATTCTACAGATAAGATATAATCTGGGAGGTTGATGACTTTTTGGAACATCACAGAAGACTTAAGGAGAGACTTTGCTGTAAACTACTTTGCTGTAAACTGAGTTTGCAGTAGAAAATTATGCCCACTATGTGGTAAAGGGTTGCTGTCACTCTCAGCTCTGGTCTTGCTTTATTTTTCCTAGTCTAGATGGCTGTAAATCTTTGAAATTGCATAATGCCAATTAAGAAAAATAAAGAGCAAATTGAGATACCAGTACTCATACAGGAATGCTGTTGGCTGAGGCCCCAGATATTTTTTATGTCTCTAGTGATTTGCCTGTAACTGTTCCAGGAAGTTTGGGAAAAGCTTTGCATTGAAATCATGCTGCAAGTGCTGGAAAAACTTTACCCTGGGAAAGATTTGAAGCCTAGTTCAACGTCCTGGGTAACCTATCTTATGACTGTTGTGGACATTCTCAAGGTTAATGAATTTAGCAGAACTCTAACCAATATTCCCCCACCACTTTCCATAGCTGTTTTACTGAAGGGAAAGTTAACAAATTGTTTATTTTTAGTGTTATTTTTCTCCTCCTTTCTCCCTTCCCAAAGACTTGGAATTTTGTTTCTTGTTTAGTTTTTTTCCTCTCAATGCAGCTGCTCTTATGAACTACTTAAAGGGAAAGAACTTTATACTACCTTGATTTTAAAAATACCAAAAAGAAACAACAACAAAAATTCTAATGCCCACAATAATTTATTCTTACTACTAAAGTCAGAAGATTAAGGACTAGTCTCCTCCTAATTCACAAGTTTAAGTCTGGTTTATTTCTTTTTACAAATGAAAACCAATAGACAAAAACCACAATAGACACCAAAAAAAAAAAAAAAAAAAAAGAAAAAAAAGAAAAAAAAAAAGTAACTCTGGAGAACAGTACAGACAATGGACCATTTAAGCTTTGGCCCAGGAAGGTGGCCACTGTGGAAGGATAAGCCATGTTAAGAGTTAGCTTCTGAGGAGATGAGAAAGCATTTCATATTAGTTGGTTTCAGTCAGTAAAAGATTCAGTGGAGTTACTGTTTTGAGTGAGGCTTTGTTTCCTAGGAATTATTGTATTTACTTTCTCATCGGTGACTGCTTGGGCTCTTCTGACCTAGAGCAAGTGACTCAGAAACCGGGTGGCCCAGTCTCTACAGAGAAACCAAAGGCCTGGGAGCTGCACTGCTCCTCTCAAGATGCCTGTCTCTGACTAAAAGAAGAGCTAGCTGACTTGTTTGAATCAGAGGCCTTATTTTTAGATGACTAAAGTTAGTCAAGAAAAGGGAAATAAAATAAATTCTAATAATTTAATTGCTCTTAATTTCCAAGTTAAATCTAGCAATACAAAAGGTGTTTAAAAGCTGTAAAAAAACCTGAGAAGCAGCAATGATTTTTCCGATAAAAGTTGGGAACAAAACCAAGAAATATAATGACCTTGAAGGTTCACAAAAAATGAACTTCTATGGTAGTTCTTTCTAAATATGCCAGTTTTTCAAACGTCTTATTCTTGAAATACATTTTCTTCATAAATATGTTGTACAGAAAAATTGGTTTTATAACCTCTCACATTTGGCAAATTGAAACCCCAATGTCTCATTTTGCTTTGCTGATATTTCACATACAAGGGTAAATAACATCACAGAAACCATGCTGACTGTGTGTACTTGTTGCTTTTAATAAAACTGTCAAATACTAAAACCCTTGAGTGCATAGGTGTATTTATAGATTGTTTCTGTCCAAATGGATAGGAAGAATTATTTTTAGAACCACATTCCCAAATGTAAAGCTCAGGAAACAAAAATTAACTCTTTACAAAAAATATTATAAAGAAATGAAGGCAAACCTTGGACAGAGATAGAAAAGGACAAACTATTGAGTCAACTCAAGAAAAAATATTTATTCAAAAATTTGTTTAAAGTAAACCTTTAAAGTGTATTTTAAAAATAACATAATTCTAAGCAAGATAAGCAAAAAAATTAATTATTAGAGACTATTTTGTTTCCTCTTGGGTTTGGTGCGGCTTTTTATTGTTGTATCAACATTATTCAAGTTACATAATCTACTATTAACATTTCAGAGTATATAGTAGCCCTTACTGGAATTCAAAAATACAGGTAAGCATTTTTTTTTCTTTTTAGAGAGTTAAAATATATAAACTCAGATATAGACTGATTATGACTGACACTTTATGTTCAAGTACTTTCATTTAGCACACAAGTACTTAATATCACTTTCAAAGGTACTGACTACAAAAATCCCAGGGAATTTAGCCAGGAGAAGAATCCAGGGGTTAGGTCTGCAAAAGTATTTAAGCCACTTAATCACATCAGCTATTTTAGTGGAAGTTGGATGCTTAGATACATTTAAGGGTAGGGATATAAAACTGCAAAAGTGAATTAAGTACTGCATTTCTTAAACATCCTGATAACTTGCAAAAATAGTTGGTCTGAATTAATTAGCAAGACTTACTCTATAAGCCTGCAACAGGGGCAGCACTTGTGGGCACTTATTAGTAGATGTGCAGAAGCCATCATATTAATCAAGCATTAGCTGAAGCTGAAAGCACCAAAGAAAAGGCATCTCAGTCCTATCCTTGAAGCATAATTTAGTTCATATCCTCAGATAAGATTTTGAGGTTTGGGCAAGTTCTGGAGTCAGAAACCCAAGTGAAGTTAGCTTCTTGACTTCACATAAGGAAATAATTTTCTGCATTTATCAGATCTGAAAGCCACATCTATACTGCTATCCTTGTAGACAGCCAATAAACCAGAACCCTAACACATGCTTTCTTGCATATCCACAAATGTTGAGACAGGGTTTAAACCATATACTTCACTGCGGTTCTTCTGAAAGGACAAACTAATACCTCTAGGCATCCTTTATTTTAATATTGGTGGCAATGAGAAGCTTAATATGCTCTTCTCAAGGCCGAAAATTCTTGCAGACTTTAAGGACACTTTAGCTTTAAGAGTAGAAATAATCTGGCTCAGTGTAGATGTCAACACAATTAATCATTCTGGGTTCCCTTGACAGTCAATGGAGATCTATTCAGTGTAGACAGTAGAGTTCAGGTTGTGATTCATGTCATCCTGAAGTACACACTTAAAATAGGTCAGTGAAACCATGTCCTAATAAGGCCTGTTTCTCTTCATAGACTAGAGATGGAGCCTAAGATAGTGAACTCAACTGAAGATAGCTGAAGTTAAAATTAATCCATGCTTGTACGACGCAATACAACTTTTGTGGATGTACTCTATCATACCCACTGTCCTGTCTTTCACAGAACAGAATGAAGAAAATGAATTTTCAAACATAAACATTTTTAATTCCAGACTCCTACAGATTTACCTGTAAAATATATCCCAAAACCTTAAGGTATCTATTTTAAGGTGACAGTAAAAATTAGTGTAAACAGAATCTAAAGAGTAAAGGTCTTCAAAGAAAAAAAAAAAAAAGAGAAAATAGACATGGGATTGCAAAAGCAAAGGGATTTGAATGTCTAATGGAAATTGAGTAAGCATATCCCTTGAGTTTCTTTGAAAGCCTAAATATTAGTAAAGGGAAAATTAAATCAAGAAAATATTGGCATTTCTTCCCATTTCTACATTGAAGAGCAAATTCAGAAAAAATAGCTAGGGTTTTTTTTTTAGCAAATATGTTACAGTCATTATTCATTCATTCCATCATCTTTTATGGCTGGAGAAAGAAGAACATTCCAGTAGTCACATTTTATTCACTTCAGCTTTTTTTCAGTGCATATGAATCCGCATTTATGCAACCTCTGACCACTGATTCTGAAAAATAAAACTCCCAGGAATCCTGTGAGCATAGCTCTTTTTCAAAAGGACCATTTAAAACCTTAAAAATAATTGCTTGTATTACACTCCAAATACACAATATTAAGCTCTGTCCATTAAGAACTTTCTAAAGAGATTTTGAGGGGGAAGACTTACAATGAATACCTTGACTAATAAACAACCCCAAAGCATATGTATTTATCTTTACATTAGCCCGTCTCTTTCAGCAGGAAACCTTATAGAATTGTCCTTACCAGGCACTGAGGATTTTTTTTACATTTAAAATAAAGAAGAGAGGGGATAAGCTGTGTTGAGGAAAATGCAAGCATTGTACCACTCACCAGAGACCTCCTGTCCCAGAGAGATTTATTTATTGGAAATTATGGCAAGAGGAAAAAAAAACTAAATAACTTTAAATTCCTAGTTATTATGTCATATGTAGCCCTACAGCATAATATAGTCACAATCTGCTGTTTTGTAAACCGAGCTGTCAAACACTTGTTATTTTAAAGCTGCAGCTTTTCAAGGTCCTCTGACAGCCAGTGGTCTCAGCTCTCAGCCTGATTCATGGCTGGCTCTGAGACAGAGGAAGTTCGCGTCTGCTGTAATCTAAACACTTTGCAAATGGAGCATTGGAACAGTGGTGAAAGAAGAAAATAACCCAAACCCCATAACCCAGACAAGAATCCTGCAAAGCTTCTGGGGAGAAGAGAAAGGAAATAAGTACAACAGCATAGTCTGCAAGATCAGCAAATGTATTCACATGATTTTATTTCAAAAACTTTCAGAGTTTCAGGCAGGGGGAAGAAGTTGATTTTAAGCCACTTAGCTGAAAAGCAGCGAGAATTAGTCTCTGTCAAAAATATGGAAACAATGTCCCAGACGTGTACTTCTGCAACATCTGTATTTTCCATTTCGAGTGTAAATACAAAAAGGTTGGTTGTAGGAGGATTTATCCTTCTCCTCCCTTCCCTCTCACCCCTGAGAGTTGTGTCTCGCCCTTAAATTCAGACCAGTGGAGAATTTTAAAGCATAAATAGATGTGGATAATTTCCACTGCACTGAACTTGAGATCTACCGTTTCAGAGGTACCATGCAGACAATAGAGGGAAGATGTGTTCCTGGGTTGTGGTGAAATGCCTCTATAATACTGAGATAATGAAATCAAGACATATCTTCTGCTTATTTTTTCTTAAAGCAAACAAAAGTTCAAATTCAAGGAAAAAAGCTTGAAAAGCTCCTTAATTAATTAATCAAAAGCATGTTTGTGATATAAGCCTAGAATTAATTTTTCATTTTGCCCTAATTAGAGTTCTCCCACATTTACAGTCTTCCTTGTCTCCAGTACAAATGTGTCTGTTACTCATCTAATCCTCATTCCCTGCTCCCTTGCTACCAACTTGCATAGAGCAACCCTCATCAAAACACTCTGCCAGGATCTGAAAGAGTCCTTCCATCTGTCCCTTACAGCCTGGTCCGACCCAAGTGCACAAGTTTCTAATTTTAATTACACATACAGACATACAGGTAGCCTCGGGATAGCGTTTAAGCTACAAGTTTCTCTCCACTGTCAGGAAAAAATATGTTTCTGGATGAAAACTTGGTGATTCTGTCCTACCAGCCCTCATTGCAACATAAATCAAATGTATTTTCGTAGTTCGTGTCTGGTGAGTTACAGCTCACTTCTTCAGTTTTTTTGGGGTTTTTTTTGGTTTTTTTGTAGACAGTAACACAATACAGGAGGAATTGTTGTAAAAGGGAAGAATTTGTGAGAAGAAATAGTAGTGTAATTTGTATACATTCTCTGCAGAAAGACACCACGCTGAAGGTTTTGGCAACTTACTTGAAATGTTTATAGCAGCCATAATACTTGCCTTTCAAAAAAATGATTTATGGACAGCTGGAATTTACACACATTGCTTGGAATCTGTGGAAGAATCCATAGGATGGTTCATGTCCTTCAGAAAGCTGGATGCCTAAAAACAGAGCTATGGAGACTATGGAAAGTAGGCTTATCTGCAAACTTGTGCCAGCATTATTGTCTTTGTCATTAAGCAATGGAAAGGCTTTTCTAGTTAAACTGAAGTAATTAAGTCTCCCAACTTTCATTAAAAAAGTAGATTTGTCTGCTGTTGGTCTGAAGAATTGCACTAAGGGAATATAAATTTTAATTTCATGGTGCAAGTGTTAAATTATTGCCATCTAAGCTGTCTGCCAATACTACATGAAATCCCACCACATTTTAATAATTGTCCTTTTGTTTTAGGTGGAAATACCACATGTGTTATGATTTGGAAGTTTTTATGTGCAATTAGAGCCTGAGAACTACAGCAACATAACCACATTCAGTTCACCTAATTGGACTGAGAGGAAACTATCATTTCTGAAATGGTTTGTGTCCTTTTATGTGTCTGTGTCCATGCATGCGTGCATAAAATCTGAGCCTTCAGATTCATTTTCTCCTTCATCCTGTGCTAAAATATGAGGAATTCCTTGCAATTCAAACTGAAAATACATCTGGATATTCTAAATTAGTCTCAAAACAATTTTTGGAATGCATGTAAATACAAATCTGCCCTTCTGAATCACAGAATTCTTTCCTTGCATTTTCTTTGTTATCTCTTATGATGCTAAAATGGATTCGATATCAATTACTTGTCTTTACCATGCACTGGGTGACACTTTTTCAGATTCCAAAACTATACAAATCAGAACCATTCTCTTTATTGTAGAAAGGAATAATAATTTTTCTTTCAGAAGGGCAGAACTAATGACAAATTTGACAGTGATGATAAGATCACATTGCTATAAGATACATTAACAAAGATAAACAAATGGAGATATTTTCACTACAAATAGTTTTGCAGATATTTACAAAATTTATAGAGAATAAAAAGGAAGAAGCTGGGAAAAGTAATAGCTGAATCTCAAATACTTATGAAACAATCAAATTCTGTTTAGGCATTTCAGCAGGGGTGGGGCAGGGGAAGAGGTTTTCTTTTCTCTACTATTAAGGCCTGCTAGGTATCACTGCACTGCCATTTCTACGTGGCCAGAGTCTCACTGGCTCAGCATGGTCCTTCACCTGGAGTGGATCCAGAAGCTGGTTGGTATATTTGTTCTTGAATCACAGAATAAGCAGGTTCATTATTCTCTGTGGGCCCACAAAATTGACACTGGCAACAAGGAGAAATCTAGAAAAAAAGAAATGCCACTAACTCCACTCTTCTCTGACTTGATTATTTCTGTCCAAAAAATTTAGCTAAGAATTGCAAATCCAACTAAAATTATGTTCACAAGTCCTGTTTCAGCACCTAAGCTTCCATCAGAACCTACGTCTGTGTACACAGAGATTTAAGAGCTCCTCTACCCTTACGAGTCTGAAATTTCTTTCAAAAAAGTAGAATTGAGCTTTCTGAGCATTTCCTTTCCTTTCTCCCCCTCTTAGGGAATAGAAGAGTTGCCCAGGCTGAAGAAAGTATGGCTCAAAGGGGTTTCAGGTTCCATTCTCTATGCTAATAATAAACCTTAAATCCTCTGGCCTCAAAAGATCACCAATTTCATCGTACCCTCCTGCTAGAGCTAGGTCCATTTTGCAGGGACCAAATGTTGCTGGGTTTTTTCTGAGCAAAGACCAAGTTATATGTCTCTAACTTTTACATCAGTGAGCCTGATTCTGGGAGAATATCCCCTTTTTTCCTACGCAGACTTAACTATTCAGTGAGACACTGATAGCAGCCAAAACCTCAAGGTTTGAAGAGTCCTCTCACAGCACAGGGCAGATTATCTCATAGCAAAGCTAATGGAAAAATATAGAGGTACCATGGTCTCCTCTTCCAAATGACTTTAGACAATGACAGTTCTGTGCATATCTAGAAACTCACTTTTGGATAAATTTAATGGCAGAAAATTAACCTTCAATGGGATCAGATAGAACCTGGGGAGGAGTCTTGAAGATCAAGAAGACTCCACCAAAATCCTATCCATCTTTCTTATGCATCTGAGATGTTTACAAGAAGAAAATAAAATCCCAAGGCAACATACCTGTAAGTTTATTCTTTCCCAAGAATACAAGAACAGAGTGGCAATGGTATTGCTTCTTAGGGTTGTTATCAAAAAACTTATCATTTTAGGTTTAAAAGTTTTGAAATCAGCATTGACTATGATTTCACATGTACAGCGTGAAAGTATGTGTAATCATAGTGCATATTACATCAAGGTTTACTGGTGAACATCTAACCTTGTAAACAACCTTTGTTTACACAAAAAGACAATTGGACTCTTCTTTTGTTTTAGAGTTTACATGCTTAGAGGCTGAGATCACTGTTTTGAAATGTGATGATAGGAAGACACAGTAAGTACCCTTGTGAAGTTTTTACAATGAATCCTGTGAATAAAGCCCATGACAGAAATACATATTGTCTCCAAAGAAACAATTATCATGTACTGTGTTTGAATAATGATTCACAATGTTTTATCATCATCGGTTTACTTAATAAGTCATAATGACATTTCAAAATATGGTGCACTTGTTTTTATGATTGTCTTAAGTGTACAGAAGGGAATTGCCACAGCCTAGCATCATAAACTTTGTAAACCTTTCTTGGAGACTGCTTTTTTATCCCCATCCTCCTCTGCTCACGCTAAACCATGAAGGAAACAGAACACACAAATAAAACTACTTTAAAATAGTCCCATGTGTCTGGCTAAAACAAAAGACAGGAAATTCTTAAAAGTATAGTTATAAATTGAAAAATGCCTATAAACATGGTTTCCTAATGTTCTGGGTTTATGTATCCATAATTATTTCACTATCAATATTTTTTTTTTTTATATATATATAAAAATGGTACTGGTCAAAGCGCCAAGACCGTGTTCTTACTTTGAGATCTGGAACACGTGTCTTGCTGCTGTTGGCTTCTACTTCAGCATTAAAGATGGAACTATATGATTCCCCTAGATTTCAGCTCCTGGAAGTTTTATGATTAAGCATATTTCTAATCTTAAAACCTAGTTCAATGTTGAGATTAATGTCTTGATTCAGCTTTCAAGAATTACATGGTAAATCTCAATGAACTTCCAAATTGTCAGGAGGACAAAAGGCACTGCAGTTCCAGCAAAAGCGGTCAGCACTATCCAAGGTCTCCAGCAAGGGACCTTGCTGCTCGCAGGAAGATCCAGAAAGGGACCATGGTGCTCACAGGCATAGGCAATATAACATCTGTTTAGATTTTAGGCATCTAGCCTGCAAAATACAATCCAAAATCAAGATTACGTATTTGTTACAGAAAACATATGACAGCTTAAGTATCTGAGGGCACTGACTCAAAGAAAATGCAAACACTGTAGAAATATCTAACTCTAATTCACAAAACTGAAACTCAAATGGTGTCATCACTCTATGAAGTTTAGGCACTCAGTGCCACAGCTGAATGGCTGTTCCATCCAGTTAGGAACCACAGAACATTAGGGGTATTCAGCTGTTCTTCAAAGGTTCAAGCTTTTTGTAGAATTGACTCAGTTTGCAACAACACTTCATAGGATTACTCCTAGTTCTACCACCTAATGAAAAATAGACATAAAAGTTTTGTGGAGGAAAGACAACTTGTTCTGTATAGTTTCCTTCTTTTCTCACCTATCTCCATGAATCTTTGCCACTTGCAGCTGGAGAGCATACCACCTGCCCAGCTTTGTAGATTAGGCTGGGTCTCTGTGGGTAAGACCTGCTTCCTCACAAATGAGAGATTTAAATGTCTGATACCAGAGCAAACTGGGGGGGGGGGGGGGGGGGGGGAAGGGGAGGGGAGGGGAGGGGAGATGTTACCAGTTTTATTGGAGCATATTTGTAGAATGACTTGGATTGGAAGGGCCCTTCAAAGATCATCTACTCCCACCCAGCTGGTCACTCAAAGCCCCATCCAATTTGATTTTAAACACCTTCAAAGATGAAGCATCCAAAAATTCTCTGGACAACCTGTTCTAGTGCCTCATCACTCCGATTGTATAAAATTTCTTCCTTATGTCAGATCTAGACATATCTTCCTTGAGTTTAAAGCCATTGCACCTGACCTGCCACTACAGGCCCAGGTAAAAATTCTTTCTTCATCTTTTTTTTTATAAACCCTCTTTCTATACTGAAAAGCAACAACAAGATCTTTCCAGAGCCTTCTGTTCTCCAGGCTACATCACCCCACACTCTCTCAGCCTATGAAATTATATGTGTTTTAGCACACTTCCCTGGTCTCAGCTCACCTCATTTCTCTTCAGGATTCCAAGAGTGCTTATATTGGATGTCATTACGTGTCTGGTTAGCCTTTCTGAGAATGACCAAACCTAGAGTACTCCCTGCCCTGGAAAAGCTTCAGAGCAAGCTTTTTAAATGACACTGAGGTCAGACAAGCAATGGATGAAAGGTTTTGAAGTCACAATTTCAATGTAGCAGCTTAAACCTCACTATGTTCTATTTTAATTAAGTGGTTTTATTGGCCTTAACCTGTTGCAGGCCTATGAAATGTAGAAGCATGCAGATATGTCTCCCATGTCTGATGTTGGTTATGTATTGCTTATGAAAAAGTAAGAAGTTACAATTAAATTCTCCTCATAAGTGAATACACAGCTCAAAGTCTGTTCCAGTTCCAGGAAGGCATTCTTTTTCTTTTTCTTTTTTTTTTAATGTAGAACATCTCTGAATTCTTCATTGCTTTTCTAGAAAGACTTTCTGACATATATCATTTGCTTTAAAGTTTATTAATGTATTTCTCATGTGTTGCATTCTTAAGGCAAAAAGATCAAAAAGATAGATAGGTTCAGAGCACAGGCTGTAAACTGGTTAGATTTCAAGATGATTGACAATATTTGAATCTTGTTCTGACAAACTATACAAATGACTAAAGAAGAAGGAGTCTTCAGTCGACTCTTTAAAACAAATTTCTACCACAGGACTAGACAAATCCTATGGTAAAGGGAAAGGTTTGGGCTTCCCACAGCTACATAGCCACCATTGCAGCTCGAAAAGCAAAGATATGTTCACCACCCTGAATGCAGTTTCTTTTTCTTTCCTTCAGTAAATCCAGGCACATTCTCCTACAACTCCTCTGTCCCAGTTCAGTTTCTATCTACTCAACCTCTGTGTGGATCCTTTCCTCAAGCCATACAATCTCCTGATAATTCACCAGCCCAATTTAATTTGGGCAACAGAAGTACCACTCATGGCTGTATCAGTGGAGTCTATGCACAGTGTTGGAACACATAATTTATGTTTCCTATATGATGGCAACTATCTTGATATAGAACTTCCTTTTCCTTAATTAAAAGCTGTGTAATGTGTCAAGACATGCAGCAGTTCATGAGTAAACAGTTTCTTCTGTGGTCAGCAACTCCTGGCCAGTTTAGATGCTTGAAGAGCATCCAATTTATCTTTATGAAAAGGAGCTAGTTTGTCTTCTTAGGTCAATCAGTTGACCACTTTGCCTGCCAAGATCTTTCACAGTGGTGAAAGATCTTGTATGAAAAGAAAAAAAAAAAAATTACTAAAACTGGAATCCATTTTCGATTTGTATCAATCATTGTATCATTTTGTTCAGGTTGAAAAGGTTACACAGCTCTTATAAATCAGCATTAAAACCCCCAGTGCTTTTAAATAATTTCTTCTAGGCAGTTTTGGCCTCACGCCTCTTACAATGTATAAATATTACCTTTCAGCTTCAGTTTTCTCTTACAGCATATAGGATTTTCCTGGCAAAACTGAAGCAAGACAATATCTAACTTTAATGTCAGAAAAGTTTTCCCATTGAAATTAACCCAAATATTAATTTCCTCTCTATTCTTGGTGTTTACTTGCATCAAATATTTGAAGACAGTTATCATGTTCCTTCTTATGCCTCAGTTAACTCACAGTATACATTTTTTGGTCCTTTAATCTTTCTTCATAAATCAATTTCTCTATACCCCTTAATCACGCACATTAGTACTCTCTGAACTCCCTCCAATAACAAAACCTTTTGTTTATTCTTTCAGATCCCTTGCTTTAAAAAGTTCATAATTTTAAACTTATTTAGGCTCACAAGGGAAATTCCAAAATTAATATAAAATATTTGATACAAGTAAGTAGTAATGCTTAATAATAAAATTTCCTGTAAGTTTCAGCATATAGCAAACATACCCAAATAAAGCTAATGTGTATTACAAGTTATTCACCCTTTTCTTTTGCAATTTATGTTGGATTTTCATAGTGAATTGCAGTGTAACTTTTCTGCATTAAGTCATGATAGAATTTACTTCATCTAACATTTACATTCTGCACTTTTCTAATTTCAATGCTTAAGACTCGATTGGCCTATTTTAGATTTGTACCTCAGGATGAGGTGAATCATTATATTGAGTACATTGACCATGAAGAAAGTCTAAGACACTCAGAATCCAATCTCACATGAAGCTACTCACGTCTACATACATAGATTTTTGTATTCAGTCAAATGAATCCCTCTGACATGTTATCTTCACATCACATTCTTTCAAAAAAAAATGTATGAAAAGCAAAGGAAGTTCACTATTCTATAACATAAAATAGTCCTTCCTGCAAATCAGGCTAGTCAAAGTATTGTATTCATCTGGGGATCTCCAAGATTTTTGGTGTAAGACACAGTTACGTGTCTAACTGAAGTCTAGACAATGCAGAGTTGGGAAAGTTCTCAGTAATTAGATACCAAGACCCCCAAGGCATTAGATTATTCTTGCAAGCAACAGAATACTTGGGAAGTTAGCATCAGAGTTAAAATTTACAGAGACACATACACACAATATAATTAGAAGATTAGGGTAAAATTATGACACTGCCTTTGGGAAAGTCTATCTCTTAATTGTCAGAATGATTAAAACCTGCCACGTCAGATACTTTTGCTAAATTGAAGATGTTATGAATATGAGAATTATAGATCAGAGTTTGTTTTCTCAACTCCTAAAGAAGAGCCTGTAAACTGGTAAGTTACTTGCCAAAATCATCATGATCAAAAAACTGGTGCTTTTGATCAATCCTCCAAAAACCTTAGGTAGGTTCTCATTGTTAAGAAAACACATTGCTCCTTAGAGGAATATTTAGTTTCTTGGGGCTTCTATCAAACTTTTTTCCCAATAAATGAGCATGAGAATCTAATGACAAATGATCTAAAAAACACTTGCAGGTGTCCATTTTCTTCAATCAGCAGAGCCAACTGCTTCCAGCCTCATCAGTGTGGAAGAGCTGCTCCTTCCTCTGTGGAACTGTGCCCATGGAAGGACAGAGAGACTAAAGAAGTTACCAAATGGCCATGAGACTCAAGAAGTAGTGCGACCACTCCTGTGGAGCTCAGGGTCAATACGGCACTTCCTTGGAAGCTCCTTTGAAATAGCTCTGAGAGCTTTCAAGGGAACTGCAGCAACAGAGTGAAAGATGCACAAGTCATGCCTCTGAACAGCAGGGAGGAAGCTCAGCAAGGCATGGTAGGTCTTATTTTCCTGGTAAAATATCTTCCTACAAGAAAACTAAAGGGTTTTTTCCCTCAGCAATGTAAGACCATGACTTCTGTACTTGATAAATCAATTGGTAGTGCAACTTAGTTGGACTTAAAATGAGTCTACTGTTTTAACAGAACTGACAGTCAACAGTCAGACTCCATATGTAAAATATAGTATGAGATACTGGCACCTTCTTTTTTTTTCCTTTGTAATCTGTGGACTTGTTTATATATATAATAAATGACAGCATGTTAGACCATGACATTAAAATAAAATGCCAGTAACAGAATGTATTTTTTAATGTTTTAAGACTTTCATAGATATAAAAAACCAATAAAATAATAATAAATGTAATATAAATAATGAAATAATATTAATAAAATAATATTTTTTATGTGGGCATGTGGGGTTTTTTTTTATTTCTTTTCTAAGACTAAAGAAAGAAGTGGAGAAATATGGAGAGACAAAGTAAAAATGATAACCCTCAAATATTCATAAGACCCTGAAAAATTTTTAAAAATTTCCCAAGAACATCCTGGTTCCTATAAAAATAAAGCCTTGTAGGAAAAAAAATTGTTAGAAAAACACAATTACTAACCTGGTATAGATATTTTTTTGGTTTTTTTTTTTCCATTTTCCATAATAAAATCTGGATCTTTAAACTGTTCCCTATAAGTTATCTTTGCAATATGTTATCTCCCACAGTTTCAGAACTGAACAATTTTTCACCATATCAACTGTTTTCAGGAGAGGTCTCAGTTTCAAATACTTTGAAAGACACTCACTTTCCAGACTGCAGTTTTTCACCTGCAGTTGGTCTTTCATTCTAGTGTCCCAGTGAGAGCTGTGCTCTGTGCCAGTGCTCATGCCAAAGGATGTGCCTGTAACCAAATTTGGAGTTCTCATACTGCCAGCACACAAAATGTCTTACACTGGGGCATATGCTGCACCATGCAGCAAGCCTGGATTTGTACTAATCCACTAAAAAACTTGGTTTTATCTGCCACTATTGGAACTAGAGACTCATTCTGACTCTAAGTATGGTTGGGACAAGCCGAATAATTGCATTAAATGGAGCTAGTGAATATTAGAATACATAAACACACCTTTGGAAAAAATTTGTTTCCCACTATCTCTGCAGTGGCAAGACACAAGAATTAAAAAACTCAAGTACAGCATTCAAGTAGAGGTTAAGTAAAGGAAATAAACCAACCCTCGGTGTCAGGAATTTGTTTTCATTGCTTTTCTGCAAGGACAGAGTCATATAAAAAACAAACCATTTAAAGAGATTTATCATCTTAAAAGGGTTCACAAAAATAAAAGTAAGCATTGCTTTTTAACAGGGCACAGCTAGAAATTTACAACTGGAGCTATTTTGTAGCGTAACCTAGCAATTCATTCTAGAATAAAGAGTACAAAATTAGGTCAAAATGCATGTTGAACATGCATCAAGTACACTCAGAACTTCATTACACCTAATTCTAAGTGTTAAAGAACAGTAAACGTTAAACAGTGATGAAGCAGGAAATATTAAAAGAGGAAAAAGAAAGAACGTCTAAAGGATTAGGAAAAAAAAAAGAGCTAGAGGGCTTACAAATAGCAAAATTAAGATTTTACAGAATAGTGCAAAATTTCAAAAAATTCTTTCAAAAATGTGGAAGAGAAGGTCACTGAAGAACAAGTATTTCCTAACAAGGATCATTTTTTAAGCCGTGAGTTAGAATTTTTCACATAGCTTATTAGAAAGAAAAATTATAGGCAGATGGCAGATACCTGTACACACACAGGTGTAGGCAGCGAGAAGTAAACACTAGAGCAAATAGAGAAGGTATCTGAAATATTACAGGTGACTATCTTAGCACATATCAGATGAAACAGTTCCTCAGAGCTAAGACATATCCACTTCAGAATTCACAGAAAGGGACAAAACTGGAACCACTTCACAAGAGTAATTTAAATCACTTCACTGTTCAAACAACTATTTCATTATGCAAGACATGACTTCGAAATCAATGGGGTTGTTTGCATGAGTGACAGCAGTGGGACCATGGACAAAAGGAAATTTTTGTGGAATTAAAGTAAAACCTGTGGAGCTGTTCAAGAAAGAACCTGGTGCAACCCTTCTCATGGCATGTCACTAAAAAGTAAGGACTCTGAGAAATACTGTCTCTTTCAGGCATATTTTAGTGATATTCTTTTACACAGGAAAGTCAATTTCTTCAAGTCCAAACATAGAAATATATGTTTATAGGAATGATGTATTACAAAAGGGATAGAACATAAATTGACTGAACTATGGAACAATGGATTTATAGTGAGAGAATCTACTAATGAAAACCAGAAGTTTTAACTCTGACCAGAAGTGATGAATTCTCCTAGTCCAGGTTCAAGTTTAAACTTCTACAAGTAACCACTATTCCATGTTAAAGATAACCATCTGTCATATTTTTAGCTACATCTATGAAGGAGTTCAGTAACTTCAGCCTAAAAAATTCAAAACACAGACACATATTTTCAGCCAAAACAAAGTCAGAGCCAGCAGTAATTTTAATTCTCTCCACTAAATATTTTTTGACTAGGAGAGTATATGTAAAATGGATGCAGTTATGGTCACAATGGCACAGAGATGTATAGGATTTATTTTGCTGTGGAAGAATATGGGCACCTAAAAGGTTGTATTTTTGTCCAGCTGTAGTGGTTATTGTAGAAAAAACATTTCTCTCTCCTTCCTAATCTTACTCCTTCTTAAAAAACTTAGTTTGGGAAGCAACAATACAGCTCAGGACTTTTGCTTTGGGTCCCTGAGAACGAACCAGGAGTTTTGGAAACCCCTTTGTGCTCTGCACACCTGTGGGAGCCCTGCTCTCTCCCAGCCTGCATAGAGGACCCAGGTCTGTCTTTGGGCTGAAGACAGACATGAAGAGAAACACATGAATTTTTGCTTTCTTCTTGTTGACTGAAAACATATTCTCTGGGGGGAGGATAGTCACACTAGCTGGGATGTACCTCTCGGAATATTTGTAGAGACACTGCACAGGCTGTCTGGAAAGCACCTGCATGCTGGGAGGTGGGAAATTGGATTGGGCTATTTTATTTCACTTTTGTTCAAAGAAATAAGGCTTTGAACTTTCTTATAAACAGAGTTGCTTCAAAGAGAGACAATTTCACCCTCAATCTTTCCACAGAGGAATAATACCAAACTTCCAAACTTTTAACCAGACAACAGTATTAAGAGAAATCCAGATACAAAGCGTAAGTCAGTGATTACAGACAACTGCTAAGATATTACCTGTACACAAGGTGTGCCAACCTAAAGGTTAGTTTGAATATGACACTCTTGAAATGCTTGGTATTGATCAAAATAACTTGCAAACCCAATAGCTGCAAAGCAAATGGATACTTCAGCATAACTCTGTCATCTGTCCACTCAGATACAAAATGCCTGCTTCCAGTCTGTGAAGTAAAACACAAATAAATGCAAACTGAGTGTCGACAAACAGGCAAGAGGAAGCATTGCTAAAGCAGTCAGCATGATTATTAAGAGCCATTCCCCATTAAAAATAAAATAAATAACTTGATCCCCACAGCCAGTTGAAGAGAACAAAACACTAAAAGACCAAACAAAATAGCATTCCCCTTTTCAGCCTGTTAGCAAGTCAGTTAATCCGTAAAGGATAACTGAGTGTTTAAAAAACATAGCAACAAAAACTATCAAGACAAAGCTTTATCAGCAGCTTGAGCAAAGAAACACCAGGTGAAGCATTTCTTAATGCAAAGTGCCTGAAAGAAAAAAACCCTGAAGCTATCCGACAATTCACTTTGGTATATCCAATATACTTTTTTTTTCTGATACACTTTTTCAGGACAAATTAACAAGGGGTCTAAAACATCATGTAGATTTCATACAAATAACTGATGGATCAGAAAAATAATGTAAAAATAATAGCTTGAAAATTCACCTAATGAAGAGACTGCTTGCTTGGCTTTGTTTCTTGGTACAGGTGGCATTTTTGTTTCTGTAAAAGGTTACAGCTTCCACACAAGGACTGAAAGACATTTTCAGCATTCACACCTTTAGTGGGCGTGAGGAGAAAGAATTATCTCAGTATAGCTCGCCCAAACTGTATGCAAACACCCTCATTACTGGCCTACTAGGTCTTCCTCCTCTTCAATCAGTGCAATTTGCTTCACCCCACACCATCTCACTGTTGCCTAGTTTTCTTTTCTTTTTTTTTAATACAGAAACTTTCTGGTAAAATTTCACTTAGAGTTTGGTGTTTTGTTGTTTTGTTTGTTTTTTTTTAATTTGCAAAAAAACTAAGAAAAGATATTTTGGATTAATGTTTAAATAGTTTATGCAACTGTTAATGAAACAAAAAACCAAATACTTTATAGAAAACTGGCCTTTTCTGTTTCATGTTTCTTTCCTCACCTTAATTGTTCTTCCTGTTCTACTTTAAGATTTTACTGAAAACACTATTAATATGAGTGCACTGCATAAAGAGCAGAGGTTGTTCAATTAGAAAGCTGTGTCTTAACTCACATGTGAACTATAGCTCTTCGTGAACTCTTCATCCTCTGCCAAAAGTTCAGGTTGAAACTGGGAGATAGGTTGCACTTGTTATTGGGCATTTCTGGTGTTTCCATTAGTTTAAAAGCTTCTTATCTGCCTAATTGTAGCTAATTATTATCATTTGGGGACACAGCAGGGAAGCCATGATTTTTGTCCTCACTCAGTGGTCACAGAGCATGGGTAAGAGACCAAAGTCTGGAAGGATATCTGACCCATTCTCATTATCTATTTCTATTCTAAGTAATATCAGTATAGAGTTTTATATTATGTGAATGAATATATAAAGTTAATTTACAGCTTTCAGTGGCAAATTACAACTAGATATGACCAAGAGAGGATTAAGCCCATCATTTTGTTTAAGAGCTCAGATGGTTGGAGTAATTGGATGATAGCTGTAGGGCATCTTTTTGGTCTATAATTAGGTCATTTCTTTCTCATCCCCTCATGGTGTGTATAATTACAAATTAATTTGAAATCCCACTGTGAGTGAAGAAAATCAGTTTAATATAATGGAAGTGCAAAAGCCACAGGATATTATTTTTAAAAAGATTTTTAGTGTTTATGCCAAAATAGTCTGTCTGGCTCAAAGTCATGTCCCTATGGACTCCAGGGCTCACAAATGGTTTCTTTCTTACATTTTATAGGGACACAGATAAATTCCCCCTCAAAATAAATGACATTTCATGACCGCACCAGTCATAAGAGTTTTGATGGGCATCAGTACTCCCAGAGGACTTCCAGGCACTTCTAAACAAGGTGGTCCAGTCAACCACTTTACTCTTCAGTCCTGCCATAATTTGTTTGCCATTTCAAACGTGTTTCTCTGCTTCTACCCTGAAAGTGTTAAGTGTTGCCCAGCCCTGTCTAGCATACCTGCTCCTGTGTGCTGCAGGACCTGGCCCGTTTCATCTCCTGGCTGAGCAACGCTGCTGGCAAGTTCCGCTTCCCTCCCTTTATCGCACGGCTGCGGTCGGATGTGTGAGACCTCCCGCCTGCCTCAACACCGACACAGGTAAAGACACGCACTCATGACAAACAGATAACCCCAACCACAGACAATGTTTTGACTTGCTGAACTTCCTGTTCCACTCAAGGGACAAATGTGTTTTCATCTCTCCCCAGAAATCTTGAAAGGGGTCGGTGAGAGGGTCCCAGGTGTGATCTGAGCACCGGGAATGTCGACAGTGAGCCGGGGGCCACATGGGGGGTGTGTTTAGAGGGAAGAGGACAAAAAAAGACAGTCAGTGCAGAGAACAAGGGTATCGAGATTTGATCATATTTGTAGGTGTCTTGTAAAAACTGTAGAACATCCCATGCCATTAGAATGATAAATTAGACTTCTGGCAGAAAAACTAAGAAAATAAAGAAAGAAAAAAAATTAAAGGGAACTGCTTAGATATAAGTTCCAAAGTTCATTAAGAGGGTTTTTTATTGCATAGCTCCAAAGCCAAGATGTGCTCGGGCATGTGGAAAAATATGGAGGTGTTAAAAACCTACTGAGTTTCTTAGTTTTCAAAACCAGTTCAAAGTCCTAGTCTTGGATTACTCATACTGTGACCTTGAGGCCTATTTGGGATGTCATAAAAACTGTTCCTTCAGGATGAAGGAACAGATTATCAAAAAGGAAAAAACTTCTTTTTATTCTAATAATGTCTTTATAACAATAATCTTTTTATTTTACATAAAACCTTTCATTTGAGTGTATCAACACATTTATTAAATTTAAAAAAATAATAAAATCCCAGCACCGTGGGGAAAACCTGGATCAACCACTTAGTAAGAAGAGCTAGAGAAAGAGATTTGAATGTACTTATCACTCACAGGACAGATATGAAACAATAAGGTAACCTAGTCTTCTTATCCTAGAAATAAAATAGACCTGCTAATAGGATATATCCATCACAATGTTTCTATAGTGGTAATGTCACTCTGCAATTTTTGAAAAGATAAGTATTTTTAAATTTCCACATGAAACCGAACTGGTAAAACTTTTATTTTTATATTTTCATTTAGATTTTTTTTTTAATTCCAAGAAAAAAATTAATTTTTTTTTTTTCAATTTAATCCCATTTTCTACTTTGAAAATTTTAACCTCATTTATGAAGCTTATAGGGAGGAAGATACACAGAAAGGTTATATAGAAAGCAAATAAATATGTAGATTAAAGAATTATCTGCTCTGTCTATATTTTTTCTTGATGTTATAATTAAAGCACTTTATTAATTAAAAATAGATTTTGTGTTTGCAGTAAAAACAATACACTTGGGTGATTAATCTTCTATAGGGAAAAATTTACCATGCAGGTCTATTGCTTATAGGTATTCACTTATCCTGCTATGACTTTTTAAAGTAAATTATTCTGACTAGCTGGAGGCTATCAGTAAGAGTTCTTATACAAAAATAAATACAAGGGTCAAACCAGAATAATTATTGGGCTGTTTAAACTCAATTTCCTAAGAGTTTTTTAATCTCTCTAAACCACAATTTAAAAATGGGTGGTCTCAAATTAGCTCCTAGATAATAGAGTTTAAATAATGTGAGTGGTGAACTCATTTCCCTCTAAGCCTTTACAACTCTTTGTTTGCTATGTAAATAATTCATGAAATTTTATTTAGAAACCCATAATACAATATTTTTCTTCTTTTTTTATTATTCTTTATGCTTTGGTGCTAATGACAACAAATATGCTATTGACATATGCATTTATAAGATAGAAAAACATTTATTCTTACTGTAAAGTTGCCCTATAATCATTCTCCTGTTCAGGAGTATACTAATGCACTTAGATCAAATAAATCCTGCTCACAGTTTGCCCACACTCCTCCCCTCAGGATGCTACCAGAGCAGTGCAACATTCACCTCAAACCTCAAAACCACTTGAATAAACCCTTGGTTTGATGTGTTTTTGACCCTCAGGCCATGCTTACAACAGTTCATGAATGCAACTCGAGGTTTTGTATGCATCTTGAAATCTGTGGTCTCTCAACCCTTAAAATTTCCCAGGTGGTGTTCTCCCCACTTCCTTCCACTTTTGCTTGGTTCAAATGCCTGGGGAAAAAGGATGAAGTGGGTAATTTAGAATTATAGGTCCTAAAAATTTTCTGAAGTGGTAAGAGAGAGGACATTACCAAAAAAAAAAAAAAAAAAAAAAAAAAAAAAAAAAAAAGCTGAATGGAGAATGGCAATTCCATTCACAGCAAACATGAAATTTGTCAAATTCCTTTTTGTGTCCACATTAATCAGAATGGTTTGGGTTGGAAGGGACCAACCCCAATTCTGTGGGCAGGGACACATTAGAGTTAAAAAACTTTATGAACATTTTCAGGAAAATGCAGGATTGTGGTAGATAATCTGTTTTCTTTTAGACATCTGATATAAGTGAAAGAAGGAGGTCTAAAAGTGTGGGAGGCCAAGCTACAGGTTCCTGATCTGCTTGATATGACTGGTTGCCTTCCATGTGTGTCTGTCTGAACCAGGACTTATTCAGTTCATGTCACTGCCCTAACCACCCACACTGAATCCTGAGCACTGGTCCTTGTTCCAGATGAATTTCTTTCTCAGAACTATTTTACTTTTGATTGTGTTCTTTCGCCAGCCAGTCTCTCTATGCTGTTCTGCTGCAAAGTGTCTGCAGTCTAGGGGGAAGCATTTCAGAAAACAAAGAATTAAAGCAGACTTTAACGGAGTGAAAGTGATTTTCCAGCTTAAAAGTCATGCTAGTCAGCTCTGTGATGATATCTTGAAGCCACAGTTCCTTCATCAGGAACAGAACAGAATTTGCATCAAAGATACTAGAAGTTATAGCACTTTCCTAGGAGGTGTGAGATTAAACAGACATTGGCTTGGCTGGCTGAATCCTTCATCCCAGTGCTAATCCAACCCTGCACCACTGGGTAAAAGGAGATTTCCTTCAATTTGAATTCTTATGGAGTTTCCCCTCTGATTTTCCTTCAAGGGCTTGAAATTAAACATTTCTCATTGGGCTAGGTGGTTAGTTCCTGTTACAGTATTTAGTATCCAGCTTTACATTACATTCTAGAACCATTATTCTTGTTCAGAAACATGACATTCATTTTGCCATGGGCCCTTTAACCTATTATTCTATATCAGCAACACAAAGGAAGAGTGTCCACTCCTTGTGCCTTCTGCTTGTGGGTCATAATATAGTAAAATGTATGGGATCCCTCCCTGCACCTTCCAGGAAGAGGGGTCTGCCTGCACCTGGTTTACTCATAAGGACATTGGAAGTAGGTAATAAAGACTTGTGTGTATGAGTACAGTGTATTCTCAGGACAAAGATAAGTTTGGTGAAGCTAATTTCAAATAAAATAAATCTATTTTCAGATAAACTTCTGTTCTTGACACTGTCCCATAAGATTAATGCCAAATATTTGTGCCAAGGTAAAATATTAGGTATGCTGTGCTATGACATAATACCCTATAATTATTTTTTAAATTGTGGTTCTGAGACCCAGATCATCTTTGACATTTCATCCAGGCTTAGATCCATCAAAGTAGTTTTTCACAAAAAGTAGCTTGACACAAAAATGGTATGCTAGTGTTTGCCAACAGGAACATTTCGCTGTCTTCTTTGTAGAATATTTGATGTAGATGCAAGGCCTTCTATGTTCTTTCCTTCATTGTAGAAAGGATTAATAGGGTTAGCTAGACATTATTGCCTTTCAATTGTAGTAACAGGGTTTTGACTTCAAGCAGGATCAACTTTATTTTCCGGATCTTGTGGTTGCAAATGGACACAAGTTAGCTGTGATCTTGGGATTATGCAGGGTTTGGGATGCAGGTAAAACTTAATTAAAAGTTTTTATAAGCATTTTCCTAAGCTCCAAAGAGAAGTGAAAGAAAAAAACCTACATGAAAATGCAGGCTGGATTGTGCTGACCACTATTGTTTAATGAAGTCCCACTTTTAGGTTTAAACTCAGAAGTCATCATCTTGTCTGACCTCAAGTACAACAAAGGCCATAGATTTTCACCCAGGAATTTCATCCTTTCACTTAGTAACTCAGAGTTGATTTGATCTTTTACAAAAACATGCACTCTCTATTGAAAGGGATGAGGAGTTTATCCCTCCTCACCAGCAGACTTACAGGTAATATTGCACACTAACAGTTGTCGCACTTCTAAGGTTACTCAGTCATTGACAGGAAAATCCATTTAAGAAACAAATCTATCCTGAACAAACAGGCCTTTAATCTATTGCATTATCTTCATTGAAGGTGACTTTATTCTAGGATCATGAAGAAAAAAGGCTTTTATAATTGCACTGCCTGCATGTGAATGTCTGTTTATAGACTTTTTAACCCGTTAGCCAGCCACGGGATAACAATCTCAAAGAAATGTGTTTCCCAGAAATAGGCAGCTAGATAAAATGAGTCTACTGGTGGCATAGTGGACTTTAATGTTAAATACTGGAAAATCTTCATAAAAGAAAGAGAACATAAATGTTCCAACTATGGAAAGGCTTCATATGAAAACTGCAATTTCATAGTCAAAACAAAATTGCTCCCTCACAAAGTCTGTCAAAGGGAGCATATGACCATTCCTCTGGAGGAGCTCGGAAATGTGGACCACCATTAGAGGATGCTGAAGAATCTAGATCACCTTGGCCTCCCTTTTCTTTTATTTTTCCTCCAATTCTGTGAGAAATACTCCCCAATTCAATAAATTGAAGCATCTTGCTGAACAAAAGACAATAAAATTCTACATTTTATTTCAGTGTAGAAAAAACAGAAACCTGTAAGCTTGATTTAATTTCTACTGGTTTATTTGTCTTTATGGCTCAGCTGCTGGCCCACCACCAATCCTTAATAGCATGACTGTATCTCAGTAAAGGTACTTTTTCTGTGGAGCTGGACATTGAATAAGTGTCAGAGAGGGACAACCTCTGCCTGAAATAGCTGCAAATAACAAGAAAAATTTAATCATCCATGGAACTTAAGGCATAGAAAAGGTAAAGTGATATATGAAAAGCCACTTATGGAAGAACAGGAGCAAGGAGAGAGTCTTCTAAATCCAGCCCCACCTAATCCCGCTGTAGCTGGCACACTTAGCAGTAGCACAGTTGGGTTCATTCTGTGAGGGTTTATTTCAGCTAAACCAGACAACACACAGCTCTTAACAGCAGAGTTCATTCTCCAATAACAGGGATCCTTTTGGAAAATACAAGGCCAAATATCAGTTGTGTGGAAATCAAATAGTGGGGGAAATTGTGCTGTTTATAAGACAGAAGTATAAGTTCAGTATACTGAACTATCAAAAATTATAAGCAGGACAGTAGCATTATCAAAAGGATTCTCAGTAAATAAAAATAACTCAGGAAAGACTCTTCCTTATTTATTCATTTTTAGTGAAAAGAACCAAATCTACTGAGCATGCAGTTGCCATCATGGAGCTTCCCCTCCCCACTCCATGTCAAACCAAGATTCATATATATAAAGAAAATTGAAAATAGTACTCTCTTTATCTGAGATGATCCATTCTATAGGCCTGTATCAAAGGTTTGAGACTTTAATGGGTAATCAGCCATCTGGAGACATTCCCTTGAGGTGCCTGCAAATTTTGATTACAGAAGAACTCAACACTACAGCTCTGCTGCTCAGGATGAGCTCTCTGTGTCTAGTACCTTATATTATTAGACATATATTTTGTATTAATTTATACCTTGGGGAATTATGGCACATTAGTTTGCAACTTGAAGAAATCACCTGTCTCTTTAAATTGACATCAGGTGAAGCTTCTACAGCCACATAGTAAAAGCTTCCTCACACACGCATATAAGAAAAGGCCTCTCTCAGGGACCAAATTGTGATGAAAATGGCCACTTAGAAAGCCTTCCACAGCTGCAGGTGTTGCCAGCTCTTGACATTCAGGTCTCATGATTAAAACTTGTAAAAAAGGTCATGAAAATAGACTTCATTATTGTCTTCGAATTCCTCTCTCTCTCTTTCTTCCTTTCCTTTCGACTTTCTTTCTTTCCTTTCTCTTTTTCTTTTCTTTCTTTCTTTCTCTCTCTTTCTCTCTTCTCTTTCTTTCTTTCTCTCTTTCTCTCTTCTCTTTTCTCTCTTTCTTTCTCTCTTTCTTCTTTCTTTCCTTCTTTTCTTTCTTTCTTTCTTTCTTTCTTCTTCTTTCTTTCTTTCTCTTTCTCCTTCTCTCTTCTCTCTTTCTCTCTTCTTTCTCTCTTTCTTCTCTTTCTCGTCTTTCTCTCTTTCTTGCTCTCTTCCTTTCTCTCTTCTCTTTCTCTCTTTCTCTTCTTTCTTTCTCTCTTCTTTCTCTCATCTTTCTCTCTTCTCTCTTTCTCTTTTCTCTCTTTCTTTCTTTCTTTCCTCTCTTTCTTTCTTTCTTCTTTCTTTCTTCTTTCTTTCTTCTTTCTTTCTTCTCCACCTCTTTCTCTCTTTCTCTGGCCCTCTTCTCTCTTTCCCTCTCTTTCTCTCTTTCTTTCTCTTTCTCTCTTTCTCTCTTTCTTTCTCTCTTCTCTCTTTCTCTCTCTCTTCTCTCTTTCTCTTTCTCTCTTTCTTTCTTTCTCTTCTTTCTCTCTTCTCTCTTTCTTTCTTTCTTTCTTTCTTTCTTTCTTTCTTCTCTTTCTTCTTTCTTTCTCCTCTTTCTTTCTTTCCTTTCTTTCTTTTCTTTCCTCTCCTTCTCTCTTTCTCTCTTTCTTTCTCTCTCTCTCTTCTTTCTCTCTCTCTTTCTCTCTTTCTTTCTCTCTTTCTCTCTTTCCTTTCTCTCTTTCTCTCTTTCTCTCTTTCTCTTTCTTTCTTCTTTCTTTCTTTCTTTCTTTCTTTCTTCTTTCTTTCTTTCTTTTCTTTCTTTCTTTCTTTCTTTCTTTCTTTTCTTTCTTTCTTTCTTTCTTCTTCTTTCTTTTTCTATTCAGTTTTTCTCCATCACAGAGAGGTCTTGGAAACTTCAATCTTTAAGAGGTGAACACAGTGATTTTCACTCAATCACATTTCTTTAGTTTATGATGTTTAAAGAAAATCATCAAATATTGCAAAGCCCAATAATAAAATCATTGCAGCTGGCAAAATGCCATAGCTGATTTGCTCACCTTTCTTTTCTTTTTGTGTGCTTGTTACTGCTTTGCAGAGGCTGCTGAGCTTTTTGGACTGGAAGTCAGCTTGAAGAAAACAGAAGTTTTATACCAGCCTGCACCTCAGGAAGTCTCCCATCATCCCCATATCACCATTGGTGAAACAGCACTCAAATCATTCCAATAGTTTAATTACCTGGGAAGCATCATCTCCTCAGACGGTAAGATTGATGCAGAAATGGACAACAGGTTAGCAAAGGCATACAGAGCTTTTGGTAAACTCCATAAAAGAGTGTGGCAAAACAAACATCTGAAGAAAAGTACTAAGATCAGTGTCTACAGAGCCATTGTACTGTCTACTCTTTTATATGGCTCTGAATCCTGGGTCATTTACCAGCACCACTTGCGTCTCTTAGAACGCTTCCATCAGTGCTGCCTCTGCACAATCCTAAACATCCACTGGACTGACTATGTGACCAACACGTCTGTCCTTGAACAGGCAGCAGTCACGAGCATTGAGGCTGTGCTGCTGAGAACACAGCTGCGCTGGGCAGAGCACGTCTCCAGGATGCAGGACCACCGCCTCCCTAAGATTGTGCTCTGTGGGGGACTTGCCACTGGCTGCCACAAGAGAGGAGCCCCGAAGAGGAGATACAAGGACTGCCTGAAACAATCCCTCAGCCTTGGCCATATTGATCACCACCGTTGGTCTACTCTGGCCTCCAATCTGGATGCCTGGAGACACAGCATCTATAACGCTGCTGCTGCTTTTGAGAACACACGCAGGATCACTCTCGAGGAGAAAAGACAATGCAGAAAGAATCGCGTCTCATCGATATCACCTGGGGAGTCTTTCTGCTGCACCTTCTGCAAACGGACTTGTCTATCTCGCATTGGCCTTTTTAGCCATCAGCGCGCTTGTAGCAAGCGTGGGTAGAGCCCTTCTCAAATCTTCATTAGCAAAGTCTAGCCATAATGACTACTGGCCTGTGTGCCTGCCAGCCTTTCTCCTCAGAAATGGAGTCCATCCGTGTGCTCTCGATACCACTGTGAAAGGCCACCTTTTATTCCAAACTTCACCACTTCACATAACTGAGCTAAAATCATTTATTTTAATACAAATCAGCCATAACTCAAACTGTTCTGGTCACGCCTAAGAAAGGTGTACATACTCTGGAAAAAAAAAACAAAACACATACAGTTTCAGATCCATTCACCCTGTGATTAGAGCAGGTTTTCCATGAAAGCTGGAATGCTACATCCAAAACTCAAGTTGTCTCCACTCCTAGATATTTGCTGTACTTATATCAGGAGGTTTGTAGACATTTACCACAAAAATTCCCCAAATGCCTTGAATTCTGTCTCTACATGTATACAACCTCCTAAGGTCTCTCAGTCAAAGGGACCAAGGTCAAAGTCTTGCATAAACTTTAAATTCACACATGAGCACCTCCTGTACTTATGATCGAAAAGACACAGGAGAGCTTTCTGAAAACAATGCCTAAAACATCCTTCCCTCTTTTTTAAACCTGAGCAGAGTATGAGCATACACCCACCTCTTCTATTCACTGTTTTGAGAGTAAGAGAGTAAGAGTTTCAGATTCACTGAAAACCTGAGGATATTCAGCTCTACATACCCCTTTTCAAGATATTCTTCTGACTTTTAGGCTTTCCAGGCAGAGAATAGCGCACTCAAAGCTCTCCCACCAAAGATTTTCCACTTTCCATAAAAGCATTAAAGATCTTCTAGAGACGTAGGAAAATACAGAATAAGATTGCCCTAAGACTGAGGTTACAGCACTCAGCTTGCAATAGGGCATGAAAAGTCCTGGTTGTTTTCTCAAGGCCTTTAGTAGATTAAATTTCCATGGGATGACAGAGAAGCAGCTTGTGATGGCACCATTCCCTATCCAGAGTGAACTAACTTCCTAGAGAATGGGTACTCCCTTTCCCAATGACTGTCGGCAACAGAGATCATGTACCACTATCTGACCTGTCACCCTGGCAGAATGGGGTCTCCTTATACTGACCCCACTGTGAGTTGAGACATGCAGAAACTGAGCTTCCTGCAGTCTAACTACAGGACTAATGACTAAATTGCTCTTTCCACATCCTCTATTTTATTATTAAAAAGGAAAAGCATGACCTCAGTTGTACTTTCAAAAGAAAATTTACAGATGCTGACATGCAGGAGAAGCTTCCTTGCTGTGAATTGCTCAAATGAGGGAACTATTTTACAGTTCTCAGCAAAAGTCCTAACACCCAAGGAGAGGGAGCACTGGCATGTAGAACAACTCACTAATTAGTATTTCTTTTTACTAAATTAAGGATTCCTATTCACACCTCTGTTTTAGGCATAGAGTTCTATCCAGGTATTGCATATCCCCAGCATTGTCACCAAGACTTATTTTGAAGATCCTAGATGCAGATGCTAGGCTGTGAAACTGGTCAGAGACTATAAACCAAGCTTTCAAAAGTGAAAAAATGAACAGGCTTCTGTTTCTTGGAACCCTGTTGAAACGCTGCAAACGTGTCTCAGAAACCTATGATCATCCCTTAAATTTAAATCCCTTTCTCAAATGAAATCCAAAAGGATATTTAAACATAAACCTGAAAATACAGGCCTTATGTTCAACATTTGCTTGACCCTCATAAATCAATTTGTTGGGTTAGTCCAAAAACTTTGGTAGATATTTGTTGGTATATATTTTATTTTTTCTTTGGTTAAAGGAAAATTTAATTTTGTATCAAACAAGTATCCTATTATTACTGAAAGACCCAGAAATTATTTGTACTTGCATTTCATAAGCATTATGAGTTGGTTCCTGATACTGAATCAAAAGTATCATGGAAAACTTTGCATCTAAATATTAGGAAAATCTCTTACTTCATAGGTCTAGCAGACATTTCATTTAATAATTTGGGAAAAAAACATAAGCCTTACCTATTTCAAATGAAATTTTCTATTTAATTACTAAATATCTCATGGCTATTTTGTGTCACCACCTCTAGAAAATTCATTGCAAACTTATTAAAATATATGTGAAGATTTGAAATTCTAGACCATTGAATTGTGGAAAAAAATTTAGCACACTAGGTTCTGAAGACAGTTTTTCCTACAGGAAAATCAAAACCAAGACAGAGGTGAAAACAAGTTATGATAGGCTGTGCATGGACATTGCTAATGATCTTTGCCTTTGACTATATATTTTTTGAAATTACTTTAGCCTTCATTTGGCAACTTTTTGTGTGTGTGTGTGTGTGTGTGTGTATTCAAGTGGTTTATTTTTCCTCTACATTACTAAAACTCTGCCAGAATTATCTAATACCTGACTTTTAAAAAATGTTCTCTGTGCAGCTAATAGCTGTCTACATGGAAATCCTGCTCAAAAGCTGCCAGTGTTTCTGCAGACACATCTGGCAAGGCCTGCTAACCCTTATAGCACACAGACTGTTGCTGGTTTGAGAAAGCAGGCACACTCAGGTTTAGCTCTTTTCCCTTACACTCAGGTAGGCACAGGCACAGTCATGCTCCAGGGCCATCTCATGTGCAGTCATGGGGCTCTGCAGTTCCACTGTGGTTACTGGTGGTGGGTGGTGCATGTGGATGTGTTGTCCAAACTGCAGCTAAGTCACTCAAAGAGGTTATTGCTTCTTCTTCTGCTCTCCCCCAACACATTGAGGGAGGAAAACCTCCCTGTGCAGTCACTTCCTAACCTGCCAAAATGATCTGGCTTAACCCTAAAAAATGGTGTTGCTATTTACAGAACCAGCTTGGAGAGCAAACATCTGGCAGAGCAGGGCGGACAGGATAACTGGGTATGAGGATGGTGAAGCTCTGGAGACATGGAGACTTCAGTGTCTGAAAGCAGCTGAGCTGTGGTTGGAACAGCATGTTGGACTGCAGCTGGAGAGGTCTGCAAGCACGCAGATAAATAGCGGTACATTTCATGGAAATATTTAAAACCGCTCAATTTCAAAACAATCCTAATGACCTGTGATTCCTACTGAGGACTTCTGTGCAATTTAACTGTGGTTATAGGGGTCTGGCACTGACTAGGAATGGCTAGTGGCTAATGTGTGGTAATACCTGTTTGTTTGTGGTGAGTGGTGGTGGTGATTCAGCAAGATGTCTGGCATATGCCAAATACCATTAATCCCACAAATACGGAAGGAAATCATTTGGAGAATAGGTTTTAAATAGACAGAATCGCAGTTTTCTGGAGGGAGTGTGGTAAACAGGAGGAAATCTGAAGAATGAAGTATGAGAAAAGGTAACTTCATGATGCCATTTGATTAATAAAAGAATATGGCCTCATCTGACAGAGACTGAATGAGAGATGGGAGCAAACAGGCAGACTGAGGAGGAAAAGAAAGGGAACAGGTGATAAAGGACAGAAAGCCCATGGAAAGGCTGTTGATCAGAGAGGCTGCTCTCTCAAATTCCACCCCACAATGGCTTGCAGCCCCACAGATTGCTGGCTAAAATGACTGTCTGATCATACTGTCATGAACACACTAACTTCTATCAGTCAAATTAATAAGATCAGACCAAATAAAAGATTTTTGTTGACTGAACTCATTGTGACTGAAACTACGAGAAAAGGCTCCAGGGAGACATTATAGCAGCCTTCCATTACCTAAAGAGGGTCCATAACAAGGTCTTTTTACAAGGGCATGTAGTGATAAGATAAGAGGGGATGGATTTAAACTTAAAAAGGATAGACTTAGGCCAGATATTAGAAAGAAATTCTTCACTTTGAGAGTTGAGAGACAGAGCTTAGAGAAACTGTGGGTGCCCCATCCCTGGAGGTGTTCAAGCCAGGCTGGATGGGGCTTTGAACAACCTGATCTAGTGAGGAGTGACCTACTTAGGTCCCCTCCAACCTAAACCATTCCATGATTCTATGATTCTGCTTCAGAACTGTTCACAAAAGGCTAATTTATCCCAGAAACAATAAGATGACGAGATAAAGTTATTATTTGATATAAATGCAACCACACAATGATGTGTTTCTAAGAACAACTGTTATCATCCAGCAGATATCCAACTATGCCTATTTAGTGAGGTGTGGCTGAACAGTGCTGCTCAGGAGCACAGCTAGGTGACTACACCAGATTGGCCAAGGACACAGCTTTTCATGGCATTGCTTAAAGCAGAAGCACATGAGCTTGAAATATAAGCATCGGTAGCTGGTACAGGCATAGAGCAGCAACGTGCTAGCTACCTTCTTTCTACAACAAGTATTTAATAGATTTAAGATTTATGCCTTTGCAGATCATAAAGCAGTAGATTTTGAACCACAGTCTTCCATCTAGTCTTTCATTTGTCTTCCACATTTGGTTGAGGTGTGCCTAATTTCTTATATCTAGATAAATAACAGCTCTTTGGAGGAACAAGAATTTATATAAACAAGCAAACAGTTTCTGTCTAAATGTGTTATTTTCACTGACATTATAAAGAAGTGAGAGAACAGTAGCAAGAAACTGCAAAGATAAGAACACAGGTCAGCAGAAATCACTGCAGAGAGGGGCTATGCCTGCTGCCTATAAATGCATCAGAGGGTAAAGCTGCAGCAATGGAGGCCGATACCAGGTCTCTCCAAGAGCTGACAGACACCAGCTGGTGTGCTGTGGTGGGATGTGAACTTGCCATACTTCAACCTAACATGTTAGCACGAGTACACTTCCAGCAAGCAGTCTGCACCATATTCCAAACTGAGCACAAGGGTGGTCAAAGTACAAGTGTGCTATTCTGCAGTGTGGACAGGACTCAGAGCAGGGTAAGGTGAAAAAACATCTAGCTGCAGTTACCTAAATCATAACAGAAGGTCATTTGTCATTCTTACCAGAGCCTTTGTGATGAACATGCTGGGGGGAAGGTGGGGAAAAGCCTGTCTGCTCCTCTTGGTTTTCACCTCTCTTAAACTTTATATATAAAGGTCATATGCTCTGACTGCTTTAATTTTGGTGGAGTTAGCAGGAATGTGCTCTCCTCACTAACATCTACCAGCATCACAGGCACCAGGCTCCTCAGTGAGAGGTATTATTAGACAAAAGGTTGGAAAATGTAGCCTGTGCACTAAAAAATGCAAAACTAGGTACTTAGATTCTTGAGTCTAACTGTATAGAAATTGAAGGGATAATAAAACTTTAACTAATACTTGCTAGTGACTCTAAACGTGACTTAATCGCTTCAGTGTAATGTTTTGGGTCTAAATCCAATGACAGTTAGAGTTCCAAAAATTTTAGGTGTCTGGTCTCCAGCGTGGAACCAGAGTTAGGTGGCAACATTCCCTAAAGGGAGGGCTAGCACCTCAAAATGGGACCCAAAACAGCCAGCTCAACAGGGAGAAGCCTGGAGCTCCTGTGCTCCCAGAGGAACTGAGAGATGGGTTTCCGTCTTCATGACACACAGAGCCCACCATCCTTTTCTAGACAATATTTTTTTCTTTGAAGGGACAACATGAGGTTACTTTTTCATCTTTCAGAATTGTAAAGGGAGCAAAAACAAGTCCTTATATAAGAGGTGATGATCATTTCCTTTAGAGCAATGGATTAGAGCCCACACATGCCAGGAGAGTACCAGAACACCAAAGCAGTGGAAGATGAGAAAGTTTTTCTTTAAAAATGTGATTTTGGTTTTTTATAATAATAACATATGTAAGAAGACACAAAGTATCTGACTGCTAAGTGATTGGTTCTGGTGGAAACAAACGAGTGAGAAAGTGCAATTCAGGCAGTCAGAGGTGAATGACATGGTTCTGCAATATATTACATGGCTCTCATCACTTCATGGGATATATGTGTGAATAATTAAAAACTTGAAGCTGCTGTGTGTAGGTTAGAAAACAGGGAATTTGATTCCTGATATGTAATATCTAAAAGCAGATACTTATCAGTCACACTAAAAATTATTGGCGTTCAATCTGTGTAAATTTTTAAAAAAAAAAAAAGTAGTTTCCAAAAGTGAAAGGCAAGGAGGTTCAAGTCAGCTCTTTTATTTCCTCTCTTTACAAGTATAGTTGAGAACACAGCTAACTCAGTCAAGAATCTTCTATTTTTTTTCTCTTTTTTATTCTGACAGGGGTTTTCACTCCCCCCCATTGAAGGAAACTAAACTCAGAGAACTTTACAGGCATTTCTATTGACTCTGTGAATAATCTTGACTCTACAGATTATCCTCGAGCAGCTGTGGAGAACACAAAAGATTTCCCCAGAACATAGGAAAAAGAATACTGATGCAGCCTGGGGCAGGTTTGTTTTTTTTTTCCTCAGCTCTCAAGTGATTTTTAAGAGCCAGCCGGTCTGGAAAACGATGAATTTGTTTGTACAAAAGGTAAACACTGCCAAAATCAACAAGCTCCTTCCTTAGGGGCCTGTAGAGCAAATTGGTCCACAGATTAAGACAGTTCAGTTAAGTCATGTTGGGGCTGACATAAGCCCTTCAGGCTCCCTCACTTTTACACCAGAAAATAAAAAGAGAAGTGATAACTTTCTCAAGAAGGAATTATACATAGTAGGGTCAGAAAAATGAAATAAATTAAAATTAATCTCCTCTGTAAATTTCCTGGCACAGGATCTGGGGGGCTTAACTGAGATGGATGGTAGGTTTACCAGCAGTTTCCTTTGCACTGGGTCAAATAGGCTCTGTCTTGACTTGCTAGACTGGTATTGGTGAAGGATTTAACAGTGATTAGAGCTGTGTAAAATGATCTCATATGTTGTCACCTGCCAAAGAAATTGCAGCGGGTGAAGCCTAACCCTATTCACACGTCATTTCTCCAACCTAAGCCAGGAAATGTGTTAAACAAGCAGAGCCACCATGCCTTACCAAGGTGGATTTCATTTTCATGAATGTACAGGATGTGTGTGAGAGACAAAGTGAGATGAGAAAAACACAGCATTTTACAAACTGCTTTGCACTTTCCCAGCACTTTTTATTTCAAAGGCATAAAAGAATTAAGATAAACTATTTTTTAATCCTGGTAAGACACAAAAACATTCATCACTCTCATTTCATAGATCAAGAAAGAGGGAAATAGGAACTCAAAGCTCATGCCAATTCTGATGCCATAAATCATAAGAAAATTTTATCAGAAACAGTGTAATAGGAGGGCAAGGCAAAATTTTCAAGTTATTCTCCTAAACAAAGGTGCCTAAAATTTTAGCAAGCTGTTCTGAATACTCTGACTGGCTGTAGCTGACATGGACAAGGTCATGCATAGTTCAGTCGGACTTTATTGGCATGACAACATCTTCACACACAACTACAGGAAATCAGCAATGCAGCTGGGAGGGAATCCAGGTCTCCTGACTAGCAATTCTGTGTATTAATGACAATACTCTGCTTCCTAGTCCCTTACATCCTCACAGCATTTTTCAACCATTAACTAATACATCTGTGAGGTTTGTTTGAGATGGAGATGCAACAAGCAAGCTCAAAATGAGGAGCATGTAGGGCCACCATTTCAGTGGGAAAAGGTTAACTCACTCTAATTAAATCCCACAGAGCCTCTCTGTTCAGAAATCACTGCATTTTAAAACCAATGAGGGTTAACATCTCATTAACGGGGAGGTTAGTTGCTATAAGGCTGCTATATAAAGATTTTTGATGCTTATTTCTGCTGAAAATCAGTGTAGGGAAATATTATATTCAAAAGCCTTTGTCAGAAGGGCTGAAGAACAGCTAATCACTGCGCTTGCTCTTTCATTTTGACCTAAATTAATGTAGCTCAGCAGACTTATCCTTTTTCTGCTTATCCACACATGAAACCCTACATACTGTGTCACATAATCAGAGGGAGCACACATGTGCATCCAGTCATACAACAGACATGCTCTGTCTCAGGACAGAGCTGTTGCACTTGCAACTTTCCAAGAGGAAAACATCAAGCCTGCTCCCAGTGGTGATGCACTACCTGGAAGTCCCTTGCTGTTCAGAACTCCTGTGGACCCAGGTCTCGGTCCTACTCCAGGGCTGCAGGCACATATGCTGAACACCAGCAGGAATAAATACCGCAGAAATTCCTCAGCTCCATGAGACACAGATACTACAACACCAGCACAGCCTGAGTCTTGTTTGCAAGTGGTGCCAAGTGTGGAACTGGCATGTAGCACTGATCTCTGCCTTTTACTGAACACAGACTCCTTTGTATTGGTCCTACCATCATAAGACCTCTCCTGACTATTTCCTATTTATTAGTGCCACAGAGTAAAAAGTTTTCATGTGCTTGGTATCCGTGAAGATAGTAAAACTTTGCCTACTTTTAGAAAGGTGATTGACTTATATTAAAAGTGCTGTTAGGAAGTCAGTGACTGAATAAAAAGAAAGATAAAAAGAAATCCAAGGAAATATACACCTCATGTATGACTAGCAGTCAAGGAAGAGGAAGAACCTATGCCAGCTAGAAAAAAATAGCAAACAAACCTGTTGTTAGCAATTCAAAACTATATTCCTCAGCTTTACCCACTGAATGACAAATTTACAATGTCAGTCCTGGTTAGATGAGAGAGGGGTTTATTTCTAATGTAGTCATGGGTTAATAACTTTAGTTAGCTTCAAACAATTGAAAAGTAGCAACAGGCATCATCACTGTTGTTATCGCCACAGGGTGGTAACAGAATTCAGTAAATTCCGAAGAAAAATATGTAAAATGTCAAAACATAAGCTTAACTGAATAAAAAGTTGAAGTGTAAGCCCAACCCAGAGAATGGAAAAGTACTGGATAAAACATTGGAAAATATACTGCAGGGAACAATCCCGCTTTGGCAGTGGGATAGACTAAATGACCTAATACAACTTTTCCGTCTCTAATTTGTACGATTCTATGATTCAACAAAAACAGACTGTGAAATTAAGAACTGAAGCAAGTCCATAACCTGGCTACCACATTTTATAAATGTATATATACACATTTCTGTAGGTATTTAAAATAGTGACTCTCTTGGCACTAGTACTACAGGAGATATATGCGGACTGTCAGATTTCCTCTTAAAACATTCATCTGTCTGCCAGGCTGAACAGATGCCAGCAGTCTGAGACAGACCTAAGAATAACCCTTAAGACACTCTGGAAAGAAATAATCAGTAAAACTGAAAAAGTCAATTTTGTTGACCACTATGAGCTAAACTCTGGTTTTGTTGTGAAAATTAAGGCAAAAAACAAAACAAAAAAAAAGAGAACAGCAGGAAAACTGGGCCCTCAATGTCATCAGCCATGTTGGAGAATGGATGGTCTTAGGCACCTACTGTTCTTTAATATTGTGTGCTTCTCCTCTGTGGGGACAATTACAAACAAAGTTCAACTGAACTGACAGTTAAAGACTGATCAGAAGACAGAGCATTCAATTCCTCTCCTTAATGGATACATTCACATCATAAAAAATTAATAAAATATGTAATACGTCCAGGTCCCTTCTTCCTTTATTTATATAATGATCTTCTTTTAAAGGAAATTACTACTCTCAAGTGACTGCAAGGAGAGATTTATAAATTTAGGTTCTCTTAGCTTAGCTTAAAAGTATTCCAAATGAGAATATGTACTAACAAAGACTGTCCTGTTTTCTGAGAAGAGAAACACTGACTTTCAAATGTGCTTCCCCATGCAGATAATCCTGTGACCGCAGAGGTTCCTGCAGTTGTAAATAATTTGAGACCACCTGGACATGTCGAATGCAGACAGCCTGGGGAAATAAGTCATTCAAAAGAAAAACGAAGTCTTCTTACTTGAGTCCCTCAGTACAGATCTGTAGCTCTAAGGCTAATCAATTAGCTCCCAGAAGAAGAATGGGTGGCTCTGTTCTGGAGTACCAGCTTCAGTGCCTTTCTAAACAGTAGAAGAGCCTTGTCATCCTGTTTTAAATAAGGAACAAGCTTCACCACTGAGAAAAGATAAATATATGATTTAAACAAGTAGTTTATTAAAGGAGCAATTGTAAAAGAAAAGATTCCTCCTTTATTTTAAGGAATATTTGTGCCATCTTAGAAAAATAGCTACTGTGAATTGCTTTTCCACAACAGTGATCTTCCAATTATTAAATTTTTTTTCCTTAAAGGAAAAAAGAACACTAGAAGTGTTGAAAAAAGCAAATGTTGGTCATACTATAATCAAAATGATTACCACTGGAGTTGAATCAAACAAATTTACTTGGGAAAGTGACACGGCAGTTTCCTGTTTTAGAATAGAAATAGTAGATGCGTAAAACTGCCAGCTCCTTCAGCTGCTTTTAAATTCTTTTAAAATTGCCTTATTCATTAGCATCCCACTTCTCACATCTGCTTTAGCCTTTATTCTAGAGCAGATGTTAACGCAGCCATCAAATCCTTTCAGAATGTCACATCTCATGAGTTAAGGATATTTTTTAAAAACTCTGAGGGATTTAGGAGCCAATACTAATGATTTTTAGGGTAGTTTGGATTTCGAGGACAAGATGCACAAGTTGTTTTAGAGAATTTTATTCAGAGAGTCAGAGTTCCTACCACACTGTCCCAGCTGGTAGTGGCCCTGGAGGCCACAGTTCTCTGTAGCACAGGAAGCAGGGAAACACTGGCTGCACAAGATCTACAGGAACCTGAAGAAGGAATTTGGTGCTAAAGACAGAAAAAATGCCATACCTTGTCCCCTCATTTACAGCTAGCTTAGTTTGTCTCTCTGCAACTGGTGCATTTGTTAGGCTACTATAATAATATTTCATTGCAGATATGTCAATACTATAAGTTAGACCCAGCTTAACAAGTTCAAACTTCTTGACCTTTACATATCTAACATAGCTGCTTGATTTGTACAATACATTTTTACAATCCATGGAATAATGCATTACATGAACACCTCCCTGGTAAATCATCAGACGTAGAAGAGAAATGCTCCACCAGGCTGAGCCAGAGGACATTTTGTGTGTTTAACTCCAACTCACAAGCTGATCAAAGCTCCTGGCTCCACTTGTGTTTCACAGCCATGAACTATTCCAGAGCTAGGAAGCTTCCACAGGAAGCTGGAGGGAAAGAAGGAAAAGGTAGAAGCCAAAAAGCTCCCTTGTAATGTTATGATTGGGGTATCTATTTCAAAGATCCACATTCATATTTCTCTTTGGGTAATTGAATCTGAGCCCAAGCTTTCCTATGCATATGCTTTTGGGTACCTGGGGACAATGTTTCTCAGTTCCTCAGATCTTTTCTTTTCCATTAATTAAGCAGACTGCTCTTTAGGGTAGAGAGAAGAAAGCAAGAAATTAAGTGAAGGAAAAAGTTGATGGAAAAAAACACCCCATCCTTAACTTGCCAAACAGAACATTTTCTTGAGAAATAGGACACCTGGAGCTGAAACAAAGTTGTATGAACCCCATTCTCCAGGGCTATGTTCTCTAACCAGGCCAGCTGGGAGATGCTAGAGAACATGCAGGAAATTTGAGTCTGGAGTGACATCTACCCAGCAGGAAAAATAAGATATATTTAAGGATGAGCTATGTGGACCAAAGTACTACTACTGCAAGTATTTTAAATAGGTTTGTATAGAAGAAGGGATTTTTATAGTGGTGCACAGACAGCTATGATGCCTTTGGATTTAAAAGAAACGGGCTGAAACCTAGACTTTAATCACAAAGGTTTAGTAGACTCTTTGTAAAATGAGCCTCCAAGTACCCACATTCTGGTTGAAGTGGGATATGGGTGTTTCTGAAGGTGCTTTCTCTGTGCCATAAAGTGTTGTGCAGAGATATTCCAAAGGGTGTTACACCTGGAAGTGCTGTAGCTGTGCTAAGCGTGTCCTAGGGTCTTTGGCTGTAAGAACACCGAACTTGGTGGATGCCCCATTGTGGCCAACATGGCCCAAATTCTGTTCCCTGTTTATGATAGTCTACTACTACTTTTTATGCCCATATCTAAATTCTAGCCCTAAGGCACTTCTTAATTATACTTCACAGAACAGTGTGTACACCCCCAATGAAAATATTAACCACAGTCCTACATTAATCTTTCATATGCATCTTCCCTACAAATTGGGTCATATGGTGCAATACACACAGTCTGAGTAACTATAGTAGAAAATTTGGAGGAACACAGAATTCTCTTGCAAACAAAACAAGTTGTTGCAATATCTTTTTTTAAACAAAATATGTTTTTATTATTTATTATTTTAATACTTAAAAGCATAGTTATTAAAAAACACCAGCACTGAACTGATTTTTTTTCCCCTAAGAAAACTGTAAAACTTTGAGAGTTTGACCCCACTTAAAACAGTGACAGATTTTTGAAAACTTGGAATATTTTATAGAATGGAATGTCAGCTCATACTTATAGATATATGCAATTTAGGCCCATAACTGCAGTGAACTATCTGGTTTTATGGGGTCTGCCCAGATAGTCTAGATTCTTTGATCTGAATCTAAAAATGTTTTTTCCCATGCTCAACTTTCCTGCTGTGTGTGGTCCCACAAATCCACAGGACTCCTCACAGTAATTAAACTAAACACAAGTGTGAGTTTTGAGTATATCTCTCATGGCCTGAGACTACATATTCCAGTGGAAAAACAAATGTTATCTGGGGAGAGGGGAGGTCCTCTTATTTACCTTACACACCTTTTATTCTGTGTCAAAAATGTAAATAAAATTATGGTGTCATATTTTACAGCTGTAACTGCAAGTCTGGAGGCTTCCTTGTATGATGCCAAGAATCATTATAAGTCTAGAACCTTAGAATGGGCAATGAGTGTTTCAAACTATTCCCCTGTTTTCTCAAGTTGCCCAGACAAGGATATTTTACATGGCTCTTAATTTATTATCTTTCATAATAAGGAATGTTTCTATAGAAATATAGCATAATAGAATATCACTGAACATATTATTAAACCTAATCATGGTAAATGAGTTTCTTTCCAAAACTGTATGGCCCTGTCTATCTTTCTCCAAGATATTTGGACAACTGGCAGCTTCATTCATCATACATTTCAAGATCTACTATTAATATTGTGAAAAGATCTTAACAAAATGAGTGCTCTGGTGGATTAGCAGTGCTTTTTCTGATTAAGGGTAATGAGTGCTGAGTCAGAGGGATCATATAGCAATTCCACTCGTTCAGGCCATTATGTTCATCTCAAATGAGAAAAAAAAGTCTACATTTTTAAGAATTTATTAGTATCAAGAATACTGTTCCTTTTTTATTAGTGTTTGGGTTTTTAAAAGCATCAATTTTTAAACAGTCATTCCTTTTATTTTACCACTGGGGAAAAAAAAATCACACAGAATCACACAAAATCAAGTTTAGTATGAAGTAATGACTGACCCCAAACCTTGCACTATACAGAGGAAAATTGTGTAGTTAAATAACAGCTGGCAGCTGTGATTTTGAGCCAGAACAACAGCTTTTCTCAGCAACGTGCTGGGAGACATCTCCAAAGTATGTGGGATGGTTTACTGTGCTCAAGGGGAATGGGCTGTGTCACTTCTGTGAGTAGCTGAGAACAGTGAGGGAAGGAGGAAGCAGAAAGACGAGGACAAAAATAAGTACCTGTGCCCTGGCTTGCCTTAGTGTAATCCAGAGAATGTAAATCATCTGCATTGCAGCCATTTTTAGGATTTTTGCCTTCCTCCCACTGCTATGCTGGAGCAGCAGCTTATGCAAGTGTGTCTTAGGTCTGAAAGGAGAGAGGAGTGAGAGCAGGGGCAGCAGTACAGCCAGTCACTAACAAAAGTGTTTCCAAAAGTCCGCATGAAATATTATCTCTCACAGGCAGCTGTTCAATAGCTCATGATGTGTATTAGGACTGCTCTCCTGCCAGCCTACTAGACTGCACAGCACTTTCACCTCAGTTTACTTTATTAGATTGTGAACTCAAAAGCATTATTCTCATTGTTCAGCTGACAGTTTCCCTCAACAGTGACTCCCTGCTGCTCTCATAACTACCATGTGTCCTCACCACCACCCAAGCCGTTGTTTGTCTCAATATATCAAGGAGTCAAGTGCCTGGGAACATATCTGATCCACTATATGCAAGTAAACCAAAGCTTTGTCACGCAAAACAGAGTAGATCACTTCTGGAGACGGCAAAGCCAAATTTGTCACCAGTTTGGTTGGAGTTTCTTTTGTCTGCTTGCCTGGAAAGTTTCTGTTTGGTGACATTGTGACTTGCATGGATTAAAAGCCAAATTAAAAAAAAAATAGATCCTGGATGCCCCAGCTCACTGAGAGCAAGCCCCTTGTACTCCACCACGGCCCCAGCCTGATCATGAGCTGGTACACAAGCACACAACATGCTGAAGAGTGCAAGTCCAGCAGGATCCAAATGGAACCAACATTTGTTAATCTGCTGGGGGTTTAACAAAATAATGAAAAACAAACACATTTTCTGCGTCAGCAAGATGAATATTCAAATAAGTGAAGTTAGCAATAGTTTTCTGCTGTTAAGATGAGTCAGTACAAATGAAAATACAATTAGTCACAATCTTAAATCCCAGTTAGGGCTAAGGGCTTGTTCTGCAACGCTCAATCTGCCATATAACTGGAGTTTAGGGTATGGCTTCAACACATCTCAGAGAAAATTTTATTGCTCTCCCCTTAGTACCGCAAACTCTCCTGTAAGTAGTCTCTTCTTTTACTGGCAGAAATGCAGATTGTTTTCCTCAGATAAATAAAAATGAAGGCAATAATTCCTTGGTGAGCCAAGCTGAAACTCTTCAAATTATTAAATAGTCATTTAGCCAAGGTCCAAGACCACCTGTGAGTCTAGCAGCAGCTCACACATAACATGGAGGAAGGGCGTAGTGCTGGAGATCTGTGACCTCCCCCAATTTTTATCAGTATGGTATAATAGTTACATTTACTGGTAATGGGAAAAATTATTATCCTGTAAAACTCAGACAGCAGCAGCTTCTCTTGCCTGAGGTGCAGCTGCTCACCACCTCAGGGGGTCAGAAAGGAGTCCTTATTTCTGCCACAGCCACAATGAATATGGGGAGACACATACCAGTCTCACCACACAAGCCAAAGCATTAACCAAAAGATGACTATAATGAATGTCAGGAAGATCAAATTAGGGTCAAGATAGCTTGGTGTCCTGCTTGCTTGCTGCTTACTCAGAAATAATTTCCTCTTTATGTGAGTTAACTGCTCAAACGAGGTTTGTAAGAGCCCTTATCTGACTCAGCCTCCAGGCAATGATGTTTGCCTTGCTGGGTCAAATCGTGTAGCCACTGAAAGCAGTGGGAACATTCCTTGTGATTTCAGATGGAGGCAAATCCTGAGTTACCATACACTGTAGTCCGTGTTTCCTATACAATTATTATGTACTAGTTACTCCCCACAAAGTAAAAAAAAACCTGTCCATTAATAAAAATTAAAAAGAACTAAAATTATATCAGTTGCAACAGCTATTTTCTTTGTGAAATTATCTTTTTTTTCTCCTGAAGAGAAATCTACCCATACAACTTACTTTGTCTATCCTTCTAAGTTAAAAGTCACTCTATTTCCCTGTTAAGATTGAGGACAAATATTTGACTAGCTCCTAAGAAAAATGTATCAAGAACTTGGTGATTAAGTATATTAAAGCACATTGATTCAGGATTCCAAAGGGTTTCTGCTCAGTTTTCAAGCCATTTTAGGCTTGTGTTTACCTATGAGTTCCTGGTTTTCCTGACTGAATTTTGAGCCTCTTGAAGAAAGCCAGAAGGAATTCTGTATTTGCCAAGATATATGACATATAGATTTGCTTCCATTTGAAGCTGAATCTCATAGTGTCCCACTTTTCCATCATCTTCAAGGCCTTTTAGATTAATTTAGATTAATTTAGATTTTACTACTCAAAGTCCCTTTTGTGACAGCTTTACTGGCTTTACATAAGAAATACAATGAAGTCGAAAGTCCCCTTAAAACAAGAAGTAACTTGTGCAAAGAACAGTCAGAGCTGTAAAAGTCAATACTAGTGTACTACACAGTTTTTTGTTAATATATGTCTTTTTTGAAAAACAATCTGCTTTTCTTTCTCCATTCCATTACTTTTTTGGGTCCTCCATTAGCCTTCAAATAGTGTCTTATCTAATTTTATGGGACTATGGAATAAGCATCATATGAACTTTTGATTTCATGCTGTTCTCTTCCTCCATCTATGCAATCCATATTTTGTTATTTCGTGATTTAAAAATGCCTTGTTTTTACAGGAGTTGTGCAAGATGGAATCCTTACCTGTGAGGGACTGTAAATGTGGGACCATCCACAGCACAACAGCAGAAAGGAAAGCTGCAAGTGCTGCTGCTGGAAAGTGCAACTTAAATAAGAATTCTTCTTTTCTGGCAGAGTTTTGCATTTCTGCAAAGATGATAGCAGTCCCAACCCAGTTCACCTGGGTTAACAAACCTGCTGTGCCTGGTGGGATTCAGTTCAATGCATATCTAAATACATCTATAAATATAGTTTCTTAATAACTGTTTCTTTACACAGAAACATAAAAAGTGACCACCTATTAGAACCTAAGTTCCTAAAGTATTAATATAGAACAGGTACTATAGAAATCTGCCTTTTTGTTTGGGTTTGTTGGGATTTTTTCCACTCAATGATTAGCTATCACTGCAGGAAAACGCCGATTTCTTTTAGCCTCAGAATTTAATTCTTTATTCACCCTATGTTCCTCAATAAACATGTTCATCTGGAGGGCTAGTTTTATCCAGCTAATACCCAACTGCTGTTGAGTTAATCAAACAGAAACAGCAAGGAGGCAAAGATAGAGAACAGACCTGCCACTTACACACTTTGCAGCCAGTGATGGGCAGGCACCCAGCCTTGCTTCAGATAAACAGCTCAAAAATTAGATCCTTATCCAGACTATGCTTCAATTCCTCTTTCAGGAAAAGAAAAAAAAAAAAAAAAAGGACTGAAAAAGCTTCAGTAATAAGAGTTTAAAGCAGCATTTTCCAAATGTATTAAAAAAATAAAATAAGAGAAAACAAACCTGTCTGTCCTCAACCGAGGATGAAGAGATACAAGAGACACATTTTTACAAGATTCTGCTTTGCCTCTCCCCACCCTCCACTCATTTCTACCCAACTCCCAAGTGATTTTGTTAGAGATAGAACAAGGGGAAATAATGTTTCCATAGAAATGGAGTTTCTGAGGGAAGTGATTACTCACTGACCCAAAACATATCACAAAAGGACTTCTCTGTCCCTGAAATTCAGTCTGACTATGAGCACACTTCTGGAAGACTTGGGGCTTCCCAAGGCTCTGCTGAGACTCACAGGATACAGTGTTCAATCAGCCCTATTCAAACTCAATACAGACCTTTTGCATTTCCTGGCCATCTGATTGTCCACCCTGCTCTGTTTCTAGCACTCTTTAAAGGAGAAATTAAAAGGGTAGCATTTAATTCAACAATTGCTACAATCAGGTGCAGTATAAAGTGTTAACTTCAAACTATGTTGGTGTCACTGTTGTTGAAAGTATCTTCTTCACAAGAATCCTATTTCTAATTGTCTCCCAAATAAGCCTGGAATAAGGCTTCCAAACAGTGAAGTTTCCCCTGAAGCATAAATTCTAACTTTGAGTCATCTCTGGGTAAAGCTAATTCACAGTCAAGTGCAAAATCCATCTGTTCTAATTAGGTGACAGAGTTTGACTCTCCCTGTTTCTCACCCTTTTCTATTCAGTCCTGTGAGAGATGGAATAGACAAATTAGCTCTAGATGTTGGAGACCAGCAAACTGAATAGCTGTTAAAGAAATCAAGCAAGCCTCTTAAAGCAAGATTTTCCTTCCATCAGACAAAATCCTATGCAATGGAGACCTGTTAAATGAATACCTGAGGAAGCTGGTCTGTAGTGCATCCAGCGCAATGGATAACACACTGTTAAATTTATCTATTTTCAGCAAATCAATCCAAAATATATTTCATATAATGTGATAGACTGCTTAAACAAGTATCACTCACTCAAGAGAACTGCTAAAGTATTTTTGTGCAATGTGGATGTGTATTTAACAGATTTATATTTCAGATGTAATTACCCTTCAGAGGTTTACCATGCTTATGGCTTCAAAATCAGGACATAAGACTTCTGACTACTAATAGGGACTTCATTGATGTCTTTTCCAGTGCAGATGAAAAACTTTGTAGTACACTGGTATTGACTTTTACAGCTCTGACTATTCTTTGCACAAGTTACTTCTTGTTTTAAGGGACTTCTGACTTCATGGTATTTCTTATGCAAAGTCAGTAGAGCTGTCACCAAAGGGACTTTGGGTAGTAAAAAGGTTATTTGAAAAAGAAACTAAAACACCACTAAAAAAAAAATTCAATATTTGCTTTCTGAATGAGATTGGGAGAAAACCATGATTTTGTGTGAATGGGACCTCTGGAACCTCATTGAGTTATTAATTTTATAAAATTTGTAAATTGCAAGTTGCCTAAACTCCTCTGGGATGTCCAAAATACTTCAGAACAGTCAGTAATCAATATCTCAGTTCAAATTCCTTCCTCTATGAATTATGTGCATATTTTTTCTAAAGAAAGTTCTTGAAAACAGAGATTCCCTGAACAGGAGCACTGTCAGACTTTCAGGAGGATAAAAATCATATCCTTTCCTAAAAACGCCCCATTGCAGTCATTCATAAAGCAAGTGACTGATATTATTTAATGGACAACTGTAGCATTCATTAGAGATTGCAAATGCCTTTCATATTCATGTTAGTCATTCTCTCTCCTAACCTTAGCAGGATTAATGGATACAGCAGTCTTCAGGAGGTACCTTTCTTCCATACAAACCTTCATATTCTGAAAAAAAAAAAATACAAACCTGATTTAGAGTGGGATTAAAATTTGAGACATTTTCTCATAAAGGAATTTCCTGGAAAAAGAAATAAGGAAAAATCATGTATCTGCTTCCTGGTTGATGACTTTTCCACAGCAAATGAAAGTGGCAGGGCCTGAACATATGGGAAGCCAAAGAATTCTGACCTAAGTTTTTTCCTCTGAAAAAAAAAATTGATTTTAAAAATAGAAGGATTCTCTTTCAGATAGTCACTCCCACAGAAAATCCCTGCTCATTCCATTAAGCACAAGAACCTATCCAGATTCTCTAAAAAGTTGATGTATATCACATTAAAAGTTTCCATGAAGTATTTTGTCCATTTCGTTGCAACACAAAATGTGTTACTGTGTCTGTGTAGTGACTAGCAGCACTTTCTTGTCTTAGAAGGGAAATGCAGTGGAAAAGAGAATTCCCAGTAAAATGACTTCAGGAACTACTGATACTACAAGGCAATATTTCCTAGATGTACTGACATAAAATACAGTAGAAGTGTGAAGCTTCCACTTTCAGAAATGTCAGGACTTTTTCCCTCACAAAATGTTGACATTTCAGCAAAACATATATGATTTTCTAGTGAGTTTTTGCATTTCACTTGAAAAATAAAATGAGTAGGATGAGTGTTTCCAGACAAGTTTTGTTAAGGAGTGAAAATGGTTGGCAGAAGTTCAATTCTAGGACCGTTGCCTGTCGTTTTGGGACACACATCTACCACTACAGAAGCAGACATTCTCCAGATCTGATCTGAGAAAGCAGTAAAAGCTCATCACAGTGAAAATAGTCTGACTTTGTTCCCAAAGAGAGAAAACAGAGATTCACCAAGCTGTATACCACCTGGAATGGCTTTGCAGGTCAAACTTCAAATATATTCTATAAGGGGAAGAGTTTATTTTCTTTTTGCTTCCATGAAGCTCCTTATTAAAACAAGCTCAGTCTGTGGGATTTACTGCATCTATAACTGTTGACAGAGTCAACACAAAGCTACTTGTGTGTTGTAAGGCTGTTAGATATGCTCTTAGATGAAGGTAAGAAGAAGACGTAACCTGTGCAATAGATTTCTTCACCCAGATGATGACATTTCATTTTTCTCCATCTGGAGATAGAAAGAACACACCAAGGATCTTAGGAAACAGCTCTGTGAGATAAGATATAAAGGTCCTTTTGCCAGCTTAAGCCAATACAAGGTGCAGTGAGATTTTCCAGCTGGAATTTGCTTCTTCTGCCTCTTACATGTGCACTTATGGCCAACGTGTGAATTTGTCATCAGGCTCTAACAAATTGCTGTTTGTTTTGCAGACTGCCTATGTCATCCCCAGCAGAAGCAAGCAGAGTGCAGAGCAAGAGGCATTGCAGCTGGTGCAGCAGCCCCCACTGACAGACATGAGCCAACTGCGGGGATTTAGCATTCCCCTGCTCCCCACACAGGCTGATCCTGCAGCACAAACTTGCAGCCTGGTCTCTTCACACTGTTTTGCCAAGTATGTGCTCTGTAACCCCAGCTGCAGCAGACATTCCCTGTTCATGGCCACAATTGCTCAGTGCTAGCAGAGGGCCAGGCCGCACACCCAGAGGTAACCCAAGACTGCAAAGACCCTCTCAGGTAAAATCATCCTGATATGAGACAGAACTGTGCTCCTGTCCTTGCACACACGCAATCAGTGCCAATTATTCATTTCTTCATGAGGCAGTATTAAGAGATTGTGTTACACATGTTGCAAGGATATTGTCATTCTTTCAGTTTCTCAGTCTACAACAGGAGTAATCTCCATAGAGTAGCAAATGATGATAGATGAGTAACCTAAACCAGAAGACTTCTATATTGTTCCATGATCACCGGGAGGATTTTCCCTAGCCTTAAGAGCATAGTTCTAAGCAATTTTTTTCTGTTTCACAAAAAAATATATGTATGTTTGTCACTTATTCATTTCAGGAGGATCACCAAAAAGAGGAATTCTTTCTGTCTTTTACTGCTTACCATTCATCTGTAGTCAGCAGCCCCATATAGACTAAACATCAAGAGATCATATCTGACACACCAAGAATAAAGTAAGTGATGTTTTACCATCTCTTTCACAGTCAGAACTGCAAAGCAAGCACTTATGTAACTAGGCCATAGGTGGAAACACTCTGAAAATATCCTCCTTATAAATAAATAAATAAATCAATCAATAAATAAATATTTCTAATGCTAAAATCATTGGAAAAAAAAATTAAAATTCCACGGTGTGAGTTTCCTGGTGCTCAGTACAAGCTGAAATTAGAGGATAACCCCAAAAGCACAAATATACCTTTACTAAGTCAGACTCTGAATGACAAAGTAGAGGAAGAAATAATTTTCTGCTGCAAAATAAAATGTCCCATACGTTGCCTTTGAAAATAAGTTTTTATGAAACACAATTATATGGCAGATAGTTGCAATGATTTCCATAGTGATCATGAAAGCAAAGAAACAGTTCTGTAAAACTTAAATTAAAGTCTCGCATGCATCCCTGAAAACAGCTCTCCTCTTTAGGTGCCTCTCTGCCTTCTTTCCCCAGCCCTTAGGACAGAGAGGAGGCCTCAGCTCAGGTTTTTGTGTCACCAGGCAATGAAAATCTACAGTAGAGATGGGAATTCTGAATCTCAGCTCTCTAAAATCTTTCTGCAAAATGCATCTAGAGGCAAACTCAACAATGTGAAAATTCTTCCTGGCAGTCTTTGTCCTGAAAAATTTCCAGGCAGATACAAGAAGAAGTAAAGAAATCTTATCTGAGCACCTAAAAATTACCTTCGAAAAATACGAGGTACATGAGCACCTTTCTTCTGGCTGTCCACAGGCGCCTGTGACTCCCTCAGAGTTGCAATTCATCGTTATCAGAGATCTAAGCAACAACCAGACCCAAGCAGACCCTCCGTGCAGGAGTAACCTGCATTTTATGATTGAAGAGTGGACAAAACATGATGCATGGCTTATGCACTCCTCAGTGAATTCAGACTGTAGCCATCAGTTTTATTCTCCTGGGGAGATCCCACTCTAGAGGAAGGGAGAAGGGAAATATCAGGCTGCCAGGAAAATATCTCCTGTAACTCCTGAGAAAAAACTAACTCCTGAAACTCACAGAGGTGTAATCAAGTTCTGTCATTTGCCTTTAATGTTGTTGTTTTTCTCCCTTAATCTGCATCTTTAGGGCACTTTTTTTATCATTTCAAGTGGGCAGAACTTGCCTTGAGACATGATCTGTTCCAAGTTTCTGGGTTTTGGGATAAGAAGGAGCAGAAATGAAGAATTTAGGTCACTGGCTACTATTGGTTACATCTTCCCACTGAAAGCCAGAGGAACTTTGCCTGGACACAGGACTGAAGGTATATCTGAAGTATATCTGAATCCATACTATGTGGGTTAAGAGGTAGGATTACCTCAGATGAGAGTTTGCATACTGACCAGCTGCCATGGCAGCCAAAGGACACTGTTGCAGCCAGCAGTGTGAACCCCTTTGCGTGCAGGGGAGATAGGAGGGCTTAAAATTAATTTCCATTAAAGCCAGGGCAGCCTTTTACCTTGGTCAGGAGATAGACAGCAAGAATCTGGGTGATCTTCCTTAACCATTAGGTTTTTTCCATCTTGCATTTTATCAGTGCTCCAAATGAAGGAGAAAGATTTCTGCCTTAAGGCTCCTTCCTGAGATACACTAAATGAATCATGATTTTATGCAAGAAAAATTATCTCTTGACAGGAATAAAGAAACAGGGAATTTCAGAGATTCGATATATGGACTTCATGACTCTTTAAATAAAATAAAATAAAAATCCAGACAGCACATTCTGTCTTGGGTCATTTAAAATCAGTGCCATTTTTGTACTCACCTGTGTACCCTGCCCTGAATTCACAGCTTCTGTCATGACTCTTTGTTCTTAAATCTCTGTGAAGCATTGCAAAAATGGAAGCTATTCTACTTCTCCACCCTCACTGACTTCAGGTTTATTCTCCTTCCCCCACTATTACTTCTCTTTGTTTTTTTTTTAGTCCACTCCTCTTTTCTGTCCTCTTCAGCTGCCCACTCCTCCCCAGTCACTTTTAGCCCAGTCCACTGTTCCTCTCAGCACTTCATTCTTGCATCACTTGTCTCTGTTTTCCTGTCTTATGCTTCATGTCTCTCATTTGTGCTTTCTTGCTCCACAACAGCAGTTTTACCTGCTGCATCTGACCATTAGCTCACACTGAATTATATTTCACATTGAGAGTAGAGCAGTGTTACATCTCACAGAAACCCAAGGACCTCAGCTGCACATACAGGCTTGAACTGTTCATGCACACTTTTTTGTGTGTGCATTGTACATGGGAAATAAGCTAAAAAGTAGTAATTTTAAGTGTTCATTAAATTCAGATGTTTTTCCACCAGGTTGGACCTTAACAAAGCATAATTTGTGGTAATGATAGTACTGCTGATTGGGCATTTTGTAGGGAAACTGCTTTTCTAAATAATGGTCATTCATCAGAATCTTTCTGCAGCAATGCTGAATATTGAAAATACTGGAAAGGGGGCATTTCCAAGGTGAAAAAGAGAAAAATCTTCATAGATTGTTGGTTAAGACAACTGTCCTCTCATTTCCCTCATCCAGACTGAGCTCTTGTCTGGCTGCTTAAAACAAGTCATTTGCATCCTCCTACTCACCATATCAGGAGGAGCTTGAATCTTCATTTCCCACCTTCATTTCTGACATTCAGGTATGCCCAGGTAAAAGTGCTTGCTTATACCATCTTACTTCTGAAGCTTCAAAGAACATCCACTTCAGGTGGGTGTGGGAAGAGTAAACTAAGAAAAAGTGACAGATAATTTATAGTCGTATTTGGGAAAATTTCAGGATAAATATAGCAGAAAGACCTGTACTGGTATCTTCTGAACTGTCAGTGCGCATGAAGTTGCACGTTATTCACCACTTGCTCAAATTTTGAGCTGTTCCTGTTTCAAACTGTATGATCATATGGTCACATCTTTGTCATGAGAGGAAATACTCTCAAGACATGTTTCTTTTGTTCTCTGGTTTGTCTTGGCAGGAGTACAAAAACCACCTCATTAAAAATATTTTGCTTATTCACATTTTGCATTGAAAGTATTTCTTTGGAGCTTTCTCTATCACAGGAATGGATGCATGCAAGTTAACACCTCATGTTGGCTAGAAGAACATGACAAAACAAATTAATCTTTTCTAATGACTAAGATGCCTGACCTTGTGACTGTAGTACTGCCAGGAGTGTGTATGGTTTCTGAAGATACTTTTTCTCATCTTTTCAGTGGAGTGCTGTGGCAGAGGCCAGAAGGAACAATCCAAAGGAGGAAGCTCTCTGTTTACCTATCATCATGAAAGAACAGGGAATCATAGGCTTTCCCACACTATTTTTTAACCCTTCCCTTAAAGGATCACCTCTAGATGCTGGGGGTCTGTTCAGTCTCTGTGCCTGTTGAATTCATGACCTCTCTGCTGAAACAATATTTTGGATATACTTCCTCTAGCAAGATACACGCATGGATCAGACTCCTCCCTCACTTCTCCAGCTTCAGGTGAGTTATAGCCAGTAAGTTTTTGTTCCTCAATAGTGAGACAAAATGTCAACAGCAAAAGATTTGAGACTCACTGAACAAGTCCTGGTGCTGTGAGTACTGCCTGTGAAGGGCTGCACTACTCAAGTGTTCCCTGGCCTCAGTAAGAAAGGACTGGGTTACTGAACAGTGGAGTCAGGTTTGAAAATCAAAGGTGTCTGTTGGAGCTGAGGTTACACAGAATACTTACTTCTGCAGCTCTCTTGTAGCATCAGGCTCCATCTCAGGGTTTGAAAATGTCATGAAATCCTTCCTGAGAAGACCCACTAGTTATAATTTACACATTTTTAACTGACAAATATCCTCTCAATTCCTATTCAGACAAGATTTTAGTTGTTTATTTGCTGTCCCTTATTGAGTGGTGTGCTGGTTTAGGTTGGGGTAAAGTTAATTTTCTTCACAGTGTTTAGTATGGGTTATGTTTTGGATGTGTCATGGAGTTTGAAAAGTGTGTTGTGGAGTCTTAAATTCAGCAAAAAACAAAGACCACGACCAGCAAATGATGTCATTTCCCATCCTCATACTAAAATTCTGCAAATGGCATGCTGTGCATTATCTGGGAAAGGCTGTGAACATTTTTTTTTCTGACTGACATTTGACCAACATCTTAATTCTGCCGATCCCACTTCTTTTTATTCAGCAATAAAATACACTCAGTATTTTTGCTTAGCAGGAATATATTCTGGAAAATTCTAACAAAATTTTATAAAACAATTGTCCAAAAGTGCCATACGTTCCCTATACTTCTTTCCAAAAAATTGCAGGGAAATTATGACATTTCCTTTGCCACTGCCCTTGATTCAAATTTTGCACCACTAGACATAAGTACCATTGTGCTAACTTCATTTTATACTTGCCAAGATTTTGGCCAAACATGTAAGAAATTTTTATAGTCTTGATCAAACCTTCTGCTGTTGTTAGAGAAAAGGTGGGTGCCAAGAGGATGGTGCCGGATTCTTTTCAGTGGTGCTCAGTGACAGGAGAAGGAGTGATTGCCACAAACTGAAGCACAAGAAGTTCCATCTCAACATGAGAAAAAAGTTTTTTATGTTGAGGGTGGCAGAGTACCGGGACAGGATCTCCAGAAAGGTTGTGGATTTTCCCACTCTGGAAACTTCCAAACCCAACTGGATGCATTCCTGTGTCACCTCCTCTAGGTGTCCCTGCTTAGAAGGGGAGCTGGACTAGATGATCTCCATTCTGTGAAATATATTTTTCTGCATAGGGACGTTATTATGGTATGCAAAAATAGCCTTTCTTGTTATTCAGTACAGAAGGAGTTAAACCAGGACAAAAATGTACTCTGAACCTGAGAAGTACTTTTGGAGACACTACTTTGGAAAGGGTAAATCTTGCTTGGTTTTTGTTTAAACTAAAACCAGTATTGTACTGACATGTCTGGATTAGGTTTTCAATGCATTTTTCCAACCTGTTGGACACTTTCCACAAATTATAAAAAGACACCACAGACAGAAGTGAAGAGAAAGAGAATGTTACTTTTGTGCAAAAATTTCTCCCCAGGGGTATATAAAGAAGGACCATATACATTTTTGTGTAAAGATACAGGACAAATTTACTACAACAGAGAGAAGTAGTAAAAGCAAATTTATTATCATTTTTATCATTCCTGGCAGTTTTTCCATCAGACAGCCCAGGTCCATGAACTGTTTTAGGCTTTTCTGTAGCTCAGAGTTTCCATGCCCGAGCAAATTTGGGACCTGAAATTCACTGCTCCTGTCAAAGTGGTATAAAAGAATGGGCCACCTCTTCTAGCACACACTGTGTTCCTGCACACCAAATCATAGCAAGAGAGGATCTGAGGGAGGGTTGTTTTTTCCAGAAGTAAAATAAATTTCTTTTCTTGAAGAGTTTAACTGCAAAACTAGATAGTTTAGCATGGGGTGTTGTTTTGTTGGTTTGGGTTTTTAAAATTGCTAATTGCCTTTTTTTTTTTTAGATTTAAGATTTTTTCCTTGTCTGTTAACTCTGGATCATTTTTATTCAGTGCCACTGACATAACAGCTCAGTATCTGAGGACAGGTACTGGAAGATAACAGCAGCTTCACAAAAAGCAGAATCCTCTGAGTCAATCATTGTTCCAGAAGCAACAAGCCCAGTGATTCATACTGTTGTCACACAGTATTTCTGCATCATTTTCTTCACCCTTGAAATAAGCCTGTCACCCGATCTCTAAGAGCTGAAGAAATATATTCTGTCTCTGGAATGAGAAAAAAAAAATCAGAAAAAAATTAGTATTCTTCCACTGCAATTGTTATTTATCATCTTATCTGCAGGAGTTTCTGATATATTCTTTGTGGGCCTAATGGAAAGCATGTAACACTGAGTATAGCAGCTCATACCACTGCAGTTGTAATGCAGTTCAGGAGTAAGGAGATTCAATAAAGACATAAAATACATCAATATTAGAAAATAGTATCTTTCTGAAAACAGAGCTGTTTCTGTAACAGATCAGAAGATTGAGTCTCCTTTCCTATTGAATGATCATAGTGACCAATTTCTGCCCTTTTATAAGGGCAGTATAAGATTTGGCTTCTCTCTACCATTAAGAAACATCATTCATTTGAGCTTTGATGTTTCATACCCCCCATGGTCCCTGGGGAATGATGCAGTAGGTTTATTCCAATGACTTTCCTTCCCAGAGCCACAGGCAATGAACATTGTCACCTGTGACTTTGGTCACCCCATATAGAAATTCTGGAGGTGATACAAAAGGATCCAAGAGTTTCAGTTGCTACATCCTTTCCAAATTGTTGTAATTAAAAAAAAAGAAAAAAAATCCTCTTTCTGCCTTTTGTGGTTATGTCATATTTTAACAGCTCACACTTGGTACTCAGATCCCAGATTCCATTCACAGCTAAAAACTGACTTGTGAGGTGAAGCTTTTAAAAGGTGAGCTATAAAACAAGTGTGTCTAGAAGGAAGGGAATGTTCTTAATTAAATATAACTAACTAAATTTATAACTCAAGTCCGACAATTCCAGGATTTACCCAAAACTCCTAAGCAGTCCCTTTCAGTTGGCTCCAATAATCTTTGGGTATGTCTACTTAAAAAATTTATTGAAGCAAGTTTCAATACCACATTCTCCAGTTCTTTTGCAAAGAGGAAATAGACAGAAGGGAATTGCTTCTGACTTGAATCTTCACCAACGCTGTCTATCTTTTGGTGGCCTGTGAATACAACCATAATATTACATCTGTGTTTTCAAGTTCTCTCTGAATTCAGAAACTTATATTTCTACAATCTTCTAAATGATCAAGAAGTAGGTAAACTCTTCTCTTGCTAAAAAAACTCTGCTAGAGTTCACTGAATAACACAAGTAAGTGCACTTAAAGACATGACTGTACCTTCTTCATCCAGCAAACAGAGATGATGCTGTCTGGAAAATAAAAAAAAAAAAAAAAATATCAGAGATGCCTGGATATTATGGTATTTTGATTCTAGCAACCAAAACATTAAGATCACAGAGATCTTCTGGATTCAAAGCAGTCATCAGCTTCAGAAAGCATTTGGCTTTTCTGACAGTGGTGCAAATACCTTTCCCTGAGGGTGAAAGTGAAGACACAGTGCAGTACCTATCTGAAGTGTGATACTTGCCTGTAACAAACTGGACTCCTCCACTCATTTCCCTGCACTTGATAAGCAACCCGCATGAAATTTTGGGGCAATAAAGCACTCCCTATACATGAGGTACTGCCTGAAAATTTTCATGCACATTTTATTTCTCCTTTGGAAGACAAACTTTTTTAATAATTACCATGTCAGTGGAGGAGAAAATAAAATCAAATAAGCAACAATGTCTGAGTTAAGTGTCAAGAAAGTGCACGAGTAAACTGATGAGTTTCTTTTGCATTTATCACCATGATTACATGCCAATTTATGCACTGGATATGCAAATAATTTTACTACTAATAATAAAATACCAGTGATTTCATGAGAACACTTGTAAGGCCTTTAGAAGAACTTAAAAACTGGATCAAATTCAAACAAGAGAGAAAATTGCCAAATTTAAAAGATTTTTGCAGGCAAATCATGCATGAAAAGAAAGAAATCCCCCCTTCAACTTGATGAAAACATTCAAGGAGAATCCTCATTCTTCTAACTAATTGCTATTTTTGTCAGAAATGTAAACGTCTGCCACGGCACATCATAAATTACTGATAACATATCACCAGTGAACATTTGTAAGTGAGATAAATGCAGAAAGTATTTATACTGTTTCCAGACCAATTAACACTCTGCCACCCTTCACCACCCAAGTTTGCTGGTATTTAAGTTATTGACAAACTGAAGCTGCTTGTCCTTTAATAATCTTTGCTGTTGTGAGGTAATATTATCCCAGATGCACTGCAGAATTCCAAATCCAAGTGAGTTATGAAATTCTTCCCCAGCTCCCTCAAAAGGGGCCCTTGTTGATTTCTCAAGTACTCCAGCAGCCAGAGCCTACAGTTGCTCTATGGAAAGATGTGACTCATGCCCAATTCATTCATTTTAAATTCTCTCCAGCTCAATAACTTCTGGCAGTCATTTCAGCCCATTCTTTGGGTGTCAGGAACACCGGCTGTTTTAGCTGGAAGTTCTGTCTGGCTTGTTAAATGGAGGAGCTGGATTATCATTGCATTCCTATCAATCAGATGCTATTTACCAAAGATTACAGATGAGACAAAAAAGAAGAGTGGGCATATTTATTTAATATTGTAAAGCAATACACTGTCTTTACTTATGTGATGACTGACTGTTCAGTTATTATACCATAATTTACTGGACACTAAGGAATTTCTAAACTATTCTAACCTAAGGTCACTCAAATCAATCCTTGAACCTGTATTCCAAGAACTCCCCCTCCTCTAGTGTACTCAGACAACCCATCGACTGACATTGTATGAGACTGATTTTTGGAAAGGTAAGTCTGTGTCCTCCAGCAACCACACTGCTTCTAACAGCTTCCTTAATGTACACACGGCTTCCCCTGAGAAATGCCAGGCAATGAACAGCTCCTTTGTTAATGTTTGAGCACAGCTGACCTTTGGCTTGGGAAGAATTGAATCTATGCCCACAAAATGCAGATTGGACTGTCTTAAACAGATAAAGACGGTGCAGATCAGACAGGAACTGAAAATGGAGTAAGGCGGTTTTTCTGCTATCTCCACTAAGATCCTGTGCTACCAGCCTGGAAAACTGCTCTCTGGTCGAAGGGACGTGAGCAACAGACATCTGAGGATGGGAAGACACCTAAATGGAGAGGGGAAGGCAAGTCAGAGCTACTAGAGGTCTGATGGGCTCCCACTAAGGTAATATTTCTATTTTGTTCACAATACATGTGGAACTGATTCAAAACCAATCTATTTCCATCATATACTGCAGCAAAATGTTACAATTCACAACTGTATTCTAGACAGAGAAAAATAGTAAGATAGGATTATCCAAATGGCATGCCTTTAAATTTTCACAGCCTTTGAGAGAGCGTGTCCTAAAGTGACTTCTCAGATCCAGAGGCAGGGAATGTTTTGACACTAATTTGGATTTACTAATAACAACATTACTAAGGCTGTGGGAAACAAATACATAAACTTCAATTTTATAGTGCTTTTGGTTTTCCAATGTCTCTGTTCATCAGTCTTCTGAAAATTTTGATTTCACAAGCAAACATCAAGCTCAAGACAATCTCCCACACTCAAAATGCAAGACATCTTTTTAGTGTTTTCCGCAAGATCTGCACATTTTACATTAAAAAATATTGCTATTGGATATACAGAAAGAGCATTGAGGAGCCCTGTCCACCTTTTTAATACTTTTTTGCAAAAATTGCAATACACTCTAACCACTTAGGATTCTTCTGAAACCCTACACAGCTGGAAGAACACATGTATGACCTGCAGTCATACTTCGTAGCCATCTGTCTGAATAGGACTTTGACATTTCGTCAAATACTGGGGTTTTTTAAAACTATTTATATATGGCAATATTTGGAAATGGCTATTTAAAGTTGGTTCAAGTGAGAGCAGAACTTGAAAAAAACTTAGCAAAACTTTTTCAAATTTTCCATTCAGCCCTCTCAGTGCCTTCTGGCTTAGATTCATCACAGCTACCTTTAGCCAACCAGAAATGTAATGTTCGGCCTAAGTTAGAAATCTTTTCTCACTTTTTTTGGTCAGCAAAAATATTTAGTTTCTCTACCCTAGGCCTAGAATTCAATTCCAGATTTTGTATTTTTCCAGAGACAATACAATCAGAGGGTCTTTCCAGTCAGTCACAAGGCACTTATGATTCAAAATTCCAATAAAAATAAATGTGAACTGAGGTTCACCTCCTTTTATTGGTAAAGAGAGTCGGGCATTTAAAGACCAGCGATCTTTTTAAAATATTCCCTTTTTACTAACTGTAGCTTTCACATTATGGTATCAAAAACTGCATTGCTAAATTTTTTTTAAAGAAAAAAATGCATTCTTTTAAAAGGTACTATTAAAAGATACCAAACAATGCACTTACATATTGCCCTGGCTCTGGGTACAACTCAGCAACGCTATGTAGAAACATCAACATCCCAGTCATGCTGTTGTCCGCATCTTTACCCATTCCAGCCAAAACAAAGTTTCTTACCTGTCCAGGAGTCACTAGGGATCAGCAATGTGCAGTCAATAAGTCACACTGAATAGTTTTTACTATAAAGCACTGGCTTCCTTTTTTGATTGTTTTTTACACATACATGCCATTGATTGATCTGGCACTACTTAGATTACTGTGTAGAGTTTTCCTTGGTATTAGACAGATGTTAATACTGCCTATAATGAGTGCATTACTGTTTAGGAAATCTTAGTCTGTGGGCTGATTTCAATTCCTCCTGCTTTTGATTTTCCTCCTTTTAGAAGAAAACTGGGTAGGCATTTTGGGCATGGGTGTGTTAGAAAAGTCAGGGAAGAAAAATCAGTAGTGAGTGTTTATTGTTCTATCTGTACTTTCTCAAGGATGAACTCCAATAGATTGTTTGGAGGAAGGTTAATGAATTTAGATCATGGTTTACAACAGCTGTCAGCATACGGGGAGAGACTGGGGGGAGCAATCTGCCCGAGGTGAGGAGAGGCTCTTAGAGTAGCAGGAAAGCACATGCTGAGAATTCTTCTTTTTTGACAGGTCAAGTAAAGTGCAATTTATGAGATCAATAAACAGACTTGCCATTATTATGGATTAACCCAACTTAGCTTCATCTAAAGACCTCTGCATTGCTGGAGAAAATATGTATGATTCTGGGACCTTCTGAAATAGGCAGGTTTTGGTGGAATCTGCAGGGAAAACAGGAAAAAAGGGAGACAGAGAATCACCACAGAAATTCAGCTTTTCCTACCCTCTATTTCATCATATTATTCCTATACATAAGTCTTATTTTGAAGGTTCACCTTTTCTCCAGTACTAATGTCATTCATCACAAAAGATCCAAAGGAACAAAAATAATTTAAGATTTGGTTTTCTTTATCCTTAGAGAAATTTTCCTCACAAACTCTCTATTAAGCTTTCTTCCATCTAACAGTTGTCCATCTATGTCAGTCTGTTTAGCTCTCCACTAAAAAAATGAAACAGGTGAAGGCCTCATGTATCTTCATTTTTTATGGTTCTGTGCTCTTCTGCAAGTCTCCTGTTGTCTGGCTGGGACATGTCCTGTCAGAGATGAAATCATGGTTCTTGGCAAGTTTAGGATGGTAGTACAGAAATAATGGATCTGGAGCAATAGCAGTGTTCAGCAGCCAAATGATGAACACATAGTAAATTCCACAATTATATGTGAGAGCATGATGTTAAAGTTCACAGGAGGAGAGAGGTTATCTTCATTGAGAAGTAGCATATAAGAGTGCTGAAACCACTTACCCCAAAAATTATGAAGTTCCAAAAATGTGTTATCTTTTGCTCTGTATTTGTGAAACACTAAGATTACACAGCATCAGCCCTGATTGAAGTTTCTAAGAACTACAGTAATATAAATAATAAAGAATTTTATTTCTTAATTTATTAGATGATATGATGAAAAAATGATGCTACCTTGCTTGAAGACAAGCAAAACAATTTAGATTTGGAGGATATTATCAGCACAAAAAGAATAAAACAAAAATGACAGCTCTTGCATCAGACCAGAAAGTAAACTATCATTTCTTCTAATTTTGTTGCTAGGTAGGACAAGACATGAACCTCATGACAGTGATTTAAAATGTGAAAGTGAAGATTTTGGTTGCAACAAAAAAGCCTTCCTAAAAAAAAAAAAAACACACAAAAACAAACAAACAAACAAACCAAAACAAAACAAAAAACAACCACACACCAAGAAAACCAAACACAGATCTAAATCTCTACATACACATATTTAATTCCATGCTTCAAGATTCTTGTCGGGGTGTATTTATGGGGAAAATTCTACTACCTGAAAAATAAAAGACAGAGAAAATTCATAAATATCAGTAAATATTTTTATAGCTATTTTAAGTAGCTATTCTCTTCTGCTGAAATGTTAATTATTTGATTAAGAAAAAAGGAAAGTAGTAATTAATTTAATGAAATAAATTTCATTTTCAAAAAAAGTCAGGATCACACATACCATCTGTCTTATCTTATTCAGGTATACTATTCATTCACTATTATCCAAATTTGTCTGAGCTGTCAGATGCCACCATAATCTCAGAATAATGATGAATATATGAGTACTCCTGTACATTTGCATACTTTCACAAGTGTCAATACAATTACTGTGGCCTATGTGGCCCTTTATTTTTGGACCTTCTCCTTGAGGACTGAAACAGACCAAACACCTAGAAAAGAAAATATGCAAGTTTAAAGAGTCCCATGGTTTTAAGATGTAGTATTTCCTTGCTACTTTTACAATTGTAGGCACATAGGCTACTACAGCCATCACAGGATGAAGAAACAGGGTTTCCAAGCTTACAGCCAGGTGTCGTACTTCTACCCGTCTTATACTCACAGACCCAAGGCTCCAACCTTCAAACGTTCATCATTCATGTCTGGAAATTTGAGAAGTGATTTCTCTGGTCTAGTGCATTATTCATATGTCTTACATTTTCCCCCAGAAAGCTTCTAGTCCACAAGATATTGAAGACTTTTCACACTTCAATGGCCTACCTTTTCTTCTTTAGCTCTCCATCAGAACCCAATCTTTTTCCTCTACAGACTCACTCCCATCCACAAAATCCCAGTTTTCATCATCTGAATAGGATAAATTTTGGACAAGACTGAACAGAGGAGACTCAGATATGTTTCTGTCCCCAGGGCAGGTACCATTCAACACAGTTTAGACAGCTCTCCAGTGCTGGAGGTGCGATGACAGATTTGAGACAGAATATCTCAGTACTGTTGTCATGTACTGTAGTGATGGTACAGTGACATAAATTTGAGTATAAGCTGGCCACTAGACACCAGACCCAGTGGTTAGCACACCCTTGTTTTAGTGATATGATCTCCTACACAGTGCACCATATTCTCTATGTGGTGTTACATGCTTTGCAAAAGCTGGTTTGCAAACACAGCAGTCAGTGATATTAATCATTTCATTTTCCTACAGTCCAAGTTGTGATTTGTGTTACACCACTTGGTGTATACCATAATGCATTCAGAACAAAAGTATACTTGCACACATATTAAATTATCTCTTTTTTCAGCACAAAATGAATTGTCGTAATACAGAGCTCAGCAGGGCCGTAAAAGCCACCTGAGAACTAATGCAAGAATTTCCTGTCCTTAGTTCCAGATCACTACACCTGCTGCAACTATCCCAGTGAGATAATCACTGTGAGCCAGATCCTGTATCATGCACAGTTTAGAAGCTTTCTGTAAAGCAGGGTGGGGGAAGGGGGGCAGAGTGAGATGAGCTCTATTCTACAAAAAACTTTTCAAGAAAAAAATTATTAGGAGTAGTGCAATAAGAAAAAATATATAATTGCAAGTAGCACTGGTCTCAAAATTCATGAGAACTTATATATATTGCTGTTTAAACTAGGTTTAAAATGTATTTCCTATATATTCCATATCCTGTGTCTCTCGATAAGCTCAAGTGTGGTTGCAGCAAGGTGCACTGCCATCTTATAAAAGGGAAACAATGTAAGAAAGAAGCTGTAGTGCTTTTTTTTTTTTTTTTTTAATAATGAAAGCTAAATAATACATTACCTGTGCTGGTACACTGTATCTTTCTGTGATTTTTGTGGATTATTTTCCCTGAATTTTCTAGGGAGTGATTTTTAAATTTGAGTCACTTGCAAATCACATTGTTTCAAGTGAGGAAATATATCTCAATTATTGAGTGTTTTCCCAGATGGTAGATAGTGTTGCTCTGTTACTCATGCACGTGTGTTACAACAAGTTTTTGTCTGAGGCAAGGGCTGCTGACGTGTGTTGTTCTTCACGGTATAAAGCCAAAATTCTTCAATGAATGATCTTATAACACAATTTGAAGGGCTAATGAATGTGAGGAGACAGTCAGTTGTGTGAGAAGAATTGGACTATCCTCCATCTAAATATGCAGCACTACCTGTCTAATAGGTTCTTACCTTGCCTATTTAAGCTGTTACTTCAAACTAACATCCAAAAATCATTTCAGTGTATGTACTTTCAACAGCTTTGGATTTTGGAGCTGTGAAAGAATGAGAGAGAGAACTTGTGGAATCTCAAGGCATGCAGGAACCCCATCAGAACTAAAATTTGCTGGTGAAATGTAGTCTTTGAAGCACTTAGATGACAACTAACATGAACAGCTACTCCCCACAGACTGCTGTGGTATTAAAACAGCCACCATGAGAAGGGTCCTGCTGTGTGTAGTTAAATAGCAATAAGGTCTTGTCGTGGGTTTGCTGACCAGCCCTCCTGGGGCTGAAAATAGTTTTTCCAGGTGGATTTCCAGAGCAAAGCCAATCAAAAGTTTTAGTAACGCCTCTGCCAATTACATATTTAAGAAAACGGAAGAGAAGGGTTGTGAGAGAGAAGAGAAGCCCAAAGTGGGGGCTACTTTTCCCCCCTTGTCTCTTTCTCTTCCTTCAGCAGGGAAAAGACTGAAAACTAAAAAACCCCTGCTGTCTGTAGGAGATTGTTGGGGTGCAGCTCATGAAGGAGCCCACTCCAAAGCAGAGGAGCGCATTAGAGGAGTGCATTAAGAAGATGTGACTCCATGGGAGGCCTAAGATGAAGCAGAGTCCTGCTGGAGACCTGTGGCCCATGGAGAGAGAGACCTACGCTGGAGCGAGTTGGCTCGGGTAGGATCTTGTGATTCCAGTGAGGGATCCATGCTGGTGCAGCTGAACTTGTGACCCTGAGGGACAGCAGAAAAGGGAAGAACTGTTGCCCAAAGATGGACTCACACTAGAGAGGTCCATCAAGGACTGTCTCTCGTGAGAGGGACCCCACAGGAAACAGAGGTGGACTCAAAAGCCATTAACCCTTGTGACCCTATGGGAAAACCATGGTAAGGTAAATGTCCCTTTTCAGTCCATGGAAGACCCCACAGGACCTGGGTAACCCCCAGCCTCCGGTCTTAGCCCAGGAGGGGGTACGCCCAGCCCTGAGGCCAATATAGAAAAGAGAGAGAGAGAGAAAAACAGTTCCAGCTGTGACGAATCAAAGCTGTTGTCCTAGAGATAATAGAAGAGGAACTTTCAAGTGCTGCAAAATTATTTAGAAGATCTGTAGCTCTGGAAATGGAAAAGAAACTGCTTCTCCTCCTGAACTGATACAAGGGGGAAGAGGTATTTCTGTAAATACATAGCACTTTTGCCTAGTTAGAATGGTTGTATATATAGTTCTTTAGTTTTTATCTTGCTAGTAATAAATCTTAATATTACTCTCCCCACATCAGATCTCTTTTGTCTGCATAAACCTTCTCTCAACTTATAGCAATTGTGTGGAGGGTGAGAGGAAACCAGCCCAGAACAAACCCACAACAGGTCTGATAGTTAGAATGCCAAAGACTCATTCCACTTTTTTCCACTACTGTTTTACTCAACATTTTCAAAATTAAATGGTTTAGCTTCAAAATTTGAAAAGATTTTCCATTTCAGAATTAAACTGTATTTTTAAAGGGGTCAAAAAAGCATGGGGAAATAAAGTCAGTGGTTCCTTTAATGCAAAACACTTTATCTTTAGTTTGATGTTATTTCATTTTGTTGAGAAGATTTGTAAAGATTTTTTTATCCAAACAAAAAAATCAGTTACCAATGAATATAAATAAAAATTGAACAAGGATTAATTATTGCAAGTAAGCAATGATCTTTCTAAGTTAAAGAATAAAGTAAAAATAAATAGTTCCCAAAGTTTGTTACAAAATCCATACTTAAAACTACAGCTGCAAATAAAATTTCATAAATTTAGGTAGATAAAGGAAGACTGCCTTTATTGTTCTACTTATATGCGCTCCTAGAAGCTAGTATGAATAAAGTGTCCGATCTCATGGATCTGTTTTTCCATGATTATTGCACTTTAGAACTTCAGAAAGCCTGCTTCTGAAGTCCATTTCACCATGCATAGTCTAAGATGTATGAGAGTAAAAATAAAAAAGGCGGAGTTCCTCACCAACAGGGAAGAGTCTTCTTTCAGGCTTCACCTTTTTTAGGCATCTGAAAGTTGACTATTCAGTCTGAACGTACTCAGTAGGATCCCTCAATATCAACACAAGCATTTTTGGAGTGACATTTACCCATCTGAAACTAAGGGGTCCAAACCAGGTAGTCTGAATTACCCTCCATTCATTATAGAGGGGAATTTTTGAAAAGTAAACTTAAGATGAAATTAATTGTGTCTCTTAACACGTAATGTTTATTTTCAGCAACAGGAAAATAAGCATAAGATTTAAGAATCAAAATCCCTTCATTTTCTACAGATGTTTAGTTTCTGAGCTAAAAACCATTGCCAAAAATTACCAGAAGTATTTATCAGTGATGTTCATGGACTTTTTTATATATACAGTCAGAGTCAATGACATGGTTTCTAGGTTGCAAGCATAGATTAAACTATTCGCTTTATTATAATACTTGATCCTTAACTGTAAGGTTTTTTCTTACAGCTCCAAGAATTCAAAAAAATAATACTACCTTGTCAGAAATGTAAAACAGTTTTTCTGTTCTTATAAATTTTTAGTGACAGGATCTGTGTGTTGCATCTTCTTATGGTAAGCAAATACACAAATATAGTCTAGTAATCCACCTTAAATATAAACATTTCTATGGTGCTTCCTTTTAGAGGCTGTTTTCATAGTTCTACTTAGATCAGCCATCCTGTTCCAGTTCCACATTACCTCCTTGTCTTTCACAACTTAAAAAAAGCTGCTGTGCTTATTGAATTATTAAGACTTCCATCCAAATCTGTCCTCTATACTTGCAATATTACTGTATAATTGGAAAATGATTCAGCAACAGGCTGCAAGTAGAAAAATCAATAGACCTTGATAATGAGATCTGCCCTACGTGTTCTTAATCAATTATTAAAAAAAAAAAAAAAAAGAAAGTATATTACAGGAGATATTTCACGTTATTAATCTTGCAAGCCAATGTTTTGTATTCTTGTTTTACTAATAAGGTCTTGTGAGGAAAAGTGAACTCTGTTTAAACTATCATTCATCTTCATTTCATATCCTGCCAAGTCCCTAAGCAAGGCCAGAAGGGCATGAAGCTTTTGTGAAATAATAAACTATTCCTTACTCAGAATGTTGATGATGCACTGTTAGAGCATCTGTTTGCTGCCTCATTAATCATAAACATTAAAATGCTATAAAACCCTGTTCTTGAATCTTAGAAAAACAATATTTAGCTTATTTTGGTATTGTCTTTCTGACAAGCTCTGCTCCGCCTACTGCAATGGCAGAATTGTTTTCCCTTTGTGTCCTAATAATGCAGTATATCTGTCTATAATACAGTAATATATATAAAGTAATTTTTTTTCTTCTTTTGATCAGACTGAGGAAAAAAATGCACTGAAACGCAAATTAGACAGCTTCTCTGCGATAGTAATTTTCTTTTTGTTTTTACTTTGCTAAGTCTTTTAATACCCAAGCAGAACACCTGGGGTATCAATATGCCATTTAGACCTTGACCCGTGTAGAGTGCATTATAACTGCACTGTCTCAAGAAACCAACAGTAGAAGGAAATTTTGAGACCTCAAACTGAAAGTCATGTCTGGCTCCCCTTTACTCTGGTGTCACCAGAAAAAAAGTTGAAGTTTCATTATTAATTTCTGCAGTCCACAAGATAATTCATCTTCCTCTCTCAGAATAACAGACAGGAATTTATAAGAATGTAGTCAGGAATGCAGATGATTATCAATACAAATATAAATAAAAGAGATTTTTTTCCAACAATTCTGCAATTTTTTTTTTCTCCATTTCTCTGTTTTAATGCATTTTTTAGTCATCTTTCAACTGTATAAGACTTCAAATGTAATAAATAGGACCTGAGAAAGAAGAAACAGAAAGCATAGCAGGTTTCTAAATAGGTGGTGATGTTTATTCAGATGCATAATATGATTTACAAAGTTCTTAGTATGCTGAATTTGCATCTATTTCTCTTCATCAGCACAATGATTCATAGTTTTAAAGTTTCCTTAGAAGGTCACTGGTAGGGATTTTTAAATGCCTTGAAATGTCTATTAATCTAAGTTATAATCCAATGTCTAGAAGTATTTGATTATTTAACTGAAAACTATACTACTGTAAGGGTCATGTTGTCAGTGATCACCTCATACTTTTATGAGGCCTGTGGCTTTTATAAGGGAAAGAAAATGATTTATGAAAAGGTGAACAGCTGGAGAGTGAAACTATGTCTTTTTTGTCCTTTCTTAAACCATTTTTATTCACATTTATTTTGATGTGAATGATCTTGATATAAGGCTACACCAACAAAGGCATGAAAAGTACAGAATGATTTGCAATTGATGGCAGCCATAGGAAGAGCGTGGAGAAGAAGAGAGAGTCAAAAAAAAAAAACCCCAAACAAAACAAAAAAAGCCTCAGGTTGTGGCTGATCAAACAGCTGCAAAATCACATTATTAATGATGAATGTTTTGAGGTGGTTTAATAGCAATTGCATTGTATTTGCATTCTGGATTCCCAAGTAGCCGTGATTTGTATTTGGATGAACCTTTCAAAAGTTCTCCACAAGAAGAAGGCTAGAAGTTAGCTTTGGTAACAATATCTGTAATATAGCATCTGTCACAGAGGTTTATAAACTCAACCTAGTACTGAGGAAACTCTAATGAGTTGGCAATCCCAGCTAATAAAAGCTGTTCTCCCAGTCACCAAAGTTGATACCTCAACAAGAAGAAACATTGCACTCGGGAATATCTTTTTTAGAGTCATTCTCACATACTCAAAGTTTTACAGTTAACTTATTTCATTTGAATCAAGTCTGTTCTTGTTGTTTTGACTCAAATGAACAGCTGACCTCACTATCTTTATGATCGTCAGTTCATGTATCACAGCATGTCAAGTTTACAGCAGTGCTCATGTCAATAGCTGCAGTTGATTAAAAACCTAGAGATCCTCTTCCTTGTGCTCTTATATTTCATTTTGACTAAGTAATTAGGAACTTTATGTAATCAGTCACTGAACTAGCCAATGCTAAATTCCTAAATCAATTAAAGAGGTCCAGGAGAGGCTAAGTAATTTTTTTGATGCATACAACTATGTTTCTGAAAGTCAATCCAACCTCAGAGTTAAATATGCATTTATTTGACTATCTAATGTGTCAGACATGAGCACAGTAATATATATGGCAAACTGCATCAAATATGCATTCAAAATAATTCTCATAAAATCCAGTGGTAAGCAAGACTTGCTTCTGTAGCCCAAACACAAACAGAGCCCAGTGCACCATCGATGCTAAAGAGAATTCTGTTCCAATTCTCTTGTGCCCAGTGCTGGGTTTTATAAGAATCATTGATGCTGAGATCAGTTGCTGCAGAATAGCCTCTCAGGTGAGGAGCTGCTGAGTGTGTGCATGGGCAGACCAAGCAGGCTTTTATTCAGGACTGGTAGCAACCCCAACACATTTCAGCAGAGAACATACAGGTGCCATAGCAATGCACTAGGGTGAACAGTCTGAACTCAGATGAGCTATCTAAGACAGATACCACACTGTTGTATCATCATATGCAGCCAAATGAGTTATCCCATAAAGAAGGAAAAGAGGACTCTTTTTTCTGCATTTGTGGAAAGCAAATAGAAAGGTATTGTTTTACCTCGAGTTCACTCATACTTTAGGACAACACAAGTCCCTTGGTCACGTCATAAATTATCAACACTGCACAAACAGTTGACTTCAACTTCAGAATCTTTAAGAAAAGCACCAGATGTCTCATCTTTGGTTGTTCTCTCTGTTTATGTCTCTACTGTTAAAATTTGGCATCTTGACCTCACAGTGACATCTCTGCTTTGAGGAGGGCCGCAGCAACACACCTGTCCACAAGCTCAGAGATCCTGCTCTAGTTGATAATTACCACCCTATTTTTGATTTCTCATCCCAGAGTTACACCCAAGAAGAATTAGCATATGAACAACTGCAGGAATCTTGAACACATTTTGATTTACTACACACTTGCTAATCTGGCTCAGGAGCCCACAGCTGAGATAACAATTTTAAAATTGCTGAGTGCTCTAACCTTAGCCTGTGATACAGAGAAGATGACGGAAATAACTTCTGCTGATAAGTTAAATTGTCAGAGACAGGAGTAGGTTGCAATATAGAGAAACCATTTTTTTATTAATTATAAAGTCAGACATAAAGATCAATAGAGTTGATATAAATATTTGACCAAGGCCATTTAAAAAGCCCCAACATATTTCTGAAACCAATAGCTGAATATCACAAAATCAAAACTGCAGAATTCAATTGATTTGGTTTTGGAACTATTCCCAGCCCTGACTTGCCTAAAAAATAGGTGTAGTTAATAGCACATGTTTACACAGTGTTTTATAGTTTCAGATTGCACAGTAATAATGAGTTAGCATTTCCAATAGCCCCGACAAGTGAGCAGTCATTAGGCATGTAAGTACTGAGAGACTGAAAGGATTACCCCAAACCCTTTGCAAGATGAGCGTGAAAAAAGTCTCCTTTATGACACTCAAACACGGAACTTTAATGCAAATTGATCCTCTTCCTCAACTAAATATAAATACACACCCCTTTCAAAAGTGTAGGGTAGTCTAAAAATCTTTCTACTCCTTTAGTTCTTTAGTTAGTCAGCATTTGAAAACATCTGTAAAAGCCTTGTTTTTTAACATAAACTGCAGGAACAGCAAGGCAGGACTGTGCGTCTAATCCTGCTCTAGAGCTATAGGGTCATGTTAGCCCAGCATCACACTAGAGCAGACCTCTCTCATCTCACACAGCTTTGATGACGTTATTGTTTGCAGACAGACATGCTGCCGGCACCTCACACTGGAGGAGTGTAGACCTGTCCTGATCCAAATGCTGTTCAGACACACTGGTGTGCTCAAGCCAACCTGCCCATCCACCCAGCACTGGCCTGAGGACCAGGCACAGCTCTGTGCAAATCTGACAGTGGAGTTTCTAGCTCTGTGCTACCTTGTGTCATGAGCTGCCTGAGCAGGGGTCCACACAACTGTGTGGTACCTATTTTGGACAGCGACACGAAATGGTGTTGACCACAGCAACAGTGCTTCCGAGGTCACACTTTAAATCCTCATACCCAGAGTTTTCTTGTTTATTTAATGCTTCCTACACCAAGAACCTTTTCTTCTTTTGTTCGTTAAGCCAGGGTTCCATTAATGAACTAAGGCCCAGAACCAGAATCCTTAGACTCATAATGTCTATTATATTCTTCCTTAAGTAATGCTGAACACATTTATAAACGTAAGCTCATGAAAAGAGAATCTCCTGCCTCACTGCGTATTTCAAGATTTCTGCAAAGCTATCATAATTTCACAGAATATTTCACATTGCAACAAATATTTCTGGCTCATAGGAGTTCCGGGAACAAGAAGGAGCATGTAGGTGTTGTGAAAGCCTCTCAATGTCTTGTTCAAATTACAAGAAATGTGTCTTGTTACTGAAATTTCTGGCCCATAGCTGGACAAACAGTACTTGAACTCCAAACATTGCAACAGATGAAATCCCACAGTATTCTTGTCACCACCAGCCCCACAAACCAAAACCAAAGCAAAAACGAGTCTGCTCCTGGCTGAACTGGTTGGAGTTATACTAAGCTATTCTCAGTACAGAACTGACAATCAGTAGTTCCCAAATGCTGATAATAACAGCAATAAAAAGAGTGACAGTAATAATAATAATAATTATTATAATAACAATGATATGGTTACATACCTCGAGCTGCATTTAAAATCACTTAAACAGAATAAAACTGATAAAACCAGATTCAGCATGTCACAGTCTGATGCATCCGCCCAGGAAATTCAGAAACACTTAGCTCACCACAAAGCAAAGAGAAAAAAATGAAACACTTGCAACAGTCTCTTGTTAATTGGATATTTAGGGGCCAGTGATTAAAGTGGAAAAAAAGAACAAAGAAGTGCTGATTATTGTTCTTTAAAAGTTAAAATATTGGTTTTCAGTGCTTCAAAATTAATTACAATGCTGAAAATTTTAGTGAAAGGTATAATCCAGTAATGGTCACAGAAATGGGACATTTCGCTCCAAGCACAGCCAGTGTAAATCAGCAAAGTTACACTGACATCAATGGCATTATACCAAAATACACCCACTGAGCTTTTGGTAAAATGAACAAGGAGGAGAGAGATGCAAATGAATGCATAGGGTTGCCTGAAACCTAAAGGAAGAAGTTTAAAAATACTGAATCCGATACATAAAACCAGACAATTCATAATTATTTCAAACTAGAGGAGGAGAACATTGTAGAATAAAAGTTATGAGAACAGATATAGTATATAGAACTGCTAGACAGAATTCAGGTTCTCACATTGGCTCCTGAAGTGTGGATAATGTTTTCTACTAGGTGAAAGATATCTAGTCCTTTCACTCAAATATGCAAGGATTTTCACTAAGATGAATCAGTGGAACTATTTTTTATTGCTCTGAATGCAAGCTTCTAGCCCCCAGGAATCCTGGGATCCACTCTTGAAGAAAACATAATCAAATGTTCAGTAAAATTAAAAATACAAGAAAAATGAACAATTTTATTAAGCTGCTTACTCAAACACTATCAAGACAGTATCTCTTAAGCTTGAAAGACAGCTTGCTTCTTCAGAATGATTTTTTTTACACAGCAATTTTCAAAACATTGCATGTTCACTTAATTTTCACTAATTTGCTAATTACAAGATTTTCATCAGGGTGAGATTCATGTCACATGACTTTCACAGTGTCTGTAATGTACATATCTAGCTTGCAGAGTGTCCCACTCAGCCAGACATGGTCAGTCCAGAAGAGCAGAGTTCTTCCAGAAATGCTTTGCAATATCAATGAGCCTCAAGTGGATGTCCCAGATACCCTCCAGCATCTGAAACAGCACCTAACATTTCTGTTTAGCAAACTAAACTCCACTTCTATGGTCAGGTTCAACTTGCAGCTTCAGACCCTACCTTTAGGTGTGGGTGGGTGAGCTGACAGACTGAGAGGAGGTTGGTACTCTCAGGTAGGATTCGATGCTTAAAAATAGGCATCTAATAATGTTTGATATGATATAGGGATACCTTAAGATTTCCATATAGGAATGGCAGATTTCACAAAGACAGGTCAGGTACAATAGCCTCATGTTTGAAGAAGTACCTGGAAGCCAGGTAAAACATCCTTTTTCATTTGTGCATGCCATGACAGTCCTGCATGTCTGAATCCCCACTCAAGCCCATGTAGTCAGGAGAGACTTGAGGGTGGCTCAGCTGCTGCTATGTAGGGCTGTACCTTGCGGTGAGACCAACCAACCCCAAAGCTCCACATGCTTCACATTAAAATTCCATTTCCAGTTACAGAACTCTATAAAGCCATTTTACAGGTGAACACACACACAAGTGCCTAAATTTAGGTAACTGGATCTGCAAGCTCATTCCTTTCTGCACGCCATAGGTAGTGGAGAAAAACAGACATTACACCACAGCAGCTATCTGGTATCTGTTAGACCATAATGCAGCTGTAAAGTGAAGCATTTTTCAAGAAGAAATATTATAATGGAAAATTCTACTAATTTTATTTTTAATTATCAATGGAGCCAAATTTTTAATTCTCAAGTCCTTTCCCAAAATAAGCCTCCAATTTTAAAGGCTCAGTTCATTCATTTTCAATACAGACTCGTTTAAGTAATATGCTTCTATGTTCCATACAATGTTTGATGGTTTTTCTTTTGTCTTCAATTTCCTTTTCATAAGGGAACATCTACCTCAAGAAATGTTAGAAATGGCTTTCATTTCTGTGCACACAGGCCTTTCAACTCTTCCAGTATCTGTAAGAAAGAAATAACATATTTTCACTGGTAGTGGGCTGGTACTGTGAGGGGGAAGCCACTGAGGAAGACTAAAGTGCAAAAACACTACGGGTCACAAAAATATGTTTACATTTATAGGTGACTGAATATCCCATTTATATGTGACTTAATATCGCATGAAGATGTGACTGGATATCCCATTTATCTGTTCTTTTTCTCCTGAAATATCAAATTCTTTACTGCACCTGAATGCTTTGGATCACAGTTAGCATTAAAAATAAAGGGTATCCACAGCTGGATTTTCTTTTGTGCCTTTCTCTGAATTCTGTTCCCTCATTCCCCATTCTCACTTTTCCCCAAACTGTATCCTACCTAGTGGGGCCTCATTTTTTCAGATGCTGCCTACAGAAATATGTTTCACACAGAAGGTGAAGGGGAACCAAGTGTAGGTATCTTCCCCCTTCATACAAACAAAGGCATAAACACAAAACTGATGTTTTGTAGTGCCTGTACATCTCACACCTCTAGCTGACAAGGGGGAGCTCCCCATTCCCTGGAGTTTACACCACCATTTGAATCACACAAAGCTGACATCAGCACTGCAGATGACTGGTGCCTGAGTGTTGTTTTAGTTTCTCTCTCTTGGTCACTGTCACGCAAGCCCATCCTGCCCCTTGCAGTCGCGGCACTGGGTTCTGGTTTCATGACACTAATCCTCCTGGTTTCCTCTGTACCAATGCTCCTTCATGCAGACATCCTTACCTCCTCCAGAGTCAAGACGCGAAGGTGAGCTGAACTGACTCCTGCTGTTGTGGTTACACATTTCAACAGAAGATTACAAGACTTTCTTGTAAATACACTTCTATTTCCTGCTTTCAGTTTTGCCTGCAACCCAGAAAAAAAGGGACGTATGTGAAAATGGAAAAAAATGTCATGTTTAGGGAGCAGGAAGGGTTACTTTTCTGTACCTTAAAAAATAATCTTTATTCTCACATTTTACTTTCTTTTCAAAATGTTATAAAATTATTTCCTGGGAGTTAGCTTGTTTTTCTCTCAGGACACGACACAGATCAGGAACAATGAGGTTTGGAGCACCACAGTACTCAGAAGCCACATTTCCAAACCAGCATCCATTTGTGCTGGTGATGTAGAAACACTTTCATTATGCCTCACCCCAAGAGCTAAGGAGTAACGTAGCCAGCTCTATTTCAACTGCTGTTTTAGCCACTTCATAAAGCAGCACACTAAAACTCTTTGAAGGTAATTGCCAAATTTTGGTAATTTTAATAGTTGTAAAGGAGACCTAGAGTGACAAATGGATTGGAAGTCTGGGCTGCAAAGGTGAAGACCCATCTGCACAGCCATTCCCCCTTTCGTGGCAGAGACTATGCACTATACCAGATGGCATTAATGCAAGGAGACTAATAGATAGCCAGACTGATTAAATTTAACTATGACTTTTCTGCTTTGATTTACCCCAAGCAAATTTAGTGTGACCCATCCCCTTTGATAGGAGCTTTTTTTTTCAATGTGACCATCTGGTAACCTGTGTAAAAGATGGGCAACTACTGTATTTATCTGCACTTAACCTCAGAGTTGCAGAGGATTTAAAGAGAGCAGAGCAGAAGACAGAGTAGACAATCTGAACATCCTCTTGTGCTGGAGACACTTGTGCCAATGATCAGAGAAACTTCTCCTAGACTTCATGTAAAACTAAGGAGATGAAAATAGATTGGGCTGTGTTGAAGATTCATCTAAAAAAAACACAACCCCCTAGAAAAAGAAGTCCTTCCAAACAATCTGTAAATTAATTTTATTTACCATTTTTGATCCAATGATCTGTGTCATCACTCCTAAAGTTTCCTCTGCTGGAGAAGTTGCTACTAATTTTATTGCCTTCTTATCAATGAGAACTTTAATCATATTTTAAGTCATATTGTTTTCCTTGTGGGGACCAGTCTTAAAGAAACTATTTCACCTTGGTCTCAGGAGAATAACTTTCTGCAGATTCATTAATTTAATATCTTGAAGCAGAAACACTTTTTTTTGTCATTTTCATAATTTCTTCTTTTCTCACTTGCAGCTTCTGTGTTCCTGCATGTTTCCTACGGTACTCACACCTTCTTCTACTGCATAAATCCTTCTTTAAAATTCCTTACACTAGATTTTTTCATATAAAAAATATAGTAGAATCCATTAAATATTTCATTTTCCTCTGAGAATCTTTTTGCTAAACTAATGTCAAATAAGAGCAAGAGGAAGTAGGAAGCGCTTAAACTCAGTCCAAAATAACACATTATGGAATCCACAATGAGTCTTACACATGAGAAGATTTTCTTACTACATAATAGATCTCATTATCCCTCCAGAAATTCAGTGTTCTTTATTACAGTAGGAACAATAGGGTGCACAAAAATTAACAGGAACAATTAAAGAATTAACATAACAAATATGGAGAAAAAATATTTTTTCATCTAAAATTGAGATGAGAATCTTACCTTGTCAAAGGACTGTACTGGCTGAGAAGCAGAGGTCTCAGAGGAAGCAGAGCAGTAAATGATGGAGGTAACTCAAGACATATGATCCTTTATAAAATGTTTATAAATATTATTAGATTTGAAGCCTAGAAGAACTGTTGTGATTATCTAATCTGACACTTGCATATCAAGGCAGCAGCTCTTCTTGTAATTTCTGCAATGACTCCACAGTGTTTGTTTGAATAAAAGCATTTATTAAAAAGACACATACTCAAAACTTAAAAATAATCATAGTGATAAATAATCTCTCACAATTTACACAATGTTAACTCCATGTTTACTTACTCTCACTATTAATATTTGCAGTTTATTTCTAGTTTATTCATCTATTTTTTAATTTTAAAAAAGTTTCTTACATTTAGCTTTTTTTGCATCACAGTGATCGGATCAGACCTTTTTTTTTATTGAGTTTCACCTCCCTCATGAAAATATTGGTTGATGCAATAAAATCATGGCTACCCCCTTCTTTTGGGCAATTAGATCTCATGGGCCTTATGAGACAGAGGAGCATCGTTGTAGCTCTTCCACTTCAATTATTTCAGTTAATCTGCTTTAATAAAGCATAGATGCTCTAATGAGACTCAGTGTTATGACAGGAATGTTCTGTATTTTATCTGCAGAATACCCTTCCCTTTCTCTTCAAAATTTTCTCTAGTCTTATCCCAGGATTTTTTTTTTCTTGTAGCATGATGGTAAAATCATATTCAGTTAGGTCTCTACCCAAGTCTTGAAGAACATTCTTACCTTCCAGAGGCTTGCCCAACATACTGTAAACTTGACCTGAGGTTTTCCTTTCCAGATGTGTGATGTTTTATTTGGCAGTGTCAAGAGCAATATTTTCAGTGTTTCTCAGCCAAATAATTCACATTGATTTTTGTTATTTATTTATCCTATTAATACCTTCTCTAGCAGTCTTTCTGATACATATGTCTCACCAGCATTTATTTTATACTTTCTTTTATATTGCTGACAGGAGTATTAAATAATAATTGGCCTAGAAATGCATCACAGGATGATGAATTCCCTTACATAACACTTGGAGATCTATCAGTAAACCAGTCTTCTATTTCATTTAGAATACTATATTATCTTAATCATTCTTTTCTTCTTGACAGTTTCCATACTTCTGTGTATTGTCTACATAATTTTTTCCTTCTTTTTTGGCTGGACAAACCTATAAATAACCTCTGTTTGAAAGCTGTGAGTCTAAAAATAGAGTGGAATGGAGCCGGACACAATGCACATTGTTATTTTGCTAAATGGAGGGGGGGGAGGTGCAGCATACATCTAAAACATATTTGAACGTTTTGTCAAAACTCCCTGATTTAAAAGAGAAAGCTCTAAGGTACTTCTGAAATATCCAGATGTCCAATCTACTTAACGTAAGATTCCAGCTTGTGTCTAGTAACCACTACTTCTAAAGAATCCTCAGTTATTTTAGAGAAGGTACCTTTGAAGTAGAGAAGAACCTGCCTAGGATTCAGAAACTAGATTTCTCTCTTGAGACTTGGTATCTAGACTAAAAGAGTTGTCCAGGATCCCTATGCAAGTAAAGATGTGCACCTTCAGACCATTAAAATAACCTAATTCAGATAAAAATTTTAGAATGGGATTATCTTCTGAGAGCAACAATGTCTCTCTGTAGAGGCCCAGATAATTAGCTCATATGAGACAACTAATTATTTATAAAAGTTGACATGAATAGAGATGCAGGTGTTTAGACCTTGACAGGTGACAATTCCTGCTATAGCCTTACCAAAGATACCACCTCCTTCTACTACTATTAGAGAAGTCCAATATGTGCTCAGAGTCTTCAACAAGCACTTCACAAACCATATGTGCAAGTGAGACACCTGCACTAGACACATTACTTTTATAAGGTATTTTTGCAACCTAATTAAATAGATTTCAAATTTAACACGTACTATTTTTCATAAATTCTTACTAATTACATTCTTGTTATCACCTGCTATTTTCCAGTTTAGCTTTACCCCAGTTTTGCCAAAGTGAAGTGACTTCTCTCTCATTAACAATCATTCCCACCATGTTTAATGATTTCTGAAGGATTCTTGAAGCTCCTCAGTGCTGCAAGATTTGCAAATAAGTGAAAGAAATTCAATCTACTCATTCTGACTCCTTTGGCACTCAAGGGTGCCAGTACTGCTGATTTCAGAAAAATATTTAACTTCCAGTGTTTATGTTTATGGTACTTCCTATCTGCTGGCTCAATAGAAAGTATTTCTTTAATACTTTATCATTGGAATACATCATCCTGCTTTTCTTCAGGAACAGATCAAAAAAATATTTGTTGAACACTTCCTTTTCAACGTTGAGATTACTTCTCTTATCTCCAGTTGTACTGATACAGTTGTTGAACTATTGTTTGTTCCTGACACATTTTAGAAATTCTTTTCTGAATTTCCCTGTTTTGTTGTCTGCTTTTCCAGTGATAGTTATTAACATTTATTAATATCTCCCTAAACATCTTATTATAACTTGTCCTCAAAACTAGAATATTATGATCTGTGTGATCTAAATATCTTAATGCTTTTCTTTTTTGCTTTTGGTCATAGCTACAGCATATCAGAGAATTGCCTTTCTATTCACAATACTGAATCAGAAGTTTGTAAAGCACCTACTGTTTGTTTCTCCTAAAGCAGATTTTGCTGTTAAAACAAGCTGGCTCAGTGTTGAGAAGTACAGTCAGTCAGCAGTCCGTGTCTGTTTTTTCCTTTCAGTTTATCCCAGCTGCTCACATGTCCATCAAAACCACTTGTTATGAATAGATTTGATGTCTGCAGAGATTAACAAACTGAGATCCCATGTTGCAATCCTGAGACCCAAGTGAAGGATATAACATATGGAGGCCAGGTTTTAGTGAGCCATAATAGCTCTTCCTGCTCTGTCCAGATGTTTGTGGGGGCCCAGATATGTCAAACTCCTCCATATCTCAGTTCATCACACTGTCAAATAGAGAAATCAAAACACTATGAAAAAGTCTAGTCCCACATGCCTGTAACCTTTCTGAAGCCAGATAAAGCCAAGAATACACAGATTTATAGTCAATTTTTTAATTCAAATATAAAAGACTCTGCCATTGTTTTCACTCTGTAGGACTACCTGAGAATCTGACTGCCATATTCCAAAGGCAGAGGAAATGTACATGTATTCTTATAAGACTAACTTATAAACAACTTCGAACCCCACCTAAAAAGTTGCTTATCCTGTTAACACCATTATTCCTGTGTAAAAGTCACAATAGTTTTTGGAAACTTTCAGAGATAATCAAAGTGAGAGCAGGGAATACAGTGTAGGTACATTACAGAAAAGGAGAATTAGGAGATTTTTCATAGTACTAACACATTAAAAAAAAAATCTTTTCTAGCCATTATGGATTTTTAAGTTTAAAATAAACTAAGAATATAACAAATTATTCTACATCCGTGTCTGATGTGAGTAGATCACACTTCCTTCAGTTAACAAAGACGAGAAACACCTCTAGAAGCGTCACTGTATTTATTCTAAAAAGGGAGTCAAAGATCATATATGCCTCCAGTATGTACAGAAAGAGAGTTTAGGATAACTCGCTCAGAAAGACACATCTATTTACAGACAGATGCCTTCACTTCAGCATTAGCTGAGATGAACCTTAATTATTTTTCCAGCTTTCCATGACTCTCATTCTATTTGTTTCCCTCTTTTCTCTTCCATATTATTGGCTACTCTCTGAATAACCCACATTAAAAACTAATGTTATATAGCTGACCTTCAGTCTCCACTCCATGTGATTCTCTAACATTCCAAAGTTTCCTCAAGGTCTTGCAGTCTTTGGATCATCCCTGCTCTAAAGCTTGAGTCAGTTTCACCAGGCACTTTCCTATGGAGAGGACGAGGACATCACAGAGCAGTCACCCTATTAGGAGTGTTCCTGTTGCACAGATACACTTCATCCCATCTACACTGCAGCTGTGGTGTGAACTGTAAACTACTATACATGTAATATGTTCTAGCAATTGCACCCTTTTAAATAACAAGGATGTAGAGAGAGAATTTCTCCACCCAGTCAGCAAAACTTTGCATTCATTATGGCCTTAAAAATGTGAAAAATTGATCCCTCACCTAAGTATTAGATCCAGTGCTATTTAGGCTGCACTCAGGAATGAATTTTCAAGGACACATCCACAGCTGCTATCACTACTTATTAATAATTACTTTGATTAATAAGCTGCTTTATAACTTTTAATTTTTCTGGTTTATTTGATTATAAAAGTACTTGAAAGTGAGCTGACCTAATCTTGGCTAAAATTGCCTCAGTTCCTCTAATAAAAATCTTCTATTGTTTCTTATGACTTTCCTGATTTTTATCCCAACAGGCAGTATTTTCTATGCTAGGAGTATCCATTTAGTTACACGTGGAATGGAGGGAGAGAGAGAAGGACTAGATGAAGGTGAGAGGGAAGAGGTCTCTGTCAGAACTATATATCAATTTCCTTGGATTACAGTGGGAGGAAAAATAAGTTACTTTTACAGGTCTTTGCTTCTGATTTTGAAGCACAGTCTGGAAGTTTGCAAGAGGAGCAGAGACTAAAATGTCAAGTATACAAACTTGCCTTCCCTATAAGAATATGGCAATGCTGAGCCTTTCTAAAATGTCAATAGTCATATGCTAGTTTTTAGAAAACATGGAAGAAAAATACTGTAAGGTTGTACTCTAGTCTCTGTGTACTGCTGCAAATAGTCTAAGGCCTTAGGTAAAAGCTGGAATGGTCCTGGAAACAATGTTGATCTACTGATGCTCATGCAAGCCTCTGCAGAGCAGCAGTCTGTGCATAAATTACTGCTTTTCACCCATCACACCCTCTTTTGATACCCAGGCAATGTGAAGCTGAAGATGAAAGGCTGTTGTTAATCAAGCAACAATGGAGTGATAGGAGTAGACAAGGAGGTGGTGAGCAAAGATTGGCCAGAGATTTATTAAAAGAGATAAATGTTTCTGCCCACCCAATATTGAACCAAAAATATTGGGTTTGGCAGTAACCACATGGAAACCTTCTGATACAGGCATATCTTAGCTCCATTAATTCCAGGGAGACTTTTTTGCAGTCCCTATAAGAAGAGAGCTTATAAGAAAAATGGAGCAAGATTCTTACCAGGCCCTATAGTGACAGGACAAGGGACAACTGAGAGTAGATATAGGTTGGCTATAATGAAAGAATTTATTTACTATAAGGGTTTTGAGACACTGGAACAGATTTCCCAGAGAAGTAGATGCCCCATCTTTGGAAATATTCAAGGTTTCATTGGTTTGGATGTGGCTTTGAGCAATTTGATTTAGGTGAAGATGTTGCTGCCCGTGGCGGTGGGGTTGGGTTAGATGATCTTTAAAGGTCCCTTCCAATCCAAGCCATTCTATGATTCTGTAATTTTATTTCTGGTCTAAATTACAGAAAATCACCCTGGTAGACCTGTTGGTTATGGCAGGTTTACCAGCTTGACCTGTGTTGCCCAATTGTATGTCTCAGACCTTACAGGGATGAACAGAGTAGTTACGGGATTTCTATTTCAGGTTGCCTATTCCATCTCATTTAGCTGCTCTGCATATATGTCTGTTGACAGGGTCTTGAATTACATGATTTCATAACTTATTTTCCATTCATGGGTGAGTCAGCAGTGTAAATGAGGCAATATTTTCTTCTTTCCTCTCAGCATTCATGGTGCAGTTTTAAGCCCCATTTGCTGGGAATCATCCAAACCTTACACAGAAGATAGAGTCACCATTATCTTCTGAGTGTTTCTATCATCATGCCTTCACCATACAAGGAAGGGTGGTGTTAAGACTCTGAATGTGTGCTACCTCTGCCAGCTCTTGAACCAGAAGCTGTGTTGCCACATCAGCAGAGTGCTGCTGATAACCTTCCTTGGAGTTCAGTTCCTAACCAAATTAACAACCTTCCTTGGAGCCAGAGCTCACTAGTATGGGTGAAGTATTGCATCAACATGGCTGTTTTACTTTTGATACCTGCATGGCTAACCATGCTATGGACATTTTGGCAATCTCATGGCTAGCTGGACCAGATTTGCAACATACCCGTTGTGGTAAATATGCCCAGTGATACTCATCGCCATAACAAGATTAAAACATGCATGGGGCAAAGCACTTTCAAGCCTGCATTGTGCCACTTCACCATTCTTTAACCTCATATTTAGAAACAATGGCTAATTCTTTGCATTTTTTCCTTCCCACAAATGAACCTAAAATCACTTCTCATCAGAAAAATTGAATCTAGAAAGTCTAACCTAAGCCATTCTGAAGAGCAAAGAGCAAGTTAAAAGCATTTTGAGAATTGTTCAAGAAAAATTCAAGTCATTATGCTTTCAATAAAACAAATATTTTCTTTTTTTTCAGTGTAAGATAAGTTTAGCTTTCGAAAATTTTAGTGATATTATTTTCTTTCTTAAAGAAGTTGAGGTTCTGAGGAATGTGGTGATTGATGTTAACACTAATTATAACTACTCTATAACTTATAAGGAACCCATATAGGCAAATATATGAAAATATCAATCACTACAGAGAATGTCTGTACTTTGCAATTTTTATTTATATGACAGATAAAATGTGAGTGATAGACTGTGCCCATTCCATATACTACCAAAACACATTAGAGCTTTTCTATAAGAGACACAAATTAGTCATGAGCCAGCAGGTTTGAGAAACACAAAGAGGTAAATTACAAAGCAATGTGCAGGGATTTAGCTGCATGACTTCCATTAACATCAATGGGATTTAACTGTGTGACTCCCTGTGCACCACTTTGCAAATTTACCCTAAATTGACTAGCGTGGTAATTCCTAGACAGCATGCAGTGGGGAAGTGACTGCTTCTGTAAACACAAGGGACTGTTGATTCTCAAATGTCTCCATGCTGCACTCAACAAAGAACAAGCATTCAAAGAAACATTTTATTCCCTACATCACAAGAGGACAGGAAATAAAGACACAAGCTTAGAACTTGTGCTCCATAGGGAACTTCAGTTCCAGCAATGCCATTTAGGGAAAATAAAACTCTCTTACTGATCCCTGATACTGTCAAATTCCTAACCTTCTGAGCCTAAAAAATCCAATGCTTTGGTACCACATTGGAATTGAAGGAGCAAATGAGAGTAATTCCTTAGTTTCTGTACTAAAAGGGGTAGAAAAAACATAGAATCATAGATCCATAAAATGGTTTTGATTAGAAGAGACCTTAAAGATCATCTAGTTGATTCCAGTATTCTCTTTACGATTGTTCCTGCTGAAAAAAATATGTTTTTATTTGATGACAAAGAGTTTTATTTGTTTTCTGCTAAAAAAAGTTATTCATTTGCTCTCTCTGCTCTCATAAATCATCTCAAATTCTTTCATTATTCAGTAGCTAAAGGTTTCATAATTATGTACCTGTCTCACCTTTTATTATCTTTTCATACAGTTGTCTTTGCTGGAACAGTTGTATTCCTGTCTGAGTAAGAGAACAGACCTTGTTTGCCTTGTGTCTTTTCCAAAGCAGAGCACACAATTTAAATGAAGGCAAGAAACACAGTATGAGGGACAGCAGAAAATTGGCATGCAGGTGTTGTTCATAGTTGATTTGAGGGGCGTGGGGTGGAGGTAGTAGATTTTGGGAAAATGTTAGAAGTCACGTCACAAATAAAAATTACTTACTTTTCTTCTAACTGAGCATTACTTTTAGATTTTCAGAGCTGCCTGTAGTTTTCTGTTCTATAAAACCAAAACCCTGCTTCTCAATAGGTATCAATCTGATAAAAGTCAATTTGGAGATAGCATTTTTCCTGGAGAAGCAGTACCATGTTGAAAATCTGCTGTATAAATACAACTGCAAAGGAAAGCAAAGAGGAACAAAGCTAAGCTACTCCAATTGCATTATTCTTTCTGCTAAGTTATTGTTACATTCCTGTTTATATTATGCCAGTTTCCAAGAGTCCCAGTAAAATTATGGCCCATCTCTTGGATGCAACATTAAGACAGGTGAAGCCTAAAAGCCCAAAATAGGGGCTAGAATGGTATGGAAGAGCATACAGATGTAAAAAGCCTCAGATACTCAGACACATACAATCTGTGTCTAAGCATTCATCATTACTAGCCTGTTGCACTCCACTGTACAGTCCAGCCCAGAAAACTAATGTTTTCATCGGAAACCTCAATTTCCCCTTATCCAAGATTTACTAATTCTTCAATATTCTCAGCATTAAAATATAGAATTCAGTTCCACTGGACTGAATGCAAAATTCAATAAAGGACAGTCCTGTCTGGCATCAGCTTCCTTCCATACTCTTCATTCAGTCTCTTTTTTTGAGCCTGGGGAAAGATCAGCAGGTATCTATATCCACTCTGCATTATCTAAGGATTCCCATTTTCATCTTACCATTTGAGGAGTAAGTAATACTTCTGTATCACTTAGCTCCTCTATTAGCACTGAATCTCCTGAGTCCCTTTAAAGTGGATTCTCAGATTAAAATCAGCTATCCTCACAGTCTCTTCATTCAAAATGCACTGAAAAGCATTGAGAGCAAACCGTATGTTGGATAATTATCCTGATATCTCAGCACAGTGAAAGGATACACACATCCCCTTCATGTCTGTGTCATTCTAAGGGGTTAGCAGTTCAAATCTGCTCACTCTGATTCAGATACCAAAAGCAAACCTATTCCTGACTTGCTGTTTTTCAAAAATACTATTTTTATTAGTATAGCATCACTGAGAAAAAAAACATGTAGAAACAAAAACAATTCAACCCCACTCAAAGTACTATTCCTGTTGAAAGAATATTCCCTTTTACCCAAGCATATTCCTTCCCCAGTGAAAACATTCAAACTGTTACTGCAGTGACCAGTACAACCCTCTGCAGTCACTTCTGCTGACGAACTAGTAGGGATATGTGCCCGTGTGCATACTCAGGCACTTCAATGTCACTTGAAATTCTCAAATTTATGGTGCAAGGATGAATATTGTGGATATTTAGTCACTCCCTAGGTTTTCTATCCCAGCAAGCCTTTCTACCACCCCTCATCTGGCCCACAGTCTATAGCCAAATGTATTACTTTTTAATGGTAAGCTTCTTTATGACCATCTGTTACTTAGAGCCTCATTTCTGGATTCATGCACTTACAAAAGATATTCTGATTTATTTATTTATTTTTGCTGTCTGTCTCTAGCCTTCTTACAAAGATTAGCAGGAATAACCCAAAAACATGATTCCATAAGACTGAAAACACAAATATAAAAATCATCTACTGAGTTGAAAGTAGTTTTTGAAATACGATGATTAGTTTTTATACCCAAACAATTAGCTTCTTATATTAAAGAGTGATTCTTCAGCCATCCTATGGTCTCTTGAGAACTTAGCCACTGACTGCTGAACACTTGGGGCTACAGACTATGTAGAAAACCCTATGAAAGTGACATCAATAAGGACATCTTGTGTTTAACTGTGTCTGCAGTCAAGGACTCCTGAATTTCAGATGTGCTCAGCAGCATAATTGATGAATAAAGTCTGTACTCATTTCAAATGTCCCCTCTCTTCTTTTTTGTGACTGCACCTTTCACGTTTAAGAAACATACCCACCTCAACCTGGCCACAGAAGAATGGTACACACAAAAAACAGTTTACTGTACCATCAGACTGATGTTTTCTTTAATGTGGTGGAGAACTCGTGCTGCTTGCCCTAGAGCTCAGTGACAGTTAATGAATACTTTCTCACTACCTGATCAGCAGCAGGTATAAGAGAAACTGGCTCCCTACCAGCTTCTTCATTTTTATTTCCTCCCTCTTTCCCCATTCTCTTCCCTCTGTCTATTGTCACAAGCAATTGAGTAGTTTCCAAAAAACAACCTCAGAAGTCTCCAGCGGGAACTGAACTCAAGCCTGGGTGAGAGCCTGAGCTCCCAAGGACACATGGATTTGCAATCCCCACTGCAGGAGGAGGATGCTGGGGAACCTTACCTGTATCAGCTGCAGACAAGACCAGCAGCTGACACCTGGCTTTCAATACGGTGATACAACAGTGTTCTGCCTTTTAGAAATATAAACTGAAGATGTAGTTAACTCTTTTATGAGCTGGGATTAGCAATAAATATACAAAAAGATACATTCCGAAACATCACTGTTCCGAGATCTCCAGACCAAAGGCTTATTTCTCAGTCAGAGCCATCAGCACCTAGGAACTACAGGTACTTATTACATATAATTTGGGAAAGCAGCACTGAATGTCTACATCCAGCTACAAAACAGATATAGAATGACATAACCCCACCCTTAAACTCTTTATCTATTAAATTTGTTGAATTCTTCACATGATATAACTGGGAAGAGTTCAGTCAGTTATAAAACTATGAAAATATTTTATCTTTTCCCTGCTAAGACCACCAAAAAGTATTGTACATCATACGTGGCACTTGTTTTGAGACAAAGAGATTTGTTGAATAGAAATTCAAGTAAAATATTTTAAATTCATCAATGTATAAATTTCAGATAAGTACAAGACACAGGGATAAAAACATGTGTCACTATCATCAGTAGAATCAAATCTTCCACCTTGATTCTACACATGCTTTTGTTATAGCTATGCTGGTCCCTCAGCAAGGACTTAGAAAATCTCTTTCTTTTCAGTTGCAGGAGGCTTTCAGTAACGTAGTGAAAACTTCAAAACAAGGACTTCTGTATCTACTTTGTAAAAACTTATTTGGCAAGCATCTTTCAGTAGCAGGAAATAACTGTTAGCTGATAGCAGATAATCAAAATACCTAGTGTTCTGGTCACAGAAATTACTATGGCATTCATCACTTAGGAGAAAAAGAACTCATTTGTGTTACTAACTATGCCAAAAAGAGTTGATACTGTAAAGTCTGATGGAGCACACACTGTATGCATGGCTTTTATTTTCCTGGAAAAGTTACAATCAGATAAAATATATTCATTGGCTTTAAATCTCACAGAAAGCTATCCAAGACAGTCACTGTAAATCTATCATTCAGTGATGTCTGCTATATTTTACTTAGTCTTTGATTTTCTTTTCTATATACAGCTTCAGGTGGAGACATTTTGGCGAGAGTTAATGTGATAACGTTAATAGGCTTCTTGCACCACTTTTGACTGCCTAACAAAATAATTTATTGCTTACCTTCAGGAAGTTATAACACTGAGAACAAAGTTGTAGGTTACCATCCATTAAAGCTTTGTACAGGCATTTGAATTCCTCAGATCATGGGCTGAGTATCCAAAGCAAGGAAAAAGACAGCCTAGCTGCTTGAAACAAGAGAACTTTTATTGTTAGAGTGAGGTTGAAATTTCCAGAACTGACATCACAAATTTCTTCTGTCTTCATGCATTTCAATCCAAAAAAATAACAGAGGGCATGGTAGGAAGATAAACCAGAAAGGAACTTCTTCAACTGACACTCATGGTAATAAAATGATAAATAATAATGCTCTGAGCATGTTGACAGATACTTGTAATATTCAGTGCCCTGTATGCTACTTTCAGCATAAGAGTGGGCTAAAAGCTATGAGGTACAGTGTGCTGCTAGCCAAGTATTTATGTCCTGTGCTACTGATGGAACTTCTGAGATGCCTCCACTGCTTGGAGACAAGCTGTGACAGATGAATGTCACAGCTATACAAAGAAGTGCTGCTACTGAGCTTGGAATTTTTTCTGACACAGATTCTGACAGCTTCAAAAAAACCAACATTCATTTATGGAGAAAGGAAGCCATTTGTGCTGTTCACCATAATGGGACTGGTCTGTAAAGTTTTCTTGCATCAGCTACCCCAGTAATCTACAAGTTATAAACTAGTCTCTAGAAAGACTAGCTTCCTCACCAGAGTTATATCTCCAAGCTTTATAACAAAGAACTGAGAACTGTCATGTTTTGCAGTTGTTAATTTATGACTCTCTTGGGTATGTTGTAGTAATTCTTCCGTATCACATTTGCCTAATTTAGCACTCCTGACTTAAGCAAATGTTCAGTTCTACTCCCCAAAGGAGTTATGCCTGAGAAACGGGGCCTGAGTAGGTCCCTGCAGGGAAAAAAAAAAAAAAAAAAAAGCCTAGTAATAATGCAAATCCCACTGTAGTGGAAAGGCCACATTCCTCCCACACTAAAACTAAATCAGCTGAAAACCACTGTAGTGTACATTGGACTGGAGGAGGTTTCACGTGTGAACTTGAAAAGCAGCCTGGCAGTGGTCAGAAATATGTTTTGAGCTGTCAGCTGTGTGAAGCAAGAGAATTATGTGAAATTGTGGCTATAACTGTACAGCAGATAAGAATGCCCTTGAAGCTGGCTAACTTCTGAAATATTTAATCATTCCAAACAATCCCAGATGGTTTTACTGCCCCAGAACTATTGTAAAATGTATATTTTGAAAAGTTTTCAATTGGAGGGAAATTTGAACGGGCTTTTGAATTTCAAGAAGATATATCTTCTGCTTGTCCTTCTGGTCTCTCAAATGAATAAATCCTCAACATACTTATATCTAAGAGAGAAGATAACCACAGAACTACCAAATTTTAAGTTCATTTTTAGTCAACAGTTTTCAAAGCACATTTTTACTAGGACAGATTTTTAAAAAAAAAAAAATCAAAAGAAAGTCAAGGAAAATTAATTCTATTTTAATTAACTTAGTTCTTCCTTTTCAAGACAGCTATAGAATAGATAAAAGTTATGGGTTTATTTTCTAATTATAAGATTGAAGACAGAATTTTTGTCAATTCTGCAGAAATATTAAAAAGTTTACGCAAATGGAATTTCAGTGAAATATTTACTGTTTATTATACCCTTATATCTCAACAGATTACAAGCATACAACAAATACAGCCTCTGCCAAAAAAAAAAAAATTCACAAAGTTACTTTTCAAATCTAACAGTATCCTTTGCAGAGAATGGTTCCTGTAATAGCCTTTAACATCAGCAGTTGGCACAAGCTGTAACAATATGCAGTGGCTTATTTTACACAGTTTTGAATGAAAGGACCGCACTCTCAGACTCCCTGACTCTGAGTGATTACTTGTGGGCTCAGGTTAAAGCTGTCTGGTTCTCTAATAACTACCAAGAGTTTACAAAGGGCTAGAAAATTATTCTATCCTGTGCTACCATTAACTCCATCTCAGGATATGAATAAGACAGTAATGCTGGGGCAAAATAAAGGTGGGTAAGTTGGAGCATGGAAAAGAAAAAACACTGGAGAAACCAAGACAAACCAACATTTAAGCTAAAGTTTAAATTTTGTTGCCATTTAAATTAACTCCTCTGAGCAAAAGACTCACTAGGATATTGATATAAAGCAGAAGCAATTTAAGAGCAAGCTCACAGTGTTAGTCTTTCATATGCTTAGAAATTAGATAAAAAAACCTTTAAAGTCTCCCTTAAAAAAAAACTATGGAGTGTCTATAAAGCCCCTGATTTCCCCACATACAGTCAGATGTGGTTGTGGTGTTGCAGGTAGGAAATGCTGGTCTCGGTGTGGTTGGATTGTGAGCCTTTCCCCAAATGCTTCTTTTTTTTTTTTTTTTTTTTTTTTAATGAATAAAATAACTTTTAAAAAGAAACGCTTTTAAAAGAGTGCATATTGATTACAATGAACTATTTATCAGTGAGTCCAGAAGGAAACGGTGTGGGCTTTCCCCACATCCTCAGTTTGTGCTTTTATCCCCCTGCTTTTCCAGTATATTTACCAAGAAGCCTTTTTCAGCAGCCTTTTTATTCTTATAAATCTTGAGGAAAATGGCATGAGAAAACTTACAGAAGTTGTATCGTAGCTTGTGCAACACGTTTGAACTTCATGGCAAATGTTTTTTATCATAGCACTAAAGACACTTGTTATAGGTTAAAGAAGTAATTTATGTCTCTGTTGGGTCCCTATAATAGAGATTCCTCAAAGAATTGGAAGGCAGGTGACCACCACTCCAAATGTTTATGACAGATCCTAACTATTCCAGGAAAGAAGATAAAACAAGAAATCTCTTCCTTTACAAACTGCTCCCAGAAAAAAAGAATGGCTATTGTCTTCAGACAGGAGCAAAGATTTGTCTTAAGTTAGCAAAATGCTAGCTATTACCCTCACAATGAATAATGACTGTTCAAAACCACCTACGTGTCTATAGTCATTATCTACATAGTATCAAATGATGCAACATTATTTTTTTACAAGTTCTTTTCTCGGGGAACCCAGGAGTCTGACTCAGTAAATCGCAATTTCTTCAATTAAATTCAATTACATCAGTCAGAATCACAACTACTGAGTATTAAATGAGCTGGCTAGGATCTTCTCCATATTTTATTTGCCTTTCCTTGCCTTTCCTTGAAATTTCCACTGTCATCCTTTTCATTCTTCTAAAAAAAGCTGATGAGACTGAAGCCCCACCTAAATGCATATTTTTTGTGTGCTTATCTTTTCTAAGGAACAGGTTTAAAGCAAACTTTCCACATCAGCAAGGTTTCAATTCTGCCAATCTTTCTGAAGACGGACATTGCAACAGGAGGGAAGAGAATGAGCTGGCTGCAAGCCCACCCTGTCTGGGTGGGGAGAGGCAGAAATGCTAAGCAAACATATGACCTGCAGTGATGAACAGGAGTATGTGATATGAAGATAAGCTCAGTCTGTCAAGTAAACAGACACTTGGGGTTGCAGGATTTATTCTGTTGGAGTCAGAATCCTGTCCTTGTTCAAAAGTACCCAAATGTCAATCCACTGAGAGCAGACTAATATAGAGCACCAGAAAGTGATCTGTGTGACAAGACAAAAGTGCAGAATTTCTTGTAGGAATGGATACCAGTCATTTAGTAAAACAGAACTATTATGATTACCTGTCAAAACATACAAATCTTTCCTTTCTTAAGGGATCTAACACCTTTCCACATATATAGAAAGAGCCATTTTAAATAATGCTTCCAGTAAGTGTTGAGGATTCACAGTACCAGGTATTGATCCACCTGTCCTCTGGCATTGCAAATCATGAGTTGTCTGAGTTTGTATCCATTACTTTTTATCCCAAACCAGCAACACTACTATGGCTCCTTATAATTGTCCTCCATCAATAGCAGAGAAGGAAAAACATAAAATATCCAAACAGCAAGACCATAAAGGACATCTTTATATAGTAATTCTAATGGGCCAATCTTGAACACATGACAAACATGTATCACCTACTCTGTCGTGACTAACCCTATGTATATTCTTAAAAAAAAAGAAATAATGTTTGTCTCAGGTCCCAGCATATTATGCTTTGCTAAATCACCTGACATATGCCAAAATCTTTGACTATGTAGACTGTTTAGGCAGCAGCATCCTCACCTGATGTATTAGAGTTAAAGCCATGTTAAACCTTAAAACCTTGGGTCTGGATCATGTTTTTAAGAAACCTGTTCTCTTACAGTATTTAACACTGTACCCACAAAGGTGTTGTACTGTCACATTTAACAGTGACAGTTGGATTTCTTATTCCCTGGAATTCATTAAGGCAAACTATGGAGCAATATACTACAGGTAGAAAAGTGTAGCAGAATCCAGCCCACTTTAATAGATAAGCTGACCAAATACAGCCTCATTGTAAGTCTGCTCCAAAGCTGTCTTAAGAGAGATGGATTTGCTAGTGGTATGGTGGGTGATAGTTTTTACACTGATGAACATCAGCCACTGCTATTTCTGTGATTCTGTCTCTCACCAGAAGCTGCAGAGATCACTGCCAAACCATGCTGTTAGCTGATAATCATCAAGAAGCAGTCTGACCTTTTGTGCCTTTTCCCTCCCCCGGGGAGCATCCTGTGCCCCCACGCAAAGAAACACAGGAACCCAAAGGACACAAATAACAAAACATCCTTATTGACCACGGAAGAGCAGACATCATCTCACACAGTGATCACCTCAGTTTGATCAGAGCTTCATGCACCGCTTACAGATGCCTAAAGCCAGTGTGTGTCTCTGACCCCCATACCTCCTCACAATTACTCGACAGCTCACAGTTCTATTCTGCAATGGTCAAGAGGACAACACGTTTGCCCACTTTCCCCAGTTTGGGCTTCTGCCTTTATTGATTATGATCAGCTGTGAAGCCTGTGAATTCTGGGTGCTCCAGGGGTTTTCTTGACAGCTAACTAAGCCTGAGGCAAACACAGACTCATGCAGCTCCAAACAATCCTACCTGGGTTTCTTCCTCCTCCCCCTTCACTATGCGCTGCGTTTAATGGTAATTGTTTATGATAAGGAGATTTTAATTGGGAACATGCACTGGCATAAGTGTCCAGTATTTCATATGCCAAGCATGTGCCACCAGCACAGTCAAAATACCTCCAAAGATTCCTTTAAATTTTTATTATTTTCCTACAGCAGAGAAAGAATCCCTCCCCCACTATGCACACATACATTTATGCAGCTGCAGCTGAACTCCACTTTCCTGTGACAGCTGATTCAAATACAGACCAAGTTACTAACGCTGCACAAATGAAGTTGTTGGTTCTTTCCCAGTAAGTAGTAGACAAATGTCAGAGAAACCAGTGCAGTGAACTTTTAAAATGTCAGTCAAGCAGAGAAATTTAAGAGCTAAGCATATGGACAAACAGCTAGCCAATGCCTCATTGCCAATCCAGTGTTCCTCTGCGAGTGAGAGGTAGTGTGCTGATTTTTGTTTGTAATTGCTGTTTGTGCTGCATAGGATTAAAGGATTTCAGAATTATATATAATGCAAGACTGTTAGGAGAAGGAAAGTAGATTACAGAGTTTCCTTGCAAGCACACACAACTCCACACAGATGCAAGGAAGACACGAGTTTTCTCACACTGTGAGACAAGAAGTTTCAGGTTTGTAAAAGACAGCAGTGGGAATGGTAATTTGAGTCTCATGCTAACACTTTTTCTTTAAAACTTGCTTATTCATTCAAGCTATCAACATGTTGACTCATTTCTGTTTGGCTAGAGGTAATAGCTGTACTCTCCCATGCTTCAAGTTTCAACCAAATTAGAGAGCAAGTTAGGATTCTTCGCCCCTGGCTGACAGTCTTACACAGCTGTCAAGACAGCAGAAGGCTTTCTCCAGGTAAATGAGATCTGCATTGCCATGGCACAGTTCTTGCTAAATCCTTTTATCTGATACTGCCATCAGTGAGACCCACCAAGGAAGAAATACATGCCATGCCCACAATTATGCATACTTTGCTAATTGAGTTTCCTTACAAAACAATAAGCTTCTAGGGAAAAAAAAAAAAGCTTTATGCAACTGACAGAAATAATGCCTCGGCCTTTTGGATTTCACTGCAAATATAAAGAACAAAACCACTCCAGCTGAATATTTTACAGGATTTAGAGAAGAAAAAGGCCTTTTTCTGAGCTACAGGTCCTTGTATAAACATTTTTTGCAGGTGAGATTTATCTGAAAGATGGCTACTCCACTTCATTAAATAGAGATGCAATCATCATTTGGATTAAAACGGATTTCATAACAAATTATCAGGCAGTTATGACCTTAAAGTTTTATTTTTCTACCTAACTAAATGGAGCTCAGTAAACATATCTGTCTAAGAACCTCAAGGGCAGCCTATGCATTTCCCAGCCTTTATCCATCAACCTACTCCAAGTCTTATAGAGAAGCCTAATCAAGAGTCTAGAAATGCAAAGAAGCCTTTTAAGATCAAGAGATTTGTGATTTTTCAAGTCCACAGTATACAGAGAAAGAGCCCAGTAAGGTTTCTGGGCAGTAGTGCACAGCCTTCATGGCAATGTCTGAAATAGCAGGTGAGCACGCTTCCAATACATTATCATCTTCCCAGCTATATCCCCAGAAGAGAGACATGACAGAAGAAAAGAATTTGCAGTGAAACTTCAGATGATATGCTGTAGTAGCCAAGCAACTTTTGTTCAGATGACTTTTCATCGTGCATGAGTTTGGAAAAATGCTGAAGCAGCATATATGAGGAATATGTTTCATAATTTCATGACAGTTACATTTTTCCTCTAGCAATGTAATTTAATTCATCAACGAGTTGGTGTGCTCCAATGAAATGTTCATTTTCAGGATAGCAGAAAATGCATGCACCTGTTGAAGGTTATGAAAAGCACCATATTTTTAATTCACTTAGATACAGCTCAAAACAGCATGAGAGGTCTGTGAAACTTTCACAGATTTAACAGCTGCTGTCATCAAAACAAAAGTTCTCTCTCATCTGCGTAGAGGGCATTTACTTGAAGCAGATGAAGTGGATTGACCATCTTGTGGTGCAGGGTCTGAAGACCAGATTTCATCTATTGAAATACTCTGTTGTGGAGAATACAGAAGTACACTAGGTAGAGATTCACTCCACTTAATTTCAGACTCTTTAAACTATACAACTAATGATGTGACAAGCTTTTGTTCATTTGCCTGCAACTTTTACTAAGCAAGGGAAATGCCAGAAAGCAATTTTGACCTTATGTCAGCTGGCTTCATCTTCTAGAGAAACCTATGTTCTACTCTAACTAGACCTCTAATTTTGGCATCTTGTGTTTGGAAAGGCATCCAGCATCTGGAAACAAGGCAAATTAAACTGGTCCACGTTGAAGTCACATTAAAATAATGGAAAATTTCTCCTTTTAGCATTTCTTTTCTCCTGTGTAGATCACTAGAGAATGATTTGCTACATATCATACAGCTCTCTGCCTCAGTGTTTCCCTCAGCTTCCAAGGCATTAACAGTAACTGTCCCTCACTTCAGAGCAGAACTGTGGTTTCCTGCTTCTCTCTCAGCTCAGATAACAGCTCTACCAATCCAGCTCTTACAGCAGATTTTTTTCATCTAATCAGTCAATACAGGTTTACCTTCATTAGGAAAAAAATCAATCCTAGCTCTTATGAGAAGTAATGTCTAAAGCAAGACAAACAGCATTAAACAATAGCAGCAACCCTAATGTTTAGGTTGTTCTTCAAGTACAAAAGTTTACGACCTTTTCCTGAGACACCTTTGCAATAAAAGCCTTTGCTGCAGACTTTTGAAATTTAGCAGAGAAAGCCCTTGAGCTAAAAAATTTATTTCACCTTTGTCTTATGAAATTCCACTCAATTTTAGCTAAAATCACAACTGATAAAATAATTTTAAAAAAATATATATTTCCTTTCTTTCCCTTGGACTCCCCAGAATATAAGAACAGTTGCACTAAGTCAGACTGAAGGTTCATCTAGCTACGTTTCCTGCCTCTCTGACAGTTGCCAGTTGCAGATGTTTAGGGCAAACATAAAATAAAGAGCATACACACTATGATATTCTGCGGTAAACCTCCTAGCTTCTAACAGTCAGAAGTTTAGGGACTTCCTAAGTCTAATTTAAAGCCCATCACACTCTATATATAATAAGACAGTGTATTCCCCAAGTGCATTACTTTGTGTTTATCAACATGAATTTTGTCTGCCCAGTCATTCAATATTATCAGATCATCCTGAAGCTCTTTAGACTCCATTTTATTCTTTTAAGGCTCTGAACAATGTTGTACCATTGAAGTCCTTGTCAGGTCATGCTACATCCTTTTCCCATACTATTTAGTAATACCTTAAGAAGCACAAGTTCTGGAACAAGTTTTTGTGACACTGAACCACTAATCCCATGCTACTCTAAAAACTTACCATTTATGCTTTTTCTTAACTTTCTTGATAATTTTTATCCCATGGTACCTTTATTTCTTTAAGAAGCTTTGGTAAGTACTGTTGGAAAAGTTGGGATTTTTTTAATCTTCATAGGCAATACCAACCAGGGCAACCCTATCCACATGATCCTGTACTGCTTAAAGAACTCTAATGGATTTGTGGGGAGACAGTTTTTCAAAAGTGTGGTGGTTTTTCCCCACTGAATCAGTGTGCATATTCATTCTCAGTTTTATTATTGTTCGTAACAGATTTCCTAGTACAAAAACCAGACAAGTGCTCAAAACTCTCTGGAATTCATTTTAGACACTGCTGCCATGTTTGCATTCCTTATCTGAGTTCCTTTAAAGGTTGTGGGTGAACAGCTATGACTATTTCCTACCACTCTGTACTACTCTTTTCACTATGGAACATCATTCCATAGTGAAACATCGCCTCTTAATACACGGTTTTCAGATATTTGCTCCAAGTCATACTGCATAAAAGATCTCCTTTGTATGTGATCAGTCTCCTGCTTCTAGTCCACAGTGAGCAAGGTCCTGGGCTGCCAACATGCCTCCACCTGAGGATTTCTTAAAGCAGAATAAAGCACTGGCTGGTTGTACTCTGTGAACTTCTATGATCTATCTCACTTCCAAAGTTACCACTGGGGACCAATTTAGGAACACTGAGCTCTGAAGGGTATTTAAAAGCTGTTTAATGTCATTCTGAAATACACACTCTGTGATTTTAAAGTCAATTGCAAATTAAACACAACTTTTTCAAATTCTGTCTAATTAGGGGATCAAAAACCAGGGATGTCTAAGCTCTAAGCTACAAATAATGATCCTAAACTAGCAGCTGCTATTTATACCCTTTTCCCAACACAAAATGGCTCCAGCCATTTGATTCAAGGAATACCTGCACAAATGTTTTGTGTTCAAAAGCAGCTGGAGAGTGAAAGCATCTTCGGTTTGAGCACGGCGAGCCTGTTTAATTCTGCTGCCTCATCAGTCTGTAAACTACTATCAGTTCAAGCTTTTTCACTGATACTGCCTCTGGACCCTTGTAATAAGGCAAATGCCAAACAAAAGGAATCCCTTTGGCATTTCTTTCAGGGGACATGAGACTTGAGTGTAAGAAATAAAGGGGATATTTTATTCAGTCTACTGAGCAGAGGCACTACCAACACTTCTTCTTGGCTCTTTCAATTCCAGTCCAAACAACACAGACTACACTACAACTAGTGAGCTGATGCTTACTCTTCACTTCAATGTGTTAGCTTTTCAAAACTGAATTCTTGCACATCGATGACCCTGTAACCAGCATAGAAAAGTAAATTATTATTTAGATTCATGTCAGCAAGTCCTACTAAAATTCTTACTCTATCATTTAATATTTTCAGCTTACTAAATGTCCTCATATTGAAAAGCATGTTTGTAAGCAGAGATCATCTAGGCAAAGATGGTTGTTTCAGAAAGTCAACAGGAATATGAAGCAGATGAAACTCTTGATTTGTGGAGCATATGATTATTTTTGGAAACTAAAAAACAAATGAAATTTTTTGACAGAAATAGGGGCAGCTGGGACAAGCTTTAAATTAAAAAGAGAAACACCCATATGTGCTACGTCTCACTGGTACAACACAGTTACCCTGAGAAATCTACTAAAATAGGTAACTATTGAATGTATAAAGTCTAAAAGTTCAAAATGGGAATCAGACACTGATTTACTAAAGTGTCAGCAAGGTGGATAACACAGCATTTCAGCACCTTCGATCTGCAAGCACACTGAAAACCACATCAGTCCTTGCAACATTAAGCTCTGAGTACACACAGTTTGCAACCAAGTCCTGGGCTTTGCTCAGCTAACATGTCTAACCCAGATCCTCAGCCTTTGATCACACCTATCAGATCCAGACTTTGTACAGTAAACACAGAGGTAGTTATGAATTTTTATTCCACACCAGTGTTATTAGGGCATTCAGCAGAAAAATGTAACGTCAATCTGGTCCTTGTTCTAAATCAGATAGAACTTCAAAAACCTCTGTCCCTTTACAGGTGGAGGATGGTGGCAGTGCTTAGACATGGATGGGCAAGAAAAGAGACATTCTTTTTTTTGTTGTTGAGAGGGAGTCCTTAAATTCACCAGAGGGATGTGGATAAATAAAATTGCAATCTGACAAGGATGTCACAAAAATCTCCACAGATTCTGAAAGACACTTGGTAGATAATTAAATTGTAAAAAATTACTATTGTTAGCTAGGAGATATTATTTCAATGTTTCCTTTCACGATTTTTACCTGGCTATGAAAAAAATCCAAAATACTTAATTCTACCTCCATGATGTCTGAGATAGCCACACGGCACAAATTATTTTTCCAGTCAAATCCCAGCTGTGTGCAAAAAAAAAAAAAAAAAGGATGGGACAGCATAAACAGCATCAATTCTGAACCTGGTTTGAGTGAAGAAAGATAAGCTTTTTTTACCTAAAATCTAAAATGTTTATTTTTTTTCTTAAAATATTAATCAAACACAATTGCTTAGATTAGTTGCTGAGGTTCCTAAACTTTTGTCAGTGTTATAAATTTATCTGAGTGTACAGCATAAAAATAACAGTCAGAAATGCTCTTACTCCAAATCATGATCTGCTCTGAAATTCTTATGTTTATATAAGTTGCAACTGTCAAAATCCTAGGTTGTTGAAAGTTTTGATGGAAGTTTTGCAGACATTTAATTAATGTTACTATTCACTGTGCTTAACTATTTGAGAGACAGATTCAGCAACAAAAATCAGTGAGCAATACACAGTCAGTCAGCCCCTGCAACATATCCTGCTCACTTTAGAAAGATTTCATGGACTTTATTTACCAAATATACACCCAACCCCCAATTCGAGTGCCAAAACTATCTGTGCAACTGCGACCTGCATTTAGGTTACGTTGCACTGGGCTGGACACCCCAGGGCTGATGTCCAGTGAAGCCTGGACCAGCACTCACCACCCTGTCCCGAGTTCCTGGGCTCCAGCACTGGGTAACGCAGCTGCAGATCCTGCTCCCTTCCAGCCCCATCAACAGTGACCACACTGCACCAGATAGCAGGATGAAATATAGCAGGATGATAGCTAGATGAAATATAAATGCCATACCTGTGTGCCCCTCTTTGGCACTTTCTATGGGCTACCTTAGGCAACTCACAGCTCCTTTAAGCCCCACACTGCATCACACACTCCTCCCTAGACAGACATGGGTATGTATATGAGGGGTGGAGGAACCTAATTAGAAGCTGGAATTCACACATCATGGCAACAGACACATTACAGGATGCTCAAGCTTACACGTGTAGCTTAGTGTCGAAATGTTAGAGTAATTTTATCAGGCTTTACATGTCACATCTCTTTGATATTAAATATACAATAATTGGATTATCTAGTATCTCAAACAGGTGGCACTGCACAACTGCACAGTTCTTCAAAATCACTTTGGAGCCCCAAGGCTGGAACAGATTCCACTGAATTCCACTTATTTTTCAGTGAAACCCAAGCTGCTGAAACTCAATTATGTAGCAAATTCAGAGGAGCTAAAATATGTGTTAATGTGTACTCGATAAACTGACCTTCCTTTAAGCTTAACCATTTAAAAATAAATACTAGAGTATTATTTACATTACTTTTTTTGAAATCGCTGAAGAGAAAAACCTAAATATTAATACATTCCATCTCCATTTTCCATGTATTAATTGCAATCTTCATTTTCATTGCTTCTTTAATGTTGGCAAGGAGAAATTAATTGCATTAATTCTTTAATTCTTCAATGAAGGAATCTAACTTTGATTTTTAAGGTATGGCAGTTTCCTAATTAATTTTATTTGAGAACTTTCTTCCCTGAAAACGAACTTCAGGCAAGGTTATATGTAACTACATATTTTGTCTTTGTTTGAGATCCTAATAGCACTATTTTTTTTTTTAGCACTTTCAAAGTAATTAATGAAGTCAGAAAGTCTCTCATAACATCACATTTCAGCCATGCTAAAGCCTTCTGCTTTAATCTCCACTCTCTGACACTGGAATAAATAAGTGGCTCTTAACTTATCTAAGCGAAATAAATTAGTGCAAGAAAAATTCAATCCATGATGTACTTCATTGTTTAGTCTTATCCACTTTCATGAAAGTTCATGCCAGTAGTGTACCTCTCCCAGGACAAATGTAACAATACTCTATAAAACTGCATAAATGTTAAAATAAAGTCATACAGAAAAACCTGGCTTTTTGCCAATTTCAAACAGCACTGAAATATGTTATTCTCATCCACTCCAGGTTTACAAATTTTGCTGTGAGCAAAACACATTTTTGCTGCATCCTTCCCTAAGTAATTTTCCCAGGGTAGAATATGATTCTTCCTTGAAGAATTTTGATCTGCAAAAAGAAACTGCTAGAACTCTTTTTCTTATTAAAAGCAGTTTTGTGGAGTACATTACAATGAAACACCCTCTCCTAACCACCTAATTATTCCAGCATCTATAGAAAACAGAGACAGGTAGCTGCAAAGTAACAGTTCTAAATTCTTCCCTAAAGGTTTCTTTTTCTCTGTGCTTCCCCAGTCTGCTGGAGCTCATGTTAGCCAAGTTGCTCAGAGACATTCACCTGAGAATGCCAGAAGATTCTTCTTTTTGGACTACTGAGTGAACAAATCATCATCCTTTTTGGTGAGACATAATAATTCTCAAACCATCTTTCTGAAGGAAAAGATATTTATTAGCCTTGCATAGTCCAAACTGTTATGTTATTCTTTAAAACACTGAATCGAGATGAGTCTAGGAAAAGAGAAATAAAAAACCTTCTGTCTCCCAACCACTAATTCACTAAAACAGGGGCACCTCCTGGAGCAGGGTAGTTGTACGCCATTCCTTATACAAAATAAGGTGCAAATTCTTTTTCCAATCCTAAGTGAATTACGTGAGAAAAGACTGAGGCTGCTGAGGGATATCAATAGTTATCTTCAAGGCAGCTAGTTAATATAATCCCAGTAGCACAAGTGTAGTGGCACAGAGCTCAACATGGGCAACAAAGGGCCATGAAACAGAAACATTAAGAAATAAATTAAATATTCAATAATCAGCCCAAACAGAGTTCCTATTGCTGCTATAGCCAAAGTACTACTGAGCCTTAGGCTAAGTTGTTTAAAGCTGCTAAGGAATGTCTTAATTTATAGACCACGTCCTTAACATTCCTCAAAAGCTCTTTTTTCCTTTCTGTTCCTCCCTGACTGGATACAAGTCCAACAAGACATTGCTGATTTATTTTTTGAATAAAGCTGGCAAAATTATGTATTTCCAGTGGCCAGATTCATCCTCTATAGCTCTTTCATTCCATGCCAGTGAGGAAGCTTTTTTATTCCCTGACTGACATGCTGTAAGGTTTGCTTTTTTTCTTAAGTTTATACAAATTAAATACAATCAGATCTCACACTTTTGATCTAAATTGCTCCCCAGTATGACATATTTTGCTGAGTATAATGCACTTTATAGATGCAGGGAGAGTAAAGAGTGAAAGGGGTCACCTTCCTCTAACTGTTATGGAGGCTGGACTTGATAAATCAGTGGCTTAAGCTGTTATAATAAATAAGATGCTTTTCTATGCAGTCCTCAGTACACAGGCTTAACAACCTAACACAGTAGATGTAAATAAAGTGTAAAAAGTAGTTCTCAGCAGAGTGAAGATGACAAGCCTACTGCATTAAAAAAATAAAATCAATTACTTTTTCCCAAGTGGTCACTGAAAAATAGCACATGTCAAAGCATTTCATCAGATGAATAAACATGAGGAAAGTGTGGTTAAAAGAAGAGTTGCGGGCCAGGGCTCCAAAGCTAACATTGACTCCTGGCTGTCACAAAAGCAGTCAGCGCTAGTACAGGAGGATGGAACTGCTAGAAGAGAGTTGAAAGCTGAGCTATGTTTTCTGCTTGGGCATTGGCCTCACAGCCCTCAGAGTGTTTGTTTGGGTTATTTTAGTGTCCTCTTGGTGAGTTGTGAACCTTCTAAGGGTTATTTTTACCTACTTCTACCTCCAACACATTGTTTCAAAGACTTGATCTCAGGCCAACAAAGCTAAATATGTCTGTTCACTCCCAAATATGATGGCTCTTTATCTTATATTTAATGTGAGGCCACCAGAACTGCAGGGATGCATCTATTCAGTTAGACTGGCAAGGTTATAAGGTAGAGACCATAATGAGCTTACACACTCTGAGCAGGCAGAGGGGAATATTTAACCCATGTTCTTGGGTAGGTTACACAAGCCCCATTGACTTCAGCTTAACTCTGCACTTACCTAGGAGGTCCCACACAAACACGCAGTAGTATCAGAGCTAAAGTTTAAAACTTGTGGTTGACAAAGACTTTTTTTTTTCTCGTATATGATGGAAAACCAGACAAGCCTCATATGCAAATTGAATGCCAGAAGAAAATCCTTTAAGACGCTACTTTGCTGGAAATTTCATATTTGAATATACTTTGGCAAACTAGATACCTACTCCACATGTACTCTATGAACCTTCCCCTGCTGAAAAAAGAAATCATGCCTGTCAGCTATTTCAGAAATGAAAATACCCTGCGCAGGTTATGTTAAAACATATGAAAGTGTATAAAATATAGTCACAGTCAAATGCAAAGTCTAGTGTCAAATGTAGCATTGAGGTTGCTCAATCAACCACACAGATCAGGAAATTCCAAAAGTTAATGGTCCATGGTCTTCTCTTATATAACTCCATTGAAACTATTTTGCATTCCCAGAACTCACTGGCATAGAAACACATGAAGCGTTTCCATTTATTTTAATTTCTTAATGTTTGTATTACTTGTTTCATGGTTGAGACTAGTAGAAGATTCTATCTGGACAAGTTAACGTGATGATAAAACTGAGCTAATTTCAGTCTGGGTGTATAATCTTTCCATGAGAAACCTGAAATCAAGACCAAGCAGTCCAAAAACCAATTAAGTACTTAACAGTTCAGGAGTTAATTTCCTGTGTCCCCTACAGATTCCCAGGTGACCTTTAGTAAATCCATGCAATATTAATTGATTCCAATATTAATATCTTTAATGTAGAATACCTTAATTTCAGCTCAAGATACTCTGTTTTCTTGTGCAAGAACAGTGAAATAAGCCAAGCTTGAAGCTGACATCGGTCACATTTTTTATTCATTTGAATATTTATTTTGAAACCGTATCAAAAGGAGCACGTCTTTCTCACACTGTCATAACACAAGCAGCCCCTATAATGCTTTATGAAAATTCACAACAGAATCAGTAGTCATGGAAAACATCAACTTGCAAGGACTTTTAGAGAGGCAAGACTGACTTAAATAGGATTAGAACTGAAGACTGAACACACGAAGGAAATTTGGACAATTATCCCATTGATTTCTCTGTTGTCAGGATGCCACCCAGCACTTGTGTCATGTTAGCTGTGACTGCTACATTGCATGTTCATCAGGAATAAATGCACATAAGTTTTCTGAAAAACATTGAAAAATTTTATATTTCCATTGATTTCTTTTCAAGAAATAAGATAAGAAGGAAGCCTTTCTCTTGCATTTTAGTTCCTACCATTTGGTTTTGTTACAGTTTCCTACTACTGCAAACGTTGAGTGAGGAATGTAAATGGTTTAAAATTTTTTCTGAAATGTAAAATATATTTTAAAGTAATAATAGGTACAATATGTTTTTATCTATTTGGAAAATGCCTTTTACTTTTCCCTTAACCTAGTTTCCTAGTGTAAAAAAGTTGATCGACTCTAATTAAACAAGTCATTGTCTGAATTACTAAAAAATACTCCTCTAAAATTGCAAATTCTTTAGTGTTTGCTTACAGAAATTAAGCTGAAACATATTGACAGCACTAAAATAGTATAGGCACTGTTGATTTATATCACAAGCTGTCCTAGCATTTTTATTTTGATGTTTCTTGTTGATTAAATATTTCATATACCCTCAAATATTCCTTTTCACCTCTTCTAGGAGCTAAAATACACATGTGGACTTCTTACTGTAGATTCTCACTTTTCTAAAATGCATAATACCTTTCATGTGTATTTACAGCCTCACTGAGTGGTACAGCAATATTATGGATGTATTTGCTAGAGAGGGTGGTTTCACAGGTGTTTAAAGTACGCTGTATGACTGTCTTCTAAAATATAGCAAAACTTTGATATCATAATAACATCATATATTGAGATAGCCCGAATATACATTGACGTTTCCCTTTGTGAAGTATATATGAGATCTACTTATAGATGCTACGTTTTCTTTCATTTCATCAGATGAATAAACATGAGCAAAATATGGTTAAAAGAAGAGTTGAGGGTCAGGGCTCTAAAGCTTACACTGACTCCTGTTTTTTTGAGCATATGTTTCCATTCTAGTGTAAGCACAGAATTAAAAGTTATGTAAAAGAAATGGAAAAAAACTCACTGATATTTCTCAGCCTTGAAGTGTGACATGTTAGAGACATCAGATTTCACATTCTGTGTGTACTCAGAGATACTTTTTTGTCTTTAGAATTGTCAACATGTGGCTAAATAAATATAAAGAGCATTTGCAAGGCTGTCTTCTACAAAACTATCTAGTTGAACTCTATTTTTCATGAAACTAACTGGTGGAAAACTCCATCTCCTGATATATCAATAAACTAGGACTGATTTCCCTGGAAATTTCATGTATGCTCTGCAATTCGGAAAAAAAAAATCAAGAATGAAGATTGTTGATCTGCAGATCCAAGTTGCATCAAGACAATGCCACAAATCAAAAGAATGCTCCTGAGTGCCACATTTTATACAGTAATCTCTAATTTAGCAGACAGATGTGAAAAAACACATGCAGCCAGGAAACTCCCTAATAACAATATAGGGGGATGGAAAAGAGCACACATATTACAACTAAGGCCAGTATTCTTTTATGCTCAAAATTCAAAACTATACTCAAGAAAATAAATGCACAACATAAATTAAATAAATTATATAAGAGTTTAGCCCTTCCTCATCTGTAAAAAGTTAGCCCTAGTAATATTATCATTACCAAGTTTTAGAATTGTCTGATGTAAAAAGCAATTTTAACTTGACCTTTTATTTTCTGTTTCTTGCTGGAAGCATGTGCTGTGCTGTGAGTCCACTAATGATGTCCCTGGACTGCCCCACTCAGAATTACCTCTGCTAACAAAAGTGTGATGCTGCTGCTGCTTCTGCAAAGAGTGGGAGCTAGGATGGAACTAATCCTCCTGGTTCCCAAGCCCACAAATGTCCACTGGTTCCCCCTATGTGACTTGCAGTGGGCTGAGAAAAGACTAAACAACAAAATAATCCACAGTGTTGGGAACAAGGACCAGAAGTTCAAATTTCTTCTTTTCCAAGGAAGTGATGAGCTAAGTGACTAACAGAGGTTAGTAGTCACTGCACACAAACCTCAGTGCAATGCAAGGATGTAGGGTCCCTGGAAATTTCTCAAAATCCTAGAATGTAATTGCTTATGTTACATATAAATCACAAATGAGGAAGCTCCAAATTGCCTGGAGATACGGAAAAGTGGCAAGTGTCAGGCCATTCCTGACAGATTCAGATATGTCAGTGCTAGAGAAAATGTTTCAGCTTCCCAGATTTTCTCAGATAAAACTACAGTCAAAACAGAAACGAAAATGCATAGTTACCAACAGGACAGTGGAGTTATTTAGTCCCTCAAATTGTCTTCCTTTGAATTAAAAATGCTTTCTGAGAAATAAAAAGTCCTAACATTTTTTCAACATATTTAATTTTTTTTCAAAATCATTCAAAAATTATGAAATTCTTTTATTATTGCTTTTCACTTGCTAATTTTTGTGTTTCATCAATTATGTGATACATGGCAGATTCTTAGTCTTTCACTTTAATATACTATCCCTTAGAAACACACATTTTAATAGGCTACATACTCCTTCTGGCTTGTATGACATGTCTAGTCAGCTCCTAAAGCAGATGAATGCAGGTTTGTGTACTGCAGGTTTGAGTTAAAAAAGGGTGTTTATGAAGGCCATCTTTAGCCTCAGGGGTCAACTTATGCAATATCTTCTGCTTTGAAATACCCTCTGCTGGAGCCTCTCTTGCTATCAAGCAGGGACAATTTCAGATCAAAAAAAAAGAAAGGTTAAATTAGCCACACTGAACACTCCACTTCTAAACAGTCAGGATTTTTTTACTAAGAGAATAAAGTGCAGGCACACTGTAAATTTGTCGTATACTTACAGACTGATGCCTTCTTGCTGCTCCAAACCCTTCTGCACCCGGTGAATCTCTCACTAAGATCCATGCAAGTTCCTACAAAACCCATGTGTATCAATAAGTTCAAGCTGGTTTCAAATCCGGGAAAACACAGCTCTCTGGAAGCCTAAAGGATTAGCAAATACTATAAATCTAAAGTTAATGATAGAAAATGCAATGCACAGTGCACAGATCCAGTGAATGCTCTAAGAAACCATTCCCAGGTGTATAAGGTGGACAGACTCAGGCCAGCTTCTCGTGATAGCGATAGAAGTGTTCCAGCATTCACACTGTGCTTTCATATGCAAGTACTCCATGGTGAGAGTTACATTTTCTGAAGCATGAATGTAAAATAAAGAAACTTTCAGTGGAAAATATCTATGCTTTCATCAGTATTTTTCATTTAAATGTTCTTACATGCTATTCAGATCCATCATTTCGAACAGAAACTCATGCTTTTCTTGGATCTTAGTTCATGAATGCTGCACAGAAAGGGCTATGGATTCCATAAGAAGCATCAATCCAGAAATTGCTCCACATGGGGTAAACTCTGACCTTATGTCTTGCATCCCAGAGGAACAGGGAGTTTCATAACTATCAGCATCTCAAAATTACGGGTGATAAAATCTGAAAGAAAAATAAATATTTAGGTTAGCAGATAGCTCTCCAAAGTTATCCGTCCATCCATCCATCCATCCATCCATCCATCCATCCATCCATCCATCCATCCATCCATCCATCCACCCATCCATCACTACTAGAAAGCAGCTTCACATCAAATGAAGAGCAGTACATCTTAAAGCACAAAAAAGCAAAGGCAATGAATCAGTCCAAGCATCACTCAAAGCAACACACAAAATGCATTCTGGAAAGACAAGGAGAATATCAGTATGGACATAAACTACAGACTACTCTGCCAGAAGTCTGACAGCTAAGGATAGGAAGAAAAGGTATATGCAAGAGTTCAGACTACACTTATGTTGGAAGTTCTAAAGTGTGAAAGACGTGAACTCTTTTGCAATATCACAATTCCCTAATTTTTTTAGCCTGTAAGTCAATCTTAGCTTCAGTAAAATGGCTAAAAATCATCTCATCTCATTTGACTTCTGTTTTATTTTCACATGATAAATAGTGTCTTCAGTCCATATATTATTCTAATATCCAGGTAAGGCACACTCTAATTTTCTTTAGCACCTCACTAAAATCTAGAAGAGGGAAAATATAATTTTTAGACCTTTTTGAAAGTTCATGTGAGTAGAAGTGTATTGTGCTGCCTTCTAATTTCTCTGAAGAAGATTAAGAAAACAGAGGATTTCCCAAAAATGCCCAGAGATACATGATCTGGCAGCCTTACTCATAGGCCACCCATAGAGTAAAGGACTACTTACCACAAGTACAGTTCATAGGTTCTAGATTTATAAAGCTAGTGGAAAATTAGGTCATTTTATTTTCATTTTGTGAAACGTAAAAGCAGTAAAAAGTAGAAGAAAAGATTTAAAGAACCTGTTTGTTTGTTCCATATTATTAGGTAACACCAGGAGATATTAATAATCTATATTTTATTTTTTAAGAGTGTGGAGTACTAGGCTCATGAGAAATGTGACTTCTGGCTAAAGCTGATTAACTTCTGAATTTCTACTATGTTCATTCTTGCTGTCATATCTAAATCCAGTTTTCAAGAGGATGCCAAGTCCTTGATGAAAACAGTCTTTTATTATATCCTTACCAATGGGTTAGAAGTAGACTGGGCTCATATGGGAATAATTTACATTTAGGCCATTCAGCACATTTAATACACACTTACACAAACAATGTATAAAAAGATATACACTATTAAAAACATTGTTTTGACACAATTCAAGAAAATACAGATTCATAGTATTCTAGGTAATTTGGACACATCTTTCTTCCATTAATTTTAATGGAAGAAATGGACCAGATTCATACTTGGCTTGCAGTGACACAACTTCACAGAAGAATTAATTTACTTTTGTTAAGAGTAAGGGTGTAGCTCTCCCAAAAAAGAATCAGTTTGTGAACCAAAATGATACTATGTTAAAAAAAAATTAAAAGTACTCTTGTTTGGCGAAGACACATTGATTAAAACTCAGAATTAAATACAGAATTATAGAACAAAAAATTTCTGAAAAACCTCAAAAGGCCATCCAGTCTAATTCCTGCTGAAAATAGGGTCCACAGTAAGTAAATTCTTCTGCAGGACTGAGTTATATTGGACAGCATACTAATCCTATTTAGCTACAGACAATTCTTAAAAAATTAAACAGGCCCTGGGCATTGATGATGTATTAGACAATTCACCTGTTCAGAAAGTATTATTGTGGGCATGGTGGGTTCAGCATCAGTGAAAGGACACAAGAATAGCTGGTGGTCACCTCCATGCCCCATTTGTCAGTTTTAGTAAGTGGTCACTCTTACATATTTGCTGTTTTGTGGACTGTGAAAGCCTAAGGACATCCTGTGTTGATGTGTTGCAGATTTCTAAAATGTCTAATGTGTGGAACTGCTGGTTTATTGCTTCTTTTAATATATTTTATTCTTCCAGCAACAGTGGAGGGATAATCTTTCTGGAATATTGAGTCTGATTATATTGAGTAAAGCTGGTATTTTTACCAAATAAAATGTAAATATAAAGCTGTTTGTAGGCTAATCTGGAGACAAGAAGTATCATTTAATTGGCTTGTGCTGATAGCCTGGTATTTTTTATGTTTAAATAAAACATCACAGCACAGTTGTGACTTCATGTCTTTAGTTAAGTGGAAAATAGCACGTTTTAACAAATAGATTTTTTTTTTTTACTTACAGATCTATGCAAGTAAGGATTTGCAGACAACACAGATAGATATTCTGCCTGCTATTAATAAGTTGAAAAGCTTTGTAATCTGTAAAATAAGAGGGACAAAGTGCTAAAAAAAAAAAATACAAAACAAAACCAAGAACTGCAGAGTGCCTCAGAAAGAGTTGTCCATTTTACAGCTACAGTCCTTTTATATTCTTTTTCCCTCCTACACCAGAACTGCATGTTCTGGTGGCGTGCAATGATTGCCTTCTACAGCAGCTAGAGCAATGTAATTCTCTCTTGCAGAGGACCTTTGTTTTCTTCTGCATTGTGAAGCAGACTCCTTTGGAGAAAAGGGCATTGAAAGGTGTTGAATTTGGCACTGAAGAGGCATCACAGAACAAAGCTGCAATCTTGGGATACTGCTAGAACACTCATTAATGTCATCTCATTATTGCTGCTTAAGATACTCCATATGCACCCAGCTTTGCAACCATTTCCTGGACTATTTGCTTTTAACACCTTCCTCCTTTCTGTGTGTACCTCCAGCACTCCCACTTTTTATCTCATCAACCATGAACTCCTCACCTTTGCCTTCCACAGCCCACTCCTGCTAGCTCACAAGGACTAGCAAAACGTTGCTCACATCTTAAATTCACAAACATTTTCATATTTAAAGTCCCTGACAGTGTGTGGATAGCCAGTGCCCTGAGATCACAGCCACACATGCAGCTCTGCATTGTCTTGCAGTTTCTTTGTGCTTCCTCTGGCTGCAATGGACCTACCAGTTGTGTCTATCTCATACTTAAAAGTTATGAGTTGTGTAATGAAGGATTTTCTTCCTTCCAAGTCTTTTCAGAGCGTGTAGTACAGCTGGGTCAGTGATTGCCATTCATGGCAATGAATGTTAACATTCATTATGTTAACATACATTCAAAGGGTAATAGACAAATATTTGCTCACAAGAAGCTAAAAAAAGTAATATTTTTTGCTACCCAGACAGAAAAATAACAGAAAGTTCTTAAGACAATAAGACTTACTCTGAATTTTTACAAAGAGAGTTTCAAAACTGATAATGCTGTCCTTTATTTGTTAACGTTCCCCTGAATAAAAAAATTACTGCATGTTATCAACATTTTGATTAAGCCAGTCAATCGCTGATTTATTGAGTTGCCTAGTTTTTAATGGATTTATGTATGGAAATGCTTAAAAAATGGAAGAATATTTGCAGAAATACTGTCTATAAAGCCTTCAGTAAAACATTATGTCATCTATGGGAATGTGTAGTATACTCAGTGATTTATTGCTTTCCATTTAAATGACACTTGCTGAATTCTGAAGGACTTTGGCCTGACATATAGCATTTCTTTTCTGGTCCTTAAATACATGCACATTCACACACAAAACCACATTGAACCAGACAGACGTATTAGCAGATTTGTTAGCAGGTCAAACTAAAACATTATCAAGGACACAGTGTTCTCTTTGACCTGCTAACACTTAAGCAAGCTGCAACTGCCCTGTATAATTCAGATTGTAATATGTTTTACTTAACCTTTGTTAACTAGCACATGAAGGAACAGCTTTTCTTTTTAGTGAGGACAAAGCATGGTATTTCAAAAGGGCTTATGTGAGTTGAGAGTACAGCTCTGTACACAGTTAAATCCTACATTTGACTGCTGAACCCATTCTCTCCCCTTTCCACCCAAATCCACATGGAAACAACACAATGGGGCGGGGAGAAATGGCTGAATTGAAAATACTTTGAATTATTTTCCATACCAAAACTAAACGATAAAGACATCTCCCATTTGCACAAGATGTTCCCTTGTGGACAAAATGAAACATCTAAAGGCACTTGTCAGGAAAGACCAAGGAAACAAAGGACTAGGTTCATAAATATGTTGCAAGATATGCTTCACTAACATAGTTATTGGAGCACATTCTGTCATCTTCAAACTACAGTTCTTGCCCCTGCTTCTGAGATTTGAGGTCAGAGTGCTGTAGACTACTCCAGGTTACTTTTCAGAGTATTTGGAGACACAGCTAAGCATCCTTATCACCCCACTGGAGTGCAACTCCTCTCCTGGTGCTTTTTGAGGGGGTCATTTAAGCAGAAATTTTATAGCAGCTTCCACTGCATGGGCTGTAGGAGCTCTACTCAACAAGAACAATGTCATCCATTTGGAGGAAAAATTGCTTCATTCAAATATGCTCTTTGCCTAACTCAGGTCTCCCATCTGAATTCAGTAACCCAGGGTAGTGAGTTGACCCTGGACAGATTTCAAACACCCACTAAAAGCCGCCACATCACCCTCCCTTTGCAACTCCACAGAGGAGAGAGAAAAAAACCAACTGAGGAATTCATGAATAGAGATAAGGGCCAGGAGAAATTACATACTGATGGACAAAACAGACTCAACATGGGGATAGAACTTCAATTTATTACTAACAGGATAAGACGTAAAGAGTGAGTAAAAAATAGTCTTAAAACACCTTCCTCCTACCCCTCCTTCCTTGCATGTTCTCCTTCCTTCCCCTCCAGCAGTGCAGGGGGACAGGGAATGGGGGTTTTGCAGTCAGTTGTTGTTTCCCATGGGGTGCAGTCAAGTATCTACATCCCAATGGTCCTCCATGGTCTGAAAGAGGACACTTGCTTCACCATGGTCTTCGCCACAGGCTACAATGGGGTCACATCTCTGAGTCTTTCCCCTGTTCCCATGGGGGTCCCTCCCACGGCAGATAGTTCTTGATGGACCTCTCCATCATGAGTCCATTCCTCGGGCAGCAGTTCTTCCCAATCTGCTGTCCCATGGGTCGCTCCTCCATGGGGCTCCTCCTTCATGGATGAGCTGTAACGACATGGGTCCCCCACAGGGCCACAAAAAACTACCCGGGAAAAACTTTCTGCAGTGTGGGTTTTCCTCTCCACAGGCCACAGGTCTCCAGCAGGACCCCACTCCATCTTGGCCCTCCCACAGGGGGTCACAGCCTCCTTTATGCATCCACCTGCTCCAGCATGGGCTCCTCCATGAGCTGCACAGCAGTCTCTGTACCCCAATGGTCCTCCACGGGCTGCAGGGGCCTCTGCTCTGAGTCCTTTGCCTACACCCAGGAAGGGGGGGGCAGGTGAGGGTAGCCCCCTCCTGCTGCACTGACCTTGGTGTCTGTCTTGTTATCCCATGTTCTCACTCCTCTCTTCCCGGGCTGGAATTTCTTCAGCGCAACACTCCTCTGTTCTTAAAAATGCTAACACAGAGACACACCTCGCTGGCTCAGCCTTGGCCAGCAGCAGGAAGTGTCTCCTGGAGCTGGCTATTATTGCCTTCATAGGGCAGTGGAAGCTAACAGAAACCACCCTATAAGCCCCCCCCCCCCATCAAAACTCAGCCACATAAACCCATGACACCCAGTCACTATTCTTATAACTTCTAAGCCTTTTGAGCCTACTAAGCCTTTTCACTGTGGTCTGTAATTGCACTTGACTTTGTATGGGGGCAAACACAGGGTAGGAGAAGGAAGGGACAGACACAGCCAGACATAGTAAAAACAAAGCAACTTTCACCTTCCCAGCATTGTTCCTCTATTTTTAAGAGAGTGGGTTTTTTTCTCAAAGGCTGAATAATTGACTGGCAGCTGTGAGAGTTATATGAATCTGTGAAAAGGATTTATGGAAAGGAGAAATTCCCTGAAAAGCTCATGCTAAATATTTTGCTTCAGTAAGCAGCTAACTCCCTGCAGGTGGAAAGCATTGTTCTGGTAAGTCTAGCAAATTTTGGGGAACATCAGAGATAAAAAGCTGTTATCACAGAACCCTGATGCACCTTATCTGGGGAATGTTCTTCTATCCTTTCACTGCAGTCACCTACTATATAGAACGCAACAGTGGCTCTTAATTCAATTCCAGAGTCTATTAGTTTTCCAGCACCTTCCCTTCTGACACACGGAATTAAATCAGTCTCCTCTCTCACACTGTATCCAAATCCCTATGTGTAGAAAAATAAGTCCCCATGGGGTATAATTTTGAAAAGTAAAATGAAGTCTAGAGAGTTCAAATGATCTAACTTGAATGATCTAATGCCAGTAACCTACTTGAAGAAATTTCTAAGAAATAAAACCCCAAATTTCTTTCCAATTTCTAACACAGTTGCAGGATTGTCAGTCCTGGATGGCTCATGGCATTCGGCAAGAGAAGTGTTGCAGTATAGCTGTCTTGGAACATATCTTGGATCTTCAGATTTCATCTTGGACCATTCTGGGACCTCATACAAGTTTGTTGTTTGGGACAATAATTTTAAAGATAATTGATACTACAACCTAGACTTAGCTTAAAGCACTCGAGCCTTGCAGGCAAATTTTGATTTTCCAGTGTCAGTAAAATGTATCTGCCAGGGAAGACATCAGAGAAGCAGTGAGATTTCTGGTAAAAGCCTCTGAACTGAAACACTGGGATTTTAGGAGGTAGATGGGAATGAGTGTCTAGGAGGAGATCCTGCAGTTTGCAGGGGCTCAAGAGGCTGTAGCCATAGCCTTCCTCTCTTTCCACTTCTCATTGCTTCCCTACCATTTTCTTTCTACATGCGGCCAAACCACTAAACAGATAATCAAAAATCATTCCAGTGTGGCTCAGAATTGTGAAATAGCCTGAGAAGCCACCATCTTCTGTTTGTTTTCTTTTCTTTTCCAGTATTAATCCCCAGGAGGGCTACACCACAATCTCACTTTGTTATGCAATCTGTCACTGGCTTGAAAGCAGGCAAAGTGAGGAAGGAGGAGGAGCTAAGAGTTGTAAAAAAATCAGAGATTTCTCAAGACCCTTCCCTGGAGGTCTTGGAAGATATTAATATAAGGTCTCCTAGTGGCTAAGGTCAGTTCTGGAGGCAGGTTAGCAAAAATAAAATAAACTTAGACTAATAAAAGCTGAGAGACCTTCTGTAACTCATGTCCACATTTCTAAAAGTGCTGGTATGAATGGGCCACTAAAATAAACACCTTCAGTTTTCTTATTTAAATAAATTAATTAAAAAACACATCAATACCAAAAGGATAGCTGTTACATTGCCCAAAAGCAGAATTTTTCTCTAAAGTGAGTGCAGCCACTGGGGAATAAACATTATTGTTCTAAGTGTGAAAATTCAGGTTCACAATGGGCTTGAAACGCTTTCCAACACAACTATTGTTTCCTTTCTCAGAGCGTTGAGAACAATGGTGAGTGCATGAGAGATGAAGGTTTCAATATCTGAAATAGAGTCTCTGCTCACAGAGTAAACAGTTTTCTTAGCATCTACTATCTTTCCTTCTCAGCTCCCCAGCTGAGGATTTGAGGACATAATTGAAACAAAACTAAGCTAAACAAGGAAGACTTACAGAATAAGACAGACTATCTGAAAACACATCTGTGGAGTAGTCTTTACAGGTAAAGTCTGAAATCACTGACAAATCTCTGATATTCATCACAGCCATAATTTCCTCCCTTGGCTTTCAGCCCTTCTTCAATATATATGATGACGTATCAAATAACAACAAATTACCTAATTTCTTGGTTAGAGCTCCTGTACCTGCATGTTCAAATGCCCTAGGTATCAGCTCAGCCTCCACAATACGTTTGAATGCGAGCATGATGGAAATGGGGGAGTACTTTTCAAGTGCATGAAGAAGCATTTCTGCTCTTAGATGTGCACTATGAAACACTGCTTTAATTCCTCAGCAAATCTACCCTAGGATAGATAGGCTGAGCTCAAGCACTCCAATAATACTTTTAAAAGTCCAGTCCAACCGCTTCAGTCCTGACTTTCCTTGTTTCTCCTCTCTGTGTGGGGAAGGAGCCAAAGTGACAGGGTGCACATTTCCTATGCAACTTCACCTGTCATGGGTTTGGCACCAACTGCTACAACAACTCCACTCTGAACCTAAGGCTTTCCTGCAGGGGTTGAAGTTGCACACATCAATAACATTTTCCCATGAGAAGACATGTAATGTTTTCCTTTGAGGCAGGAGATCTCTATTATTGTATTAAAGTTAGCCTGTTGCACAATTTTGATTACACTATGTCTGTTTTAATCAACTGCTTCACTCTGTGATATCGCTTAAGGAAAAAAAAAAGGAAGGAATATAATTTTCTCCTCAAATCTGTCATCAAGAGCACCAACCACCCTCTTAATAAACTTTTGTTCAAAATACAAGTTTTGCCAATCTCAAAGGCTGTCATCTCTGAGGTACATTGAACTAATTAGTAATTTAGCAGGAGTAGAGGGAAAAAAGTTCACTTCAGGCACTTTAGTAGACCGAGACAAAGAACAAAGTTCCTTTATCTGTATTAATACTTTAAAAAATAGAATTAATGACCTGCAGCTAAAACAGTACCTGGAATGATTTCATGGAGTCAGTGCTTAATTTGAAAACATTCACAGACTAAAAGTATTTAATGAAACTAATTAGAAACCAAATTGCTTTTTTTTTCAATGGAAGGAAAACAATATTAATAAATAAGTAATCTTAATGTATGTGTTATAATAAAGGCATTATTAGACTCACCAGGATGCCAGACAGAGGCTCAAGCATAGCAGTATCTGCCTCCCACCACTGAAATGGTGATTCACACTGGCATGTATCATGGCCAAATTTGTCTCCATCCCCACCCCACAGCTACAGCATTTATCCCAAAGTCTGTTTCACTATTCTGTTTCATTTGTTGCTGTCTTACTGATGGGAGTTCTGCTTATTTTCCTAGGTAAATTGGATGATCTCACTACAAGAATATTTTGTTTTCCAATGCACAACACAGATCCATGCCATTTCCAAAGCCAGGGTGGACAGTCCCTTGTGTGGCCAAACAGAATCAATTATTTCAGGTATATTCAAGAGAAGACAACAAAATTCCCATATATCCACCTCCCAAATTAGCCCATGGCTAGTAGCCCTGATTTGTGACAATCTGTGCCCTCTTAAGTCAAAACTGTATCAAATTAAGTACCTATACCACAGAGCAGCAGGCTATTGGTCCACCTCACTTGAATTCCTTGCCTCCAACAGCCTGGCTGCACTGGAAGAAGGGTATTTTCTATAATAATATTTGTGTACAATTTATTTTAAATTATTTTAAAAATACAACAATACATTAAATATCAAAAATCAGTATCCAGCTAGTTACTATTGCCTATGATATGCTATAGCTACATGCATAAAGTCAAAGAAATAAACAAAGAAATAAAACAAAGAACGGCTTTTATATGTGAAAGAAGGGAAAAGTATGACAAGAGTGATTACTTGCATTCTATTGTCCTTTATTTTTTGTGTTTAACCTTTCAAACAAGCAGTTTGCATGATGACAACTTACAAACCTTCTGCAAAATCCGAGAGAATTAGGAAATTATTCAGTGAACTGATATAATTTGTCTGGGTTTTGGGACTCTCTCAGCCTGTTGGTTGAACATCACTTCCTTGAATCCCAACACAAGGCATTTTTAATAGAATGAAGTAACAAGTATTAGTATTTGGTGACAATGGAAAAAATGGTATTATAGGTACACCTTTGCATAGCTCAATCTTTCCTTCTTTTAACTATCAAAACCAAATATAAAACCATTGCACAGTTCTCCCAATGATACACTACAGGTCACTATTTCATACACTACACAGTTTTTTATTTTTTAGGGTGTTTTGTTCGCTTTGGGATCATAACCTTGTTACTATCTCTTGAAAGAGCAAAAATGTCAATGCTAAATTCTATATGAATTCAATGAAGGGATCTCATTGGTTTTTAATATTTATATGAGATTAACCTTACTTTTATAGAAAGCAAATGTCTTTACCTGATAGATGACTGGTAGAATATTAGTAGTCAGAATGGTACTTTTACTCCTGAATGTGTTTTTTTACCACATGGAAACAGCATAAGGCATTCTAGTCCTGATTGCTTGAAGCATAAATAGACAAAGCAAAATACAAAATAAAGGAAAGAAAAATGCTGGTTTTAGTGTCAAACCTTTCCACATATGCTGGAGCTGGGCACTCCTCTGGCTCACAGACCCCTGAAACGCCTCTAATCCAGCTATAAGGGATAACACCTGCATAAAGAGGCAGCACTTAGAGAGTTTTTGCAAAAGTAGCTAAATTCCTAAATGTGTTTTGTAAAACCTTAATGTTAATTGACTTGCCTAAAAGACACAGACACTTTTCAGAACAAGAGGGGTCCTCTGAGTCCCAGAAAAGTGGTTTAATTGCCTCAGCATTCTTCTTTATCAAGAGCTATAAGGCAATAGAATAATTACATAATAACAGAGCTTAAAAGCTCATCACTTGGACCATGCAAAGTGAACTGAAGAGTTGTAAACTGATGTTTGGAAAGGTGACCTGAATGGAAAGCAAATATTCTTTCTGTCACTTATTCTCTGAGCTGGAAAATTTGAATTCTAAACTACAGAAAAATGTAACCACTGGCAACTATTATTTTTAAAATACCTTAAAAAAATGAATAAATGAGTTTTCTGCTGTCTGAGGATACTAGTACTAAAATGGAATGGCATAATTTAAAAACACTCTGAAACAAGCAAAGTCACATTTTATTTCGGTTTGTTAATTTTACTTTTAAATTTTCACTAACTTGCCATAAGTAAACTGCTTGCAGCATCATACTGTAATAATTTGCCAGTCACAGTCAAATAAATGAGATTTCTGGTTAGGCCATTTGCTTTGGATTTGAATCCAAATGACAGAATTATTTGGATGTAACACAATTAAGTCTGTCCAGTTATGATGGCCATTTAATGAGCTTCAGCAAGGCTGAAAGGAGTTGGCTCTACCTGTCTAAGCAGGGGTTTAATATGCCATAAACCTAACATAATAAATAATTTAAGTGCTGAAATATTACAAAGCTGAGACTTTCCCACTGACTCCGTAATGTGGATTGTCACACTTGAGACAGCCATTAGAAATCCAGCCAATAACAAAGTGAAAACGAGTAGATCACAATATTTGACTGCTAAATATTACAAATGTGCTGTCTCTCTTCATAGCAACACGTTATGGTTTGAGATAGTTGTACCTTGCACTTGACAGACATTTTTGTGGCTGCGCCTATGGGTCTGCTCTCCTGTGTCATGTTGCTAGAAGGCACAGTCCTGAGGAAGAGTGAGTGAGTGAATGAAGGAAGACAGGGAGCACCTCACAGAGTTATATCAGAAATCATACACTGCCGTATTTTAAACAGAAAACCCAAATGATTTCTATCAGACTCTAAATTAACCCAGCGGGGATTTCTCACTGTTCCAAGCAGAAAACTACTTTATTCGTGAGAATAATTGGATATTCGAGAGATAGCCATGTTTCATATCATGAGTTCTAAATGTTGGCTGGTCCATAAAGGACTATCATGGGGTCTGCATGCCTTTGCCAAGGCAATTATGCAGTTGGTAAAGTTCAGCAATGCCCTGAAACCTAGCTTTAGGACAGATTCAAGGTCCCAAACCAATAGAAGTTGGCCTTTTCAGTGTCAAGCAGGAACCAAGTTGGCAGCACTGCCCTAGGAGCCTCCTCTGTCGTTTATGACATGGACCAGCTAAAAGAAAATGGAAATGATGCTGAAATGGAGAGACACGTGAAGGTGAGGGGGATAAGAGGACCAACCACCTTTAAGAAGGAAATGTGAAAATTACCCTTCGTTATGGTCCTCCAGGAATAAAGGGAGGATATGATTTTTACATCTGCTAAATTTTCCAAGTCTGTTCTTCTTTATGGTGACAAAAATACCTAAGTCAAAGACAAAACATTTTTCCACCACCATAAAAAGTTCACAAGTTATGAGGTAATTGCATTAGCACGCTGAGAAAAGAGAAGAGAATGCAAGAAATCCTGATTGGCGTTTCTCTGTTTAAAAGGAATTATTTTCCAATACCTGAGCATGCCCAGAGGAGCTAGTCTCTGAGCAGCTGTGAAACAGAACCTTTTTACTTCAGGGTTAGTGCAGGGAGCTCATTAGCACAGCCTCAACCCTCAGCTAAACAGCCTTGTTTGCATATTGAAGCAATAGAATGTGAAGGTGTTAAAAAGGAAGAATTGCAGCCGCTACTCCTGACTGACATGTCTATCTGGGCTCTTGTGTTTACAAGAGAATAACGAAGCTGCCCCAAAGCCCCTACTGGGCCTGATTATTATGCAGAGGCTTCTTAGATTATGTATAATTGATATCCATTTTCCCTCCAGCTAACCAATGGCAGCTCTCAGGAGTAATGCTCACTCTCCTGCATCTTACCAAGCAAGCAAACACTGGAAATTGCTATCTTTTGCTAAGCTTAATAATTTTTAAAGACCAAAAATTGACATTTACATTTTTCAGAAGCACGGATGACTGCACGGTTGGTGGGGGTTTCCTGCTAATAATAGTCAAACAGTTGAGATACTGTATTTAAGGGTGTTGATGATCTGGGGCTATGTTTGTGTATCATTTCTAAATACTCACACCTTCGATGGACTGTCTATATAATGTATGGGTATGTCCCAGTTTTCCCATACATTAACAATATGGCAACAAAAAGCAAGGACAGGTTCTGAAAGATTATTTTCTGCCATTTTTAGTGAAAGATTTGCAAGGTGAGTTTTGCAGGCAAGGACATTCCTTCAATTACATTTACTGGTCCCCTTTCTGTACTTACAATAGTTATCTTCATCCTTACAATTTAGGCCAAATGTCCAATTCCTAAATCTGACACAGGCATGAAATTGAGTAGTGCAGTGTTCATTTTTTTATTTCTCAAATAGGTCTCTGCTCTTCTAAGAGAAAATCCCATTGAAGTTTTTCCTCAAAACTACATTTAACCTTTCAAATACAAAGCAGTTATGAGACAGGAGAGGTTTTTTTTATTCCACTGGTCAATTTCTTTGTTGTTTTTAGGATATTTTATTGGTCTGTTTCAGAGCTTTTGAAAGGATGTTTGTGTGGGAGGATTGGGCACAATAATTTTTAAAATTTTGTCAGTTGATCTTGAAAATTAAATGCTAATAGCCTGAGATAAACATGCAAAGTCTGTATAACCCTCTCAATGTGCTGTACTTCAATCCTGACCTTCAGCCTTTTTGCTGTTTTTGTCCTGGATATCTCTTCAGCACAAACTGTCGGTTGCATGGAGAATTTTTTATCCATACAAATAGTTTCCAGAATAAGGATGTGTCCAGTCCAATCATTTTCATGTCACCTTTCTCTCTAGAGGTGAAGACCTAGCTCACTAATCCTTTCTGCTACCTAGCCTTGGCAGAATTTTAATTTTAATCTGCTCTCTGAGGAGATGCACAAGAAAATGCAAGGAATATTAATACATGGGCTGAACTGGGCTGAATGTGAAAAGGTGAACGTTTTTCCACTCACTTAGATATACCTATTCAAAAGCATAGCCATTATGAGTGCACTAAACCCTCTCTCTGCACAGAGCAAGGCAAACCAGCAGAAAGGAAGATCGTGAATTAATTGATCCTCTTATAACCACTTCTATAACTACCAAAAATATACATACTTCTTCCATCCACTGAATAGCCTGAGAAAAACTAGATAATAATAAGCAAGGAGCATGCAACCTGATTTTTTTTGCAGTAACTTTTCAGAAACCAGAAAGTAGTCACGGAAAGCTGAACAGTTTGCAGCTGCCCTTCCTTTAGCATACCCACCTTTATGTTATGGAAACATAAATTGACAGAAACCGACCATAGCAAAAAAATTTCTACCTAAAGAAAGGCAGAAATAGTCCCAACAGGCAGTCATCCACATAATGATCTCCTGACCTGTATTTAACAAAAACTACACACTAGTTCTAAGAACAAGTGAAGTCAAATAGTCGTTTCAGAGTTGCACCTTTGGCCAGTGGACCACAGGACTGCAGTCTAAACGACCACACAAGGATTTCAGGCCACATAATTACATTCCAAGCAGTATTAGTCCTCCATTGACTATATAGTCAGTTAAGTGATAGAATAGGTCTTCTTTTTTATAATGTAAGCATCTGCTTTTTACATAAGCCTCTGCAAAGTGATCCCTGCAGTTCTACAGAGAGCTTACTGGTCACATATGTCTGTCTCTCCACCTCCTTTCAGGTGCTAACTTTCATTAAAAGAAATTTTAATTAAATATTAATTTATTACTTATTTATTACATAGTGCTCTTCCATGTTAAGAACTGCTGAGCTTGCCATACAGATACTATTTGATCTCTGGAAGGAAAGGAAGAAGGCTGTGTGTCCATGGATGGGAGGGGGCATGATCTGTATGGAGAGGCAGCCCACATTATGAAAGACTTAGGTCACATCCAGCATTTACAATAAATATCAGGAGTGGCTCTATTAGGAGGCAGGGCTTTGTTGTTCAAACATTCAGTATTATTTTGATATGATCCTTGAAAGTATTTGTGGTATTTGACCATAATCTGCCCTTCAAAAAAAAATTTATTAAGAAGACAGTTTCACCTTTGCTTTTGCCTTCCCTCTTAAAAACGCTGAATCACAAGCCTTCTTTGACTTCCACCAGTGTTCAGTAGAAACTGTTATACCTCCTTTTTCTTCAGAAATACAGAACTTTCTCACTGCTTTGGGTTTTGGAGTCATCTTTGGCAGGTTTCTCTCATGAAGAAGAAACATGCCTGGCCCAGTTTGCCTGGTACTTGTAGAAGCTATCAGTAGAGATAGGGGCTGGCTTTAATAACACAAAATCTGGACTCATGAGGGTGTGACTCTCTTTCTTCTTTCTTTTGTTACATAAGTAAAAAATAAGGACATAAAGCCACCCTTCTGAAAAGCAGATCCTGTTTATCAGTATACTTTCCCTGAGGAGTGACACAATGAATACTGAATGTTTTTCTTTCATAATGCAAAATATTTTCCAAAGTCCACTTACCATCATCACAGGAATAAAAATTGTGCTGACTATCTGAAAAAGATCATAATCAGTAAATATGCCAGGTGATGTGCAGACTAGAGCTTTGGTCCAGTTCACCATATGATCCATCTACAGCAACTAAGAAATATTCATGATTTGGTCCAGGAAAGCATTTAAGTATTAAGTTATATATCCAGATATACTGAGTTTAAAAGGTTGACTGGGAACCTCATAAGGGGATTTTTCTTTTTCTTTCCCTTTGTTTTGAGATTACACCAGATTTTTCTCACCCTCTGTTGGTAATTCTTTTTCCAAATCCAGGGGAAATCAAGACACACAGACATACATGAAAATCTATATTTTTAATCAGCTCTGCAACACATTCTTTATATTTATTATCTGTTTATCATTTTCCTTGGTAGTAACAGAGGTCTTTTGAGTCATGGCTTCTGTGCCACACTGATGGCATGAAGGAAGCCACAGCATGAAAAAGACTGCAGGACATGATTATAGCATAGAATAACTGAAGTCCCAGGAACCTATGGTCCAGAATAAATTTTAGCCTGCCATTCAGTGTGTTCTGCATTCATTACTATTCAGTGGAAGTGCCATACACACAAACAATAAAAAGTTTACTCTTGGCACTAGAAATTCTCACCTGCAAGAAGGCAAAACAGTCTAAAGGGGAGACAAAATAACTGTTGGAATGAATATTTAATGACTGCTTCAAGAGGTTAGCACAGGGAGAGAGGAGAACAAAGTTTGCCATTCAAAGACTGCTCTTGTATAAAGCCAGTGAAATTTGTTTTACAACTCTGTTGAAATACAACATAATCTTCCTCTTTATTAGATAGGTCCTTGCTTTAATTTGTTACTGCTCTCTAACGCTGTGAAACACCTGAAACTTTCTGTATCCTAAAGAAATAGAATATATTTGTATATAAATACAGAAATAGCATTAGCCTCTTTAGAAGTCCCATTGTGTCCTGCTACAACAGAGGAACTTAACACAATTCATTTGCACAAGTCAGTGCCCAGGAGCTACCTCAGCTTTTCATTTCCTCTATACCTTGCTGGGCTATAGCTAATCGTTAATATGTTGATCCAAATATCACTGATCTTAGTGCCTTGCAAAATGTTCTTTTGAAATGAAGTTCCTCAAAATTGACATAATGTTGTGTACAGGTATCACAAAGACAATAGCTCAAAGAAAAGTAATGGAGAGACACTAAAAGACAATCATCTCTCCCAGCTCGATGAGCTGAAATTTCAAGTCCTAAGAATCTGATTATGTCCATAAAAACATAGGTCCAAATGTTGCTATAAAGAACAATCCCTCATTTATTTTCAAGCCTATTAATCTTTCTTTCTTTCATGTCTATCACTGGATTTCTCTCAATTTCCTGCCAGACCAGCTATACAGATAGAATACCACAGAGACAAGAGAAAACTTCCACAGCCAAGTGCAACTCACTTGGGCTGCTTTGGTCCTCAGGAGTCCATTTTCAGGCAGAACCTCACTGCTGCAACAAATTAATCACCAAAGCCCTGGTCTGGTAATGTGCTGTGGATTTGCAAAAGCTTGAAAGGCATTACATTTATTACCTGAAAGAAAAATTAAGTGAGTGCTCAGTATGGGAAAATAAGCTCAATGGCACTGTCAGAGGCGAGTCTTCCTCTTGAGCAGTTACTGGTGAAGTTAACTAAGTCCCAAACTCTCTGGTTCATTTTTGGCCTGCATCAAGTAGTCATCTTTACAATTGTACTTGAAATCTAGAACTCCATGGATCTTGGGTTGTTTTCCATAGGTTTGGTGAAACAAACTATTCCCAGAGACTGGCATCAGCCTGACCTTTGTTAGCACTCACAGAGGCTTAGATTCAAATACATTAGTCTATTTTCATCCTCCCTCTTTCCAAGCCCAACTTTACCATGTTCTGATGGAACAATTGTGATGTTTATGTTATTGTTCAAGTGAGTACATTCATTACATTCCACTTTATCTCAAAACATTTCTGCATTTTGCCCCTGTGAAATAAGACAGACAGCATTTTCAGGAGATAGGATGGGCAGATGTCTAGCTTTAAGCTATAACAAGAGACTGGAGAAAGCACTATAAATGCATAAATATGGCATTTCCTGAGTCCCACTGAAACACCCTGCAGAAACATTCAGCATATGTCTCCTCTTACATTTGAGGCTCAATCCAAGACCGTTATAACAATCAGTCTCTTAATGCTACACTGAGAGATCTCCTCTGCTCAAGCTCCACAACTCTCTTGAGAGGAAGGGTCAGCAACTCTTCAGCAAAGCACTGTTGTTGGTCCAAGCTCTTACTCGTGGAGATAGATCAAGCACAAGAAAACATCCACCACCAAACAGACCAGCTGAGTTTTTGCAGAATAGATACCTTGAGACTGAGGCAGAGCTTGGCTGCTTGAAGAGGAGGCACTGCCACGGGAGCTCAGTCATGACAATGTTGCTCTGAATATACTGAAGTTACTCTATTTCTTTCAACTGCAATTACTGCAGCTGAAGCAGAATCAGTGCCAAGTAGATTGTATTTCTGACACACAGCACTTGGAAGCTCAACAGCAAAAATGCATTCCCTGACCTTTTATTGGAAATTCATCTCTTAGCAGTAAGGAAGAGGAGAAAAAAAACAGTGTATGGTGAGGTTTCCTATTAAAGCATCACCAAGCCTGTCAAGTGCTGAAAACATATTGTACATAAACACATACCAAGACAATCTCTGCCTCTCAGCATTTCCTAAATCAAGACATTCTCCTGTCTCTCCAGGAAATACATTTTATTTTCTTTCAGCACAGTAGAATTGCCTAGAGTTTATTCATGGCCCTTTTCAGGACCATGATATGAGCCATTAAGCAAAATATATCCATTCAAGGTTTCCCATTTAAAAAAAAAAATTAATAACAATATCAGAACCATATCTCTGCGTGATTTCTGAAAATTTTTTAATAAAATTTAGATGAGTGAGCAAGGAATATGTTTCATTTGGTTTATCTTACATTACACATACAAAGAAAGCATGAAACATAATTATTTTTATAACGAAGCATATTGTGGGGATTCATCTCATCCATTTAAAAGCACAGATTCTGAAATCAGGGTAGTTCAAAAGAAAGCACACTTATCCTGTCTTAGGCACCTAAGACAAGTGTAATGAAGCTAAAAGTTGGCTCAGTCTAGATGTCCAACATTAAGGTGCCTGAAAGTAGAGAAGATGAAGAGCCATGGTAGTGCTGTGTGGCAGACCAAAGCAGCAAATGATTTGGGCCAATATGGAAGGATTGGGACCATGGGTGTGACCCATTCTTGTTACAAACTGTAGAAGTGATATAATTCTGCCTGTACTTCTTGGAGAATTAGGTTCTCTGATAACAGGCAACAAAAGGGATTTGTAAGAGAAGAATATATTGCTGTTCACTTAATGAAGTAATGAATTTGAGAGACCTTGCACAACACTCCAAAGCACTGATTCCTCCTCCTATGACAAATCAGCTACTGTATGAAATTTAAAAATTAGGATCTATCTACATTTAAAACACAGTGCAAGGCCAATTTGTAGGCATGTGGGGCAGCAGCAGATTTTCAGTAATAGGTTCATTCCATCCCCCAAACATGAGAACTTTTCTTAATCAAAATTACTTCTGCATCTCACACCTTCATCCAAGCCTCACCACACTGACCTTCTCAGTATCTCTCATTTGATGGTTAGGATTTATTCATGTGTGTTACATCAGAAATATATAAATTTTTGATACTAAGAAGGCTGAACTGGACTTTCTCTAAGACTTTTGGATGCTGACATTGAGAGAAATAGCCATAATAATTAAACAGGTAGGACAGCCACTTAAAACAAAACAGCACAGCTGCCCATTTTTCACACTGGCTGTCAGAAAATCTAATGTATTTTGAGGAACTGGGGGGGTAGGGTTAGGCCTGGGGAACTCAAACAGTCTTCCACAAATGAGGAATTTTGGCATGGGCAGTAGTGGAACACTCAGGCCGTGAGAACTTCCAAGCAGTCTAAATAAAGAAATTAGCATAGAAAGTAGGGTCTCCCCTGAATTCAAGGTAACAAAACACCTTTATGTAGGCAACTAGCAATCCTTTTAACCATCAGTCATCAGTTCATTCATAGTTGCCATAGCAGAAAGCAACTGAAGTATTTCAAAGAGTGTCATTTCAGAATTGCTGCCAGAAATTGGAGATGAAGGCTTATCAGCACAAAAAAACACAAATCTGGCATAGACCTCCTGTAAACCAACAGCAGCAAGAAAACTGAGGTTGAAGTTCAAATGTTTTTTTCATGCCAATTCCACCCTGCTTTGATATTGTAGTTTCTGAGTTTGAATCACTGGAACATAGTAGCTAGTCTCTTGTCTGAGTCAGTGTTTGTCTGGCATCTAGCAAAATGCCTCTTTGCCTGTGGTTACACTTCCAGGCATTATGATACAAGGGAGTAAATAGTAAATATAACCATTCATTAAGGGGATAATCTTTCCCTAAAGGTTCCTTATGAAATAATTCATTCTTTCAATAAACTTTTCTTTATCTGCTAGCCAGAGACTTCATTAAAAATACAAAACCTATGAGGAAGACTAAATAGTAATACTAATAAACAAATACTTCTGTGAATATCTTACTTATTAAAAAGAACAATTAACAACAAGCTCCAAAAGGAAGCTTCAGTCTACAAATAACGTGCTTGCAACACAAAAAATTAGAAACATCTTTTCTATGTTAAAAGCCAGTTAGAGGAGATGTGCTACTAAGAGTAGAAACATGGCAAGTTGTGTAGAGGAAAATTATGTTCTGCTGTGAGATCAATTTTTATAATTAGAAAAAAAAACACCTGAGTTTTCCTGCAAACAAATTTCCCTTCAGAATGCAGTGTTATTCCTTATGGTTACATATCATATTGCTTTATCACCTTCTGTTCTTCTTCGTTACTTCTGCAGGGCTTAAATATTTATCCTGTTCACCATTCCAGCTCCATGGAATGACTGTCATCTACCATGTAAAAAATTCTGTTTATAGAATATGCTTTGTTTCTAACAGCAAAATGTCTCTTTATAGCTCTATTACAGTAGACATATCATGTCTTTTTTTTACTGCTGTTGCCTAATGAACTCTTCCCAAAATTGTGCCACGCACTCTAAACCAAGAGTGGGAAGCATTCTTGCATTAATAGCTTTGTTACCTAAATAATGGAAACAACCACAGAATGAAAAAGAGGGCATGTTACAGATGGGGAACTGAGACACAGACTGATTTAGTCAAAAGTATTTTCCATACAATAAATCAGTGGCAGAAGGTTGGATTCCTTATTCCCTATTCAGTCTCAAACTTTCCTTTCTTTTATTATTTCCTCTTTCACATGATATTACTTACCCACACACACGAGCAAGATAACTATCACAACTATTATGCTATGCTATTATACAGCACTAAGGATGGATAAAAATGCAGGCTATGGAGTATATCAGTTTTATACTGTGCTTTTGAATGTCACAGATCTCCACCCATAACAGTTCTGCATCACTGTTTCCATAGTAACAAGATAACATGAGACACTTTGGTGTATGTTACTGTCTCTGAAAGAGTCCAACCTCAAGACGAGAATACCATATTGGACTTTGTAAATGAATTCTGATTTGAGCCTTTCATGCAAAATATATCCCTGAATGATGTACCGATTTGAATAGTGAAGTTATTTAATTTGATGATGATACAAAGACATAGATAGGAAAGAAAACAGCTCTTAATGTGTAACAATGAGCTGAAAATGCTTTTCTTTTTAGATAACAGGAGCTACAAGGCAACAGATTCTCATGCCAAATTAAATAATGTTTATATTAAATTTACAGGAAGAAATAAAGTGATGGCAGTGACATATAAAGCCCAGCAAAAGACTGTAGAGAATTTTTTTTAATAGAGTGGTCCTTCAAATTACAGATGATGCTTGAGGAAAAGGTGTGATATGAGTTCACTCATGGTACAGGTAAAATGGCAGCAAGCCAGGTGTCTGCACATCCCAGAAGTTGAGATCTGGGAGATGAGAGAAGTCGAAGAGCCCTACAAAAGGACAGCAAATGTGACTGAAATACTGTAATATGATGTGTTCTTATAATTAAATTACTTTTTTTCATATATTTTGGCTGTTTCTATTTTTTGTCTACCTTTTGATGTCTAAAAGTTAAATTAATTCAAAAGGTCTATGGAGTTGGAAGAGCCTGCCTCTGACTTGCAGAGATGTGCATGGCTGGGCTTGTATTCTCCTACCATATGTATCCCTTTTAATAGTTCAGACTTCAAGGGGCTGACAACATCTCTTAATTTGATCAATAGCCCAACCGTTGCTACGTGCTGTAGCGTGTACAATGGAAGGGGCCCGGCAGTGGCACCTCTCCCAGAAAAAGCATTGAGATAAAGTCACTTCTTTTCCCAGCAGTCCCACACCAGCTCTTTATTCGTGTGGAGTGTCACTAAATCCAGATGACAGCTCCACACCGCCACGCTGGAGCAGCGGCAGCTCTGCACTTACGAGGTCAACAGCCACGGGGGAGCACAAAGGGGGGCTTTCATCAGTCAGTCCATAACCAGGAGAGAAGAAATTAAATTGCTTCCACTAAAACACTGGCCAACCCTCACTGCAAGGAAACTCTTCAGTTAAATGGTCTCTTCTTCTCTCAAAACTTTGCTTCACATCATTTGTGAGAGGAACCTGGGAAAACCTTTGTAAAATCATGAGAGCTGGGGATAGACTTGTGTGAAAGTATGAAAGTGTAGCTCTATGGTCTACCGTGTAATAGTTTCCACATAAAATAATCTATTCTCCTATTCCTGTTCCATTCAGGCTAGTGGGGACTCAAGTGGCTCTAATGAGACAAGGATGAGCAAAAGGCAGCCACGTGGGCTGTGAACTGAGTTTCAGCAATAATGTTTCTCAAGGGCTGCTTATGCTCCTGAGTTTTAAGCACCACTCACTTATTGAAGGAGTATAACTTTAACATGTGTCTGTATCTGAACAAAAATGAGATTTTCGCTAAGACATTCAGTGATCTCACTCCTCTCCCAGTGAACCAGTCCTCTGACCTGCCCCGTGAAAGCTTTTCTTCTTCCTCCCTCACTGCCAGCTCTGAGCATCCTTTTCATTCAGAGGTCTCTGCCATTTCAGATCACCTGCTCTACAGCTGACTTTTGCTCTAGCACTGCTCAGTTTTCTAGGGAGTTCAGAAATGACCTTATGTTTTACAGAATTCATTCAATCTTTCAAACACAGTAAGAAATTTCAGAACTTACTGTGTATAGTACCTGCCCACAATATGGCACACCGCTAAACCTCATGCCCTACCTGCAGATTTGCAGCTGAAACATATTTAACCTTCAGCACATGCAAGAGCAAGAAACAACTAGAACTTTGCCTCAAAACAGGGACAGCAGCAATTTGAATATCTGATGATGGAACAAAACTTTCAGTAGAAAAGTGACGTAAGAAGTCTTTACAATAATGCTGATAAATACACTGTTATGGGTGCTGGGAATTGCTATGGCTCTCTTCATCCTTTTGCCTTGCAAAGGAACTTGCTAGAAGATGCCAATTGAATTCCAGACTCTAACCTTAAGCTTGATTTAATCCCATAACAACAAACTATAATGACATTCTTTAAATGGCGAGTACTCAGATGTGGTGGGCGAGATAAGTAAAGCAAAAGCTTTGGAAACTATTTCACTCCTTCACAGTGAGAGTTTGAAGGGGATGCCTTTGTGGTTTGTCTTGTTTGAGTGAGGGTTTTTTTCTGACAGTCCTGATTTGCAAACCAGCAAGTTTCATTGACTTCCTGCATTACACTGACCCTACCTCAGTTGGTCCTCAGACAATTCTTCTTCTGTTCATCACTTCTAAATGCCAGTTTCAGATCTGCTCCTTGTTGCAGATCAGCCCCTGCACTACTGCCCCAACTCCCTGCTTCCTTATTACCTGGGTTTCACCCCTTTCTCTTAGAGGAAAGTGTAATTTTTATTTTCCTCCCAAATGTTTCAGCAGCAGGCAGGATAACATAAAGTAGGTTTCCTTTTTAACTGTGACAGTACACAAGATGTGCACAGCAAACTGGAACAAACCAACTGGCTCTATCAGAGTCCCTGGTATGGGCCAAAATAATATATTTCTTTCATCGTGATTCCCATTTGTGACCTCACGCTGTCTAAGAACTCTGGATGCAATGTTTGTACTGTCAGATGTCAGCAATGCAGTGGCATGGGAAGGATACCAAAAGGTTTTCTTAATAATGTGCTAGAAGAAAACAGGCATATTAGGGTGAGATTCATTCAACAAATTTGAAATGCTTGGTTTAGGGTGAGATATGTAAAATCTTACTTTTAAGGTAGTGAGTCTTTGGGAGTTTAGGGGGAGTGTTTGGAACCACTACATTGACTTGATTTCTCCAAAGCAACCCAGCTTTGTAAATCAAAAGCAAAAATTGTATGGCAGATATTTACTTCTAGGAGACTTACAAAATTGAGGGGTTAGTTCCTCCTCTTGATTATGGCAGGGTTATATTAATTGCCTAAATAGTTAAGGGCACAGTCCTCTGTAAGGAATGATGAAAAATACTAGCAGTAAGTAAAGAATTCATTAAGAGAATGAGAGAAATATTTTAGGACATATTTTAAATCCTGCAGTTTTGGAAAACAAACTACTCATAATCTTTATATGCTTCATGTTTTTCTTCAATAGTATTATCTGCTCTTCTAATCAGAACAAGTGAAAAATCCAGCTAAAACCAGCTAAAAATTCCCAACCTGGCTCTTTTTCTTTAATCTTCCTAAAACTGCAAGTTATTGTGTTGGACAGCTTGGAAGTTCCCACTCACTAAGGCTCTGTAACCTCATGAAAGTAATCCTCTGCAGAAAATGGAATAATTTCTCACTATTATGCCGTCCTCAGGTTACAGAAGCAGCCACATGCATATTTCCCTGTAACTCTCTTAGACATCAGTACTATCTGTCTTAAGTTCATTGAATAAGGAAGGGTAGGGGAGCATTTGCATTGATTTTTCTTGGAAGTTTGTGTGATAAATTTATAAGTCTCTATAGTTCTCCCATTAATGTCATACTGGGATCTTCATAACTCATTCTGTATGACACAGAAAGTTATCATAGGCTTGAAGCTGGTAACACCATATTGAACTAAAAATCGAGAAATACAAAGATTTATCATAGATACTCCTCCTATATTGCTGTCCTGATTGTCTCAAAGATATCAGCTTCAAAAACTTTAATTTCAGAAGAAGTCTAAAGCACCGTGGGCTTTGCTGTGCTAATTAGGAAAGTTAGACTTACATATAACCAACTCTTCAACCAGTAAAAAGAAAGAGAGAGAAAAGTAACATTAAAATCCTCCCTGGCTTGTATATTAGCAGTAACTGCATAGGACAAGAAAACTAGTCTTTTGCCCTATAAAAGCTTCCTATGGTTGTTTTGCTAAGAGTAGAGTTTCTCTTCAGCTATTACAAATTAACTGCTTGAAGAGCTCTTCAGCTCAACCCCAATCCCTGCAGACTCAGTTTTCCTTAATGCCTTCTGAATTTTTGGATTTCCTGTGTCCTTTTTAAAGACAGGTCTTCACAATATTGGTAGGTGCAGTCTGTGTTAGCTTCTTCTCATGGTGTCATATGCTGCACCTTGAACCTGCTGCTGTGTGACTCAGTTTTCTTCACACAGTGTGTAGGGGATTGCAAAGAACAAATGAGGGACTTCGGGAAAGAGTGCTTAGCAAAAGAGTATAGAGACACAATAATGTACAAGAGTAATACTCTGACATGTCCTGGCAGCATTTGCAGGCTAAGAGACTTCCCCCACTGAAGACTGATTGAGGACAATTGTTTCTAATATATGTGTGTGTGTGTGTGTTTATGCACACATGCATATGCATAGAAATATAGAATCCACTCATATTTTTGACTTCTCTAGCAGTTTTCTGTTAAAAAGTTCCATGTATTGTTTTGTCTGCTTCTTTCTACACTATAATTTCAGTACTTTTCACTAGCTCTTTATGTAAAAAACAGTAGATCATTTTCCATTCCCTTCTCTGTTACTAATTTTCTAGCCCTCTCTCATATCCCTACTGCCTCTCTTCTCTGAAATAAAACCTCTTAATCTATTTAGTGTATCTTAGAGATACATGTAACAGGTCATAAACTGTTATCTGTTAGATAAACAGATCATAGAGAACTGTTTCATATTTATTGCCATACTTCTTTTTCTTCTCTATAAATATTCTTGCTCTCGTCTATGGGTTTTTCAGGGGGGATATCAAAACTGTTGGCAGTGTTTAATATATGGGTTCACCACTGATCTAAAAAAAACCCCATAGATCTGTGTTCTGATTTTCTGCTCTCTGCCTCCTTCCTTACAGAAGAAACCGTCACAAAACCAGCATGCTGAGAAGGATCTGTTCAGAGATAGCTGGTAGGAAATGCTCAGAGCAAGGAGATGCCACCACTAAATCCCGCCCTTCTCTGGTGTTTTAGGAGCTCCAGATCAGGATTAAAAAATACAAAAACATCTCATGAGGAGCCCTCCATGGCATCATATACAAAATACTGCATGGTATGCAGACCACTCGCTGGATCTGGAAGAGCCCTGGTCCAATGTACCCCTTTCTGCTGGTGATTCCAAGCCACTCTTCTCAGCTCCTTAGGAGCACTCATACAGGTGAACCTACAGGTGCATCTCCTCCCAGGTCACATCTTGTCTGACAGGAGAAGCATCTGACCTTCCCCTGGTTCAGTGGGTCCTGGAGGGTTTTCTGTAAGTAGAACAGCTTTAAAACAAGGGACAGAGAGTGTCTTCTCTTCAAACAGGAGCAGTAATAGGGCACTCTTCAAAGCTAAGAAACTTGGATTTAAATCCACAGAATTTAGGAACTTAACTGAGGTTTTCAGTATGCCAGTCAAAAGCTCCAACTTGTGAGCTGCTATACAAAGGGAAAAGAGTGTTCAGAGTTTCAAGTTTTTTTAAAAGATTGGGGACTGGGGGGGGGGGGGGGGTTGGAAATGCCAAAGTGAAAACAGTTGCTCCACTTTTAAAGCCCCTGGTCTATCAGGCTTTTTGCTATAACAGGAACTCTATAAGATGCCCTAAGCTCAAATGCTGTAGTATTCAGAAGTTATTCTTTATTCCTGAAATTCTCAACTTAAAAGATTATATTTTGTAAATTTCTATGAATAAAAATGGACAACTGTACATCCCGCAGTGACAAGAAAACCAAGACATTCTTTCCTATTTTTCCTGGCACACATAGGCTTCAGAACTGAGATTTCTAACACAGTATAGCAGCACAAAAATAGGAGAGTTTTATCCAACACATTGCAGAATCTAGCAACAGGGAAAGACAGGAATTTTTTTTGCCTTTTTTTTCCCCTTGCTTTGTTGGTAAATTTTTCCTCTAGATATTGGAAAAGAACAGAGTGAAAGGAAAGGTAGGTTTGAATTCAGAAGAAATGAAGCTTTGATCTTAAAGAAGTTAAAAATCAGAGCGCAGAGAGTACACATATCACTAGGTCAGGGGAAGTGATGTCACAGTCATAATGAGCAACAACAATGCTTCTGAAAAAAAAAGCTTCAAAAAATGCCTTCTAGATATTACATCAAGGGGTATGTTTGCATGTTAACTGCCTCCAAGCCATCTTTTATATTAAACTGCTTTACGTGCGAGACTTCCAGATCATTTGCAGGGCAAGTGCTTAGGAAAGTAGGGGCTTTCCAAGCGTCTGAAAAGATTGTCTGACTGATTGTCTGTCTACAGGTTTCTTTTAAAGCTATTTTAAGTATATGATCCCGTCCCAGCTATTTAACTCAGGAACCTGCCAATCACACACTGCCTAATTGAACCCTCGGATACTGTAGGATTGCAAGCCACAAAGAATATGAACAAAAATGTGAAGAAAGAGTTTTCTGCTGTGATTTCATTCTTCAAACCCAATTTGAAGAGGTCATATTTCAGATTGCACAACCCCTTTGAGACCCAGGGACTAAACTGGGACAATCAAAAAAAAAAAAAAAAAAAAGCTAATTTTTTTTCTGATTTTGAAAGGCAAGAGAAGGTCTTTAATACCAGTTAGTTGCTGGGGCTGATAGCAAGGTTTGAGGGTGGGGAAAGGACAATGCAAACTGAAAAAGGGAGACATAAGTCAGTTTTTGTACTGCTGGGCTAATAAATGGATGACTGACTGACTGTATGACATACCCTTCAGAGACACTTGCGATCCTGCTTTCTCTTGTTTGATTTTTTTGTTCTTCAAAGAGAAAATATGGGAAACCAAACAGAATTAGGAGCTAAATAAGGGCAAATATGTCTGGAATACATTTAACAAAGGACTAGAAATAAACTGTGTATTTCACAACGATTGGACTGTGGTTCAAAGCCAAAGCCCTCTGAGGTTAAGTGAAAACCTCCTTGATTTCAACATGCTCTATGTCAGAACCTAAAGCTCAGTGTTTTACAGAAATGAGAGTGGCAGTATGTATCTTGGCACATATTAAAGAAATTTAAACTACTTATTTAATCAGCATACACTTGGGTTTACATTGTCGCCATCTTCATTGATTGACTTCATAAACATGTGTGGCCTCAGCTTGTGTAAAACCTTAGGACTCCACCAACTCCAGTGGAGCAGTGACAGTTTATGTCAGCAGAGAGATCTGAACTGTAAAGGAGAGTGGACTTTACACAGTATATGGTCATCATGCTCTTAAATAGTACGAAATATGACTGAGCAGGTTCATAATATGAGCTGAAGAGCAGTTACTCTAAGGAAGAAAAAGCATCTGACCACATATGCTTATGCAGCAGGTGGTTTGCAATCTTGATCACCCCCAAACGTTGTCAGAAGTATGCCTGGTAGCCTCTTTGATATTTAAGGTAAGTGAGTGCTAATTCTACTGACCTTATTTGCAGAACTTCCTCCATCCTGAAAGCATTAGTGACTGTCAGGCTGCACACTTTACATAGCTGTCTACTGGATGCTTTATTTTTAGTGATTTTTTTTTCTTACCTGAGGCATTTCAGTCATGTAACTTCAGCAATCAATTTTGGCCCACAGCAGCACACGCCTCAGTCACAGAGAAGCAAGTATTTACATGCAATCTTGCTAATAAAGCACCAGGGAGAAGAGTGAGTCCACAAAATCTTAACAGATTCGAATCGGAGTTGAACCATCACACAGTCAGCTAAATTATTGGCCCTGTAATTAGCCTTTTTGGAGGTCTCTTAATTGTTAATCCCTTTGCTGATTACAATTGCTTTACTGAATCTAAACAAACCCTTTTTTTTAAGAAATAATCATGCAATTCTAATGGTTACAGAAAAATAAAATAAAAAATAGGGAAACTACTTTGTTTGAGGCCTAATTTAGATTAGGCTCTGTTGGAAAAAATTAATCTTGGGAACAGTATTTTTTGCAGCATTTTTTTGTGAGAGCACTGAATTGCAAGGCTGGGAGAGGTTAATATTTCATTTATGCAGTGTATGCAAAGCAGTTATATTTAAAAATTCACTAGATTGGGAGTATTCACTGCATATGGAGAGTAAATCAGTGCCAAATAAGAACTGGATCCATGCCAGGAAAGAGAGCCAGGGGTTAGGCATCTGCAAAGTGTTGGAAAGGATGAAGACAAACGTAAAACACTTCGATTCATTGCACATCTAGGTGATTTTCTAGCCGTTCATGTAGATCTAGCTTTCCAGACCAAAACCACTGTATCTAAGGATAGACATTTTCATATTTTGCAACTCACAGATAACTATTTCATCTTATAAGGACTGACTTTAACCTGAACATATAGCACCGAAATATGCAGGGTCTTATCTGACCCAGTTTGGGATTAAAAAAAATGTCATCCAGGTGTCTGGGACTTCCAACACGAACAGGAATTACCTCATTATCCCACAGCACTAGCCCCATCAGATAAAGAAGAGTATAGGGGGGAAGGACGTGGAAACATGAGAACAGATGAAAGGAACTCAGGAGAAGAAAAAACATGTTGAGTCTTAATTGAGCTTGGAGAGGATGCAGGAGGAGTAAAACATAGTTGGCTGGGTTATGATTTATTCTCTCTAGTGATCTATGTTTGCAGTGGATTGAAACGTGCTCTTGTTCCTAATATATATTTTATTCCTGGTTTATCAAGTGTGAAGCCAAGGATGAACAAGTTCTGGGCAAAGCATGACCCTTCTTTAGAACCAATCTTATCAAGAATTACTTTGTAAAGCCCAGTGAGCATGTTAACATTTTCCAAGCTGTTACACATCATTCTACCTTTAGCCTCAGTTGGTTTAGTGTGTTACAATAAACATTTAAATGCATTAAACTTTATATAAACTCTTACATGCACAACATGCAATCTTGATGCCCAGTGCTTCACCAAGAAATCGTCACTGAGCACAAGAAGAGAATTTGAGGTTAAATTTGGAAAGAGAAAAAGAAGAGCGGAACCAGATATACAAATCAGTGGAAATACAATCCTCTTTCTCTTTCTCCATTCACCCACAAAAGTAAGGAGGGATGACCAAGTTTGGAGAGGTAGAAGGAGAGAACCAACATAATGAACAGAGATCACTGGTAACATGTCTCCAAGGATTCATAAATATAACTGTTAAACCAGACTTTGTGCTTTGATTCCTATTTGTGGAATATTTTGCTGGCTTTAAGAGAATTTCTGTAGATTCCATGTTTACATATACGTTTAAAATTCCATATTCATATGTACAGATATGTATAATCTTTTCTACAAACTACTTTGTGGAGTGTTGAGGCTCCAGCAGGCTCCAGCAGTATATATGAGTATTTAGAATGCCATCACAATTAGCCCTGATGATAAAAATGAAAGGAGTGTTTGAAACTAGCCCAATACGCCTAAGTGTCCAGTTGCCCCTGGGAAAGCAAGTGTGTAATAAAATGTCATCTTTGAAATACAGCTCTCTATCTCTTACACACAGCTGAAAAACTGCCACTTCAGCAATGAAGCATGACAGCTGCTCAGAAGCATTCTGTGTCTCTACATGCTTTTTCTCTTCACTTGGTTATGATGCCCTCAGTAACTGTGCCCTTATGGAACTTTTAGCTAAAAGTATTTTAACTTGGGAGAATTGCATGACACATAGCTATCAAATGATCCATTGCTATAACACATATTTTTTCCCATGATCACCAAATTCATAATTTTATACACCCAAAAAAAAAAAAAATCTCTTTCATCTGGATATACGTCTCAAAGTCCACATAAGTATTTAATGTCATTAATATATTAATGTCATTAACACTCCAATTTTTTTAGTCCTTCTTCATGATTAAAATAGAAGGGAAAGAAAACCAAAAACAATCTACAGAATCAATAAGTTGCCTATAGCGAACTTCAGGCAGTTACCAATACTTTACTGTTTCAGTATTACTTTACAGGGAACCAAAAGTAAATGCATTAAAAGAGGAACCATCAGCATCTTTTTTATTTCTCATCCCAGAATATCAGCCCTCATTTTACTTTTTTAAATTGCAAGAACTTTTTAAGTTCTTAGCCTTTGCTTTAGTTGAGGAGAGCATCCTCAGCTAAGTATAGCAGCATCTGTACAACACCAGCTACCTTTGTCTGAAGAAAATGTATTAAATGTTCTAGGACACTGGTCTGGCCCGATCATGCATTCCTCAATGATCCAATACCCAGGAAAGACACATAAAAAGATGCATAATCCAATTAATTATGGAAGTAGCACAAATTAGTGAAGGCCAGTATAAAAGCATGGCACAAACCCTTAGGAGAAATATTTCGATGGGCTCAGGAGCATGCCTGTGACAGAATTTGAAAGAGAAATAAAACATCATGAGAAGAGACTTTTAAGTGCTTTATTAACAAGTTAAAAATGAAGGTAATAGTTAACAACAAAATACAGTTAATTACTAGCAAGTGGATTGAAGCATTGACTCTAAGACAGGATTTGGGGAACGAACTTATGTCTTTTATTAGACTGACTAATTGACTAATTTAGTTGTAAAAAAAAAAAAAAAAAAAAAAAAAAGTCTTCAGGAACACAAACCCTGCTCCAGAGACAGATTGTCTATTTTCCAACTTTATCAATTGGATTAATAAAAGAGAGTGCCTTTTTCCCACAGCATTTCCTTGCTTATACTCATAGGCTATCATAGTCACAGCATTATCACTATATCTTGGAAGTGTTACATGATCTTTTTGGTTTAGCCTTTGCTTAAAAGATCAGTTTTAATGGTATAGTCAACCCCATTAAAATCATAAATAGAAGAGTGAAAGTCAGGATAAAAAAAGTGAAATAATCATGTAGAATCTACATAGATAATGTTGTAGTTTTCCAGTTGGCTAGGTTGGGTGTAATTCAGTGCTGAGAAAACAGAAAACAATTTGTAGCCACTAGCAATTGTCTTTAGCAACTTGAGGAATACAGGTTCCAGAACAAATATTTACTTACTTTCAACATGTCAAAAGAAGAAGAGAGCCTCACTTCAGTTACCAGAAAAATATCAGAACAAATAATGAAAAGGTTTGTTTTTAAGAATCTTGAATATAACCAGTATGTAAGAGACAAGATGAATTTTAATAAATAAATCATGTCAGAGCAAATTCATTTCTAAGATAAGAGGGTTTAAGGACAGAGGAGACTAAATACTGTCATGCATTTGGATTCTGGCTTTTGACATCTCACAGGGCATTCGCGTAGACAAGCAGATTTAAGGTAGTTATTTGTGAAATCCCATTCACAGAATTAGTCATCAATAGTTATCAATGATTCATTTTCAAATGAGCAAGACACATCAGGTCAGGTTCTGCAGGAACCTGTATGACATATTCATTAATGAACTGGTAGATGATTAAAATGCTTTTTGTATTTTAAAATACACTATAAAGACTTCAAACCCTTCAGAGTGCAGAATGTACACTTTAAATGATGTTGGTGAACAGCAGAAATCTGAATCCAGCTAAGCAATTAATTCACAAATGCATGCACAAGAAAAATTACCTGAACAAATATAAAATGGAGAATGACTAATCAGACAAACAGTGTAGAAAAGAATCTGGCAATTAGAATAGATCACAAACAAGCAATAAAATCATACTCTTGTATAAGAAGCAATCATGCTGGGTTAGGGGAAATTAGTACATTTTATATTAAACACAAAATATTCCTTCTGCTCTACTCAGAGCTGGTAATTCTTTACCTGGATCCCTGTGATTACTGCGTGTTATCACATGTCAGGATGATACAATACATCGACCAGCCGGAGAAAGTTCCAGAAACAGAAATAAGAGTGAACTTAAGGGAAAAAAGGTTATCCAGCATAAGACTTTGCAAGAACTGAGCTTGCTTGATCCAGGAGGGGGAAAACTAGGAGAAGATTTGATAACAGTTCTCAAATTTTCAGGATTCCTCATGACAGCAGATAATGAATTGTTTTCCAGAATCTCTGAAAAATAGAAAGTATTGCAATAAAGAAGAACTAGGTTAGAGGTGGGAGAAATAATTCAGTGTGAAAGGCAGACTAAGCAATGAGTAATAGACCTACAGAGATTTTTCCTGATTGTTAGAAATTTTAAGGAGGAGCAAGACAAACAGTGAGGACTGGTTTTCTGTATCGATCCTGTTTTGGAGCACACTTTTGATTTCGTATATCTCATAAATATTGCATAAAAAGTATTATAATCAAACACTATACAACTTTCTACACTTGCTCTATTGCATAGACTCTGGTGCTAAACATATATCTCTATTATGAGTGTTATAATGTAAGCTGAGTCTGAAAAATGAAAGTAAATTGAATGCCATAAACAAGGATTCAAAATTCTTTTAAGCATCATTCTAGTTACTACTGCAGAGGAATGGAAAGTGAAAATACCCACACTTTTCACAGATTTTTCACAGTATACCACTACTTTATGTCCAAATATTTCATTGATTCAAAGATATTAGAGTTTAATTATTCATTACACCCACAAAAGATGAATGCCTTTGTGAGTAGTCCATATTGCATTGGCTTCTAAGGTTGCTGCATGCATGCTCAACAGTTTTCTGTTTTTCCATATCAAAATGTAAATAAAATCAATTTCTGCACAATGTAGCTCTGACATGACTGTTCTTTCAGAGGTGTCAATTCTTATCACTTTCTTTCCCACTCTGAACTTTTTAGTAGGTCATTAGTTATGTACTGCTGTTGATTATATTTGTATCATAAAAGCATGATTATCAACTAGCCTACAGGTTGGATATATGTATCAGCATACCATATGAAGGCAAATCCTTTAAGCAGTCTCAATGACACTCCTCTAAGTTACTCAGAGAGCTCAAATAACAAAAATTATATCTTGGGGTATTAAGAGGGAAAGTGGTCCCCATCCTCTCTGACATAACTATATTCAAATAGTGTCTACTTTGCTGTAGCTTCCAATTCTTTGTCACTTCTTATCTTAATATTTCTGAGGAATAAGAGAGGAATGTTTATTTAAGCCTATGATGTCTTTCTTTTCCAGTGACTTAATAGCACACGAGCACTGTTAAACAGACCTCTCCATCTGAGTGGAGAAGTTATGCCAAAACCAAGAGAAATTCTGCACACAAAGGTAGGGAGGACTAAGTCCAAGAACAGTGAGAAGGCAATATGTTGAGCTTACCCTCACTACTCAGAACTATGTCTGAAAGTCCTTCTCTTTCATAAAACACACTTCCTCTTCTTAAAATAATGGGGAATAACAAAGAACAGCTGTTGTTAAAAACAGCTAATGTTTCACCTGTCCCTGTTGCTGTGCACTCAGAAGTCATTCACACAATTTTACTCACAATAGCAAATACAGACTAAAAAAAAGCATTCACAAGATCACACTTGTGAGCATGGATGTGAGCATGTGAGCACTTAGAAAAAAACCTATGTATCTAATAAATAATATTTTTTAATGAAAGTGAGCTACTAGGGACTCCTCAAAAGCTACTAGGGACTATTTCAGAAAGTTGCTCTACTTCATCAGCAGGATTCTCAAAAATCAATGTAATCAAAAATAATATTTGAGAGAGGTTTTAAAGTTGTTTTTAAAAACAAGTACACATACTTTCTGACAGGAAAGAGAAAGCATGTGGTGAGCTGTACAAAACCACAACTTACTGCTGCTCTGATCATTATAACCTGTTCCCAGTTACTGGACCACATGCCACAGCAGCTGACAAGGTCCAGGAATAATTGTGTTGGAGCTTTAGAGCTGCCTCTAAGTTTGTCACATTGCTAGATTGCCCTTGTGTTATTTGTCTTCCTCATCCTTCATAATTCCATTTCGTTTCCTTTCAACATTTTTTTTCTATAATTTGTCTGGGTTTTATCTGGTTCTTATCCATTCATGGACAACTGTCCACTCAAATCCCATATAAATCCTAGACACATAAGGTGTATATAGCAGACCTTCAGGCTGCAAGTGCAGGTTTTGCTAAAGTGGGTAGATGGATTTAAGAAGCACACGCCTGCTGGCATTGAAAATGCATACCTGAAACACACCCTGCACACAGTCTGAAGCCTTCACAAATGCATACCACACCCCCTTAGCCAAGTACCCATTTCCTAGTACAAATATAATGCCCTTTTTTTTCTGACTAGATCCTAGTTCAATCTGGAAAACTCAGACTTGGTCCCACATTTCATGTGCTCTGTTCAAGTCAGGAAATCTTGGTGGGCTGTCTGGAAGCAACTTAAGGACAGAGATGGATTTGGTTTGAATTTTGTATTCTGTCACTGAGACAAAAACAGAACTCTCGCTTTTAGGGGGTACTTGTGTCTATGCCACTTGGACAGAAAGCTCCTGAGAGTGTCCAGAAAATCCTGCATGCCTGCACACCAAATGTGTTTGAGTCATTCCCAGCATATATAACTGTACCTCCTATGGGTATGCACTGAGAAAATCCTGGAGCACGGGTTTTGCAGTGGGCAACAAGTCAACCATCACTCCTCCCATTTTACACACTCTGTAGATGATATGAGCCTACTGTGCAACCCTATATAAGACACAGGGTCTGAGAAGCAGGAACAGAAACCATGCTCATGGTCAGAGGCAGGCCTCACAGTGTCAGCCCTGCCCAGTTGTTGACTTTGTCTGAACTTGCAGAGGTTGAGCCTGTGCATGGAGTAAGGATAAGATGGTACAGAGATGCTCATTGGTGCAAGGGCCCATTACTAGGCAAACCATGGAGATGCCACCACCACCAGCTCTGCCACTGAGGGTCTGCAAGCCAGAAGGTTGGTGCAGCCCTGTGTACAAGAGTCCCCGGAACAGCAGTGAATCCACCCTTGCACCTACAGGGCACAGCTCAGAGACACAGTCAGGGGTGTAGCCTCCCCTCATAGCAGGTTCTCAGTGCCCCTCAGAGGGTGGACAGTCGGGGCACTTAGCCTTGATGACGCCTTCAACAGTGCCAGGGGGCACTGGGCTTTGAGGTCCAGCTATCACACCAACTGTCTCAATCACAAAGTTTGTAAACCACTATTACAATATCCTGTACAAATAAGGGCTTATCAACAAGAACAAGATCCTTTAGGGCAAAGCTGCAGTCAGTGCTTGCATGGTATGCTGCAAGGATGCTTGGCCTCCTTCTCCTGCTGACCCTGCATAGTACCCTGTCAAAACAGTCATTGCTGCCCCACTGGGAGTACAGGTAGCAATACCACAGAGGAGAAAGAAACCCAGACAAGCAGGGCATAGGAAGGAGAAGGTCTAACCTGTCTTCCTACCTTCTTGGCCTGGGTTTTGATCCATCCATCACAAAGTGATGTGACAGGTGATCCACAGAGATAAGGAATGAGACTGAATTCTGCTTTATTTGGACACTGGACACACATCCAGAAGTATTACATCTTTACCAAGCTTCGTCCACATCATCCATTGCCAACTTGCATTTCACAAACACAGACTTTCTCTGGTAATAAAGAAACATTTACACCATAAGTCCTTTAAGGTCCAATTTTTGCACTAAAAACAAGCTTGTGCTTTTTAGGAATGACAGAAAATGCTATTCATGCATTGATAGATAGAAAAATAACAAATTGTCTTTTCAAAAATATTAAAAATGCACATTAGGAACCATTATGTAAAGACACTAATATTGCACAGTACAGATCACATTCTTATCTCCAGAACATCCTGACCTGAATCTATCTTTATTCAGCTTTTTCAGGAAGATGGAGTAATCCCTAGGGACTTCACCAAGCCCAAAGAGGCGAAGTGATGTGTCCACAGTAAGTAAAGCAGTGATTCAGAAACATCCTTCTTCAACCCATTATTTATCAAGCAATATTTCTTCACCTTATTAACAGGCTAAGAGATCATGAGAATCACTGCAATTAATTGTGCTTATAGATAAAATGTGTATTGTAGGTTGTGTTTTATTACATCTGGGGTTGGGGAGAAATCAAATGACAGTCAGTTCTGCTGCAAGAACATTTCTCACTGCTCAGCTATAAATAGTGCTCACAACACATGTGAAAAGTATCACGCTCCATTCCGAGGTGGGAAATCGCTGAAGAAAACTGTTCTGGTAAACAAGCCCTTCCTGCATGTCTGTCTGAAAAACTGGCAGTGAGCACAACTCCTGGATTGCTCTGCTGACAAAAACTGCCTCACTCCTCACTGCTACTAAAGCAAGGCAGCGTGTCAGGGAAGGCTGAGGCCACTAATACAGAAGCTGAAGAATATTGGTGTCAGTCTTAGAAAAACCCTGGCAAAACTGCCCTTTTCAGCAAAAGATCTCCCGAGTATGGCCCAGGTGTTTAGTGCAGCTCGCATCTCAGCTGTTGATACCACCATCTCACTGCCATTTCAGGGCTGCTAGGAAAGGCTTTTCTTATGTCTCTCTGGAGTCTTCTCTGCTACAGCTTAAGCATATTTTGCTCTCCTGTCCACCAAAAATATGGAAAACAAACTATCCTCATTTGCACACTTCTTGGTTTGTTTTTGAACATCCTAGACAAGGTCACTATGCCTGCTAACAATATTTTACATGGCTCAAAACAGTTAAATTTTCATATATCATCCTGTTCCAGAAAGTGCGTGGGATGCAGCAGGGCTGCTGCATGTAATCATTTGATGGAAAATGTGTTTAAGGTATTACACACCTCTTCTCTGTTCTGCAGAGTCACACAGGATTGCCAGTACCTGGATGGCACTGCATTTTCCAGGTCTATTTTCCTGCTTCACCAGTCACATGCCCCACATCCCATGCAATACCCCTGCCAGGGAGCCTGGGAATTCTTTCATTCATTAAGCCATGTTTACATGACCATAACATATGCTACCTGACTCTGCTATTACTTAACATACCACTACATTGATACCATCCCCCTTGGCAGACTACACAAGTCATCCTTCAGAGGTGCCCACTCCTTTCCACTGACCCTATGTGGAACACAGGCTCCTAAATTTTGGTGCACCAAATTGTGTCTCAGTCTGATACCTAAAGTGGACAGTGAGTCAATCTTGCGTCAGCACTGACATGGATATTATCTCAGTATAGAACTTTTGGTGTATACAATTTCTGAGTAAAATCATGCAACAGACTTCCCATAAGCATTCAGGCTGGCAAAACTTAATAGTTCAAATACTTCCAAAAGCAGCAGCCCAGCCCTGACTGAAATGAATTTTGTTCCAAATGTAGGTGAAAGTATGGAAAATATTTTGCAGTCTTTGGTCTGAAAATGAGGATATGTATCTAAAGCACAAGTCTTTATTCTGAGTCACTGGTCATTATATACACCCTTTAGGTGGTTAATATTGAGCTCCACAGTATAGATACTGTGTTGGAAACTTGTTTGTAGCTATCCAAAGAGAGAATATGCCTAGTTACCATTGACATTTAGAATATGTTAATTGTTTTCCTTCTCCTTTACTTTTGACAGCTATGGCTTAAGAAAGGACTTTGATATAGCCCATGACATGCCTGAGGGTATTTTTAAAAAGCACTTTGGGGAAGAGGAAGAGAATAAATACAGGAAAATAAAGCCTGATCTAAATTAGTAATTTACATGTTCCCAGGTGTTTCCTTCTTGAGATCTCACATAGAGCAACTGCATCAGATCATCTGTAGTTTAAGGTTTTCAGTTTGTCACTAAATCTCTCCTCCTTTTTCATAAGCTTATCTCATATCTTCCAGGGTACTGTTGTTTTCACTTCCCATCATCTGCACAAACAAATAAAGCATTCCCTCCCCCACAAACACAAGCCCATGTGCACTCATGCTCCTGCCTTTGGTCTGCATAAGGTAGCTTGGCACCAAAAAGATATGTGATTAAGTTTTAACAAGTGTCAAAGCCAAGTGGCTCACAGACACTTACCTGGAGATCAGAATGAGGTTTAGGTGCTTTCTGAAATTCAAATTAGCAAGTGTCATTCTTCCTGCCTTCTACCACACTTCAGGGAATGTTTGATCTGCAGAGAGAGAATGAGACACGGAAAATGAGCAAGAGAGAAACCTCCATGATCCAGGGGCTCAGACTTCCCACTCCCCCCCATTGCCACTGTCTCTGGGAGCATGTGAATAATCACAGTTACTCTTGTTTACATGGCCCTACTGCAGGGCACTAATGTAATGTACTGTAGAACCAAATTCCTCATAAATATTTAGGTCAAGGATTTCAGCTTAGAACAACAGTACAATTAACAATTCAAAATGCTGCCACTGAAAGTTGTTTTTTATACCATCAGCTGGAAGTGAGCAGACATGCCTTTGTTAAGTTATAATGTAGTCTATCATTTGTAATACAGTATCAGTGCAAAAAAATCAGTCTCTAAGATAACTGATTAAAAAATTCGTAATCTTTTTTTGTTTGCTAAAGCACACATTTTATAAAGACTCTCATCATCTCATGTTACTGCTGTGTTGCCCAGGAATAAAAGGCAAGGAAGGAGATCTTACATCTCGTGACCTACATGGGTTCTTTATTGTTAAAATACTAAATTTAGGTAGTTTCTGCATCAGAAAAAAAAATAAATTGGCATACACAAAATGTGTTTTGTACGTCAATTTTAATACAAATTTTACACTTCTCATAGTAGTCCAAATTAAAGTATCAGTGTTTACCTACATTTACCCCTCATACCTCTCTAATATACTATTATACAAGTGCTTGAAAAAAATATGCCAACACCTACAAACATAAAAACAGGTGCAATAGCAAATTGCAGTGTATGAGCAATAGTGATCTCCTTTCTTTTTTAACTGAAAACTATTAAGTCCAGTGAACTGTAAGACCTGCATCCCTTGTTTACCTGAGTATCCCATTAAGCTGCAGCTGACATACTGAAAAAGAAAAGAAAGATAAAATGAAAAAGAAACCAAGTATGAGGAAAATAAGAACCGTTCAAAAAGCAGGTTTTTCCTCCTGCTCATGCTCAGTCATCAGCCTTCTACCTTCACAGCCTCTGTGTTTGCATGCCCAAATCTGAACAGTCCACCATCCAAACTTACACGGAGCCTGGGGCTGTTCTTAACAGACTGCATACACTGACATTTTCTCCATTTATACACATTTTAAATACTGAGTCTCTTTTGCCACAGGACAGAAATAAAATGACATCTAGCTATACTGAATCTTGTAGTTTTACATTGGCTTGTTGAATTTGGGATTAATCCTTTTCTGGATATTGATGTGATTTTGGGTACTGATATAAGCAGTATAAAAAAATACATGGCACAGGGTAGTAAAATGTATGATCAAGGCACCATGAAACCTTTATCTTTTCTGTGTGTTTTTCCTGTAGTTCCAGGAAACTTTTATTTCAATCCATCCTCAAATTACCTGCTACACTAAGTCCTCACAATGAAGGCTTTGGTGTGGTCATGCAAGAGGCATATGGCAGACAGCAGAGACTCTTCCTGGTTAAAAGATGGACTAAACACAGCCCTGTCAGACCATGCTCTTGACTGCGTCTAATTCTCAAGTGACCTGTTTTCCTACTCACAGAGAAGTGCAAGGTAAGGACAAAGGACAATTAATACATTTGAAACTATATATGCCTTTCATTGTTAGTAAGAAATCATATATATAAAAGAGATACAGTTGCTAAGTCTTATTAACAAAGAATCAGAATACCCCCCTGTGACTTGCTAATTATGTACCCATCCCTGTAAGTGTTCAAGGCCAGGTTGGATGGGGCTCTGAGCACCCTGGCCTAGTGAAAGGTGTCCCTGCCCAAGGCAGGGAGGTTGGAACTAGATGATCTTTAAGGTCTGTTCCAATCCAAGCCATTCAAAGATTTATGGGCACAGGATGTGCTGTGTACCTTTAAATTTTTGCAATAGTCCTCTAACTTGTTGTTGAGTGCCGCTAATTTTAATGTGGCTATTTTCTGAAGGCAGCAGTAAGGTCTGGGTGTTTTCTGAAAATGCAAGAGAATTTAAAAGAATGAAGGGTCCAGATCTGAAGACATTCTTTTTACTGTCTTTTTATTTTTGTTCTTTGACATACTCAACAATCTATTTTCTAGACTGATGCAATCCGTTCAGAAAAGGTATCATAGCAGCAAGCTTGAACTGTGGTGCAAAAAAGCAACAAAGAAATCACTGTGTTCACCTTGTCCTAAAGACTATTTCCAAATATATATATACACATACACACATACATAAATGCCTTTATTTATAACTCTGTTGAACTATAGAAGTGAAGAAAGAGAAAAGCATTGAATAATTCATCAAATTTTCTTCCTTTATCACTCAGGTCCAATTTTCCCACATAAACATATAAAACCAAACTGAATTCTAACAAATTATTAATATTAAAGATGCAACTGCAGGATTTTATCCCAAAGAAAAGAAGTCCTAGTCAGCATTGCTAGAGTTTCTGTGACTTCACCTAGAGACAGGCATCTAGATCTGAAGCAGCCATCCTTGTCTCTGTGCATAGTCAATGTAGATGACAGAGCTCAGGGATTAAGAGGTCTCATCCTAAGCAGAGAGCTAAAACAAACCACCTGCATACATTACAAAACTATCTATTTCTCTGACTAAAAATAAGGGGAGCCTGAATAACTACCTCATGTATGTACCCCAGAGATGTTTAAAGTCATGGGAGATTAAACATTCACTGTGTCCAATCTCTGACAAACCAACCTACTCAATTTGAATTTTGACTACAGAAACTGCGTCAAACAAATACATATCAATATTCAAAAATATTCTAAATACACTGCTACCTTCAGGTCACTGCAGGTAACTCCAGTTAAAACCTGCTCTCCAGGAATATTAAACCAGTTTATATGTCAATAAAACACTCTGCTTTAATAACAGAGCTTTGACTTTACTGTAGTGAAATTGAGCATTATGCAGAGAATACCCTTGCTATAGTGTTTACTAATTTAGCTTTCAAGACTGTGTTGAGAGGGATGTTGAGAATTAACTAGCATGTTCTCTATTTGTGGATTATGTGGGTAATTCCCCAACCTGAAACACGAGCATATATATCTAAAAATAAGGCTTCATACACAGTTTCCCAGTAGACAATTGCTTACTCATTTAAAATGTATGTTTACTTAAAATTTTGTACTCTGGGATGGCCTTATGAAATATACATTTTATTTTAGCAGGGATTCCCAAAGGAGTCAGCTGCCAGGCAGCCTTTTTCTAGTTCCTTCAGTACAAACTGTGTAAAGCAGGACACTAAATTTGCAATAACAGGCAACACTCAGAGTTTCAGCTGTGTTTATGCTGACAGTGCTTGAGGAGCACCTGGATCTGAACAATTCTGTTAGTACATTGGATAATTACCTGACATTAATTTCCTACAAAACCATGATATCTAAACGTGTTCCACACAAAATCACTTTTCAGTAAAGTCAGAGGCTAAGTGGAAATAACTGAGTGAAATTTCCCTAGTTATGAATGTTTTCAGTATTTTTGTTTCCCAAACCCCTGCAAGACCCTCCTAGAGTAATTTTAGCTGCTTTTGTATTAGGCAATGTAGATATTAATTCTTCCAGCTGGAAATCTACCTTAAATTCTGTCCCACATTTTGAAAGCATGGAGACTAAAAAAAAACAGACTTAATAAGGTTAAAAAGTATGCAGTCACTCTACTGCATAAATTTTTTAACTATCCAGTGAATTCATACAAAAGACTTAATACTATGCATCACATCCAATATGGTCACACAGACCACCTTCATTAGACAGAACCAAATAATATCTATATACAAACAAAATGAGGTGTTTATGAAGAAACACTTATTGCAGTTTTTCATGTTTTGAGTGAGTATAATGTTCTATTGTATATTAAAAATCCTTCAAAATAAATGTCACAAACAGTCAAAACAATAAAAGTATATTACAAGGTTTTGGTTGAAATAAAGGACAGGGAAATAGTAGTACACTGCTTGGCAGGAGTCCTGAAGACATTTGTATCAGGAATCATTTAAAACTAAATCAACAGGGATTCAGGCACCATTGGCTACAAGTAATACCAGCCAGGAAAACTTATCTCTATAAAATGATACTCAAAAAAAAAAAAAAATTTTAAATGCACTGTTTTCCATCAAAGCCTTTCACAGAATAAATGTCTTGAAAGAGTTTGACTGAATTGACAGACATATCTGAACCTCTCACTCAGCAAATATAAATCAAGATGAAACTATAGATGGTTTTATAGAAATTGAAGTAAACTCCAGAGACAACTATGGTTTATACTAAGGAAACAAATATATTTAGTTACAAAAGCAAACAGTTGTAAAATACAGGAGAAAAACTCTCCTCAGAGCTTTTATCCAGCAACTAACAGCAAAGGTGAGGGGTACTTGCTGCAGGGAAAGTGGAAAGTGGGCTACTCACAATATTATTAAGTGCAGGATTGGGTTCTTCTCAATCTTTCAGACCTGCCATATTTGCTTCATAGCCACCTATATCAAAATGCATTAGGCTTTTAACAAGGGAAATACTGAAAATAAAAATAAATTTAAGGGGAGTAGGTTAGAAATAGGATAGAAAAACAGATAAGAAAGAAAATGGTATGCAAATTTATTTTTTTTTAATTGCAAACACTAGCTCTTTGTAGCCTAAGTAAGGTATTTACAGAAACCCTACAGTTGAGGACAATTTGACATGTAAAGAGGAAATGGACTGTTAGTTTTGAAAGAGAACATCAAAAGCAAGAGGCAGCAGATTTCATCATGAGAAAGTTACATGAGAATCATTTTACAGATTTGAAATGTTGAACACTGCAACACACAACAGCACCCTTCTATTTAAAAACATTGTAAGAAACTTTCTGACTCTTTTCCAAAGCAGATAGCTGGAGTTCTCTGTTCCCAACCTCACCACATTTCATATTCCATTTCCTGCAGAGATGGAGTAACATCAGGTATACAACTTTAGGCTAAGAAAGGATACAATTCCTCAAGCTTCACCAGCAGGTGAACAGATATTGTACCAGCCTCCCCCAAGGTGACAGCTATCAGCAGTCACATCTTTCCCCAGGCAAGCACACAGAAAAATCCATCTGTTTCCCAATCAGAGCATTTATCACCTCAGTAAAATGATACAGAAAATTTTTAGCAGAATTGTTACCCTTGTGACTGAAAAAGGATTTGCAAGACTGAACCATTGTTGTTTCATAAATATAGACAGTTATTGCTTACACTTGTAGCATCAGTGCCTAGGTTACTTAAATGAAAATATTTCTTTCCCCTTAGCTGCAACCTGCCCACTATTTTTTTCTCTACTGAGGCTGTATATTGGGAGTACTGGGGTGATACGGTTATCCAAAAAAAAAAAAAAAATTGACCCTGGCTCCTTGTCCTGGTTCCAGCTGGGATAGAGTTAATTTTCTTCCTAGCAGCTCGTACAGTGCTGTGATTTTGGATTAAGTATGAGAAAAATATTGATAACACAGCAGAGGTTTAGTTGTTGCTCACAGTGCTTACTCTCTCAAGAACTTTTCGATTTCCTGTGCCCTGCCAGTGAGGAGATGAACAAGAAGCCAGGAGACAATGCGGCCAGGGCAGCTGATCTGAACTGGCCAAAAGTATATTCCACACCATAGAACATCATGCTCAGTATATTAATGGGGAAGAATTGGTTGAGAGGGAATGATTGCTGCTCAGGGTCAGTCTGGGCATCAGTGGGTGGTAAGGAATTATATTGTGTGCACCACTTGTCTCTCTTGAGTTTTATTTCTCTTTCTATTTTTGTTGTCTTGCTTTTCATTTTTATTGTTGTTGTCACTATTACATTTTATTCCAATTATTAAACTGCTCTTATCTAAACCCACTGGTTTTATCTTTTTTATGATTCTCCTCCCCATCCCAGCAGAGGCACGGGGTGAAAATTGAGCAGCTATGTGGTACTTTGTTGCCAGCTGGGGTTAAAATACTTCTTTTTCACTTCCTTGTCGTTTATTTCCACCTCCACACCACTCCAGGCTGCACAAGTGCACTTTTTTTCCCGAAGTATCAACTCTGCCATCCAATTTATCAAGCAGCCTCAGCAGGTCAGGGGTGCGGAGTTAATGTGGTCAGCAGGAGGGAAGGGGAGACAGCCAGGGCAAAGTTACTCTGGCAGCCCTGAGGGCTCAGGTGCCCCACACACCACAGCTGATCCCCGTAACACCTCAGTTCAGTTCGATGACACTGTCCCATAAGAGGCCTAAATAATTAGGGACCTGAGATCTACAGCTACATATGCTAATTGCTTTGTAAAAAAATCAGGTAACAAAAGCTGCTACCACAATTCATTTATAAGTTTATTAGACGTATGACTAAAATTTCATTGAAAGGGCAGACCATGGGAAAATTGTTAAAAGAACTAAATAAATATTTACTAAATATTTACTAAATAAATACGTCCATGTGTAGTGTAACTATGCATCTACTGTTTACTAGAACTACCATGGTACTATCACGTTGTTTCTTATAGTAAAAGAAATAATAACAATCATCTACCACGATAGTATTCCTGCTCATTTTAATAGATGTATAAGCACTTTAGTTCAATTTGTCCATTAAATCACTAAAAAAAAAATCTTCTTCTATTAAGTTTTGCTGTATTGATGTACTCTTCATTACTGTTGTGTCTCTCAAAATACCACCTTCACTTCAGCTGTAAATAGCCCAGGAAAATAGTTCAAACCTGAAAGGGAAACTTCCAAAGAAAAGATATTTTTTCCCTCATAACTGAGACCTTTCCCAAGGGAACAGGCCACTTTTGGATGTGTTAGTGCTTCACGTTTGTAGCAATGGAAAAAAAGTATATAGAAATAATGGGTTGGCTGAGTTCATTATGAAAGGATTGCTCCTATTAGGAGATTCAGGGCACATAAGAGTCATGATAAAACAAAGTTATGGCAGAAACCTTGGAAAATTTGTACTAGTTTCAATATCTTTGCTTCCATCTTCTAAATTGCCAATTGTCAGATGTCATTACTGCTCAGGCTGTTAGGTGCTCATTTGATTACAGTGTAGCCCCTTCTCTGGAGTATGGCTGTCTGTGTATAAAATCATAAAATATGCTTGTGCAGGTGCAAAAGCTTGGGAAAGCATGAAGATGATAATTAAAGATATTTTGTTGTCTTTTTAATACATAGATACATCTACAGCAAAACACAGAAATACTAAGCTGTTTACTTCTATTTGTCCTTAAAGGATTTGCGACTGCACATACTTCAGTGGTTGCCAGGAGTTCTTGCACAGTTTTAATACTAATTTATGATGAAGCATACCAAAGGAACCACAAGTTATTTAAGAAAATGAAATAGGAAAACTTTTGAGGTTTTAGTAGGAAAACAGACTGGAGTGCAAGTAGTCTAATGTAAATGAATAGATGGCTTCAATGAAAATGAAAGAGAAGAAAACTCCCTCCTGGGGTTCATTATGCCTCTTGAGCTGTTGGTAGTAAAGTTAATTTTTAAATGCTTTGAGGTGATTAAGAACTCAGGCATCACTTTAAATGTAAATAAGTCTTGTTTCATTTCCTTGCAGTTAACTGATTGCAGCAGTCACCAGCTACTTAGCTTGCTGATGTATTTGAGATCTGTAGTCTAGTTCATAATTAACCCTCTTCATATGAAGTGAAAATGTTACCAAGCCTGGTGCTAGACATATATAACCAGGATGTGACATACTCGCTCACGAAAGAGAACATTTATATTTGTAAATCATGAGGGCAGTATTTGAAGCAAAAGTATCACAGAACAAAAATCAACACAGAAATGAAAATTTTGTTTCCATTCACACTGGATGCAGCTTTAAAACAACACCAAAATATATGCAGTTTAGATACTTCAGCATAAATAGATGAATTATTTATAGTAAAATTTTGAAAACCACTAAAGCAGGACCTCTTCCTCCCCATCAGGTCAAATCACCAGAAAATTTCAACATTCAGTATATGAATATCCCATACAAATTAAAAATCTCAGATGACAATCCGTTCTGTTAATGCACATATACAAGCAATTAAGAATTAATAATCTGTTCAAGGCAGTGACTGGGACCTCCAAAATATATATAGTCATTCCAAATCTGTCTCAAGATTGTTTCAGGTCTAGGCAAATGTTTCAGAAGTGACTAATGCTGTGCACCATTTTGTAATTACCTAACCCAAGACATGCTAAACCATAAGCAGTCAAAATAGATCTACTGGATACTGAAATACTGAAGCAACACTCACCTCTGAAAATTCTAGCCTTGAAGTTTCCTACACTTGCAAGAGGAAAACGACATCTCCCTCTCTCTTAGCAGACTAAGGTTAAATTCTTTCACAGTTCTGAAATATTTTAGTAGAGGTTCTTCCCATAGTGCCTACTTTAACCTTGATCATTCTTGTGATATAAGCAAAAAAAAGCAGCTCAATAACAGCTGAATTCAGGAGTTCTGCACTCCCAAACTCACAAGCGAAATGATAGGATAGTTAAACAGCACTTTTATTTTTTATACAAGTCATTGTGTCAGGGATTCCCCACATCACATCACATCACATCACGTAAATGGAGATGGCCATTTAGTCCAAAGATTAGCTTTTTCAGTCACCCATATGCTCAAGGATATCATTCTCCCTATGAATAATCCCAGAGGTACCTTGGTACATGCCCCAGTCTTTGCTGTTCTGACATGATTGTGGGAGAAGAAAAAGTTTCTGAAGCCATTAGGTTTAAGCCATTCAGAGATTTGTGAAGCCAACGCCTGTGTTTCCAGCTCCTTCAAGAAACCAACAAACAGCTAATGCCACAGAGAAAATCTGTGGGTCCTGGCTAAAAAGAATCTCCGTATTCCACACCATCTATTTCAAGCTGATTTTAGGTGATATTCCATATATACTTCACTACAGAGGTAGTATATTCAGATTGGATATTATGAAAAAGTTCTTCACTGAGAAAGTGATCGAGCACTGGAACAAATTTCCCAGAAAAGTGATCATGGCCCCCACAACATACTTAGACACATGTCCTAACATTTTAGTTTGCCCTGTGTGGAGTCAGGACTTGAACATGACAATCCTCATGGGTCCCTTACAAGGGGATATTCTCTGATTCTCTATGGAGTAAAGACACAGCCTTTATTAATACAGTATAAGTATCCAAGTACTCCAAAGCCCAGGAGCCTTGGGTACAAATCCTAGCCCCAAACGCTTTCAGTAAAACATTTTTCTCACCTGCTGTCAGGTTTTATTAGGATCCACAAAGACATCTGACGCTTGTCCAAGCATACTATAAATATAGAAATATTTCAAGGCAAACAGTGACCTACGGAGATGTCCATTTTCACATCTACCTGCAAAGTCAGGCATTTCATATGTTTAGTCAAAACAAATTTAAACATTCTTTCTTTTTTTAAAAAACTCATTTCCTTTTATTCACTTGAATACCAGAAGAATTGTTGGAGGAAAATGTACACAAAATAGATACTATATTTTCATAGTCCCCTTCTAAACCAAAAAACCAGAAATGTCTCACAGCTGTTGGGTACACCTCTGCCTTGAACAGAAAGAGAGATTGTGCATAGCCATGGCAGATAAGAAGGAACAAAGAAGGAAAGTAAGATTCATCAGCAAGTAAACTAGTAAGAAACTGATCATTTCCAAACAAATAACAAAATGTTAAAATCATTATAAATAAACTCTACATAAATGCAGTTGCTTTTTTCCCAGCAGTGATATTTAACCCCGAGTAGCTAAAGTGGAAGAAAGAAATGTCCTAAATTGATCAGGATAAAGACTTCCTAAAACCGCTGGTAGTCTGAGCATAACTCAGCACTGCTCCAGCTAGAATCCTATTTCTGCTCCAAGACTGTCACAAATTTATTAGTAAATTTGATGAAGTAAAAGCGACTCCAACCACTTTGGAAAGAATATCTTTCCAGTGAATTTTACTCCCAATTTCCTTTCTCCCACTGACAAGTTTTAACTTAATGTTGTTTTCACATTAAATATTTTATTACAATCTTACCTGACAAACATGTTGAACACAAATTAACAGCTGCATTTCTAATGTTTTTTCTTCAAGAAAGAACAGCACAATATAGTCATATCTTGCTAATAAGTAATCTTTTACTGCATTTTAAGTCTTAGCTTTTACAAAAGTTCCTGGAAGAATTTCTTTTCTCTCCTGCTCTTCTTCAACTTCTAAATCAAATTACAGATAATATTACTTATGTCTCACTTTCTGTACTTCACAGTTGTAGCTGGAAGAAGATGGAGAGGTGAGAGAGGTTGATCTAGTCATTTATTAATGTCAGGGAGCTTCGGGCTAGATCTATTCAATGGGGGAGAAACATTGTTATAGCTCTCAGTAAATAGAGGCAGGTCACGTCAGTCTTGCAAACAAAAATTCTCCAGTTGTTCACATTTGCTAAATAAAGGTTCTCTGGCCAGCTGCCTGCTGACAGTCATGGAACGACAGCAGCAAGAAACATTGCACATCTCTCAGGCACCCGCAGGGAAAGCAATGTTGCCCCAGAAGAAAGTTCACAGAATTTCCAAGTAGCAAATAAAAAGGCAGAGAGAAATTACTAGAAAGCACATTCAAAATAGGTGCCCGATTGTTTGTAAGGAGGCTCTGGCTGCAACATCTCCAACAGGCAATGTCTTTTCTTTTCCTTTTAATTTTTTTCCATATTCTAAATATGGTTGACTTCCTAATTTATTTTTTAAATTATGTCAAGTTTGGAAGTTAGGCTTGAATATTGTTGTACATGGATATGTGCATTCAGTGATTATGAAGATGTGAGATAATCTATGATTATAACTGGAAATCAATGTTTGAAATTGACTCTCAAAGCAAGGTAATAGCTGCCATACAGCACACAATATTCATTTTTGCAAGCAGAGCAGCTACCTACTTCTAAGCTTGAAAGTACTATACTTGAACCATCACTTCAGTGTCCTTATTTGAATCACAGACACATTATTAGAAGGTGGTCAGTCTATCAAAGGCCAGAGCAACAGCAAGCCCACAAAAAATACCAATTAATAGATGTGGATTTAGAAAGGTAATTTCTGATATATTCTGCTTACTAGGCATCTGATATAAACTTTCAGCAACTGCAGCACCCCATGAGAAGGTATGCAGGCAAAGAGGAGATAATTTTGTTCCTTTTGTGCTGAATCTTTCACTGTGGTTCACTTTTGTGTGCTAAATGAGGACAGATTCTTTGCATGGAAGTTCCCCACCCCTCAACTCTCACTCCACACACCATGGCACACCCATTCCCAGAGAGGACAGGTCACCTTCACAGGCCTTCTCCATAGAATCATAAAATGGTTTGGAAGGGACCTTAAAGGTCGTCTAGCTCCAACCCCCTGCAGGGACACCTTTCACTAGACCAGGTTCCCTCCCTCTGGGGCTGCTCAGTCACAGGAAGAAAGGAATCTAAAAGTCTTCTCATCTCACTGACTGGCCATGGCAAAAGTATCAGAAGTCCTGGTAGGCACTAAACGCAGGTGGTCATCCCCAAAAACATGCATTTATTTTAAGCCTTTAGATATTTAAAGTAATCTTTTTATCTTCCAAAGAGGTGAAAAAGATGTCTAACCAGTTTCGAATGCTTGCAAATGGCAACCAGTATGAAGTGTATAAAACCACAGTAAGTGCTGGCACCTTGGTGGTAGTTGAGAGGTTCTTTCTCAATACTGTGGTATGGATTACAGTTTTCTTCATTGTGCCACTGCATTAATGTAACCTTTCCCATGCCTTACCTGTCTGAGATGACAGAAGTGCTTTTTCAGAGGAGTATTGCAGACACTAATTTTGACTTGTGTACAGCATCACAAAAATAATTGTAACATCCCATTATTGGAGCAAGTGCATGCAGCCTTGATTCAGAGTTCAAATTTAGTTTCCCCAAGTGAGACTCTGGAGGACACTCAGGATTAGTGGATGTTCAGCATCTCCTAAAGTATGAGCAAGACTGAGCAGATCCAGCCCACGCTGACTGCCTCATCTTATCCTCAAAGCTGTTCAAACCCTGATCCTAACAGAGGTCTTAGGGGGCTTTTTAATTTTCATACTTCTCAAACTCAATTTAATTTAGTTGTCCCTCTCAAATCAAGTCAAAGGCTTAGAGGGATTTGAGGAGAAATACAATCTTTTTTCATTAAAAGCAAGGTCTTATCACAGATCTTTGTGATTTGTATTGTCGTGGCAATAGGGGAGATCGTGTAACTGGGAGTGTTTATTTTCTATTAGGCAATTAAGGTTGAGAGATATGATTGTAATCCTACGTGCTTACTTGCAAAACTATGTACTCACTTACACCTGGGCTGGGCCTGGTCCCTCTGGCACCAGTTGCCAAAGTTATTTGTGTGTGCATATATCAAGGGCTTTGAGAGGTCAAAGAAAGACCATTCAACTGAGACTTAAAAAACCTTGTCAGTGTAAACAAATTTTTGTTTGAGAAAAATACTGATATTTACATCACTCTACTCTTTTCCCATCAAATCCACAAAAATATAGCACAGAAAGTTAATGACTGCATTTGAAGCGTTCCCTTTAATTTAGAAAGTGGCCTCTTTTAAGTTTAGGGGTTTTTTTCTCATCTTAAATAATTATTCATCTGAATTCATATCTTCTTTTATTCTTGATCATGCTGGCTCCTCAGATCCAAACACCCAACTAATTCCAAATTGGAGTGGAATCAATTCTTACTCTTAAAGGTTATGGGCATACTTTTTTTCTACAGGTTAAGAAAATCCTCCACTTCTAGCCACTGACAAAATACTACACCCTGTTTTAATATCTCTCAAGTAAAAAACCAACCAACCAACCAAATAAAACATCACCACCAGTCAAAAAATACCACAAATCAACTTACAGGACAGAGAGAAGGTTGCCTGGACAGGGCTATGACTTGCCAAGTAAGGACAGCCACAACTGCTGATTATAAAAATGCAGTTTTCTGTTTTGACCAGGGACAAGCCCTTCCAGTAAAATATGATGCCAATTAGCATTTATTGTAGATGAAAAAGACTGATTCTTAACCTTCTGTGATACTAGAAAGAGCCGAGGACGCTCCAGTTAGTCGTATGACATACAGGTACTCAGTTAATCATGAAGCACAAACAGCCTCCTCAGATAATCCCCCAAAAACTCCTAATTATGAAAAGAATAGATTGTACTGAAAAATAACCCATATTTTAAAACTTTTGTCCTGGACAAGGTAATTTCTTCTCTTTTTTTATACTGATGTTTATTACCTTGTCTTTGCTCAAGGGTTTTTCTTCCACCAGCTTGCTATTCTCAGCTACATCTAATCTTTCATGCCTGTTCAGACTTATTAACCCTTAAAGTTAAAAATCCTGCTTATTCATACTTCTCTTAATTAACTTTGCTGCTTGTAACTAAAATCATTTAGCAGGGGAAAATTTATAAACCCTAAAATATGATACAAACAGGCCCATATCTTTCCCAGTCAGTGCCCAGTTCCTGCTTAACCCAAGTTCTCCCACTCTCAATAACTTCTACCCAAAGACCAGCCAGATGAAGCTGATCCCAGTGAAATTTCTGGTGATGACAAACATGTCAATCTGAAGCATTTTTAGCCCCAGTATATTCTCCTTAGGACAGAGGACCTATCCTAGTGAATTAAGATAAATTAGGACTGAATTATGTACTACTGCTGAATCAGTATGTCATGAGTTCATCAGAGTCATTTAACATCATCTTTAACATAAGAGTACTTAACCCTGATCAACTGCAACTGTCCTCAGGCTCAAATACCAGTATTGTCCAGCGGCATCAGAAATGTCCACAGAATATAAAAAACTTGCACTCCATCTTACAATGTTTAATGAGAAATGTTACATCTACATCAGAATTGTTTGCCAGATTCTACAAAAGCATCCCACATAATATTGAATATAGCTAAAAAGATAAATGCTATGTTCAAGATATCTTATGGCTGATACCTAAAAGATTGATTAAAATAAACTGATAAAGATGGTGGCCAAAATTGCCACTCCCCTTGCACATTGGGACTTCCACTACAAGGGTACATTTTTAAGGCTACACAAGGCTACAAGAGAAAACTCTAACAAGCCTATGTCCTAACAACCTTTTTTTCACACAGTTAGGGATGTAGGAATGCTCATATACTCAAAAAAAAAAAAAAAATAAAACACTTCATTGCAAATCTTAAACCACTTTTAGAAAAAAATTAGTTCAGATGCAGCAGGTTTTACTTATGCTGGTTAATGTGGCTATGGAAGCCAGGATGCTGTGTGGTATAAAAAAACCCCATATGATGCAAGAACTAAATGGAAATGAGATTATCAGAGTCTGTCTCTAGAGACAGAGTGATTATTCCTTCCAAATGATTATTCAAAAAGAGCAGTCTCTGACAGGGGTGGAAAAAGATAGAATGAGGGTCATAGAGGGAAAGTGTGCATTGTTCAAATATTGATAAACAAGCTGCACAGAAGGGGGTAGAGCCTGAGGTACCAATCACAGCAGTGGAATTGCCTATTTAACAGATGATGAGAATTATGGAGGTGAAAATCTACTGGGAATGGACAGGGCATAAGAACGAAGAAAGACAAACTGACCCATGTGGAAAACATAGGAACCCTCTGACAGGGATGGAGCAGTAACTGCCATCTCCAGAATTACAGGCAGTAGGAAAGGAGCAGAACTGATCAGCCAGAATCCCTTTTTACCAATCAAATTAAGGTTTAACAGACTAGCAGTGGGAGGCAGAGGGGCAGGGAGGGGTGTGGGTAAAATAAAAGATTACATAAGAATTGCTCTTCACTTCTTAAAATTACAAAGTTGGTGTTCTGTTCCTATTAGTGTCCTATGTTTTCCACCACTCTGTTACCTGCAACTACTGGTATGTAATTACGTGTTTCACAAAATGGTGCAGTTACAAGAAACCATGACTAAATGCTCCTACTAAATTAGCCTCTTATGTATTAGTCACTCTTTTCATGCAGGAAAAATGGATCTTGGCTCTTCCCTCGTGTTTACACTCATTTTGAATTGGTCTCATCTCACTGCCTCGACATGTGATCTGCCATTGCAAGTGGAAGACTCTGATGTGCTGTTTCAATTAACTTTTCAAGATACATATTTTCCTCCAAATATTAATCATACACAGAACCTAAAAAATTACAAACTGATGTTTATAATGGTTTTTTTCAAAAGAATGAATGATTTAACTTTTATAAGCATATGAGCAGCAAAGAATGCAGGAGTATGAGGGAATATTCATGTATATTTTAATGTACATAGCAATACAGGTATGCATTAACTGTGACATTTATGTAAACAATAAAACAATTCTTATGACCACAGAGAAGAAAGAGAGAAAAAAAAAGTTCTATAAAATGCTTTTCCTCCCTTCATAGTCCAATCCAAATCCAATAAAGAGAATAAGAGGGGATGGGTAGGGACCTTTATTGAAATACATTAGGATTCATACTTTTTTTTTTTAATACGGTTGACTCTTACTATAGAATTGCCATAAAACTTGTCAATTGCATATATACTAGCTATAAAAAGTTCCCCTTAATAGTGACACCATTGATTTTATTTGGAGGAATTTTGCTGACCTCACCTTTAGATGAGACTTTTCCTGGCATAGGAACAGGTAGAAGAGAATGGTGTGTACAGAAGAAGACAGGCAGTTGTGTTATTTTGGGTCTGCACAGCACAGTGGAGTCATTACTGCTTTGCAAAATGTCAGCAACCTACAGGTAAAATGATAGCAGATCTGCACCAACAGATTGCATCTTTCCATTGGAGGAGACAGTGAAAGTATTACTTAGCAATTATCTTTCACATATTAAAGATACAGAATGGTAAGGCTGACTGGAAAAAAAACTTAATTCCACAGGACTTTTTATGACAGTAGGGCAGATTCAGTTGTCATTATGACACTGTAGTACTAGGATATTTCTAAAAACTGCTTATGTTAATCAGTTGTGTCAGTAAAGGAGGAAAAATATGTAAAGAACTCTTAACTAAATCACCTGCAAAGGATTTATATTCACAACTGATACTCTTCCTAAATGAAGCTTCAAGATGACCATCACCTCTTACAGACAGTCACAACATGAGTCAGGGTGCCCTCTCTTTTCTTAGGGAAACAATTTTTTCAGAGGTCCTCCTCTCCTAACATTACTGGGATTTCACTTTATCCCATTTAGAATAAATGGAGCTCATTAATGTAATATTTTGTGCTGTGACTTCAGATTAAAGATGCACCCAGAAAAACACTATAGCTTAAACAGAAAGATAAGTAGAACCAGAAAAATAACACTTCTTCCTGACTGGTCTCTATTCCTTTCTAAGATAGTGATTCTGAGAAAAAAGTTATCTGTTTGAATAAATGAATAGAGGGACAGTTGGCCTTCTGTGCATATAAGTTGACTAGCTGAGCAAGAAATGTTTCAAAGACCTTGAGTGCAAGTCTTTGTTTATTGAGAATAAGCAATCAATCAGCCAGAGCACACAACAAGACCTTGTTCAAACAATGGATAATGACGAGTGCCTCAGTCACACAGCTTAGATTGGGCAAGTAAGCCTGACATTACCAGCAAAAAAGGCAAAGTCAACAGCATAAAAGTCACAGAATAAGACAGTTCAGGGAGGTCTCAAGTACAGGAAGGTTAACATACATTCAGAGGGATAGAGGGCTTTCTCTTAAACAAAACATTTATTATTTAAAGCTAAGAAAACTTGCCTTGAAAACTAGATTAAATAAATCCCTCACATTTGAAATCTCTATGACTAAAGACCCACTTCTGTTAAATTAATTTTCATGAGATTAATAGTATCAAGATTATTTTTTCTTCCTGTATGTATTTGTATATGTTTTACAGATTTCATTTACAGCAATAGCCCCTGTTTATAAGCCTCACATGAAAGCAGGCAGCACAGAAAAGAAACAGTTCACATCTTTAAGAAAAAATAATGGAAAATCTAGTGCAAAACAAGAACTAATTATTCTGTGAAATACATGCATCTCTTTCTCTTTCCAGCAGTTTCTTGACTACATCTTTCTGTATTACAAATGAAATTATAAGCAGTCTCAAATTTTGCAGCCAGTAGATCCTGACAGTCTTCTGATTACCTGGTGATGGATGAACTTGCACTATTTACACAGGAATGGGGTGGCAGGGGGAGAGAGGGAGTGGGTGTCTGGTGAGAGACAAGAGACCAGATATGCAGAATGCTTTCACATCCTTGGGTTAAGGAACAGTAACAAGATGAGAAGTTCATTTGCAGCCTGTGAAATATACTTGAAAACAGAGCTTGGGTCAACATAATATTTATAGGTCTACTTTACTTGCTGTTAACTGAAAATCCTATCACATGTAGTCTTCATTCTACAACATTTTCCATGAAGGTAGTGAAAATCTTCAGATTAGCCAAGCTATTTGTGTGAGAGAGCTTACAAGACCATAAGATCATGTCAGCTGTGGTATAAAACATCGATTGATAAGACAGACTGTTTCTGTGAACCATTTCTGCACTGCATCCCAACAGCCCTCAAACCTTTAGCTGCTCATGTAAGGTGATTTTCCTTGAGCCCTTGCAGAACCTTTCCTGTTCAAAATTTCTCCGTCATGTGGCTGCTTAACCCCATGCATTTATCTTATTTTTAGATATATTTAAAAATTAAAAAAAAAAAAAAAGACAATGGAAAATTTTTAAAGATAATCTAATACATCTTTTGGTTTTGATAAACTGAGCATTCCTGCGGCTACACAAACAGAGGGCATTACATATTACATCTCCATAAATAAGTATCAGTCTTATCTCATTTATTTCCACATGCACAGGAGAGACAAATGCTGGAAATGGAAGTCTGAGGTATATTTCACAGTGGACAGAACCAGGATGCACTTCCTTCTCCTGTGCTGCATTTGGACAAGGGCCCTCCAAGTCCGCAGCCTCTGTTGCAGCTATGAAACATTCATTTTCCACAGGTAGAAAGGAACTAAATTACACACTGATCACTGTACTCAACTGCTCCTTCTGCCAACAGGGAAAACACTGTGCTGAATTTTAAATGAAATGAATTTGGTAGATTTTCAGAGTATGAACTGTTTGATGCCTTGTGCACCCCAGGGGTTGCAAAAAGGCAACAGGTTTTTGGTTGCTTGAGATGTCAGTAGGTGAATGGCAAAAACAATAAAAACTGTCTTTGTGCTGTGCTAATTTTACCCCACTTAGGGAAAAAATATATATAAATAAAGAAATAAATTGCTTGTGATAAAGTCTAGAGCCATTCTTGTTAAAAGTATATTGACCTCTAATTATTTTGAAGCATTCTGTAAATTAAAAGACAGAAGTATACACATGCAAAAAGTTCCTATTCATTCAAGCCCAATGATACACGTCTTTTTTTAGGCAATTCTTTTCATTCTAAGATGATGATGATTATTATTATTATTCAAAGCTATTAGACAAATTTTTGTGAGATATTATTATTCTGATACATATTCACCTCTCCAGGAATTTTCCGCAATGACAGAGGAAAACTTTGGCTAAAATATTTTCAATTTTAGCCCTGATTTCTTTTAGATGGTTATAGGGCTTCCCTAAAGGATTAGCATGACACACAGGCAAGGGGGTGACCTACAGCACAGTAGATGAAAATTTGGCTAGACTCAAAGGGTAGTGGTCGACAGTTCAAAGTCTAAGTGGGGGCTCGTTAGGGGCAGTGTTCCTGAGGAGCCAACATGGAGGATGACATTATTTAATTTCTCAGAGGGCTGGACAGATAGGAAACACATTAAGTTTAGCAAAGCTAAGTTCCAAGTCCTGCCCTGGGAATGGAAATGTCTCTTGTGGCAGTACAAACTGGGGAAAGATTGCCTTGCTCATAGCTCTGCAAGAGGGGCCTGGGCAGGGGGTCAGGGTAATAGCAGTAAATACAGTGCTGCCTTAGCAGAAGAGCATAGCCAAAAAGACAAGGGGAACACTGCTTCTACTCAGCACTTGTGAGGCTGCATCTGTGTCCAGTTTGGGGCTTACCACTATATGAGATATATTTTCTAACTGGAAAGATTCCAGAAAAAGGCCATTTAGCTGGGGGCTGGAGCAGATTAAATCCAAGGAGAGGCTGATGGAATGTGTTTGTTCAGCCTGTAGAAGGGTATGGGGGAATCTGATTGCAGCAGCCTTCTGCAACAGAAAAACGAGTTCACACAAGGGTGGAGCCAAAGTCGTCTCTGGGATGCTCAGCAAGAGGCAATAGTCACAACAAGTTGCAGCAAGACGATCTAATTTGACATAACAGGTAAAAAAGTCAGACTGAGAGTGATTAAGCACTGGAAGAGGTTGTCCAGGGACATAGTGAAATATCTGTCTTGGGACATTTTTGAAACGTGACTGGAGAAAGTCTTAAATAACCTGATTTAAAGCTGAAGTTATTCCCTCTTTGGGTGGGACTATATGACCTCTGGAGGCTTATTCCAACCTGTGTCTTTGGCCCAAACTCATTCACATGGGCACAGCCATCTCAGAAGTTTGGAGATGGTCTGTGGTACCTCTGTCATGTCAAATCAAAGCACAAGAGATTGTTGCCTTCAGGAGACCAGGTGCAGCACCAGGACTTTTGGAGGATCAGCTGGACTAGTGCCCTTTTATATATCCACTCTGGTGCAGTAGGTGAAGAGCATAGAACATTGTTGGAGTCTGTGTAGAGCACAGAAGAGTCTGTTATGCACAGGGGAGAACAGAGCCAGCGCAGCAGTTTGCACAGAGACCTGCATTCTTTTATCCTGCCCTGTTGTCACAAGCTTCATTTGATAAACTCAGTGGATCTGTCGAGGAAGCCCCAGTGAGACAGTTTTCACATTTACTCGACCACCAGTCCAGTGAGGTCTAAATCCTTTGGACAGCTTAACAAGATAAATATTTATTAATCTGAGTTACTATAATGGCAAAAGTGTTTACTGTCTGTGAGAATTGCTTCCCTTTGGTCTCCTCCCTGAAATTTTCTACAGCTGGAAATTGCTCTTTCCTTCACATTGCCTGACTGCCCTCTGAACTCCCCCTCACCTCCCTCCATCCTTCCTGTGTAACTGGTGTTAGACTCTAATCTCAGTTCCACTTTCCACTCTGCTACTACTTCACCCACTCTCTTCTCAGCACTGCCAGCCTGGGAGAACACTCACCTCCCATTTTTATGGATTTCACATCTCTCATTCCTATAATTCCTGCTACCACTTTATGCATTGTTTTGCTCTGTGTGTTTGGATGGTGTGTCAGACCAGGTGTTTGAATGCTCATGGGAGTGGGTGTGGTGAAAAAAATTTATAGCTTGCAGTAATGGAAATTTCATGACAGTACCAAATTATCTAGGGTTAGGTGAGTACAAACTGCAGGAATTCACAGGACCAGGAAATAATCCATGGGAGAGCAGAAGTAGGGAGATATATTAGTATTTCCAAACAAGCTGTCTTTCCTTTGAGTCTGACTCCTTGTAGTCCCTCCTCTGGTTCACAGCAGCACCAAACTGCCATGGTGCACCTTGTCTTGCAGCAGAATGAAGAAAACTCTCCCTGTCTGCAGCAGGACACACACAGATACAGGAGGGCTTTCTCATCTTCCCCGAGTTGTATGCTCCTTTCACACACTATCAAATGTTACTCGTTTTTAGGATTGTGTTTTTTAAGGAAAAAGAAATAAACTATATCTGATTACCCAACATCAAATTTGTGGAACTGTCTTTTTAGTAGCCAGAAGTAAATCAAGCAGTTCTGTAAGAGCCTAGATCAATGCAGCCTGGTGTTTTAGACCACCACAGCTGTGACTGGTATTGGGTATTGTGGTAGGCATGAGTTGCAGACAAAGCTTTCTGCTTCATAGAGACATTCAGAAATTTTCTCTTTTGATCTTGCCATAATACCTGTACACACAGAGGATGAATACCTAAGCCCCATCTTAGGAAATCTGGTTAAACAAATGAAAGCAAAGAGATGGAGCAGAGAGGCATATTTGCTAGTGAAACAGATTTTTTTTTGTTTGGTTGGATTGGGGTTTTTTACTTTTTAATGAACACATAGATTTTGAACACTTCATCTTACTTGCTTCTGGGTAGCAGGACATTTTCAGCACACATACCTTTATTCATTTTTTTCTACCAATGCCCAGCACATGTAGGTAGCTACCAAAGCTCAGGCATTTCCTCTTGCAAGTCCAGGTTTCCAGGGAAGATAGCAATATATAAATGCAGTAATTTAAACTTCTTTATAAAGCCCATGAATTTAATCAGTTTTAGTTTGCACCTATCAGTCTGTCAGTTGTTACAAGTAGAGCAACTTTTAAACAATAAACCTCTAAAAACATCCATCTTGTGTTAATAAATTCCAGGGGAAAAAAAAAATCATGCTCCTAGCTCCTACACATGTTCACAGTTGTATTTTTAGGTTATATATAATAGACAGCAATCTTTGTTTGGAAGCCAACACACACTTCCCCAGTGAACTGCAGGATACACGTAAATAATCAGGGCTGGAAAAAGGTCATGTCACGGCTAGAACTGGGTTAGCAGCAGCACCTCGCAAACCAATTGTTCAGAAAGCCTTAAGCAAAGCAAAGCAAGCTAAGTGCAACGTGACTGTGCTGAAAGCTGAACAAACTTGGTCATAGGGATGAGCCAACCTTGAACCTTAATGCTCATCAAATTTTATTAAGAATTGAGAAGTAGTGAGCGAAGTTACACAGTTAAACTGTAGCTCAAGGGAATGAGTGTGCAAAAACAAGACGAGGAGCATTTAATAAGGCCCAAGGACCACCAGCTGAGCTCGAGAGAATCAATCAGTAAGAGCTTGGTCCCAAGGTCTCCTTGTTACTGCATAGGGAACATATTAATGGTATATATTGACTTGCAATAAGAGATTCCCAGAAACGTTCCCTTTAACTTTTGCAAAATAAAATTTAGTTAGCAGCAAAACAAACAAACAAACAAACAAAAATAGATTTCATCAAGGCCTATTTGTCCAAAAGCTCAATTTTTGTAATTGAAAACTGAGTTATTTTTTATTTCAATGCCCTTGGACACTGCCTTATGGTCATGTCATGATCTCGTTTGCTTTGTTAGGCCAGAATCCCTGGACAAATTTACCTGTACTTGCACTTTATGCCTAGGGACTCCCATGCTGCAAGCAAGAGAGCCTCTGCCTGAAAGTGGGAATTGTCTCCTGGAAGACACAGGTATTTTCATAAAGAATAAGCCACTCAAAGCAGCCCACAAATTGTGCCCAGAGTACATAGATATAGCATGCAAAGAGTTGCTGCTTGGCAGGAGGAAAGATGGCAGAGGAGAAAGCAGGATATTCAGAGGTGTTATACTCTTTGCCACTGAACTGCTGCATGCTTTAAACACAGCTTCACAACACTAATTAGGAAGCTAAGCCTCGTGATTTCCTGATAGATTCTTAAATATCTTAGAAAAACCCTCAGGGAAAACTGTAAAAGGCAGGAACTCCACAACTGGACTGCAACGAAACAGAATGAGTTTTGAATCTCACTCCAATCTGTCCACAAAGTTTGCTTTCTGTCTGAAATATCTTCTGCATGTCCAATCTGAAGGAAGCATATTGGCTTGTTTTCTTGTTTTTCTTTTCTCTCAAAAGTTTCCTGTAAACCAGATAACACATCTTGCTCTGAATTCTGAAGGAATTTTCAATTAATACTGCATACTTAATCTTGTCTTAACATGCCCTTTGTTTGGTTTGTTTGTTTGGGTGTTTTTTTCGTTTGATGGGATGCAGCAGTTGTACAATCCTACTGATTAACTGATGTTTGCTGTTACAGGAATGCTATGAAACTTAATTGAAGTTTGTAAAAATTTTTACAGAATCTTAAATGAAAGCTGCTTCAGTTTAGGTAAGAAATAGTTATTAGAAAACAATGGAAGGACATCTGATGAAATTATATATAACAAAACTACAAAACAGAGGGTCTATGCAAATCATACCTAGATGAACACCCACTTGTAGCTCCTTTAGCAGAATAGAGGTGATGAGTAGCATGTGCTGGAACCTGATCTCATTTACCTGAAATGCAGTGATGGGAGCTGAGTTACTTCTGATCTACACCAACAAGAACAGAATTAAGCCAGGCAAGAGACCAAGGGGTACGCTCAGAACGAGAAGAATAGGAAGGAACTCCAAACTAGACAAACCCATGAGCCCAGGGGATTCCTAGTTTGAACTAGTTTTTATATGACAATTGCCAGTCCTCTGACAAAACTGCCATTTATTATGTACCAAATCTTACAATCATGAGGAAGAACATTTCTCTTCCACTAAGGGTATATAAAGTCAGTGATTGGGAAGAGTCAGAAAAATGTCATAAAAAATTATCTAGTAAAAACAGTTCCTCCTTCCTCATCCTTATTTCCTGTATACCCAAACTAAATCTGTTTATTTTACTGACAGAGGGTATTTTTATTAGTTACCTGCAAGCCGGATGTTCTTTTGAGATAAATCTGAAGCACAATGTGAACTTTCTCTTACATACCCAGCAACAATCCTAGTGAAGTTTCACTTGCAGCCCACACAGCAGTTGCAGGAGTTGTGATGGAATTACAGCACAGCTGGATGTGAAGAACATGACTGCACTTAAAGGTGCACTTGCAGCTCTTGAATAAAAATTCAATATGCACATGTCTGATGGAAAGGTTATTCAGAAACAGAAGTATTCTGGCAACATACTTTCTAGGGTAACTTCAATATATATTCAATGCCATGCAGGACAGTAGCTATTGAGAAGCTATGAGGAGCAGCAAGTCCAAATGGGAAATGTTTGCAAATAGGCTTACAGCCCACACAGGTTCAGCTGGTTCCTGAACTGTTGGTTGACACAGATCTCATCTCAGCATTTAATCTGCAATTTTCAAGTGAGTATTCACTGAGTTCTTATCACATATAGCCACTATCTGCTTCTCATTACAACATTGCATAGAAAGAACAAGTCCCCACACAGTAGACCTCACCTTACACTCCAGTACTCCATTTTTGGGCTGACTACACTGCACACTACTAACATATACACAATGACTAGACCCAACAGTGTACCAGAAATCTGGGGAAAAGCCAACTATTAAAGACAGATCTGCAGAGATCTGACTAAGTATCCACATTTAAGGGCCACTGTTCTTTTTCAAAGACTGACAAAAAAATGAGACTATGTCAGATGCCTGACAACTGTGGTATAAGACAATCTAATACTGCCCTTGGTGATACATTTGTTCCCTTGATAGCTGTACGTGGCAGAGAAAAGTATTTACTAATTCTGCCTTCTGCACCCAAAACTAATTTGGGTTCCTCTGCCAGAAAAGTAACCAGCTGGGAAGGACTTCCTGAATAACAAGGGAGAACCAGGAGCAGGGATTCACTAGTTGCCATAATTTTATTTTCTTTAAGTTAAATGAAAATAGTTTTTCTTTTATTTCTCTTTTTTTTTTTTTCAATTTTCTAATGCATTAATGTACGGTGTGGTGCATTAGACACTCTCCTAAAACCCCCTGAAAGAGAGATGGATTAATCAACACACAAGTAGTCTCAAAGCTAAGCAGGATATCTAAAGACAGGATCTCCAGATTATTTCCCTTGGGTTACAATGTGAGGCTTCCAGTTCTGTCAGCTTGTGAGTATTCTTGTTTCTTTTTTCCTAAAGCTTTCCCAGTTTGTCATTAGCCTCACTGTACTGTGAATACAACCAAATATAATGTTCTTGAAATGAAATTGCAAATGCCAGCTGTAGGATACATTCTTCCGCTTACATGAAGACCATGTTAGTCCTGTTTGCCAAGGAATTATCCTGGGAGTTAATATCCAGCTTATCCATCAGCCAGAATCTCACTTAGTTGTAGTCAGAGTGACTGTTTCTGGGACAATATCTCCCCTAGTACCTTTGGTTTCTATTCTTTCTTCCAAGATAAAGTTGCCTGTTTCCAATTATTTGAGATCTGCCTGTATCATTTCTGTTCCTTACTCAGCATTTTCCCAGTACTTGAGCTATCTGCAAACTTTATCTGTGATAATTTATTTTTTTTCTTTCAGAATATATGAAAAAACATAAACAGAACAGATCAGGAACTAATCCCTGCAGGAGCCCAGTACAAGTATCTTTGTGTGCCAAGGCTCTCTCACCTACGTTTATAATTTGAAACACAGTATTCAAGCACAATAATTCTGAACCTTTTACCTTTCTTCATCAAAATGTCATTGGGTATTAAGCAACACTAATTTCACAAATCTATCAATCAAAATTTTAATCCTATTAAAAACAAAAATTATTCTGAGATTTCCAGGCTGCCAATCAATGTTGACTACATTAATTGTATTATTTCCCCTGTTTATTTCTTAACTGATGCACTTTAGCAAATTCATCTGTTACTGAATTCAGGCATTAAGTAAGCTAGATTTCTAAACACTGAGAAATGGTACCTAAATATAATTTTAAAATATTTTAAGTCCTTTGAAACTTTCCTGGTAGCCTAAAACACATCACTGTTTATGACTGAAAAAGCCTCAGCTGCCTCATCTTTTTTAAATCTCAGCTTTATATAAATGAATTCATTAAAAAAACAATTCAGTACTTACCTTCCCTCAACATCCTCCAAATTCCTAATGAAAATAAAAGAACTTCTAATTACGAGATTACATGGTTTCATTAACTTACTTTTTCACCACTAAGGAGAAATATAATTTTTATCTCCTGGGCCACTTTTCTGTCATTGGTAACTGTACCATCTCACCTAGCAATAGACTAATAGAATTCTTCATGATTCTTTTTGTTATATAAGTGAAAAACTTTCTTAAGGTTCTAAATGTGCCAGCCACTGATTTTTCCTTTTCTGTTTTTTGCCTCTGTCTTCCATTTTCTATAATTTTAAACATATATTTTGTCTGCATTTATATCTGCTTCTTTAATAAGTATAGCTGCTTTCATGTTTTTCTCTATACCATGTAAGGGGTTTTTTAAAGATATAATCTTTCTAAGCCATATTGGGGGCTCTCATAAAATTTTCTTAAATCCCCCATTTCCCGTCTTCAATAGCCAACTAGTGGCCATTTTTACACATGACAAATATACATAAGTGCATGTCACACTGTATATGTTTCTACTTATTTAACATACACATCTAAATACCATAGTAAAATTTTATTCTTTTCTTATACAATAAATAAATGCATCTATCTCAATCACATCAACTTTTAAAAACCCACTGATGAGGAGATGTCATCATTCCCTTTTTAATTTTTAGAGTAAGGTCTAACATAATATTTCTTTATTGTGGGTACAATAAATTTTTGGCTTGGAGATGATAATTTCAAAGGGTTTTTTAATATCCAGATATTTTACTTTTATATTATGGTATTTTCAACACATTGCTCACAGTGAAGTCTTCCAGGATAAGACAATGTACTTTCCTTTATTAAAAATACTCTTTAGGGACTGTACTTTTGTCCTTTTGTGGCTGTCACAGTAGGAGAGAACTAAATTCTATGTCATGTTTTCCTGTTTTAAGACCCTGATCAGCAAACACCTAAGAGCACTAGCTTCAAATTGTCTGTCAGGTGAAGACTCCTTTTCCTTTGACATACAGCACTAATCCTTGGAGGATTTTGCTTCACTGGTCCTTCCTTAGTTTTAACAAATAAATTTTAACTCTGCCCACCATGCTTATTTCCATCTTGTGTGTATAATGAGATGGAAACACCTAAAGTCTGTTGCTTCTTGTCACCACAGAAGGTGAGACAGTATTGCCCAACCACCTCCCCTGCTTGTTCAGTATATATGCTCATCACCTTCTATCTCCTGCTATGTACCATGGTACCCCCTTCTCTTGCCAGGGGTGATTAATAGATAACTACTTTCTCCCTGAGTTTCACTTTCTTTGGTTGCTCAGTAGCCAAATCCCTTCTTCATAGTTCTGGAGAACTGCTGTCAGTCACAGTATGCTCTTCAAGAAATGTTCACTTTCACTGATATGCCACATTACTTCACTTAGCCTTTCATTTACATTTCCTGCTCTTTATCTGCTAGACTCATACTGCTGTATGAGAACGAAGGTGGCAGCCAAAAAGGGACAAATTTGTATCTTGCTCCCTTCTAAGTTGGCACAGTCTTCATAGTTTCCACCTTTTGCTCTTTGTGGAGCTCTCTTTTCATGACAATTTTCATCAGCCCAATTCAAAGAAGGCCAGACACCTTCCTTACATATCTTGCTTACTAATCACAACAATCTTTCCTTGTATCTAAGATGTCATATAGCTTGGCTCTGATTACACTTGCATAGCTGTAAATATATTTTCTTAAATGGAGTTGTTCCTGACATGAGTGGTAAGCCCTGTAATTTCATAGCATAGCAACTCACTTTAGCTAAAATAGGGGTTTATTATTATTTTGTAAAAGGAAGATGCTTTCATTCTGACCTAGATAAGAATCTCTTTCTCCTCCCTCCTTAAGACAACTATGAAAATGAGACTGTAAATCTCCTATGGAGAAGAGACTTGGACAAATCAATAATTTATGTTGTGATTTTGAGAGACTTTCACCTTGAGGAAGTGCCAGTCCTATCGTAATTCCGTAGATCTTGTTTGAAAATGTTTTCCATTACTAATCGAGAGAACCTTTTTCTTTTTTCTTATTATTTATACAAGGCTCCTTTGATTTTCAGTGTGTGACACTTCAGAATGAAAATGGTGTCTGCATTAATTAAAAAAGAAGATGAGAACTCTTACTTTCCTTCCCCCTCACTTAAAATCCAAGTAAAATGCTGGCAGGCAACTCTCAGCATGTAGTGCTCTACTTCCAACCATGAACCCCTTTTATAGATTTCTGTCATTTTAGCTGCTTCTGGCTAAAATCACTGGTTCTAACAGTGACTTGGAAAGAAAAATGAGCAGTTAAGAACAAAATGGGGGGTAGGGACACGTGGCAATTAAATAAGCCTTCTGCAAATCTCAGGCAGAGAGCATGTCAGTCATACAGTTCCTAAACCAGACCCTGGCAGTTCCAGGTTCATATTGAGGGCCTTGGGGGAAAAAAACCATACACGTTTATACCCATGCACCTTTCATTTGACCTCCACATCTTACTCAAGTGCAGACTGCCCTGTCAACAGCTCATTTCCCCAGATGTCCCCCATTGTTTCAAGAAATCTTCATTATGACTTGTAGCAGCATGTTCTAAAGCTGGCTTGCTTTATCCACAGGATCTCTCAGAGGCTGAATAATTAATGGTCACCCATTCTTACCCACTGCACCATAAGTCAAAACCACTCACTCAAAGTGAGGTAGCATGGCTGGTCTGCCCACACAAAGGACAGACACCAGAGCTCCTGCAATGGCACAACAAACAGCAGGGCTGGGGCCAGTCTCTTTGTATAAAGTTCCACATTTTCACTTCGACCACTGCAGGCAGCTGTGACATTTCTGAACCACACCTAGAGACAGCAGACGACCTTCAGGCCTTCTGGAAGTTGTAGAACTTGTGTCTGACTGCTGTATGCCAAGTAAATTGATTCCCTTTACTTCTTTATTGCAAACTAAATCTGAGATGTGACAAAGGGCTAAGAAACTTGGCAGAATAGGAATGAAAAAAAAGGAAATAAAAAAATCTTTGGTCAAGGATTTTCAGTGTTAGGATCAACTTTCACTTCCAGTAGGATTAAACTTTGCTTAAAATGAAGCACCACCCTGCAAAATTTTTACAGATTTCTGGAACAAAATTACTTCCTTTGTGCAAACATTTGACTATCACTCCAAACACTCTTTCACACAATTCACTGCTATCACTGTGGAAAAAAAAATTAGCTATATGAGGCTAGAAATATTCATCTATTTTGGTTCAAAATATGTAAAAAAGTAAGCCCATATAGTATTGAAAGAAAACAAACAAGCAAACAAACAAACAAAAACTTTCCCAAACTTTTCAAGTTTTGATAAAGTATTTATGTTGTGGTCTTATATTACTAACATAACAGGACATCACATCAAGCAGGGTACACATCTAAAACAAACTCCAGAAACACAATTTTGCATCAAAACAGAAAGCATGGGTTTATTCAATTTTTTTTTTCACACACAATTAAAAACAATGTAGGTAACGAATGAATTGATAGGATGGCAAAGAAGTTCATGGTCACTGGACAATTTAAGATTATTCAACCCTTAACTCAAGGTGAAAAATAATAACTGTTGAGTTATAAATAACATCAAAACGTGATCAAAATTCCCAGTACACATCAATAATTACACTGGGAAAGTAAACACTACAACCTCTAAAGATTCAGATGTATAGATTGGGAACTATATAGCTCCTACTCTCACTTATTCCCTCCCCATTTTCATACTAGACTTTTTTCCTTACCTCTCCTGCCCCTACAAAGCAGCTCAGATATCCACATATTTACACAGCATTCACGGCAGCAACTTTGTGACAAAGACAAACTGATGAATATGTAACATGATCTTAAAAATGCATGTGAAATATGCAAAGGCATCAACTTAATGAGTACTTTCATTTTGTACTTTTTTTTTTTGCATCGAAGGGTCAGTTTATCAAACAAAGAGCATCGGAATGAATTACTTGTATTCTGAAACCTAGAGAATTCACCTGGCTAAACAAGGAGAATTATTTGAAATTAAGCAAAGGACTGGAATTTCTCTACCATAGGGTGGCACAGGATGCACTTTTTAAATATCAGGACATCCAGGACATTTTTGTATGTCATCTGAGGTCTTAAAAATGTGACACAAGAATTGAGCTTCCATCTTAGCAGTCAGCAACCAGAAGCTTTTTAGAATTTTCACTCCCTGTAGAAAATTGTTATGACAATTACTCATTTTGATTTCTGGAACTGAAATGTGAATATTTTTCAAAATGTAAAACCAAAAAAAATTGTTATTTCACCTACTTGCCCTTTAAGGGTGACAGAGATGGGCTTTTATTTCTGCAGTGGTGCATGATGAGTGTCCATATACAAAACTATGGGTACAGTAGAAATACTCATTCAGAAACCTCACAGACTGGTGTCTTTAGTATTGCTTATGAAGTGCAACCTTAAAAAGAAAGAAAACCATGAAGGAACTATATATAATTCCAGTCAGTCTGGTAAGATGAACAATAGCATGTAAGTTGGGTAGTTATCTCAAAACTTCAGCATTTACAAACACTAGGTTTCAGAAACAATACTCAGTGTAAAGTCTGACATAACTTTCATCTGCATGAAAGTTTTCAAATAATTTTGAATTGACACATTCCTAATAATTCCCAGCCATGTTTTTTTGGAAACAATTAAACAAAACTTATTTAAAAAATAATCTGTTGATGCATATTCTTCATCTCTTCCAACTAATAATTCAAATCCAGAAGTTTCATCACAGTTTTTATAATGTATGCCTTTTTTTCACCTGGGTCATATCTTACCCATGTGAAAGTTATATCTCACTTTTTGCCTTCAATAGTTTGAAAACTTTAGAGAAATCATTAATATTAAGAAGAATGCCAAAGACGATAGTTTTCTCATCTTGTCTTTGTTTCTCTTTTCCTCTGGGCCACATAAGGATGTTCAAGTCAGCAGAGACAGTGTTGCTCTTTAAAAAACCTGCTGATTTAATATTTAGTAGGTGATGGATTCCACCTCAACAATCAGACTCAGGAATAAAAATAGTCTGAATCCCACTCAGTGCCATCCACAAATCCATAGATAGAAACCCAAAGAATTGTACAGCACAACATTTCCTGCTCAGTAAGCTAGAGACAAGCTGCTGTGATTCCGTATATATACACATATATTCTGAGCTGATGCCTGTCAAACCAGCCCCTGGTTAAGTGGCAAGCATAATATAGCTTCCTTTCCCTAGAGGTAACTGTCCTCATTACTGAAGCGAATGAACCCCTAGGTGTATAATAGAATCTTCTTTAAAATATTCATCATATGACAGCTGATATTTCAGCCATATTTGGCTGGAATGCCACATTTTGGGGAATTTAGGACTCCGTAATCAATTAACCTAGCATTTTGCTTGCCATCTAATTTTTTTTTTTTATCATAAATCATTAAAGATTTATGTTAGTATGTAGGTTGTTATTCTCTTACTCAGGACTGAGCAGGATGAGCAGACCAGGGTTTCTCTTACAGCAATATCCATTATAACACCTGGACTAGCAAGGCTGAAACTTAACACTTTCCCTCAGCTGAAAAACACCAACTTCTCCAAGGTGAGTCACATTATCCAACATGGTTCTTTTTCCTTCACACTGCTCAGAATCAACACTTCAGGCTGTTAAAACCTCCCTCTGCCAGCAGGTCTCAGGAAGACTATGGGCAGGCGAGGGAAATAACGCCAGGGCCAGAATATTCCACCAGAGATCGGAACAAAGAAGCTGTGTAGGGAGAGAAAGAGAAAAATACAGCAGCAGGTTATTCAGTCCAAACATTTCCATTCTCAAACACAAAAAAATACTTTTCTTTTTGCCTCTATATTCTTACTTCTTTCTTTAAACCAATACTGTATTTTTCCCTGCCTAGCCTTCCTGGTTTTTTCCTACCTCTTCTTAATTACAGCCACAAACTTCCATAGGTTCTCTTCCACCTACCCTTCCACTCTATCACCTTCCAGCATGAGTACCTGCTGCCTCTTCAATTTAACCTTCCACAGCCCTTCCCTGTCTTGTTCCATGCACAGCACCTAAGGCAGGTACAAAAACGAGCCCCATCAGTGCAGAGGGAGATTGTCAGTGACATGCTCAGGAAGTTTACACTGCTCTTGCTCAAACCCCATAAGCCTTCCTGACACCAGCACAGCATTCCAGCACACCAGCATCATTTCTAAGTGATTTCTCATGTGATTAGGGCTGTCTCTCTGTTCCCACATGATACTCAGACATTGGTGGCAAAAAATCATTCTTACTCTCATCAGGACTTTTTTGTCATCAGAACCCCTCTTTAATTTTAGTCATTTGCTTAGTTTTAGACTACTGATCTCATTATGATGGTCTAATTAAAATCATTTGCTGACAAATATTGTCAGTAATGTAACAGTTGGCTAAAGTAACACTGGCTTAGCCTTAGCTTTTTTATCAGCTTAACTATGCAGCATTGATTGATGAGTATTTTAAAGCAGGAATTCCTTTCTTCAGGTCAAAAGCAGAGAAGGAAAAGCTGGAGATTTGAATGTGATACATCGACAAGTCTTACCAAAGAAAGTCAGATGCAATTTTGCACCAGTCAAACCAAACTCACTCTCCATGACTTCCCTGCAAGCTCGGTCATAATAACAAAGATGCATTTGGCCCAACCTGTTAAAACAGCAGGAGTAGAGCTTAATATCTTGCTCTAAATTTACTGTAATAAGCAGTATATCTTGTCTCACTCTTATTTACTTTTTTGGCATAAATTGAGTATTTCTAGACCACAATTATTCCCACAGACAAAACTTAATTGCAATATTCATCACCGTATATGTCTAAATGATAGGGATGCTGGAGTGTTCTACAGTGAAAACACATCCAATTTTAATGAAGTTCAAAAGAAGAAATGTTTATTTATGGATTAAAGTACACAAAGATCTGCTGCTCACACTTTCTGAAATACTGACAGCTTTTTTTTTTTTTTTTTTTTTTTTTTTTAAGAGAGAAGGAGAGAGAGAGTGCAAGGGAAGGAAAGACTTCACATCTTGTACAGAGTTGTGGTGAGTGGATCAGTGTTCCCAGCAGACAGGCAGTGAGCTACTGGGTCTTTTGACACAAGTTGAGATCAGATGATATACAGCTGAAGTCTGAAGACAAAGTTGCCTCCAAGAGGTTGCCTCTGGTGAAAAGGTGGAGATGTTGTGCTGATAGCCTATTACAGCTGCAGGGGGATGTCTTGACATGTCTTGAGAAAGACTGCATATTTCTCTGTTTGGGGCTCAGCTTTGCTACTGTTCAAATTAAGTGACATCTTTTTAACACTCCTAAAATGATTCTGAAGAAAAAAAGGTAGAATCCAAACTAGAACAGGATCCTGAAGAAATTTATTTTTTATTTAATAAGTTCTTAGGAGAAAAAAAAACATAAATAAATACTTAAAATTAGTCCCTCTACTGAAGACCTAAATTAAAAATTACTTTAAGGAAGATGTGAAGGCTTCAGAGTGACATGTAAATATAACTATGACTTTCTATAACTTTCATAGATGTATGAAAAAAAATTAAATACAGAGAAAAATTCCACTATTGGATAAAATTTCCAGAACTCTCTTCCCTACTTGAATTTGCAGCCACTGCCTATAGAATGAGAGTTGCTGCTGGTGGTCTTTAGAATGATCCATTAGCTGATGGTCCATAGAAATCTTACTAGGGGGAATACCAACCTCCCTGAAATACAGATTCAGCCTGCTTGGTGTCAGATGTTGAGAAAGAACTAGAAATCTGTGGCTGTGCGTAGCCTTGACATACTCCACTGGAACAAGAACCCAGGTTTGCACAGGCTCTAGAAAGTTAACTGGTGCAAGAAATCCTGACTGCTTTAAAATTAAAAAAAAAAAAAAAAAAAAAAAAAAAAAAAAGGTTTTCATGGATTTCTCTCTTCAGACCTTCAGACTGGCTGTTCAGGTAATTCAGTTTTCAGTTTTGGGATCAGTGTAAATGGGAAAAGGAAAATATGACAGACAGGTAATCCTTACTGCTCCGAAAACCATTGCTAACACTGACATGCTGTCAAACCATCCAAAGACAAGAAAAGATACAATCTGCTCCCATTATTACAGTCCAAATCTTTATGGATTCAACAACAGGAAAACAGCAAGTCCAGAGTTCGGCCTCAGCTTACATTTCACGAATAGAGAAAGAAAAAAAAAGACAAATAATTTTTGCTAAGCCAGCTAACAGCATGCTGCTCCAGCACTCTGCCTCAGGCCACGCAGCCTCAGCTGCACCATCTGCCCTGGAAAGACTCCAGGGAAGAAGGAGCAGCTGAGAGTGCAACAAGTCGAGGATCCAGTATAACCATGACTGTTCTGTGCTGTGAATTCACCTGAAACCTCACCTCCCTGGATCCTGTTCTCAGACACCTACTTTGTTAAATTGTTATTTTTTTAATTGCTATTTTATTATTCAGCATTCTGGGTAACAGGCACAGTGAAATGCCACTTATAGTGGAGGTATTAGATATCAGGAATAAAACACAAGACAAGATTTTTTTTTTTAAAAGCAGTAAAATCCCTTCCAAAATCTTGTGACACCAATTATCAGAAATAGAGATTAAATGTATTTCCTATTTTCAGCAGCAAAATTCCCATTGATTTCAACACTGCAGGATATGTCCCTGTGCACTGAAACAAATCATCTGTATATGAATGCAGTCAGGAAGAAGTGGCCTCCAGCAAAGCAATTTTTTATCTTTTGGTTCTGAGGAGTAACAGTAAAAAGGTCTGTCCCTTCAGTCTGAATCTGTGAAGTCACCCACAAAGAGATGTAACGTTCTGGATCACACTCTTTTGTTTCCCCTTTCTTTGACATCTTACCATGCTTCCCATTTTGTTTATACATTTTTCTTTTATGCTTGACATGCAAAAGTTAGTGACTTCATATGAGGCCATAATGCAATGGCTTGTGCTTTCTGAAGGTAGACAGTGTTAGCAAAGGAATAAAATCCAATAGTCTCCTGGAGGAAAGAAAAAGAAGGCAGTATGAATCATCTACAGACTCTATGTGAAAACTCCATTTTGGCTTGCAGATCAGGGAGCAGATTGGGCATATTTAAGTGCAAGTCTACAAATTCATCTGGAGAGTGTGATTATTGCGCTGGCAGTGCATTAAGACACACTCCCTTTCGCAACTCTCATTCACAAGAGAAAAAGAACAAGGAAGAATGACTTGTGAGCTGTGCTGCCTCAACCTGCAGGGCAGAGGAGCTGCAGCTGTCCCCTTGTTACACACTGTACACCCTAAAACCCTTTCTACTGACTTCAGAGGCAGCACTTCCCACGGGGTATCTCCACATCAGGCCAGAAGACGCTCCTGGCTGTGCAGAGACTGTTCTCCAAAAATCCCTCCATGCTCCCACAGCTGTACACAGATCTATGTGAAAGGGAAGGATCCCTCATACTGAGGGATGACTGTATGTCTGAAATATTTTGCTATTGTCTTCATTACATCAATATCAAACCTTAAATTGCCTTTAGCAGGAGCAGGGTAGGAACCTTGCATGGCATCACATGAGTTGCTGAATCGAAAATGCACATTACCTGGAAACTGACTTCAAAACTCGTTTTAAATAGAGACTTTGGAAGAATTTGAATTCATTTTCATCCTTGAAGGTGGATTAAAAAAGACAACTGCAAATAATTTAGAAAGCTGCTTATGTTTTTTTACAGGCACTTACATTATTTTCTGCTTTTCAACACCCAAATCCTGATTTTTACCACTGGTCTTACTGCTCTGCAAGCAAGCACTGCTTCTCTGGTGCTAACTCCTCACATTCCCGAGGTAAAGGCAAGACCTGTTCTTACTTGTTGAAAATTAGCACAGAGCAAATTTAATGATCAGAAAAGTATATATTACACAGGAATTGTAAAGAGTTCTGTGCTTAGGATTTTGAAGGGGGTTATTTCTACAGTTCACTTATGTGAAATGTTTTCTGAAAGATTCACATGTATGTTTGAATCCACTCTTGGGACCTGGATGTCCAGCAGATGGATTACAAAATCTGACTTGCACCTCTTTCATTATCGGTGTTTACCGCTGCCAAATCCATGTCCTCTGACATACTTGGTATAATCCCATCATCACTTCAGGGAATATGAAGTGATACCCAGCAAAGTAGAGGTGTTCAAACACTGCAGAAGAGGAAGTCAAATGTCCTAGGCCAGACAAGAATTTAAGGACACATGAATTAGAAGGAGTGAGCAAAATCTCCTCTTCACTCACTGCAGTGGGTCTATGTGTGCGTGGGCACATCGTTCCCCTTCATTCACAATCAGTTCACAGACTGAAGCCACCCTTATCTCCTTTCTGCTCCTGGAGAGGGACATGCAGCTACACATGACCTCATGATGTTCATTGATGTCAATGAACCTCAAACATGCTGTGAGGTGCAGAAAGATATCTGTAGGAAAAAGAAAAAAAAAAGAAAAAGAAAGAAAAAAGCATCATAAAAATACTCTCTCAGGATAGAACAGGTCAGAAGAGCAGTAGAGCAGTCAGAGGATGCAGATCCAGCCATTTGCTGGCAGTTCTTACCCAGTGCAGTATTTATCACCTGAGGGCCCTTTGGCAGCTGCAGTGACCCCTGTGTGGCAGTCCAGGGAGCATGACCCAGTGCTGTGCTGCCACCACACCAGCACCAGCCGGAACTGTGTTGGACGTATCATAAAGCAGAAGAGCAAACCAGGCAGGTATCGCTTTATTCCTTAAAGGGAGAAGACTAGGAGACATTAGGAAAGACCACCAGTATGATTCTGTCCTTAGCATAGAGGGGCTTACCAGGCCATTGCTTTCCATACACACATTTAGAAGTTCAGCACATTTTGCCAGCTGTGTGACCTATTTATATTCCATTGTATTTTTCACAAGTACAGATGTGCAAAAGACAAACTACTGCCCATCCAAACAAAGGCAGTAAGACAGAGCTGTCCTGTGATACCACAGGGTATTCCTAAGAAAAACTTAGTAGGAGGTTAAGAGGCTGTAAGGAGGAGGAGACCCATGCTCACAGCATGCTTGCATTCCTCTCCTGGGATCACATCAGAACACTGCGAACTGTGTCTATGATAAGACAGTTTTCCATGCATGGAAAAAACAATGACAAGGAATCTTTTAATATAACAATCTCACTAACTGCAGTCAAGAGCTTAATGAAGACGGGTTTCACAAATCAAGTGAAGACCTCTGGAAAATATTCAAAAGAGGATGTTGGGGAGCAAAATACTGCACTAACAATAAATTGGGTTCCTATGTCCAAATTTTTTATTGCATTTTTGGCTATTTCCATCTCTAACAGCCAAGAAAGATGAAGGGACTCTGCATAGAAACTTATAGTAGTTGTTTTACAGAATTGTTGATGGAGGGGCTCGGGTACATATGCACACGATCTATAAGATCTCCAATATGTCCACTTTATTAAAAGAGTTTTGACCTTTTACAGTTTCTCTATACAAGGTCTCGTGACCAGATGCATACAATTGGTTAAAGGCTACTGTCCAGATGTAAACATACATTACAAATACACTTATAATTGGTTTATAACAGGTATCTAGTCAGAATAAGATAATTATTTACTTTATCAAACCCCACCTCCTTCTTGGCACAAAGTTCCTTTTGTTCTGGCTGGGAGACTCGCAGCCATCTTGGCACTTACAACTTATAATATCTATAAAGCTATATTAAAGCAAAGTTTATAAAACTACAGAACACAATATAAATTGCTCATGTAACCATCATATTCCTTCCACACAGAATGTATCTGAAATTCCCATTTCTCACACTTACATCCTTATCATTGAGATTCACAGTCCCAAATCCTTCCATTAAATTACTGACTCAAATAATCCCATTGCAGTGAGTAAAACCACTGCAACAAAATCTATGCAAGTTTAGAAGCAATTTAAAAAGTACATTTATTAGTATATATCAAATGCTTTTTAACTTATCTAGTCATCTTAAATATACAGCATTAGTCAACTATCTGTAGTTAAAAAGCAATACTACCCAAGATACAAATGGTAGTATCCAGATTATGACAGGCACTGAAATTTGTGATCCCGGTTTCCAGATTCTTGCAGGTGGAGGTCAGCTAGACATGGCAATGTGGAATATGTCCCTGCCCATGGCAAGGGAGTTGGAACTAGATGGTCTTTCAGATCCCTTCCAACTCAGACCATTCTATGATTCTGTGATTCAATCATTAAACTTTCCTTTTCTTAGATGACCTTTTACATCTGTCTACATCAGTAGATCCTTTAGGATCTACTGCTTTTAAAGATCAATTTTATTATACTTTAGGGAGAAACTATTTTTTTCCCTAATAGGAACAATCTGTAGCAATTATTAGTCACTTTTTAAGAGATGCCCATTCAAAGGCATTTTCCAGAGACTCACATTAATCGCATGAAAAGATATGTTTTCTAGGAAGCTCTGACGTATTGCAAATGCACTGAATGCTTGACATTTTTATGATTATGCTAATATTGTGACATTTGATGTGCTTGTTTTTGAATAAACATAGTGCAATTAAGTTCTCTGAAAGAAAACCAAAAAGAAACAGATCAATCACTGAGAAGGCAGGAAGAATGAAAACTGCTTCTACCAGCTTTGGAAATAAATGCCTGCTAGTCAATGGCAAACACATTTGAACTAGATATTTCATGAGATTTGTCAGTTTTACTCTGAAAGTAAAGAGCACTGATAGGGTGACTTTCAAGTTTTAGTACAAGCGGTGGCTTCACTTTCACCTGTTCCCTCCACCTTTGAAGTATATTAGCATCTGTCATAAAATGACTCCTTCCATCACTGAAAAAATTACAACTCCTAGACAACTATTACTTCCTCTTAGACTATTTCAAACTATGGATAACTCAGTTAGGTCATGGAACCTCGTTTTTAACTTCATCCCCTTTTAAGGGGATGTTGCGTGCTTCAATTATATCCCAAATTAAAGTAGGAGAGAGATAAGGTTTATAAATGCCAATATAAATTATTTCATAATTTCTCTCCCTCATCTACAGACCAGAAGATTAATGGGAAAAACCAGAGAACTGAAAGAGTCACTACTGGAACAGCATGGTGTTTGATGGCTGGAAGGTGGTATGGATCAGAGCTGTGGAGCCAAGTAGAAACATGGGAGAGCAGCAGACACTGCAGGAGAACCAAAGGGGGAACCAACTGTGTATTTTTGGTACAAAGCTAGAGAAGGCATAAGAAATGGTACAGTTTGATTACAGCAATGCTAGGAAGCAAGATCCATTTCCTCTGCCAGATCCTTGGAAGCCATAGGTCTCTGAAAATGCTGAAGTAGCTTAGTAGCAACTTTGGAGGCAATTAAAAGAACATTCATAACCTTAGGGACTATATACATTGAATCTCTTGTTAAAGACAAACACTGCTCAGATTGAGTTTAATAAATCTACCTTGATGGATACTCACTATTGATGAAATCAAGAATCAGCTAATTCCAAGAAATCCAGTTCCTTACATAATACATAATCAAGGCAACAGTAACAAACTTGATAAACTGCAGAAAGTTACTAAAAAAGGGGGATGTTGATCAAAAAAATTGAACTCATGGTCAATCATTGGCAAGTCCCAAGTTAAATTCTGAAAATAGAGTTAAAAAGAAGGACAAGCTGGGAAACTGTAGGAGAATTTTCAGCTCTTTTGCCTGAAACAGTGCAAAGTAACAGATTTAAGTTAAAGAACTGGTCTGAAATTAAAGGGAAGAAACAAAAAGGATATTCAAAATCAAAAGGAATGAACTGGCAAAACACAAAGCCTAATAAAATAATCCTTTCAGCACACTCAGAGACTCCTACAGCTTTTCTGTTCCTAATAAGATGTGTACACCTAAACTTTATTAAATGTTCTCTGTATTTGTCTTTTTTCAGATACATGCACTCTAGGATTAATAATGTAGAGCCACTTGACCTACAGAAAGATCTCCTCATATAATTGGCATGGCAACAGATGCAACATATCTTTAATAGAAGTGACAATTAGTGGTACTGCTTCTGCCACCCCTCCCAGTATGACATTAACCTTTCCTGAGTTACTTTCCTACAGCATAAAAGTAAATCCAAAGCTTCCCAGATCAAACATCCTTCTCTTGAGATGTTTTAACGTGGCGACATCTCAATGTCCCATATATTTCATTCCTTGGGCTTAGTCTCTAACAGACACTTTCTCCTTTTGCTGGCTGCAAAGTCTTTGAGAAAGTTGACTCATTAGCCAGTGGTGGTCAGAAGGAAAACAAAATCTGGAGGGTCAAAGTGTTTCTTTCTACTGAACTAAGTGCTTTAAGCAGGTCTACATCAACATGTAAGCCCAACTACCAACGCCCTGCTCACCTGCAGGTATGCACTTAGAGAGAAATATATCCCAAAACCTAAAACTTTTAGCTTTTTAAGGCAATTAGATTTTCAGACCAGTGCCTCAGCTAAGTGACCTGTAAAGACTAAGACTGAACCAGACCAAACATACTACAGCCCATTTAATCCAGCTGTGAACAGTGAATATTTTGGGTGGGCTTTATTTTACCGTATTTTAATTCCCCAGAGAGTGTATGTCTACATCTGAGCTAGTTAATTTAGGCGTTTTTTTTTATGCTAAAGAAGAAAAACAAGCATTTAAAAATGATTCATCTGACCTATTTTTGCTGATCTACACTACAGTGAGATTGATCACACCTTAAATTTTAAGTCAAATGACTCAGTCTCTTTCTGACCTGAAAAATAGAGCATAATTATTAGCTCAGAAATTTTGAACATACAAAAGGTTACTAGACTCAGTAGGTCCAAATTCTTCTTCTCCTAGTACTGCACTTATACCCTACACTGAAGCTACTTCACTTTGTTTTTCAACACAAAAGAGAACCTTTGGCTTTCTCCATCCTAGCTTCCTTATATGACTTTTGTAATGCAGAAAAGTAAAAAGATATTTTGCTTAAGTATTTTCTTCAATCCTTGTGAATCCAAATCAGAAGTGGAAGTGTATCTAAGGCATTCACTGTTGAATATCTGGATGTTCTAGGTTCTAATAGATACAGAAAAATCCAAACCTGAATCTTGGTTTGAATTCATTTTTCTAGCCAAGCTCTACTAGTAGAAATAAGCAGAATCTAATATAATGGAATATCAGACTTTAGACCCACCCTGAACTGATGTAGATTTTATAACCCTGTAGGGTTTTTTTTTAACACTAAGGTTTTTTAAAACCCATACTCATTATAATCAAATCTCATTAGAGTGTCCACAGCTTTAAATTAAGTTTTACTCAGAATTAAAACAGTTTCCTCCAAATTAAATTATTTTAAAGTAAAAGCTGAACTAAATAAGGAAAGCATAAAAAAATTAAAAAATCAAGCTCACAGATATATATAGGTAGATAGATAGATATAAATACATAAACACATTTTTCTTTAACAAAGGGCATTATGAGAACTAAGCAATGAAGTAGCCATAATTGTCAAAGTAAAGTCAAAGAACTAAAATTTAAAAGAGCAATACTTTCCAAATTCTCCAAGTTTTTGGCTACCTCTGTTTTTGCATTTCCAGATGTGAAAATCCAGTTCCCTCATTTTAAAGTGCTGAATATACTGCCATGAAAACTTATGACAACTGGGGTTACCCAGCATCTCTGAATATCAGATCCACCTTCTTCCAAATTTAGAAACTTCTTTTGGCAATATTTGCCAAGTAGTTTCCTGTTTTACTATACAACTCCTTAAACTACACAAGTCAGTCCTTAGGCCAGAGACATCAGACCTCAGTTCCACCAAACACTGAGGGAGTCCTGACACTAATCACAATGAGGTAAAAATTTGCCTCTGCAGAAATAAGTGGAAGGGGTGTATATGAAGTTATTCATTGCATTCCTTATAAGGAGTCAGCCTTACCTTTGAGTCATTCCATAATAAATACCAAATCATTGCTCAATTGTATGGAAATGGTGATCAGTGGTTCTGCAAATGTTCTGTTTGGGATTTGCATTTTCTCATCAAAGGATACTTCTCTGCCTTCATATGCTGTCAGCCTCTTTCTGATGAGACAGCTCAGCACAGAGATGCCTCCAATATATCAGGGAGAGAAGAAAATATATTAAACCACAAAAAACATGCAAGCTAAACACAGAGACTTTGAGTTCAACCACAAGGGCTTGGAAATGAAGGGAGCTGTGGCAAAATATTTTGGGTTGACTAAATACCATGCCCCAAAATTTAAGATACTTGCAGTTCTTAAAAAAGAAATTCCAGTGACTAAGGCAGAATGAATACCAGCAGGGAATTCTAGTTTCAAAACATTTTTACTTTATTTTACAATTGAAACTTTGGGTGTTCTGTATAATTTAAGCAGCTGTCAAATACATATGCTGCATTCCCTCAGCCATGAGGAAGTGGTTGGTAATGGGGAAGTGATAATAGTGTGAAGCCACCATCCATGTCAGAGCTCCTAAGATAGCTCTGGTTTTTAATAGGTCTCTCCTACCATACCAGTATGGTCAAGGACCTCCAAACTCATTTGCCTTGTGAGGATCATTTTCAGCAGAATTTGCTGTACCCAAAACCAAAAGACAGTTCTTTAGGTTGTATTGATTTTGTTAAAAGGGATTTCCCACAGATTTATTGCTGGCTATCACCATAATACTACGATAAGAAATATCCATTTATAAAGCTAAAATTAGCAGCCCTGCAACCACACATTGCATATTCTTCTATTCTTCTGCTTAAGCCTTCCATTTCCACTCAAGCCATTGACCGTGTTTTATTTCACACGATCAGTAAATGGCTGCTCAGACAATACACTCTACTGATTTAGCCTGCATTCAATCTGTCACTGGATTCACTGCCTGTGAAAACAAACACAGCACACGTTCAGAACGACAGAATGGTTAAGGCTGGAAGGCACCCCTTGAGGTCATACAATCCAACACCACTGCTCAAGAGGGATCACCTACAGACAGTTGCCCATGCCTATGACTAGATAGCTTTTGAATATCTTCAAGGACAGAGACTCCACCTGATCTTTGAGAACTCTGTGGCAGTGCTCAGTCACCCACACAGTGAAAAAGTGTTTCCTCATGTTCAGAGGGAAACTCCCATGTTTCAGATGGTGCCCATTGCTTCTTATCCTGTTACTGGGCCCCACCGAGAGACTGGTTCTATCCTCTTTGCACCTTGCCCTCATATATTTACTTCTGCGGATAAGATCCTTTCTGAACCTTCTCTTCCCTAATCTAAACAGTTCCAGCTCCATCAGCCTTTCCTCACAGGAGAGATTCTCAAGATGTTCAAGTCTCTTAATCATCTTCAAGAACTTCATTGGACTCTCTCTAGTATGTCCATGTGTCTCTTATGCTGGGGAGGCCGGAACCGGACACTGCACTCAAGGAGTGGCCTTATCAATGCTTAAGAAATGGGAGGGATCTCCTCCCTTGACCTGCTGGAAATGTTTCTCCTAATAAAGCCCAGGATAAATTCAGCCCTTGCTGCAAGGGCACACTGCTGGCTCACAATCAACTTGGCATCCATCAGGACACTGGGGTGTTTTCTGCAAAGCTACTTTCTAACCAGTCAGCCCCCAGCATACAAATGGTGCATGGGGTAGTTCCTCCTCAAGAGCAGGGCCTGTTGCTTCTCCTTGTTGAACTCTATAAGATTCTTGTCATCCATTTCTCCAGCCTGTCCAGGTCCCTCTGGATAGCAGCACCACCCTTTAATGTATCAGAAGATCGCCTGGTGCCTGAAGTGTAAAACCTGGGACAGATTCCTCACCATTTTGTCCAGCATCTACAATGACAAAGCCTCAGGACTGGCCTTCAGGTGAATTACCAGATCTTTCCTTCTTGGGGGAAGCAAGGGATTCCCAGGTTCACTAGGTACACCGGCCCAGTTCTGTGATCTCTCCAACACCATAAGGGATACCTGTATCTTACAGATAACCTTTTAATTAGGCAAATTACATTCCTCATTAGAATGCCATGCACTGAAGTAAAAAAAGACTGTGTCTCTCACAGACATGTTGACAGTAATTTCTGTTCTATCAAAACAAGCCTCATAAAGACAGATTATTTCTCAATGGTACCAGCAGTTTTTTAAGAGAAAACAAACCCAAAAAAATACTAATGGGAAAAAAAGGTAGATTTATATGAAAACTGAGGAGTTTTTTCCTGTGGAAAAAGACTAGTATCATGAGGTTTAAATATTTTAAAATATTAAATTTATTGCCTGATTGAAATTCAGTATAAAATGTTATTCAAGGGAACTGATTAAAACCCTTGCCAAGTAGTATTATTAAAAAAAAATAAAAACTTTTATTTTTGCTAGCAAAAAAACCCCATGGCTTAGTACTACTATGAGGTTTACTCCACCTCTTTTTTACAGCTTTTCATTAAATTCCCTTAACTTATGATCAAATCCTGAGTTATAGTTAAATTTCTTGAATTCAGGAATGATTCCAACAGCACCAGACTAATGAGAGAATCAGGATCTAAGAGTCGCTTTCATAAATATTGTCACACCTTTACATAGTAACTTTTTCTTCATTTTTTAAACATTACTACATGTAAGTGGGAAGGCTCTTGCAGGCTGCAAATTCCTCACTCAGCATTTGTGGAATGAGGCTGTAAAGCATGTGTTTAATGGGGCTGCAATCAAAATCAAGTTTTCAAGTTTGCCTCGGTGTCATAGGCAAAGAGCTTTTGGACTACAGTTGTGTGAATGACTATGATACATCAGTCTGAAGCAGGGCTCCAAAAATAGAAAGACAACCAAATACTCTAAGGGAAATCAAACTTTACAGTGCCCCAAAGAGAAGCTTTTATGATCTCTAGAGGAGACACTGTATTAAGGCAAACTGAATTAATCCCAAATTTATTTAAAAAGGTTGGATTGATATGATTCTTTTACAGTTTACTTCACAGCTGTTAATCATTAAACACATTTCAGATAATCATCAGATATTCATTTTACATGCAATAAGATTTTTATTGCAGTTAACATAATAGTACATCTTAAGAACTCTCTTGAAAATGTTCCCTTAGGAAAAAAAAATTATCTGCAAAGTAAAGCCATGAATTGTGTGCCTAATGGATTAGCCAAGTTAGTAAATACATATGATGTGAACATATATCATTATAACACTGATCTAATGCCATACAATGCCTGCTTTACTATATATAATAAATACTTTGCCTGGGGGTTTTTATGAATATCACTGACTTACCCATCCTGGAGAGGTCAAGAGAGGAATTACAGACATTGTAGGCTACTGTTTAACAGCTATCTTGTTCTTTCCTGTTTTGAAAAAGATTTTTTTCTGACTAGACTTTTTTTTCTGCTCCCATAAGGTCCTTCTTTGACTTAAAGGAAACTCCTCCCAGAAAAATTACTTTGGCCCTAATCCTGAAAGCTGATCTGTGTCAATGGACATACACAACATCACACTGAACTCAGTGGAGCTCAATTTGAATGTGAAGGTTTTGTTCATTTAGTATGAAGAGAAAAGTAAAAGTCAGAGGTTTCCAAGGTAAGGTCTGTATTTATATCTGCAGTGACTAACTGGCTTGTGTTTGTCAAGTTACTTCAGCCTACGTTTCTAATGAAATGTAACAGAAATCCAATGAGAACAATAAAAATGTTTCAAATACTAAAAATTAATTTTCTGTACTGAAATTATATTTATTTCAGTGACTTTCTGCCAATTTTGTTTCTAAAAAGATTTCAAAATGAGCTTATGGAAAAAGATTATTTTTTTTAAGCCCTTCCTCTCTAAATCACCAATTCTGTCACACAAAAAGAAATACTCCCAGTTAGTTTGCCTAAAAATTTGTGCTCTTCTGGTAAATAATCTTATTGATCAGAACTGCAGTGAAGGTGAATTGAATGTACCTGCCCTGAGGTACCTTCACAAAATTCTACCCAAGTTTTAAAGTCTCCTTAAGCAGAAATCTAATGAACCTACAGCCACAAAAATCAAGTTTTTCAAAGACTTTAACAAGCTGCTTGTAATTTTTTCTGACTTACTGAATGAAAGGGAATCAAGAGGAAAATTCCGATAAAACTGTATGTAAGCCAAAGGTTTGTTTATGTTTGTATGGATTAGCATTCACACATTTCCTGTTACTAGACTTCCTATTAGTGATGTTTAACTTTAACCACATATCCTGGGCTAAGGAATAGCTCCTGAAGTCAATTTCCTGATTAGGCTAAGAAAGGTCAAAGGTTAATTTTGCAGCCACATGGTTAAGCTACCAACAGCTACTGCATAGCCTTGTTTTAACATATAAAGTTACTGCAAATATTAGCTGAAGGAGGTGGCACACTCTGGTGATTACACAAAAGTGTTGGGAAATAATAATCCTAGGAGTTTATACACTCTAAGTGAAATTTACTCTCTCCACATGCACACCTAGAATACACAGCAGTGGAGACATCTCTCAAATATGGTGAGGCCAACCTGGCAACCTCAAATGTGTACATCCTTTTAAACCTGGCTGTGTGACCACTGCCAGTGCCAAGAAACTTCCTGCTGTATATCCTATCATAGACTTTCTTCATACACTTGATATAGTCCTTGAAGAAGAAACCAGGCTGAATATAAGGTAATACAAGAATCCACAGTTATCATATTCTCAAAAACACAATGATTTCTGCCTCCTTAAGGGAAAAAAGATCAACTGTTGGATGATGAATTTGCAAACACAACTGCAGCAGAGACTCTTGTTGTACCAAATCAGCAGGAATTAATTAATCATAATTTCTTCCATTCAAATACTTAAGTGAACAATCATAGAATCATAGAATAGAATCATAGAATTACTTGGGTTGGAAGAGACCTTCAAGATCATCAAGTCCAACCCTTGATCCAACCCCACTGTGATTACTGGATCATGGCACTCAGTGCCACATCCAGCCTCATCTTAAAAACCTCCAGGGATGGTGAATCCACCACCTCTCTGGGCAGGCCATTCCAATGCCTGATCACTCTCTCTGTAAAGAACTTCTTTCTAATATCCAACCTAAACCTCCCCTGGAAGAGCTTAAGCCCGTGCCCTCTTGTCCTACTGCTGATTGCCTGGGAGAAGAGACCGACCCCCACCTGGCTGCAACCTCCTCTCAGGGAGTTGTAGAGAGTGATGAGGTCACCCCTGAGCCTCCTCTTCTCCAGACTAAACAACCCCAGCTCCCTCAGGCTTTCCTCATAAGACTTGTGCTCAAGTCCCTTCACCAGCCTGGTTGCTCTTCTCTGTACCTGCTCCAGCACTTTAATGTGTTTCCTGAACTGAGGGGCCCAGAACTGAACACAGCACTCCATGTGTGGCCTCACCAGCGCTGAGTACAGGGGAAGAATCACTTCCCTGCTCCTGCTGGCCGCACAGTGCACTGTGCACTGGCCACACAATCCTCCCCCCAAATACTTAAGATGAAAAATGAAATATCTGAAAAAGTTTGTGGAGCTTCTGTCTGGAGAGATACTTTTGTCTAACAGTAAAATCAATTCTTTTTTTAGGAGTGACATAAGTAATAACATCTTTTTGACATATATCAATAGCAATGAAGAATTCTAGAGTTAAAGATGGTAATCCAGATTTGTTCACACTGCACAACATTGTCTCTGGTAAGTTCTCATCTACAAACTATTTCATTCTGATTCAGTTTTGGTAACTCGCTAGCATAGAATATGTCAAATATTCAATAGTCAAATGAATACCCATGTATTGACACTATCATCTTCTTTCAGATCTATGAAATAAGTGATGGGGTGATTTGACATTTGATTTAGTAAAATCTGTCTTGGTACTTAGTTAGCTCGTTACAACTACTGTAGATTAAATAGAGGGCTCACAATTAATGAAGTAACTTGGGTTGTGAGTCATAGTTTTACAAATAAAACATGGTTTGATTCTTACCCAACGTTACTAATAGAGCCACCACTCTTTGGGGTGTTCCTCTCTGTCTCACATTATCATTTATATTTGCACAGGGAAGGCCTCTAGATAAGATGCAAGATAGTAGAGCCAGTCAGTCATCAGTTTTTACTCAGGATTTCCCAGCTACATGTGAACAATAACAAAATCCAATTTTTTTTGTAAAAACTAATGCATTTGAAGATGTATGGAAATAGAGAACATCTGTTTCTTACACTTAAATCTGGTTAAATTTCAGCCATGAGGAACTGGCTCAATTTTCACATTTAGGCTGCTTGCAAGTAAGACATAATGTTTGTGAATCATTCATAGTCATTTAGCCTTCACTGCTTATAAAGAAAACAAATATAAGTGGATGCACATGAGCTGTTCTTCATTCACTTGCAGACTTAACATTTAGAATTCACTTTTTCAGCCATGTGACTGGTTCTACCAGTCAGACATACAACTTTTGTTCTCTGACTAGATTTCCTAAACTTTGTAAACAGCATAGCACTTGAAAAACAGGTTGCACCATCCAATAAAAACAATGAAGATCACCTGAGAAATAACAACTTTGAACAGAAAGAACAGTCTAATGACTTTTGTTATATTTAAAGAAATTTAATGCCGTCTTTTTCAGCTGAGGGATATTTCTGCCTGGCTAAAGGTATCCATTTCAGATTTTAAAATACTCTGTTTCTTTCCTAAAATGCAATGGAGCAGGGGAGAAGGATTTCTCTTATCACATTCACACCAACTCATCACTACAAAAGCAGTTTTCCTGCCTGCCCAGAAGCTGTCACATTACTGACTTGTGCCTCCTTTTTCTCCACATCTTCCCTGATTTAGTTTAGTTTGATGGCTCTTTCTGGTCAGCAGCTTTGACACTTTACCAGCTGATTTTGGTTATCTCAACACATGAAGTTCTAGAACTGTTTACATTTTAAATTGTAAACCCTTTGGTAGAACATATGATGACATTTCAGCAGCACAAGCTCCTGTGATGTAAATCCTCCTCTCCCAGTAACTGAATACACTGCAGGTACAAATTCCCTGTATTCTCCATTTGGAATATAGCAAGGTCTATGGCCAAGGGATCTCACTTTCTACATTGCCTTTTCCCTCTTCTTTCTTCCTATTATTGGAAATGTCTGCATTTTTCAATCTTTTGTTTCCCTACTAATTTTAATACCTGCGTAAACACATCCAGGAGGTATAGAACTACTGGGTAAATGACTCTGATAAAAACACAGTTTTTGCAGCCAAACTCACTAATGTTCTGTGCCATGTATCTAACAGGTATCCCACAAAAAGGAAAGCTGCCACTGCGTTCTAATAGTTCTGAATCTGCAAACCTACTTTATTTTGACCATAAAGTTTCTGGTTTCTGTCACTGCTCTTTTTTTTGGTGAGGGAGAGCTGAATAACTAACACAAGGTAATTCATGTAGAAATATTTCACACCTCTCAACTCTGTTCCTTTGAAATCCCAGACAAATGGCCACTGCTCATGAATGGTGGGACTCTCCATTGGGCAGTGAGGTAGATGCCTGTTTCTCTCCTGTGAGAAGAAATACTGCACACTTTCAACATTGATGGAAAAATTGTCAGTGCCCTTGCTTTAAATGACAGTAGAGCAACTAAAGTATATAATCACATCCTGGGAAACTCAGGTAATATGTTCCCATGAGATAAAAGGTGTTCATCTCCTATTTTCAAAGAAAGTGCCTAACCACTAAATTACAGCTTGACCAAAGTGCTCTGGTATGGCACTACACTGCATCACAGAGCAATACGTGAACATCCACCAAATGCACCTAGAACCTGAATCTGATTTTAGTTTCCTTTTGGAAATGAAGTGAGAAATCTGGCCTGTGGTTAGACATCACTATTCAAGATTTCCTAAAATATACAGTAACTATATTCCTAATTAATTGCTGTCTACTTCTGTCAAGATAATACAACAGTAACTCCAATGAAGTTACAGCACTTACAGTAGTACAGCTGATAGCAAAACTTGGCTCAATATCCTCAAACATAAATGGATATTTTATCTGTTTAGTGCATGCTGTCTCTTTTATTGAAACCAAAACAGTGAGACAAAAGTCATCCTGAAGAGACCAAAAGAAACTTAAATATTATTTTTTTTTCTAAGCATATGAATATTTTATGATCTATGGTTTCCATAGTGCTTATTTACTTTGTTTGTTCAACATTTTGAGTTGTCAGAATAGGCATTAGAAAGAGCAACAACAGAAAAATGGAAAATAAGTCAGTAAGAAATGGATTTCTTACATTTTTCCTTGGGACACATGCAGCTTTAGCCATCATCAACACATTGCAAATAATATACTAATTGTTTATTTGGCCCAAACTGAAACCAAAAATTCAGCACCCCCAGAAAGTATTTAATATATAATTTTTAAATTATTCTAGTCACATTAAAATGTAGAAAAGTCTCAGTAAAAATAATCATAGAAGGAGAAGACAAATCAGGTACATTTTGAAAAGAAAATATTGTGTACTCAATAACTTTATCAGATTAGCAAGTTTCTTACTAATGTGTACAAGGAGATACTATATTTTTAAGTCACTTATTTGTGCAAACAGTTTCAGAAAATGTTAAATGATATGAAGTATTTCTTTAAAATCGGCATTATTACTATCATTTATCATTCATCTACATTTGCACTTAGCATTTTGGCATTGGTTTTAAATGTATCAAAATTTGCTTCTATCTTTCAGGTAATGACAGGGTAGGAAATAGCTAAGACAGGCTTTCTTGGGAGATGGACAATATTTTTGACTGCGTATTTTCCAAACTCTATGTTGTCTTCCAGTGGAAAGCAAACAGAAATACTTAAATTACTTAATTGCCTCCCTACACTCTACCTAAACTCTTCTTTCAGTCACACTCTCTTCTTTCAGTGAACCTCAACAAGGCAAACTGAAAGCTTCCTTTGTTATCCTGGTCTGTGGCACCTGAATGGTGCCAAACAAAAATGAGTTAATTCAGAGCTCTTAGCAAAAGGATTTCTTTCTCTGACTTCTTCTCAATACCAAATAGAGAAAAAAAAAACAAGCCTTTTTCTTTTCTCTCAGTATTATCTAACAGCAGAGAAAACAAAAATATCATCTCCCTCATGTTATGATTTACGTGCACTCGTCTTCCTCCTTTTTTATTTCTTCCAAGTCTCTGTTTGATTTCTCATGGTTATTATTCATCTACATAAAGGCGTTACCCCTTATGGTATGAAGTGGTTTTACATGGAATCCTTGTAATGCAGCAACTCATAACCATAATCTAGGCTAAAATGTGTTACCTAAATTGCTGTGGTTTCAAAATTTACAAAAAAAATGTATTTCCCAGAGCAATCTAACTTCTCCTTTTACTAAAACAACAAAGCAAACCTATTAGGAAGACTATGAGTTTGAGCAATTAATTACACACTTAATAATATTTTATAGTTTTCTAAATACTTTAAAGTCCTTTCCAAATATTATGATTTAGATCCTGCCACCGCCCCTAATACAGACTAGGAAAATTAATGGAACAACTCCAAAAGCAAATTACATTTAGGTTCTGGGAAAATTTGGGTTCTGATTCAATTTTTTTTTCTAAGAATTCGGTGACATCATTTTGACCATATGCATTTTGAAAAATGGGAAATGGAAATACCACATTTGTTACAACTTCATGTAACAAAATGGTGGAAAAATAAGATTTCTCTCTAAAAAACAGCTTTGACTCTAAAGTATCTCATGGAGCTGAAGTGTTCCAAAGGCACAGAAGGTGGTCAGCCACAAAATCATTGTGGAAAGCCTCAGAACGGGATCCTACCTCGCATTTATTTCTGTAAATCCTCCCCTTGTTATGTTACTGCACCGTAAGAACATAAAGAATGAATAACTAACTATTGCTTAGAGTTTCATGTTTATTACATAACTAATGTCATATTCACATCGAGAAGTTACAGAAATTAAACGGGTATAATCATAATACCCAAAAATCTTAAACATTTCAAGTGTACCACCAACATGACAAAGAATTCAGTAACTACTCAAATCACATGGTTTGCAGAGGTATTCTCTGTCAAACAAAATAATTAAAATTTAGGGTTAAAGCAAGGAAAAAAAAGACAATTATAAATACTGGTTCTGTTATATCTATTCTGTTTGAATTTTTAAAACATTAGGTGATTTAAAGATGTTGATTCAGAGAGTATTAGCTATTTACCAGATGCTTAATAAAGTCAGGTACAAATTAAAAAGCTCAATATATATTTCTCAGTTCTGCATAGAAATTCTCTGTTTGGCGGTTGGAACCACATCAAATCAAATTTTTACTAGGTTTGAAAAAAACTGCATATATTCATGGTTTCCACTGGCTAGTCAAGAGCTTGAAATATTGGTCTTGACTATCCAGTCAAGACCAATTCTTTCCACAGGAAAGTAATTCTCAGAGGAAATTATTTGTCACGCTACTTCCAATCTAAAGATCTAAACACAGTCTTTCCTCTAGCCTTTGGCACAACCCATAATAATTGGACCATAGGAGAGAGCAACAAAAAAAGTGGATCCACAAGATGCATGCCAAATATCACTACCAGCTCAATCATTTGCTTTCTCACCTTTCCTCCCCATCAGGAATAATCAGTAGCTGAAGTATTAAATGACATGTCACAGTCATTCACTGATGGAGCAGCAAGACAGAATGACATATTCTGCTGATCATTTATAGCTATCGGTTGTTATAGGGTATTAACTTGCAATACACAGTCTCGTTTGAATTTCAGATGAGCAGATGGCCAGATGGATTAGCCTGTAAAATTAATATTCCAAACCCATATACAGCAGGACTTTGTAAGGGTACTGACTGCTTCAAAATCCATGTAGTCGGTTTAGTGGAGTTTATTTTTCAGGCCTTGCTTATTATTTGCTCCATAAATACTGAAACCTACCACAGAAAAAGGCAATTCTAGAATGCTTAGGTAATTCGATGCCATGGCTTCCTTGAATATTTCTTTCACAATGCCAAGACCATTCATTCCCAGTGCCCATCTGGTGAAAAGACCAAAATTTGTTTACCTAGCCTACATCAAAATATTTGCACACACCTACAAGGAGGTGTAGGGTACATGGGAGCTGGAGATACTAGGGGCCTAATTATGGCAACAAGCAACACTGAAATTGTTGCCAAAAAAACTTCTCTGTGCTTTTCAGGCCTCACCTGGAAGACTGTATGCGTGCAGATACCTGGCAGATGTCGCTCCCAGTTCCCAAATTGACCAGAACACTGACACAGGCCTGCCAAAACAGGAAGGAGCAACTCGCTTGCTGGTGTTCATAGGGACAGAGGGTACAGTTAGACTGCAGCCTGGGAGAAGGTGGCAAGTTCCAGCTATTAAAATCTGTGAATTTTTCAAGTTCCCTAGAACTTTCTGAAAAGCTTACCTCAATTGCAATTAATCTGCCTTGGCCTCTGACCCACTGCAGATGAACATAATACAAGTCTTGAGGGAAACTGCTGTATTTGAGAGCCACCAACTTGATTACTATTGATTACCTACTTGCCTCAATGGTAATTTCCCTTTGTCAGAAGCATTTCTGCCTGACTGCTCCTTCTGGGACCTGGCTTTTCTGCTATTTTTCTCTTTTTTTTCCCCAGATTGGCTCCAAGAAATATATTTTGATTATTGTTTTGAGTTAAGCAAGGGAGGTAATAGAAGGGAAGGGCTCGGCTCTAATCACGACAGGAACTTATTAAAGAAATATCTCACTGTTCCAGGAGAACCAAGAAGGTAACTTTTGAAAATTAGATCGTCCACGAGGTAAGTTTTCCTTTTCTGCTTTGATGGGGAAAAACATAATAATTTAAAATAAATAATATATGAGGCACTAGAATACTCACATATAGTTATAATCTCACCAGTTAATGTAAGGACTGAAAGGATTCCTACAGTTAAATTACTGTGTAGTTGAAAACTCAAAGACTAAGTTTAGAGCTGACTCTCCAATATGATGACCCAGCTGAGGGGTTCAGTAACAATGATGTCGGGCCTCCAAGTGGCAGATGAGGCTTTTGTTTTATTTGTTTGACAGTAAATATCTGGGCTGTTGCTTAGCAGCCATGCACAGAGACAGAGGCGTTTCCAGACAAAATAAACTACACTACAGCAGGTAAACCTTTCACAGCAATTACCAAATGGAAATGAGATCTGAACTGATCACTGCAAAGCAACCCAACACCTTTGTTTCCTGCAGATGTTTTAAGCACAAAAACAGCAATTTGGGATTTCTTTATGCCAGTGTGATAAGGCATCACATATTTAAAAAAAAAAAAAAATAGTATACTGATTTTGAAAAATGATATGCTGAAAATACTAGAAAAAGAGACCTAAGTTTTCAAACTTCTGTCAGCTGTTAAATCCATATTTTAATAACACATTAAACAACTAGATTTTCTCTCAGGGACAAGGAGCATTTACAACTGTTGCTGAACTCCAGGGAATTTTCACATATCCTAGGAGCATTGCACTCATCTAGAACTGAAATACAAATAACAGAGCACCAGACTGAAAAGCTTTTTTGGATGTTCTAACAATTTGGTAGTAATTCTGATAAGTCTTATTTCTACCTCTGCTGTCACAAAAGCCTCGACACCCTGAGTTCTCAGACCAAAACTCGTGCATGTCACCTACCCCTGAGTGTTTCATTTCCACACAAAATCTTCAGCTTTCATAGGACTCACCTCCTATACCAAGAGAAAAAAAAAAAAAGAAAAGGAAATGCCAAAGCTGCTCTTGCATATCGCAGCTGTACAGCTCTAAGGCAGGTATTTCACTGAGAAAGCAGCACTTGGCCTCAGTGAGCAAACAGAAAGGGCCAAATTCTGCTCTCTCTCGTTACCCTGGGGCATTCCACCACAAGGAGGAATCTGCATGTGAATAACCTAGAGAAGAAATGTGTTTCCAGACACTTGAGCTTAAAGACTGAAAAAAAATGCTGTTGTGAATTCTGTCATCTTATATTTTCATTGACGTTTTTTTGGGGGTGAGTTGAGTTGTGAGATGTTTTTTTTTTACTCTCAGAGTTGATCCACAGGGCATTGTCATTATGTTGCTGTCTCACCTTTCAGTTGATAGACAGACTTCCTGCTGGAGAAACATTATTATTTAACCGGATCCACTCATCCTGCCACTGATTTGTTTTACTTTTGTTCCTGGCAAAGAACAGCAACTCTAGGTAATGTTTCTTTTCTCATTTGGGCAAGTCCTTCAGAACACTTTAGTAAATTAACCCTATGTAGTTCACTTAGTAAACACAGGACCTCCTGAAAGGATTTAAAAAACTAAATTACTTTAGAATTTCCAAACAATCTTTGTTTTTCTTTCGTTTTGTCTGGCACAAGCTTAAGAAAATACTCAGGAAGCAAACATGAATATTTAATTCCTCAACAAATAGAAGTTGTTAGCTCAGTATGAGAGAATCAAAGTAAAAAGGAGGGGTTTTAATGAAGACATGCCAACTCTGTTTCTGTCATAGAAGTATTATCAATGAATCTGCAATAGTCTGTTTTTAATTACATTAATCTTTTCTAGTTTGGGTTACCCTTTAGCAATTGTAACCCCTCTGGAAATCCACACCTTCAATTTGACCACAATCAAATTCTCATTCATTAAGTTTAGGCTGCATGTACATATATTTGTGTACAAATATTTATGATACATCCTGTACTGTATACCATTGCTCAAAGAGAAGTTATAGACTTCCTAAAAACATTACTGAATAAAATTTTTTCATCTCAGTAACATCAGATCAGACAATTACAATTGCCTCTTACATTCATCTACAAATCTATTAAGAAAACATATTCAGTATAGCTGTGTTCAATGGAATATTCTCCCTCCCATATTATTAGAGTTTAGAAACTTCTATTAAATGGTAAAAAGGCTTTAAAATATTACATTGTAGATGCCATTCATAAAACTTTCCTTGAGGATGCAATACCAATTTATGTAGTAAATAAGGAAAATATTCCAGTTAACCTAAACAAGACTTGGTCTGAACTGTAGACTGACAGCTACTCACCACAAACTTTATACATATTTTCTTCTTTCTAACTAGAAAATTAGGATCATAGTTTGCTCAATGGTCCCTACAGATTAAACTAAGGATTTCTCTTACTACTCACCTTCTTGTTTTCCCACTCTCCAAATGGTCCAAGAATCACCAAGACAATAGGACACCTTCCAAAGTCTTCAGTAAGGCAGACAGAAAAGAAAAAAGATTTAAAAAAAAAAAAAAAAAAAAAAAAAAAAAAAAAAAAGTAACTATTAGATGCGTGCCACAAAGGAAGAATCCATAGATTCACAGGTTCAGGGACTTCCTTTATATGGGAAAAATGAGATGCCTCTGATCCTTAGAAGTTAGGCAGGAATATTTTCAGGCTCCACAGTTAGGATTTAAACACATAAAGGGGGCAAGGGAGGATCGCAAATGTACGTCTAACCTACTTGCAGTCTGAAAATACACAAAGCAGCTTTAAACACCCAGTGCAAGCGACAAAAACAGTTTTGCTCCAGAGAACAGAACTCTGGAAGCTAATTTGGGAGAGGACAACATTAACCTGCACAGAGCTCTAAACTGAATTAACCCTTGCACAGAAATTAGCTCACTTAAAGCCAGTTAAGATACCTCAACACTCACCCTCCTATAGTCCACCCACCCCTGAGAATACCCTAAACGCAGAGGTAGCAGCAGAATACCCAGCAAACCCAGAGGTAGCATCAAGCACTCTGTACAGTTGCAAAATGGAGAGAGGATTTCTCAAGCAAGGTTAATATGTTAATGTGCAGCAGCATTAACAATAAACATCAACTGCACAGAAAGCAAAGTGAGATGCAAGCAAATGGGAGTAAATTTGAGATCCTGCCTGTAAGACCATCCTGCTCTGGAGGAGCCACACAGTGTGGGGCAGACAGCTAGGTGTGACCAGGAAAAAAGGGGTTTCATGAGAATTTTTGAGACCAATTAGGCAGTGTTGCTGCTGCATCAGCTCCTTCAAAGTGAAGATCCTTAATATATTGACCAAAGGTGCAAATAAAAACATTAAAAAATAATCCCTCTGAAGTCCCTTGTCATGTTAGCTCCCTGGGCTGCTCTTCTGCTCTGTATATACTGTCACAGATCTCAGGAGTTCAGCAAACTCCTTCCCCTTCCATACTACTGCAAACAGCTGAGCTGAGCTTATTTGCAGTGACCAATCCAGAACTGAATATCAGCACTTCGGCAAGCCCAGGATGTGGCAAATCCAAGCCAACAATGCAGAGTACTGAAACCAGTACGAGCTCCCAGCCAGAACTGGTGTTTGGAAAAAACTGCTTAGGAACTTCAACTTCACCATTAAATGTTATGTATATCCAAAGAAATTCCAACAGTGTGACCTAGCACCCGTAGGTTCTCCTTGCACATGGCACTGCATTCATATTTTTTTCCCTCGTAAATACTCTGCCTTGGTGGATTTAAAGCTGTGAATACTTGAAGTTAACAGCTTTTGACTTCAATCCATAGGCAGTACAGGATCAATTTCCTAATTACATATATAAAAATCCATTTCCTCATGCCAGAAAAAATAAAAAAAAAATAAAAAAATTACAATAATAATAATGTACCGTCATTTATAACAAAGTCAGGGCATCCGAACAAGAGAGGTTTGCAGCAAGATTTTTGTCAAGTTTGAACCCCCATTCCTTTCACTTTCAGTCTTCCTGATGTAGTTACCAATTATTACACTTAAAGACAAAGCTGCTCTGAAGGAGAACAAGAGCTGGAACTGCCAGAACTGAGGCTGAGATATTCAGTTAATAATTTAGCAGCAGCTACATATCAGGATGTACAAGTTCACATTCCTCCTTTTCCCCACAGAAACATCTTCTTCATGAAGGAATTTCTCTGGGAGGTCACTGCTAGAGAAGAGAATGAATAGCACTATCTGCAAGAAAATGACTATTTCAAGCTCCAAGAATTATTCTGGATAACTCGCACAGACTTCTTTAAATGAATGGTAATAACATTTTTTAAAGAATATTAAATCCTCTATGCAGAGCTCTTCTACCACGTTGCAGCATTTCATCTGATTTGAAAACTAGGTTTTACCCTTGTGCAGGTCTAGTAAGAGATCCATATGACACATGCAAATTAAAAGAAAAAAGTATAATTATGCTCTTTGGCATCTAGATTTTAAGTTTAGATAGAAGAAGAATGAGAGTGAATGAAGTACATCCAAAACCTAATGTCAAATTTTGGGCTGCTGAAAAGAGTCCATTCGTATCTTGTTATAAAAGATGCAATATTATTGTCTCTTAAATATTACTCTTTTTTTTTCTTTCAGACTTCACAACTGCCTTTGCAGGTAAATGGTATCATTACTTCTATTTCTCCATAAGAGACTCACCCAAATCAAACAATATTTCTGCAGAGCATCATCAAATATGATATACTCATCAACTATGATATATAAATGGAAATTTTTAACTTCAGACTGTAAAAGTATGCTCAAAAGTATTAAAGGTGTACAAATGAAAATAATCTGGAAAAAAAAAAATTTTGTGCTTTTACTCATCTCCTTAGCCAAGCAGGGCAAGGCGTTTATCAAAGTAAGTTTTAGTGATCAACTCTCCAGATTAAAAATACACCTTTCTGTTAAATTTCAATGCTCATATGTTCTTCTGTATAATTTTTTGCTACGTACAGGAGATAAATTTCAGGAAGTTTTATTTCACTGAGATCCAAATTCATCTCACTAACTGCAGGAATTTCTCTGGGGTGCCTAATTAGGAGGCACATCAACAAAGGTTGCCTATATAAGTCAATGCTGAGAGACAGCTTTAAAGGATAATTCAGTGTTGCTACTCTAAAATTGCCTCTTCTCATGCACTATAGAACAGGGCTCCTAATCTCAGCTGGGTATTACAATTAGTTGAAATTAATTCTGGCCCCATCCCTAGGGTTCCTTCTGTAAAAAAGTTTTCCTTTTTTCTTTCATTCTGAAAGAAAAAAAAAAAATTATTCACAAACCTAAGAAACACGTAGGACAGATGCTCCTGTCTTTCACTTGGCCCTGCAGGCTTCTGAAAACCTATGGAAAATACCATTCTCACTGGTGTTATGGCTTCACAAAGCCATAACCACTGCCACTGCCTTAGACTGCATGCAGTGCTCCCAGTAGACATTTCTAGCTAGCTTGAACTTCAAATTCACCCCATTTCTAAGCCATTCCAGTCCCCAGAAAGGATCTTCAGCAGTCTAAGCCAGAATAAAATGAACAATGACATGGCTCCCTACTGCAAACCTGCACTGTGTTTTTGAACACAGATGGAAAAAGTAAAACAGAGCCCAGAGTAACTCTCTGGATGCATGAGCCAGGAATTGGTGCACCCTGGAGTCCTGAGGATACACAGCTCTCACAAACGTATTCTGCTCCGTAAGTAACCTGCTTGTGAATTTGATACGGGAAAAACAGTCATGAAACAAAAACAAAACAAAACAAAAATCAAATCCATGTATTGGTATAACTTCACAGGATAGACTTTACCACAATCAAAGAACACAAGCTCCATTCACTCAGCCAAGTTCCGTATTCTTTCAATAAACCCAGTTAGAAAAAATCCTGGCTAGTGACATGCCAACAAAGTATTCTCAGTTATCATTCCTAAATGACCCTTACTTTGTTGGCAGCTGTCTAGCATTTGGATGGGTGCAGGGGAGAGACAAACTATATTTCTCCACATTTATTTCCTTTAGAGATTATTATTTTTTTCAAAAAAATATGCCTTGCTAAGGAAAAAACTAAATTATTTTCCATCCTTTCATACTGCTCTATATGATATATGAAAAATTAAAGGGAAGAATTAAGGAGGTGGTTTAGTTTGGGTTTACAATCAAAATTCATGTCTGTGTACTCCGGAAAAGCGGCATGGCTGAAGAATTTATGAAACTCTGATGTGAGGGGAAAAAAAAAAAAAAAAAAACAGGAAAGATTAAACCCTACAGAAGTAGAGATTCCATTGTCTACTGTCCTTCAGCCAAGATTTTCAAGAATGACTAATGATTCTGGCTCTTACAGTGCCTGAATTGCCTATGTGGATACTCATTTCCAGAAAGTGCTGAGTATCTTTCCTCTGCAAATCAAGCCTCTTGAAACTCTGTGTAGTTGGGAAACCAAGAAGGAGGCATGGAAAACTTTCTTTAAATTTAGAATATTTTTTTTAAACACCCACTTAACTACAATGCTCAAAAGGACACTTGGAAAAAATGTCATTGTGAAGTGATTGGATTATCTGCTATATAATTACAGTGTTGCAACACATACCCCTGAGATATTCAAACAGCTTGTGAGGAAAACTAGGGATGATAATGTATTTTCTGAGATACCAAGAGTTTAAAAATCAGCAGAAATAATGGCTCCAGCCATTTTTTATTTGCTACAACAAGATAATACTTTTAAAGTACTTTGTACATTTATTAGAGATTGTGTTTACCACCTTGGTGATTGGCCATAATCTAAACTATTTCAAAGAAGTGTTTTTTGCAGAGATTTTTGGCCTTTTTGGCAAGTGCAGGCACTCTCCTGTAGTTATAGATACAATCATATGTGAAGTCTGTGGAAACTGATAGATTTGATTTGCATTTAAGAGTTCATGGAACTATCAGGCCAAATGGGACTACACAGATGACTTCAATGAAACGTGTGCTTGGCTGTCTGCAGGGTTAGAACCTTACCCATGACATTCACTTAAACATTCAGCTATCCTAATACCTTAACATTTAGTACAATCCACTTGAAAATATACCACAGCACACAGAATTATTATAGGCTGCAAGATACCATTATTTCATTTCCAAGTTCATTGAGAATTTAAAAATTCCCAGCAAAATATAAGATGCAAGCAGCTGCACATAAGACTAAATCCTCTTCCTCCAGCAGTTTTACAAAACTTTTGCATGATATATGTTCATTACACAAAGCTAAGTGCCCACCAATCAAACTGCTATGAATGCCCCCAAAGTGGTTATCACTTTAAGAAGATAAAGTGTGCTGTTTATATAACTTATTAAAAATTGCACCCTTGCATTCCTTTTTCAGATAAAAAGTGTGAGGGCACTGCTTTATCACTTTAACTATGTGTTTCTTTGAACATATTTGTGCTTTAAAGTAAACACCAATGCTAGTTTTTTTACGACTACTAAAATCAAAACACATCTTTTCAAACTAATCTGTGCAATGGTTGGAAAGAGCCTTTGATTCAGTATCGTAATTATAAACAGGCACTTAAGTCAGAAGTCCTAAAAGAGCATCAGTCATTTAAAATCAAATTAACAGTTTGATTAATCAAACACCAAACTGTCAAGTCAGATAACATACCTGATGGCTTTGTTCAGTTACCAAAGAGGGTTTCCCCTTTAAGCACCAGAGATTTCATCAGCAAAACAAATTTTACTCAAGCAGAAAATTTTGGGTTCCTTCAAATGTGCTCTACAGTACTACTAGTAAAATTCTCATGACAAGCCAAATTCTGCTTCACTGTCATGTGGTCACATGGCAGGAATTGGGAGACTTTACAGATAGATTTCCTGTCTTTTTGAGGCCCACTTTTCAGGCAGAAAAGTGCAGTGGGAGTCAGGAGGATGTGCATTAATAGAATCAGATCATGTGAATATGGTATACCAATGTGGTAGAAAACCAGTTAATTTACTTATTTCTGAAAGTTAGTGATTATTTACTAGAATGTATATGAGAAGCTGGTGCATAGTATAGGATACATTGCATGAATTTTCACACCTGAATCCTCCTATTCTCCCTGAGAGTATTTTCCTTTCCTACCATATGACACGAAGTCTGAATATCATTCTTCTCTGCAAAAATTTGGAAATACCCTTTACAATAGAGACAATACAATTGCTGCCATTGTGTTAAAACCCTAAAATGGAAAAGGTCATGCTATGTCATTACACCCCAGAGTAACAAAATTAATAGAATGCAATATGTCATGCTAAAACAGACACACATCTGCAGAACCATTATGGAAAACACCATCTCTGTGTTCCACAAAGCAGCATATTCCTCCGTGCTACTGGGATCAATCAAACTCGAGAAACTGTGACTGAAGAATTGTCCTCTGAAGTAAAATTGATACTCTGTACGTATGACATTGTATCTGGCAGGAGGTGTCTCCAGATGTGTTGTATTTGATTATGAAGAAAAATGCTGTTAGCCAATACAGAAAGAAGACATACACTTCAATTGACCAGAAAGGTCTCAAGCAAAGAGAAAGAAAAAGCCATCTTTTCTCTGCAGTATGCAAATGCTCTTGGTGTTGCATGATGCTCCAGAATTAGTTTTCAATCTCTTGGGTGTCACAAATAATCTTAAAACAACTATGAAAGTAAAGTGAGACTTTCTCACTATATCTGTTCACTCACTATTATTAGACACTGAAAGATTGCACCTATGACAAGCACCCTGAATTGTGAAGCAGCATCAACAGGCAGATGTGTGCTTGTGGGGATAGGCCTGTTTTCAAAAGAATGACTGCAAATGCATGTCCTTCACAATGTCTGATCTGGAGCCCATTTCCAGCATGGCAAGGAAGGATAAAATGGAAGTATGCCAAGTATACCAACATAAAACCTTGAAATTTGTAGCAGACAATTAAAATTACCGGAAATAGGAACGGATTCCAGATAAAACAGCAGCAAAGGAAAAACTTGAAGAAACAAACCCCATCACCTCATACACCAAAGATCTTTCTGTCATGATTCAGTATGCTGCCTGCATAATATCTATGGATGTGTAACCAAAGAAAAATCAAAAATGCCTCTTGTAAATGGTGTTTTGAAAAACTGATAATTTCTTGGCTTCATTCCATGACTGTTTTTGATACTCCTCTGTCTATGATTACAATTCAAACTTTATATTCCTCTATGCTTCCAGCCTAAAATACATATTATTTGTTAGTTGTATTCTAAATGACAATTCTTTCAAGGTGTCTGCATATGGGGCCATTTAGGGGCTGAAGAGTCTAATTCAGATTCATGCATTTTAATGTTTGGTGCTGCCCATTGATAAGCTCTATTGAATGTGAGAGACCTAAAGATGAGCAGAAAGTAATTGGCCAGTGGGATATTCTCCCCCATAATACAAGAAAAACTCCTAAAACTGTACTTATTAAAAAAACAAACAAACAAACAAAAACCCAAGGAAAAACCTTAACCTGCTGCTTAAGTGTGTTATGAGTGAAACAATGATCATGGGTTGTAGGAAATCTAAAGGCTTATGGTAAAAGCATTTCTCTTGCTTACATTGGCATAAAGACAAGGGGTTTCAAAGAAAGCTTATATGGTTTTTGCCAATTCATTACAGTATTTCTGCTAAAAAGAATTTCCAGCACAGGTCAAAATTCAATGATATATGAACCACAATATCTTCTGAGGTTTGGATCAAGTATGCCATGAAAATTATGGCTGCTTATCTAATCTCTGAAGCTTCCTTTCTTCCTTTTCCCTCCACAGTCTTGAACTCTCCCTCCACAGCCTCATCACAATTCCTTACTACTCACACCAGTCCTTCTCATTGTTTTTAGAATATCACGTGTAAATCCCACCAAAGCCTTTTTTTTCTTCTAACCACAAATATTGGTCTGATAGCTGTTTCAGATACCAAATCTCGGGATCTCAGGAAAAGAGAAGTGCAACAGCAGGACTCAAATCCTGTGTCTGCTGGACTGAGTCATTTTTCATACCCACAGATGTTTCCCCAGGACTGAATGAATTAGAATTCACTGCCTCCATCCCAGAGTCCCACTGCAAAGATATGCCCTAGAGCTTGTAGATACTGCATACAAAAATTCACCTATGTATTTGCACAGCTATATAGGCAATTTGGACCTTAAACTTTTTATTCAAACCCATTACAGCTGGAATCGATTCAGTTTGCTGTTTGTGTTCCTTAGTGTGAAGAAGTGACTTCTTTTTAAAGCAAATGCTTGATCTTCAAGCTAGATGGACCATCAGATACTGATGACTAAGGACAGCTATGTATTGTTTCACTTTAATCCTCATTGATATTAATGGAGACACAGTTTTCAGACTGGGGCACCTAATTGCAAGTAACCTGTTCCCTTCATGCTTGAAATATCTACCATACTGATGCAAGAACATTTTAAACCAAAGAAAATTTGATCAGGTATTATTCTCTGGAAAAAGCAATTTTGACAAAATCCAAGGCTTTCATCAATTTTGATGAAATCTTACATGTGTCAGCTTCTAGTAAACAATCACTGTTGCATTTTTTTTAATTTCCATTTTATTTCTACTTCATCACTTCATTTATTTTACACTTTTGCCATAAAACACTGATACATAGCATGCTTCAATACTAACAGAGTTTCCATGCCATGAAAAATTTCAAGTTTTACTCCAAGTTAGAACAAAAAGACATTTTATCCTGAACAACAGAAAAATGCCATTCTCAACCAGCAGTACAATACCTAATTTAGGAATGTAATTTTCATGGACTTAGATGAATATAAAAGTGCTCAAGATAGATATGGGCTTCACTTTCAGAAAAACTCAGAAACAGAAAATAATCATCAATGCTCAGGATTGAGTTTTTAAACGTTTGGATTTCTCATTTTTCTTATATATGTTTATTAAAAACCAAGCAAACACAAAGAAAGGAAAAAAATTTTTCCCAACAGTATAATCCTATCTACTAGCAGTGAGGAATCATTCTGTTTCTCATCCTAATGGACATTTTTTACTGTCAGTGACACCCTATCACCTTGGCAATAACATAGGAAATTTCAATATACAGGCAAAATAGGAATGAACTAATCCCTTTAACCTTAGTATTTTGGCCACATGAAGATTCAGACCAAAGTATTTTGCTTTTTGCTCCAGAATGCCTTTCCATGCAAATAGAATCTGCTGGAATAACACGAGACTACATTGTGAAATAATAATTTTATTAATAAACTAACAAATTTTGCTCTGAATCCCTACATAGAAAACCATTCCTACACACTGGTCAGTCGATTTACCCAAATTCCATAGAGAAGGTCACTTTTAACTGGTGTCCAGGCTAATGGTTACCACACCACCACCTCCATAATCACTAACAACAGCAACACCTCACTCCGGTTTTAGCCTCATATTTTGTCCAAAGTCTAAATTCATGTTAAACAAACCTATACTAAGCCAAATCAAACAAAAAAGATAAATATTTATGACATTTCATAACTTTTCTAAATCACAGTGGCCTAAAGTATAAGAATCTGAAATTAATTTCAGAAGGGAAAAGTTCAGGAAACTGAGTAAATTCATGTCCCTCATTTGCTGTAGACAAAGATTACACTCTTACAACATTCAGATAAAACTAATTCAGATTGAATTAGTTCAATCCCTTGCTCTCAAGCATCTGATCAATAGAACAGAGCTTTAAAATTATTAGAAAGAGAGTGAACTTCTCCAGAAGGCCACCTCAGCTGAAATCTACACTAAAACCTCATTTGTTTTAATCTAGCTTATAAAACATAGATATGTCATCTGGTGTACTAATGTATATATTCCTCACTAGTCATAAGAATTTGTACGAGTCTGGACCATTTCCTTCATAAATCTTAGGGGTGTAATAAAGAGAAGCCTTTCACAGTATGTCACTGTGATTCTAATTCCATTAACAACTTTATTTTACCAGAAACTGTGGCCCTCCAGATATGTGCTCTTGAGACTGTAAGATTTTCTTTTCCCCTTTGGATCAGCTTTAAATACAGGCTCATACAACTGCACAGAATAATAGCACTCAAAGGAGAAAAAAAAAAAAAAAAAAAAAGAAAAAAAAACCCAAAGCAACTGTTAGAAGGAGTTGTAATCAGCAAAATTCCAGAAGAGAAAATGGGATTAATCTAATAGCTTTTTCATACTGGTACTTGCTGTATCTTTAGAACAAACATTTATGGAAATGAAATCAGGACTTTCTCAGACTTCCTGCTTCCTTTGCAACATTCTCCCCCTTTTTCTACGAACTACAGAATAGATTTACTTCCCTTTTCACTTTGCACCTTCAGATCATGTTATCCAAAGAGCATTTGAAGGAGAACTGTACCTAATTCAGTCAGCCCATCGGATCTGCACAGGATAAGCAGCTCTTCCCACACCAGACAAACCATTCCATGCTGTTCATTATATTTTTAATTATAGATGGTATTTCTCAGCACTAACCAGAAGGACAGCTTGGTCATTGCTCAAGAAGCCATACCCTTGGAACACTTTCAAACACCTGAAAGGTCAAAACCAATAAAAATATGTGCTCATAGTGAAGAGTTCCTTTATTTGACATCAGCTGCCCAACACATCTCACTTCTGTCCAAACACCATGCAGTCTAAAACCAGAGACTGGAAGCAGGTTACCCACAGACTCAATAGTGTACTCAAGCACAGGGGTATTGATCCCTTTTTCCCACGTTTTGCTCACTGCCATGTGAAAAGCCTTTGGATTCCTTCCAGGGCAGTTTCCCTGACTGTGGACCTGAGGAAGGCAACTTGACAGCGTCAAATTCAGGCCTCTCTTCTTGTACACTCACCAAGAGACAATAATACAGGACCAGGTCTGCTTTCCTGACAGCAGAGATTCAGGAAAAGGGGTGTATCATTTAAACAAAATAACGAAATATTTATTCCATTGGTATCAGAAATCTAACTTACACATTACAGCCTAATATAAATGTCTATGATGTGGAAAGAGAAGGTGCAATTAATGTAGACTGTAGATCCTTTCAGAAAAACTGGCTTCTACCACCTCAGTTGACAGCATTGGGCATGTGAGCAATACAGCAACATCTAAAGACCCCAAATAAACTTGGGACTCCTGGTGTTAAGTGCTTCAACCACAACAGCCAGAGGATATTGCTACAAAGAATGTACTATTAAAACCAAAAGCAAAACAAAACAAAAACAAACAAACAAAAAGCAAATATACTAGGAGAATGGGAAAATGTTTATTTCCAGATTCTTACTGTAAAACTGAGTCACACACATAGCAGACTATACTGGAAGGGTATAGAGTTAAGTATAACACATCAAGGTATCTCATGTTGCTGAATCAGAAGGTAACAACTTCTTTTTTACTTCAAATCCTTTTAGAATATGTGAACATCTACTTCTGAGTAGGACTGTATGTCCAGTGGATTTTCATATTTTTGGACAGCACAAAATACCTTGAAATGACTCCAAACCTGAATAACAGTGTTTTAAAATTAACTCCAGCCACAGTTTCATTCATCCTCGGTGGCGATACAGCCCTGGAAGGGGTTGAAGATCAAAAATACTCCTATCGCTTGTATTCTTTCGCAAGCGTGGCCACACTGGGTCAGACCAGAGGTCCATCTGGTTGGAGATGCTGGCTCTGGCAGCAGCCAGTAGCAGATGCCTAAGGAAAAGGATACAAGCAAAGCAAGCATGCAGTGATCCTTCCCCTACTTACACTTCCAGCATCCTGTGGTTTTAGTGCTTCCTAAGCCAGAGGTAGTGACAGCAGTTTTATATGCTGAATTACAGGATTCAAATCCCCAGACCTTTATTTTGTGTATCAACGGGAGAAAGAAATGTTTCGCAGTTAATTAATTCATGTGTTAAGCAAGACCTGTTTCTTTAGCCTCAACACAATTTAAGTGTTCCTGCTGCAAAATTACATTTGTTTAGGCACATTTCTATGTCACACATCTAGACACGAATTTCATCGATCTTCTCATTTCATTTGCTGTTTGAAGCTGCAAAGAATCCACAGTTTGTCCATAAAGATGCCAAAAGCCTAGAAACTTATTACACACTGCTCACAGTGTGGGTTCAGATACATTATCAGCATAAAAAGAAAAAGGCAAATTAGGCCACAGTAGGAGAACACATTTTTAATATTACAGTCTGCAGCTTGAATCTCTAATTTAATGTTGCTGTTTCCCAGAGTTATGCTCCATCATTCTAGGTTGCTGAATTGAAGAGATGACAGTGAACTAAATTTTTACAAGCAACTGGGCAATGCAGATAGTCAGTACACTTGATGACTTCCAGAGAAACCTTCAGGGCCAAAGTGAATGAGACATTTTCAAAGAATTCTTTAGGCCTTCATATTGATAGAAATTCGGTATGAATCTGTTCAGTGCACCAAATCTGGGGAAAAGGGAGATTCTAGTGTATTCTTCTAAAAGAACAGAAAGAACAAATACTCAGCACCTGTAAGCAAAATGCATATACCCTCTGCAAATGCTCAGTTGGTTAAATACACATGCCACACACAAACATCACAAAAATTTTCCTATCAAGAAATCATTACTTACTGAGAGGATTATCTGTGCCATTATGGCTTCTCTCTGGAGCTGATAGTTATCTTCTACATCATATCTACTGTTTCCTCCAGTTACAGCAGAAATCTTGAAAGTAGATATCAAAGAATAGCAAAGAAATACAGTCAGCAAGGAAACATAAGTTGTAGAACTTCTAGTTTCCTCATGCACCTTCCCAAAACTCTGGTCAGCAGGAGCAACTATGTTTTGCTTGATTTAAAGTTAAATTTAAAGATGGTGACTCTCCCAGATAAGAATTAGAAAACTGATATTGAGGAACCTTAGGGACAACGAATCTTTACATTATGTTGTTTTTATGAAGTTGCAGATTTTTCTGTTTAGGAAGAAAAGAAACAGACAGTGCATATATATATGAAAAGTTTTGACCTAGTCAGATGGAAGCAGAAAGGCAAAGACGTAGCACCTGCTGACTTTATCCTAAACAGCAGTCTTTAATATTAGACAGGTTCAATTTCAACAGTTCCAGTACCCTGAGATTTTATAATACCATTCAGATGAGGTGGACTTATCAGAGTTTACCCACTAAAATTACTTCAAAAAGATAATGAGTTCCCACCTTGAAAGTTTACTTTACTAATATTCAGAGGATGCACATGCATGCACCACAAAACAAGTCACCAGTGAATACCATGTCTGTCCTGGCTGCTAGCTACCAAATGGCAGGCACAGTAGAAAATTATTCAGAATTGTAATTAATCTCATGATTATTCAGCCAGCATTTCATTTAAGATGCTTACAGCAAGTCACTTTACATTGTTCAAAATAAGCAGCCTGCTACCATTAGATACTTCCTCCACATAAATTAAAGAATACAGAGTACAAGAGTATTTCAAAACAACTAAATAATATTCAATTTATATGTCAGCAAATTGTTGTCAAAAATTGCAAAAAAAATAGCTGTTCTTCAGGATGGATATTCAGCATGTTTGGGCCTCTGCAGCATTTCTTGCCTTGCTCTGGGGAATGAACAGTTTGAGATTTTTTGGTCTCTATTATAATCCAAAGTATTGTGTTACTTGAGAAAACAAATTAAACACAGCAATTAACTGAGAAGAAGGTATCTGTGATTCTTGATATCCTGAAGTGGAATTAAGTTAGCACTGGCACTCATATAGCAAACATATTATTGCTGTCGGATTTTTATGCAGCAACACTGCAGGGCCTCAGAGCCTTTAAATTAAATTTACATGGTCAGTTAAATAGAGAATCAATAGTACATATGTCTGTAGTGTTTGAGATATGTATGGTTGGCTAGACTGAACCACCAGGTAAGCTTTAAATTCCCTTTTTTATCATTTTTTTTCAAGAAAATATATAAGAAGATAGGAAGTGTTTAAAGATATCAGGACCATTTGTAGGTTGATTAGAATATAAATTTTACACTGCAGCTAATAATTTTAAAATTCCATATTCAAGCTTTTCTAGAACTCTGGTAACAGCACTATGAATCCTGGGACACAATTCATCTTGTTCTGCTGATCTGTCATTTGCACTTCTGGGTCATATTTTGTTGCTGTACTGCTGGTCAAGGTGGGTTTAGGAAAAGGTTCTTTTCTAAATTTTTCATTTGATAGGTGGTACATTGTTACTCTCAGCCTCTAATGTAGGGTCTTCAATCATTTTTACCCTGTTGATTGCTCTTTTAAATTTCTTTTTGAGAAGCTTTCTTGGGTTTTATATGTTTTCCTTTTTTTGAATTTAAATATTACTACAGTAAGGGTTTTTTTTCCCTTCCACAGGACGCAAACTTTGAATTAGTCCTGATCTCTTCAGCCTGATAAGTAGTAATATCTCGAAGTGCACTCTGTGCCATGTTAAGGATTTAGCCAGACTTCACTTCTCCTTTATTGATTTTGACTATCACTAATAGAGAAAAACTTTCTAGAAAATACCAATGACGGTACTTCTTAGTGGCAAAAATAAAAGCCTGAACTGCTTCTGATGCATTAGAGAAATTCCTATGCCATTAAGTCAACCTCTGTGAATGTAAGATTGTCATAAACCACAAATCATAAGTTGCTGATTAATAAAGATCATAAATATCTTTCATATTATGGGGTAATACTTTTTATGCAAAAAAAATAAGAATTGCTCAAACTGTTTGCTTATAATCATGATTTTACTGCATAATACTAAGATTTCCTCATTTTTTTATATAAAACAACCATAAAGTTATTCCATCTTGCTTTAAGTACATAATAAGGATAGTCAAGTAAAATGCAGTTTCATATTCCATTTCCAAGAAAGTCCACAATATGTGGTCATTTTACAAGGTAGCATCTAGAATCTTAAGAAAGCTAAACAAAACAGAAGACTTGCCTAAAACTGAAACTTTCACTGCCACAGCTTTGTTAAAAGTAGAAAAGAATTATGGTAGACCAGTAGAAATCCTGGAGTAACTGAAGTGGTATCACCCCCTCCATTACCAAAAAAATCCCCTTTTTGCAAATTCAACAGTCAAAATAAGCTCTGGAAAAAATGCTTCTCATTTGCAGCTGTAATTATGGAATCTGTAGTCTTAATTATGGAAATTTGTAAGCATAACACAACCAGTAAACCTTGCATAGACAAACACAGCCTTAGCCACTTTCATAAAACAGCAGTTAGCAGTACTGTGTTTCTGAGACACAGGTAGAGCAAAGGCTGATACTGGTTTAGCACCAGATCTGAGGCCCTATGTGCACGAGCACAAGCTTGACATAATCTATCAATCACATTGACTACTACTGCAAATTCATTTTGAGATATACTGGAAAGACTAATTTTAAAAATCAAAGACAACTTCATTTTCCAAAATGTGTGGTGTTTAAATTTAATTAAACATTAGATTTGCAGTCTTTGGAATAGACCTACATTTGTTTGTCTAAATCTACAAAATAAACAAACTACAGCAGCCAATATGTTATTTAGTTCATATTAAATCCTTCACCTTAGGATGTGTAAGGGCAAGCAGAATTGGATTAAAAATATTGACCACATGTTTCTGCTAAACTGGTTATCGCTAAAAATTATCAGGGTTGATATTTAAAGGCTAGATTTTCAGGAAAATTCAGCATTCAACATTTAGACACCTAACCCAGCAGACAGACTTTCAAAAGAATTTTGTCCCCATTTTGGCACTGAAATATATTCATTAGATTTCCAAGGACTCAGTCCTACATGGTATCAGGCATTCTGGCTCTGCAGCAGTGAAGCACTTCAGCACATTTAATTTAAACATGTAAATGGTCCCACGGAAGCCATGGGGCCATTTGCACACTTAAAAACCCTCACACAATCTTATCACACTGCTGGCTCATGGCCAAAGTTTTCAGAAACTCACAGGAGTAATCCCAAAAGTAGTGATGAGGCCTGGGCACATTTGAAAGCCCCCATACATACTGAACCTTGATTAAAATAAAGAAAGTTGGTTTCCCATTTGTCTCAGAGTTTGCCAGTAGTTGCATCTTTGCTCACTTGCTCCTGTGTGTAGAAGGAAAGAACGTTGTAGAAGGAAAGAATGTATATGAAGTCCTGTTTCATTGAACAAAATGGGAAAAAAAACGACCAAAGGTGAATATAATTATCTTGAAATCTAAGTCTGCCCTTCCATGAAGTGCTATATTTCTAAGCTCTGTGAACATCTCCACAATCCCTGTTCCCATGTCTGCTTCTCTTTATTCATTTACGTTTTTGTTCACTGATGTCTCTCACCAATGGACAACTGCAAATCAGCTGAACTGGCAAGCATTCCCTCTGGCATTTCATATCCCATCAGTTTCAGTTCGATTTTGGCTTTTCCGCAGTCTTGGATGTTGGCTTCTTATTGTTTCTACTACCACTTCATAAAGGCAGTGGTCACCATTCTTTTCATTTAGATCAAGTGAAAAGTGATTATTGCTGGTGAAAAGCAGCTGGGGAGATGCCACCTTTAATAAACAGAAAATAAAACGCTGCACTGAAATTGGCCTAAGGGCTGTCATAGCATCAGTGTGAACCATCAGCCATAACTGGATCTGTGATCACTCTACAGATTGGAGAAGGCAGCCACTACTGCCAACATGACTTACCCACTCCAATGCTACATGACCAAACTCCTTCCCTCAAGTCTCCATGGCCATGGAAATTCTGTGACAGTGGTACTGCTCTTGCACTGCTCACCCACGTGTATGAGCCACATGAGCCATACCATCTGGCTTTACAGCTTACACTAGCAGCACTGTAACAGCATTTGCAACTGCTTCTGTGGGACATCTTTTGTTTCTAGGAAGCTGACAGCCTCCGAACTGCAGCTCCTCTCTAATATACAGTGAGTACTGGCCAGGGATGCCAAGATGATAGTGTCAGTTCCAGCACTACATCTGATGGCATCTTTCTGCTACCATGTGCAAAATTTCACACAGCCTTTTATCCCTAGTCTGAGCTTTTACACACACACATATACAGCTGTTAAAATTGCCAGCATTCTTTAGCAATAGGACATTAACTGCTGTGAATTTATCACTTTTATAGAAAGCTTTTGGGTAAAGAGAATTAAAAGTCATCTTCAAAATGACGTACATTCTTGCAATGTGTAATAAACATCACACTAAAAGGATGGGAGGGGAGGGAAGGGGAGAAAAAAAGAGCATTCCATGCAGCCAGCAGCTGCCAAGCATCAAAGATTTCATTTCAACATTATGCTTTAAGGCTCGTCAAAACACAAGTACATCTCCAAGGCAGATGTCTTGACTCTTGAGGTTTTTGAGTGGCTGGATTATAGAAAACTTACTCCAAAAACCAAGAAAAAAAATCAGCCACGCATCTAAAATTTTTGAGCAACAAAAAGCATCCATACAAATGCAACATTAACAGTTACCCTTACTTTTTGCTACATTTCTATTTTGTCATCTGTATCTACTATATCTAGCTCTCCTGAACTGCCAAGGCCCTTCTGATTTCACTTGCTCTCCAACTCTAAGCAACTGTTACTGCTTTCTAGGGGCATTTTTTCCTACTTGTATTCACATAGGTATCACAGATTTTTATATATCTTAAAATACACATTAATAGACCCTGCAACAACATATCAGTCTAAGGATTAAAAAAAATTCATACAGCTAACAAAAAAAAAAATTTTAAAAGTGTTTAACTTTGGTTCAAGCTAACATGTTACCCACATACTACTTAACAGTATCTTATATACCTATGCTCTAAAACTACAGAGACAAAAATAATGTTTTCCAGAATTTACAGAGATTTGGTTCTGTGAAGGGCCAGGAGTTTGACTTTGATGATCCTTCTGCATGCCCTCCAACTCGGGATATTCTGTGATGTACGATCTCAAATATGTGAATTCTTCAATTTGAGTGGCATTAACTCGGCCTCAACACCCCTTCAAATGGCTAAAAAAGACAGTAGCAGAAGTGTTACAGATATAAAAGATGTATTAATTGCATAAAGATGTATAAAATCAGATCAGACTGGATTTATGAACCAAATTACAATGAAACATCTTAGTAAGCTCAACATTCTAGAGGAAATATCCATTGACATCAACTATAGCAGCAACAGATATCTAGACTCTCAGAGCGCCTTTGATAATTTTTCACATGATGGATTAGTACATATGGTATTAAATATAAGCTGCCCTAAGGAAAAGTTTGAGACTGGATAAAGAGAATCATAAGACTAAATAATTGGTTTATAGACAGAAAGAAGAAGAGGAGAATTTAGAGGATCCATTCACCATAACATGAATTGTTCTGCATGGGATTTATATCAGATAGCTATTCTTCATATTTTGATTAACAATGTACAGAAAAGATTTAAAAGGTTAAACCTGTCTATTGTCATCAGCATCAGAGATTAGGAAATGGTTAAAATTAGAAGAAATATTTCTATTTTGAGTAAAATAGAAGCTCAAGGTGATATGGGAATTTTAAGTTCCATGTGTAGAATGATGCACACAGAAATGGTAACTCCTTAATTAAATACAGGTCAAATAAGAGGAAAAGAGTGTAAAGGAGAATGTGATCTAATTAGGTATGGTTGTAGTTTTTACATTCATCTAACACAAAGCAGAAATTTAAATGTATTTTGCTTTTCTCTGTAAGGTTCTTTTGTAAGAGGGAAATCCTCATGAAAATCCACAGGAGTTTCACCACTAATTTCAGTGGGTCAGGATTTCACCAGCGGTGTCTGACATTATTGGCTCTATCTAAATAAAGACAACGTCACATGGGTAAGTGGTGAGGTTAGCTGCAACAGGAAAGTTTTCCACCTGAGAGAAAACTGGAACAAGTGAAGATGGGGTGGGTAAATTTACCCTGATGAATTTACTTGACTAACTTAATGCTTTACTTTCTATGAATTAACCACAGCAAGATGCATCAGATGCAAATGGGCCTGTCTGAAAGTACAAATGGTTCCTATAAATATACATTACACTCTAGGAAAGTTCAATTTCCTGCCACGCTTCTGGCCCACACCCACCTCTTCCCTTTGTGTGCAGAAACGAATGGCTATCACCTTCTGGATTGGTTCCAGGTCAATAGATAATTTAGATGAGTCTCACAGTTTTTGTAATGAAGATGCTCTCTCCTTGAGCCTCAAAGATGAAAATAGGCAGAAGGTCATTGAATTATAACTATGACTGGGTTTTTTAATTGCACTGGTGCTACTGCTGAAAGCCATAGCCCAATTTATTGGGGAGGTGGGGAGCTTGGAGAGGGGTTATCTTTGAAGGCTATCACTTTGAAGTATACCCTCTCAAAGAAAATAAAAGGATTTCATACAAAAAGACAACAGATTTCTACAAAGATAATTCCGCAAAAGAGAGTAGTTCATTGGTAACTTACACCATGCTGTCACTCATTCTTCACACCAAATTAGACCATTGTGTTTGAATTAAGTTTCCAGCTTGCAAATTCTGTCAGATTTAGGCATGGAATTGAAAGACATTGCTGCCTCAAGTTTCAACACGCCCACAGTAGGAACAGAAGTTTCATCAGGTCACTCAGCCTCCACAACTCACTATTCAGCAAATCTGTGGAAAAGTGCAATCAACTTCAGGGCACTGCCTTTATCTTTTGCTTCTTTACTCTCACAAATCAGCTCTTTTGATTTCCTTTTGTCTTCCTGTGTCTTAGGTTCTTTTCTCTGCATTTCCTTATCTACAAGAACATGTACCTTCATTCTCCTTACACACACCCACTTGCCCCATTCGGGATACCACATACTAGCTAAAAGTTTAGGTGGAACTGAAAGTTCATGGAATTTTGTAGTCCACGCTACAATGAAATTGAAAGCAGGGCAGAAATCACTGCTTCAGTGATATTCATACTGCACAGTAATATTTTTCCAGGAAACCTGAAAAACTTTGTCGTGTCCTACAGGCTACAAAAATATATCAATCAGAACATAAGTTAGAACATCACCTTCTGTGTAGATAGAGGTCTTGGTGACCCTGGTCCTGATTTATCCTGCAGAACACCAGCATTTAACTTAGGTGCTTGAAAAATAGCCTCTCATCTCAGGAGCTTTCTGCTGTCACAAAGAGACACAGACATACATTAGACATGCTGACTGGTTTCCTGTGTAATCCTGGTCCACAGGTGTCTAATTGCAGAGAGAGGAGTAAAGAGAATATCCTTAGCAGTGATACCTCAGTCTAGGGGTAGAATTAGCTGTGACCAACCCAGGTTATAGCATTTTTCCTAAAACACCTACTATCAAGCAATTTGACTTCACAAAAATCTTAGTGTTGACATTATTGATGCCCTTAGAGCCTGTTTATGCTTCAACTGGGATTAAAAGAGCATATGAAATGTGACTATTGCAAACAACTAGGAATAACCAAGAGTGTAGGGAGATGTAGTTGGAAAAAATATCTAGGCACATACAATTATTCAGAAAGAATTCTGTAATGGTTGTTCATGACTAGCTCAATGTGTAGTCAAGCCCTCAGTCAAGATGGTTTGCTAGGTCAGGGTGACGTAAAGATGGGCATGGTTTGTAACAGAGGAATCCCGTATTGCAGACTATCAGTCTTGGTCAGTTGACTTGCTCTCTGGAGGTGCTCATCTATCATTAGGAGTTACCTACACTCTCATCTGGTATGCTTTGGCAAAATATATAAAGTTATTTGGCATAAATTATGGTCATATCAGTTTCACAAAAGTCTATAGTAATTTGGAACAGAAAAAAATTATAAATTAGTTGTCTTTAATTATTTCAGACAAAGTTAATTTATCCTTCATGGGATATTCTACCTTCAGCAGAAAGAGCACTTCCTCCACTATATTTGGACAGGCTCAAAGAGAAAGAACATGTGGTCATCGGAGGAGGTTCCTTGACACTTCCAAAATCTACACAGGACCTCTGAAAAAAGACAGTAACACTGGAGGTAGTTACAGAGAATCTATTAATAGATTATGAACAAAGAAATTTGGACAAAAATTGATTAAAAAAAATGGAAGGATAAGGATAAGATAGCATTGTGAACAGAGGAATAATTAAATTCCAGGAACGAGCTACAAAATTCAGCATTATTAGTTTATGTGAGTACAAAAATGGATAACATTTTTCAGTATATTTGAGGAGTATCCATCACTTCAGCATCCACAAAAAACATTTTGCCTTTTAGGACCCACTGGGGATTTTGGATTGGTCATGTTTCCTCTGCAGTACTGGCTATCAACTTCTCTGGTGCTCTTTCATTCTTCACTGCAAGGTTTACCTGAGACATTCACTCTGCTTTGAGCATGGGTTTGAACGCCAAAAGTCCCTTCTAAGCTAAATTATTCCATGATTCTAGAACATTTTTAAGACTCAGAATTCCACAAATTTATTAGGTTTGGAAGTTTATCTTACTGCCCCAGAAATTAAAAGCTCCTTGGCCCATGTTCTATACTGGGCTAGTACAATGCACTGCACCACTGAAGCCAATGTTCTCAATAAAGGACACTGGCCCTCATACATCCATTGCCCAGAAGCAACAACCAGACCCATAAGAATGATAACCATGGATGTGACAAGAAAAAACCCTTGGTACACATGGAGTCCTATATAGGATGAAATTTCCTATCTGAAGGATCTCTCCTGGGGACAGAAGTTTTTGTAAACATTTTGTTTCTTAGTAAATGCCAGGCAATCCCTCACGAGATGCTGCACTATTCTCTTTTGGAGCAAAAAGGCTTCCAGATCACCTATTCTTCTCATGGAAAAATGGTTTTGAAGAGCTGTTGTGTGAAAAGAGCCTATGCTCATTATAAAAGGTTAATCATAATTAAGCTCTGTACACTTGTATAATGTTGATGTTCTTTTTCATTTTTAATATCAGACACTATGCAAAATTTATTTATGCTGGTAGAAATAAACCTCTTTTGCAAGAAAAAATAAAAGTAAAAATATGAAGAATGTTTTGAAAAATATGTCCATTTTCTTTTTAATGCTAATCCCACTACATAACAGCTCTTTCAATGTGTTCCTAGAATCATCCAGGTTAGGAAAAATTGCAATCCATAAGATTTCAAGGACTACCTAAATCTAAGCCTCCTGCAGCATAATTTCACTAATCCTACAACACCCCTGACAGATAAGTATCTTGTTGAGTCTTGCATATTCCAGTGATACTGGTTACAAAACAACCCTTGGCAGCCTTTTCTATTGCATAATTGCTCCCATGAGGACTGAGTTGACTTTGTAATTTGAAATTTGGCAATTATCTTACCCTTTTTTGGAGATTTGAGGAGTCACAAAAATAAAATATAAATTTGGGATCCATTTTTCCTATAACTGAAACTGATTCTTAACAGCCATAAAAAACCTAGGCTACCTTAGGTTGATGCTTAATATTTGGAACACACTGAAGGTTTTTGCTGTGAAGTCCATGTGTTCTGCCACTGTATCTTTATTTCCGAAAGCAAGCCAGTCTTTCCTCTTTTCTGCTTGAGTCCTCCCTTCATAGATGCTCCATACAAAAAGCAGATTCAGTGGTTGAACCCTCAACCTGTCAAAGAACTCAAAATTAGACAGGACAAAATTTGATTATTTTTAAAATAAGGTTATTCATTATCGTTATTTTCTTGTTAGGCAGTAGGAATAACTGATGACAGTAACCCACAGGTATCCCTTTGAATGCTCACAGACATAAGCAAGTCTGTTTTGGTTGTTGCTATTGTGAGTTGACCCTGGCTGGATGTCAGGTGCCCACCAAAGCCGTTTTATCTCTGCCCTGGTCAGCTCCACAGGGGAAAGGAAATATAACAGAAAGCTCATGGGTTGAGATAAGGACAAGGAAGATCACTCACCAATTACTATTATGGGCAAAGTAGTCTCAACGTAGGGGAAAATTAGATTATTACCAATCAAATCAGAGTAGGATAATGAGAAATAAATCTCAAAACCTTCCCCCCCCCCCCCCTCCCTTCTTCCCAAGCTCATCTTTATGGGGCTGTGGTCAGTTCATCACACGTGTTCTCTGCTGCTCCTTCCTCCTTGGAGGGAAGGAGCCCTCACAATCTTCTCTTGCTCCAGCGTGGAGTCCTTCCCACACGAGACAGTCCTCCATGAACATGTCCTGCCAGGAGCTTGCTCCAGTGTGGCTTTCCCATGGGTCACAGCCTCCCTCAGACATCCCCTTATCCTGTGTGGGTTCCCACTGGCTGCAGGTGGGTTTCTGCCCCACCACAGATCTCCATGGGCTGCAGGGGCACAGCTGCCTCACCACGATCAGCACCACGGGCTGCAGGGGAATCTCTGTGCCTGCAGGACCTTCTCCCCCTCCTGCACTGGCCTTGGTGTCTGCAGAGCTGTTTCTCTCACATATTCTGGCTGTCTCCAGCTGCAGTTTTCTCTTGCACAGTTGACAATTCCCGCTTCTTATCTATGTTATCCCAGAGGGGCTACCACTGTCACTGATGGGCTCAGCCATGGCCAGCAGCAGCCACTGGCTCTGTCAGATGCAGGGGAAGCTTCTGGCAGCTTCTCACAGAAGCCACCCCTAAACCTTGCCGCCTTGCCACCAAACACATTGTCATATCTTTAGATTCCAGCATGCAGTAACAGTAGCTACAACGTTTTATTAGCCTAGTGTACATGATTTCATTTGCTATTAACAAAGCAGTAAGTGCTCCTCAGACAAGAAAGGGACAGTGCCATCCACAGCAACTTTCATACCACATGTACTCACTCAGATTAAATTACAGGGTACAATTGGTGAGGGATCTGAATTTTTAACACTCTCAGGGGGCAGAAGAAGCTACTGCCCCCAAGAACCTGTCTTTCTATGATGAAATACATTCCAGTTCTATGCATAATTTTAATAGGAGTTGTTTACTAGACTGCTGGAAAGATTTGATTAGTGTTAGGAATTTAGTTCCAAAGCTCATAGAAACTACTTTTACCCCTCTGGAGCACTAAAAATGCCCAACAAAGGCTTGGCTGCTATTTGTAATTTGCGGACTGTGAGTGAACAAATGTTTCAAAGTGTTTTGTGGGTGAGCTTCAGTGAGCATCGTTATGATAAAGCAATGGGTAAAGATCCAAACAAAAAAAGCAGTTGCTCTGAGCCAACACTTTTTTCTGCCCTTGAATACAGGGGGAAAAGCCACTACACATAGGATAGAAAAAAATAAAATGTTTTACCTTCACGGTACACAACAGCCTTTGCTGATTCTTAGATCTTTCTTCTGTGCTTCCTAATAACATGAGCTGTCAATGTTTGCTCTAACACTTAGATCAGCTCTGCAAATATATGGTGGATTAGCAAGAAGAACTCAAGGACATTTATCACAATAAAGATCATATATATCCCTTCAAACTCCAGAATGTTTTTCAATTTGTGACATTTGGAAATTCAATTATTCAATGAAAAAATGTTAAAATTATGCCCTGTTCCATCCTAAAGAAAATCAAACTGTAACTAAAGTTTAAGGTATTATTTTTGTGATTTGGGTTTTTTTCCTCCCTCATTTGACCAAACTCTTGCTCCAGGAGCTTATTTACTAAGCTAAAAAGCAGCAGAAAGTTTACAAGCAGAAAACTATATTAATATTTAACTTGGACTAGAATTCCACATGTGTTGGTGGAATCAATGCACACTGACTAGAAGAGTTGGTACAGACAATATATCTACCTGTAATAACATCTCCAAAAACTGCTATAGCGACCAGGTGGTACATAGCAATTAAAATCTCTGCTTTTCCAAGTTTAAGCTACTACTTCTGGCAGCTGACAAAAATTAAGCATTTCTGATAAATGCTTTTTACATGCTTTTTATTACTCACAAACCTCTAGGAAGTTAATTTTCCTTTGATAAAGCTGCATTTTGCTTTGCTGCTTGACTACTTGATGCACAGTGATGCTGCTGTTCTAATGGTGAGAAATCTGTATAATAAAATGCCCATATCAATGTTATTTTTTTTAAGAGGCAAACTGAAGCAGCAGGAAAAATAAAATGCTGGCACATTTTTGGAAGGCTCTTTCAGGTATTTGTCAAATTCCACAAAGCTACTGGGACCAGCATATTTTTGCAAAATGCATTTTCCAAAAGCCTTCTCAGTCCTTGACTCACTAGCAAAATGAGGTGGGAGATAAGCATTACCTGAAACCTCACCAGGGCGACCCAGTTCTCTCTTCTATTGTCAGTCACCATGACCAATTCCCAAGCCATGACACAAAGCTAAGTTTCATCCCGCTTTTTCATGAAAGTCAAATATGTCCCTGCTCTTAATGAAATCAATAAAGCTTTTATATTCATAGCAAGAAAGAGAACTCTGTCCTACATCACCATGCTTCGACATACCTATCTATAAATAAACAGCTAGCAAGCTAAAGAATTCAATTAAGTTTTCATTTCTCTCAGTCAACTGCAGATCACAGAGGAAGCACCAATGACAGCAAAGACAGATGATGAAAACCTGATCAATTGCTATCACTTCAATTTAGATAAAAAGTCACTCACTTTTCAGCTCTGCTTGGTGCCAAGAAGAGATTAGATTAAAACTAAATCAAGAGGAAAATAAAAAATCTAAACAACAGCCAAAGAAAACCTTTTCTAGCTCTTGTAAATGTCCTCAGTTAATCCTATATGAGAAGTCAGGCTACCAGCAGTGGCTAAAAGCAAATTCCAGAAAGTTATTCCTTTTAAAGTTATCAGAACAGTTGAGCCTTCAGAGACAATGAGCACAAAAAGTTAAACTACCTGTTTGCTAAAGTTGTCTCCAAAAAGTTCTTATGTTATTCAATTCTTATGAAGTCACTGCAGAAATTTGCTAAGATCTATCACATCCTGATTCATTTCAGTTTGGGGAAAATAAAGCACTGAGATACAGGATCACAACTGATACTTTGTATTGGAAAATGATTTTACAACTGGCTTCATAAAGCAAAAAAAACCAAAAAAAAAAAACAAAAAAAAAAAAAAAACCACAAAAAACAAAAAACATGAATTTAGCTCATTATTACAAACAGAACACAAGTTAATAGAGAAGACATCTATTTCACCACCACAAGGCTGTCATCACATATAGGAATCTCTAAGACAATAGAAGTAAAAAATCTTGATTTTATTTAAAAAGAAAATATTTGCCTTATTTTAAAACCGAGGAATTACATTTAGTTCATCCCACCAAATTCTGTGTATGGCAGCAGTTCAAATATGAATAGCATATCTCAGCAGGCAGCATTAGCACCAAAGGAAACATTTTAACGAGAACAATATTAATCCTAGATTTTATCTTTCTTCTGTCAACATTTGTCGCTAGTACAAATCACGCAGTCACTTAACACATTGTCTTGTGGTGCCCAGCCCTGTGGCTGCAACACACATCAGGGGTGTCTGCCACAGCCTCGGCCTCTCTCTGGAACCAAGGGTACTGCAAACACATGGCCCTGCACCCCACAGGAGACCCCCCAGAAATGTATACATCTCACCACATGACAGAATGTATCCCTCTCACAGAGCTGGGCTTACCAACCCCACCCTGGGATTTATCACACACCCCACACACTGACAGAGCTGCACTAAGGACTGCAGCAAGGAGGGGGCTGAGGCACTTGGGACAGGTTATGCATTGACACCCAGTACGGTTGAGAGGCCCTTGGAGAGTACAGGGAGCACAGAGTGGATCACAGACTGTGTCAGCTATTCTGCTGGGCTGTACCGGGACTCCTATGGCCACCTCCATGTAATATGAATAAACCTTTGTCTTAACCTCTCTTTTCTAGCTGTCGACAATCGCCATAGTGCAAGATAAACAGAATTTCACAGTAAACAAAAAGGACCAAAAATTTTAAAGTATCACAAAATAACACTCTTCTTTGAGGAGAATGTACCATGACGTGCCCAAATTACCACCATAAGGCCCAATGTCAGCTCAAAGCTGACAACACTAATGAAACTGAATCTGAAGAATTTGAATGCTTTTCTGCCTCTTGTGCTAAAATAAAACTGGTTTTCCTTCAAACTTTCTACAGAGCCCCCATCTTGGTCAGCTACTTATTTTTTAAGAGTAGCTAAAGAGAGGCAGAGAGTAGCAAGCAACAAGCACCACACAACAAGTGAAAGTGCTGGCTGTGCACTAGGATATTTAGAGGGAAAAGAAATGGCATAGAAAATTCTCACTAAATAAAGCAAGCAAAACAGTGGCATCCCATAGATCCATCAGGCAGAAAGAGGCTACAAGGTTGAATGACAGACACCTTCACATCTCATGGAAGCCACACACTTTCCAAACAACTCAGAAGTCCTATAGCTGACCTGAGTATTGAGTCAGCCCACTTAGAATCCCTCTTCTGTACTCTATGCTGCCTAAGCCAGCTTTCACCAACCATTTGTCTCCCCAGTTCCATATAAACTGTTAATTAATACTAACATTGTTAACAAGTCTTCTCCCATGTGGACAATAAAGTCCAAATCTTAGTTCAGGACTGAGAAACTTCACATGAAATATAAAAGGCTTGCCCGCACAGTATCAGGGCTTACATCCCTCTCCACACAATAATTTCTACACAGAAGTTATCTTGTCATGTTAATCATTGCACCATCAAACAAGCAAACACAGGCAAACTGTAGAGGAAATCCAACAAATTTTTGCAGAACATCACTGGGACGACTTGATAGATATAAACAGTTTAGGTGTTTTTAGTAGGGAAAATGCTCATACTCCCACAGTTTCACTTAACACAGCCAATATCATCTCAACACTTCCAAAGCCATATGCCACTGGACATGATGCACAACAGGAATCAGCTGTCTGACATGCAACACACTAGTGAAAAGGGATTGAAGTCAACCAGCTACAGGTATGGACAAGTCTTAAATTTCACAACTGTACAGACACTTGCAAAAGCACTGTTTGGCTCTGAAGTTTTTGTTGTTGATGTTTTCCACATTCTTGTACCCATTGTTAGTCAACTACAAGAACATGGAAATGGAACAGTGAGTAGCATTTCTCCAATAAGGCAGGAAGAGGGGAAGTGTAGGTCCAGATACATTAATTCCAAAAATTGCTCCAAGATTTAACTGCACTGCATAGCACCACCACTACTAGAAAAAAGTGAGGAAATTATGAAAATATAAAAATCCAAGCAAACATCAATATAAATACTCATTTGGAAATGAAATAATAAATTGTTATTTTGGAAAAACTACAGTAACCCTACTCTCAAAGAATAACAGACATCTATCAGTTATATTTTCATTGTTTCCATTCCAGAGCAAGAATGGAGAATTATTACTGTAGCAAAAAGTAGAAGAACCAATATTTTCTCTAATATTTTCTCTAAACAAAATTTAGTATTTTAGCTAACCCTATACCTGCAGCATCCCATCTTCAAACTACATTTTCCCCCTTTCCTCTCCCCTCCCCTCCACAAACACATGGGAGGGATGAAACCTATCTGCAGACTTCACCATAACCAACAGTTTCCATATTTATGGAGACCCAGAAGCTAATGTAATCTCATTGCTGAGATGACAGTTGCACCTAAGATGAGGAAACACAGGGGGGAAAAAAAAAGAGAGAAAAAGGATGAAACAAAACACCTGAAGCAGAAGGCCTAGCTCAATAACTGCTTTTTAGATCTTCTGGAAAGAACAAATGAAGACAGAATATAGGCTGACTACATCTTGTCTAAACTAAGGCTGCTCAGAGGATAAGTTTTAGCAAACCTGTGACACCTTCACTTTTTAAAGCCGTGAAGCAAAGGGCACACACATCACAGTGTGATTTTGCATTATGAGGAACACCTATCACACAAACCCAGCTTTGCTTGGTTGTGTGATATGTGGAATTCTGGGATTTGTTCCTCTTTGCTGTGAATTTACTGCTATATTATTTTTCAGAAACATTTCTTTTCCTAGATGCCCAGAGTCCACATTTGATTGATTAGTGTGGGTTTTCTGGCTTGCCCACTAAGTTGATTTGAACAATTCATTTGTTAATATAGTGAAACACATGTTCACGATTACAAATTGTTTAACAAGTCTCAACAAACAAGTCCCTTGGTGGTCTTGAAGTTTCTCAAAAGCAGATGGATGAGGTACAATTTTATAGATTCTCTTTCCTATTTCTGCAAAGCTGCTAAGGTCGGAAATAAGCTTTAGTGCAAACAAGGGGCATTGTCAGACAATAAAGAGACAATTGCCTGTGTTAGCACAACAATTAATTTATTTGCAGAGAACCACTCAGTCTATTTGTTACCAGAAATGTGCTAATTATTCCTGCTAATTACATGCAAAACCTTCATTATCACCTATATGAGGAAGAGGACCCCTCAGGTTTCAGTGACAAATTAATTACTGTGTTTTCCTTCTGAATGTACTTCTTGACAGTCCCTGTTATCTAAAAAATAAATTGGCTAGCAGGAAGCTTGTCTCTCAGAGACATTCTGCAAACTAAAAGCAAACATACAAATATCACATCAAGTCACTACTGCTATTTTTTCAGGCAGGTATATTCTGAAGCTCTCAGAACTTCTATATTAATTTACAAGCTCTTAATCCAAATAAAATGTATCATGCACTGCTAAATTCCACTATGTAGCTGCTTTCAGAGCCCTTTACACATTTATAAAACAATGGATAAGATAGCAGGCATTAGGTTTTAAAAATATAGCAAACAATCCCAATGGTAAACTATGCAGTTAGTAAAACATTGATATCATTTCAGGGAAAAAATATTATTTAAAATTTATAACTGAAGTGAAAAGGACAGCAAAGGGGCTCTGAATTACTCAGTCTTGCATTTTCACCATTCTAATTCAACATAACAGAACACTTGTCACCAAGTCTTTGGAATGCATGTCAGGGGCAGGGGAAGTTTCATGCAGAAGGGTGAGGAAGAGGAGGCAGGCAGGACCAAAGTCTTGATTTGGAAGGTAGGAAACACAGTCAGTGAAGGAGTTGCAGCACAATAAATCTGGCATAGGAATGCATGGAGAGGCTGTAGTGAATGCTCAAAACACTAGATAAATTGACTATTCTAAAAAAAAATTATTTAAATCTCTTAAATTTTGCTTAGAACCTGTTAGGTAAGTTTCAGCAATATCTGTATGACACCTTGCCCATTGCCTGCCCCTACCTCCAGTAAAAGTTGCTCTGGAGTGCCATACCCACTGTTCATCCTGGTTATAGTTACTCAAGGCCTCCTTAATTTCTGTGTTTGGCATAGCAGAGCAGAATATCAATACCTGAACAATGCAGAGTATCAGCAGCATCCATTAATGGCACATGAGCATCACCACACAATTCCGGAATGTGGACTTACAACCACAACTTCAGGAGCAGCTGCTACACAACAACATTGTACAAAAAACCAGCTAATCCATGTCTAGGTACAAATGGTGCAGTCTTGGCAAGGTGGCAAGGATGGGATAGAGTAGCTCAGACAGGCTAGAAATAGTTTTCTAATTAACCAGGTGATGATTAGCACACATACAAAGTCATTTTTCAACAGCCATTCCATCTTATGAAGATAAAGCAGGAGTGGAGGAGTGGATTCAGACTCTGGATGACTCTAAGACGCAGCCCTGCTTCTCCAGACCATCAGCACAGAAAGGCAGTGCCCCAGAGCACTGAACCTTGCCTTAGAGACTAATTCACCCATGACTCACTGGACCTATACCCTTGCTTCACTGTAATCAGGGTATCACTTGTCATACAGCCCGTTCTATTACTTGAAACGTGAGATACTTATCTTCATATTTTACTTGTATGTGTAGCCCATTTCTCAAGAGGTTTGTATCTGTTTTGTGTATGAAGAGACTGAGCTAAGTACCTCCCATCTCTACTTGTTTCAAAGTAACTGTGTTGGTGCTTTCTGCAATGTTCTCCCTCAGAGAGAGGAAGCCCCCATAACTAACTATATGGCAACTTATTATTCTCCAAGTCTACCTTTATCCTCTCCTTTCACTTAAAGCCTTCAAAAACCTCAGTAACAATAAATACTGCTAATAATATCCTCAGCTTCCATACAGTTTACTACTGAATACGGTTTCCAACTGTGTATCTTGGTTTGTCTCCTATGTCAGAGGATAAGTTCTGCAGAATAAGAGACATCTCTTTGGTGTATTCTTGTAGTTAGGATGTCTGAAACACTGCTCGACTACAATTATTAATAACAGAAGTAGTATGTATTAGTAGTGGTATGAAAAGGAGGGAGCACAGTACAAGTTTTCCAAACCAGAAATGCAGGAAAAGATTCAATATTTGGAGGCCAATACTATCTTTGTCACAGTTTAAACAAACAAACAAACAAAAGACAAACCAGCAAAGAAAACATGTCAACTGGCATATAACCACAGCTGTGTGTACTTATAATTTTTATTTTAATTTTAATCTATAATCCTGAATGAGATTCTAGCATATATGCACTGTCTTTATTCATGTCCTTTAGCTCAATATCTACCTTCATTCAAATAAACCCAAAAGATACCAAGTGTATGAGAAGGAGGAGTTCTGTACTCCATCTCAGTCCATTAGGTTGTTTTTTGATTACTATTTTTAAGGCAGAGACATTCATGTAGAAGATAGAATGTGTATGCTTTTATTGCCCAAAAGTAGTAACTCATAAAATTATGCCGAAAGCTCAGCCCATACCCCCAGCACAGAGTCTGTATTGTTGATAGGTATTAGTTCAGTCCATGGGGATAATAAGCCAAACTTTTTACACAGGAAAAACTGCCACCTCCAAATCCCAGCTTATTACCAGATTTTTTGTTCCAAAGGACAGGAAGATTTCTGTCGCATAAGCAAAATATCCCATCCCTGAACACACTTTTTTAAGCAGTGTATCACTCTGTATGACTGAAAAAAGAGATTAGGGTTGCTAGGCCTTTAACAAGTGCCTTCCAACCAACTGTACCCAAAAGTAGCTCAGATCCAGAAAATGTAAAATTATCAATACATTGAAAATTGGACTCAACAAGCAAGAGTTTAGGAGAAGAATGAAAAAAAAAAAAACCAGTGCATAACTTAGAAAGGCCTTTTTTAATGTGTTACAGCAGGTTACTCACCAGATTCTTTTATATTTGTCAACAACACAACAGTTGTTGACTGACTTTGAGAGATGACTGGCAATAGGGAGGCCATGTGGCAACAAAGGAGGACTCAAAATTGATGGAGAAGGGAGAATAATCTCAAAACCAGAGGTGCATAAAGAGAGGTGCATGGCATCAAATATTATTCAGAACTGGAACTGAAGGGGACAATCGAAAAGCAGATGATTCTAGACTATTTTTGCTAGAGCACAGAGGAGGAACAATACATTGCTTTCACAGTGAAACATTTGAGCAATAAAATAACGAGTTTGCCTAGAAGGGAAACCCTTTCAACATGGGCCTTAATATCTTATAATTTTCCTGGCCTGAATTATGAGAACAGATTTTTGGCCTGGCCTATACTACAAAATATGAGTAGGATTAAGAGCATTCAAAGTAGTTGACAAGATGCTGAAGCAGAAGAGAACCTTCCCACAGAGACTAGAAAGTTGGGGTCAGCACTGGATTAGCTGACACACAGACTGCATTTTGTGTTCCAGAGGCTTAATCACTTCACTTAAAGCTATCAACATGCAAAAGTAGCAATAGAAAAATTATAAACTCTTTGTCCTGGCTTGATTTGGCAACTATGTGACAAAGAATGACTTAATAATATTTCTTGCTTCTTTCCCATGTATGAAGTTTTTAGAGATCACCTTCTTCCTATTTATTTGTTTCCAATTAGATAAGAATTTCTGTAGTCAGAATTGTTACAGTTATAACACTTTAGTAATAAGGGCTAGTTTTTCAAATATAGGAGCCTAGAGACTTATACATCTACAGATAGAAAGGATATGGATCCACTCATTCTCCTGAAACCAAGACTGGCCTTTTGAGTTCTACAAGAGAAAAAGCAAATACTGGCATGGAAAAGAACTGATCTAACTCAGAAGTACAGTACTACTAGAAGTTGGGGTGGGGGGTTCATTAAAAACCATCCGTACTAAAATACTGTAAGTTGTTTTTTTTCATTAAATACCATGTGCACTAAAATACCAAGAAATTTTAAAATCGTTTACATTTGATGAGGAGAGGGAAGTAGTTCCTGGGTATTTTAAAATCTACATTTTCCTTCAGGTTTTCACATGCTCTTGCATAAACATTTCCTGGCTCAATATTGTGTTTGCTCACACCGCAGTTCTTCCACAGACGCATTTACTTCCTGCTGCAAAAAAGGGGGAGGGAGGGCACTGTGCAGTGTAGCACCATTTATCCTTTTCAGACAAGGTCTGATTTAGAAAAGAACCAGCCACAACTTGCTGGTTACCAGAAGCCAAATAAATTATTTTACTGTTTGATTATCCACATCATTCAAAACCTCTGTCAGTGGCAATTGGTTTGTTTCCTGTCATGCTGGGACCTGGTTTGCACAACAAGTTTGTCTTGCAGAGGAACACGAGGTGTCTGGAGTTGAAGGCTCCTGGAACTGTTAGTTTTTAAAAATTTTGTCTTGGACTGAGCACCTTAACTCCTCCCTGTTCTTTAGCACAGCAGCTAAAACGGAGCCATCCTCCTGGAGCCTGTACAGTCAGAAGCTCCCTAGGGACCCCCACACCCTTCCCCTCACATTAATAGGCAGCTAACTAATAGAGTAAAAGAAATAAATTAGAAAAAATCTGATTCTAGTGTCAAGGAAGAAGACAATCCCAAGGAGGAATTTAAACAGAAAGATGTATGAGCTTTACAGTTCATTGTACAAAAGAAAGCTTGTGTAAGATACTGCATAAAAGAAAATGAGAAAATGGTTTTAAACAAAACAGAAAGTACGTCTCCAAGGTTTGCACCACTAATGGAACTCAGAGGAGGGATGAAAAATACTAGCATTATCTCTGGCTCAGGAAGTCCCAAAACCATGATTCAGAATAAGGTAGGAGCATACACCAAGAAGGGATCATTACATGCTTGACATTTTCTTATACGCTCCCCCAGGCTGCTGTCAGAAACAGGATACCCGACTAGACAGATGTTTAGTCTGATCCTGCATGACTGTTCTTAGTTTGTGATAGAAAGACCATAAACGTGGATAGGAAGAAAGTTATGTGCAACTCAGGGATCACATGAAACTCCAAGTTGATGCAGGCACAGCAGCCAACAGTAAGGACTAGACCCAAACTGAGGCAAGTCAGCTCTGAGCAAATTCTGACCACTATGGACTTCCCTCCTGTTCAACCTGCCTAAAATCCTTCTCATACATTTCAGGATTTGTCTTTAGGACATATAGCACCTTTGGAGTCAAACCACTTCCCTAACCCTCCTCTGGTCCTTCAGTTACATATTTCATTCTTTAAAAAAAAAAAAAGTTTATTTGCTCTCTTGTCTGCATTAATACCTGTTATCATGCTACTGCCAATGTGGACATTTTCTGCACTGCATTTTCTAGTTCTTTGTAAGAAAACAAATCTCAAGACCGCCAGTCCTTGTCCTATGCAAGTCATAACCTATTCAAAAAGTACATTGTCCCTTATCCTGCCACCAAGTATTTGGGAGCTAAAGCTAAAAGAGATTTTGCCATATAATAATAATGTCACGAGGTCAACTATAATTTCTAAGTTGTTCATAGATGGCCCAAATCATCACAGTTCAAACACAGCTGGAACAATTCCTGGTCAGGAAGGGTTTTACTTGCGACTTTAGTACAGACTACAATCTATACTAGAAATTCTCTTTCACAAGAAATTTTCTTTCAGCATAGCCTTCAGAAAGGCTACCTTTTCTTGCTCCTAGCGATTTTAATTCATGCTCCTTCAGGCAGGTTTGCTAAAGAGACTGTATACAGGAAATGTTATACAACACTTGCAGCAAGTAGCCTACACAGCAGCTCATTTGCTGTGACAAATTGCACAGAGCATGCCACACACCAATACTCCATATTCTCTTCTGGGTCACTGAATCGATTCTGGTTCAAATTCCTGACAAACCATTTCATATGTAAAGCCACTAAAGGACTACAACTATTTTCTTGTGCTAGCTCAGACTAGCCTCTACTCTAGGAGACAGGGTAGCCTGCAAGGCAATGTGAAACACGGATGCAAGCCCACTCAGACATTTTTTGGATGACTATCTAGGCACTGTGATGTTATACAAAAGGGAACTGCTCCATCTTTCTCCCAGCAATAGCTGCTGCCACTGCATTTTATGAGGAGATGAAGCTGTCCAAGGATATTGTGTGTTCTGGGAACATTTACCAGATCAGCTGTCCCAGGTAAATCTGAACCCATAACATCTGATTCCTGGATCCTAGTCAAGCCTAAGAAGAAGGGCAAAGAGTTCTGCTAAAACAGGGCTGTTTTGGACCTCAGCTGCCAGGCACCATGGAATGGTAAAGTTAGTCATAGAGCTTAGGTATCGCCAGGGCTAGACTGCAGTTAAGGAGGCACTCTTAGGGTCACAGTTTCAGACTTAAACAGCTTACTCTTCCAAATCTCATTCTAGATAAAAAAAGGGGTGACTTCAGTGATCCATATCTCTCAACAGTACTGTACACTCTACAAATGCATTCCTCAACTGACTGAGAAAATTACTTACTGGTTGTGTGCACCATAGCCTGATCCCTAAGATGAGTCTGCAGGATATATAGATAATGCATGAAAGAGTTATAATGGAATTATTTTCACTATGGAGGTAATCACCTCGCTTAATGTCAGTCCTTTTATAAAAAACAGTATCTCTTCCATAATGGGAAGGTGATTTGGTGACACTACCAGCTTAAGCAGCAACTTCAATGAGGTCAGACCTGCCACTTAAAGAATAAAAGTACTCAGGAACAAAGTTCAAACCAGGTGGGACAATTGGCCAGAAAGCAATATTTTCTCTCTCTTCTAACAACAGGTGAAGAAGCATAGACAACTAGATTAAATTGGAGAGCAAGATTATATGTGTTTGTATTATAGTAATGTCATCTTGCACCAGAAAAAACAGGACATATGAAGAAGGATTTCTTTAAAGGTAGTGCCCTTTAAACTACATTGGCATACATTTTTAGTTAGCAGCTATAAACCTTTTCTGCTCTAAGATTCTTGCAGACTGGAGACTTGTACAACAGGCCAGGTACATCAGATTCACACTATCACAAGAAAAAGAGAAGTTCTCAAAACAGCAACACAGTTGTTCAATTTTCCTTACCTTGCACTGTCCACCAGAGTAACACTAGTTCTTATTGCTAAGTAAAAATATATGAGTGCCTATGTAAAGAGAGATACAGAGATGGATATTCTGTTAATTTACAAGGTTTAAGACCTTTCATCAATCTTTACATATTAAGTAGTATTTATCATTTCTATCATAATGCCCATTCCAGTCATAACATTGTGCTCTTATGGAAGACCACAATTAATCTGCCACCTCCCCAGATTACATTTCAGTGACTTTATTTAAGACCCCTTCTACATCAATAGTTCCCCATGATTGAACCTGTGTTTCAACAGGAAAAACTTTACTGGAGGGGGAAAAAGAAGGTAATTCCCATTAAATCTGTGATGCTTAACAGTGATACTGAGCAGCAACTGTTTTGATGCTGTCTGACACTAGATGAGAAATCACTTTCTAATTTAAAGTGGAGAAGTAGCATATGTATAAGCACTCAGAGCCAGCTTCTGAGTGTGGAAATAATACCATCATTTTGCAGGGTAAGTCTGTTCTGCTTCTTTAAAAGAAGATACTGTAAAAAAAAAAAATATGACCTTGGAAAGATTTCCTATGTATGGCATAGAGAAACTGTTATTCCCAAGACTCCACAGCTCCTAAGTGTTTCAAAAACAAGCACAGAAGAATGAAAAACCAGACAGGTGACAATAATGGCATGAGAAAAATACCTTATGCCTCACTCAAGTATTTTATATTCAAGGCACAAGTTACAACTCATAAATTTCATTAAATCTACTTAATTTATACCAGAATCCACTGCCTCTTTGTCTTTCAAGAGAATAGAAATGCATGGGAGATTGTGGACAAAACTGATATTTCTTGTGGGAATAAAATCCAAACAGAAAAAGAGAGAGACTTAGGCTTAATCTTCCTTATTATTTGATAAAAAAGTATTTTCTGAGTAAAGGTACAAGTTATTTGTGGTTTTGATCACTCCAGTACGCTGTTCCATACCTAAGAGTAGAAAATGTTTCAAATATTTAACAAATCAGGGCTAATTATACAGAATAATTGAATCCTTAATATAAAGCCTGAGAGACTTTATTCTTCTAACGTTACTTGCTGCTGATGTGAATACCATGAGAAGAGATAAAGCTACAGACCTGTTAATACAAAGAAGACAGTTAAAAATTACTTTCAGTTTTGAGAAAAAACACTAGGCTCTGAATATAAGTTAATTATTAAAGTTCAATTCCCTTTTTTCCCCAAAAAAAGTTATTTTAATTACTGCTTTTTTATGCCAAGTGTCTGCTTTATTTAAGAGAAGAAATTACTTTCTATTTGAAGCAATGCCTACTAGAAATAAGAGTTACTCAAGGGCAGTGTTTTATTGATAAAGCTTTTTCTTTATAATCATCATATGTCATAACATTTCACAGGATTCATGAGGTTCATATTTTTTCAAAGGCAGAAACAACTGGAAGTTCTGATCTGGGGTGAACAAAAAAACATGAAGCCCTGTCTAAAGGTGGAATCATTTTTGCATTTTAAACCCTAGATATAGTAAAAGTCAGGGCTTCATAAAAGTAGGAGAGGTTACTTGTTACCATAAGAGCTACCATTTTTAAACTGTTATGAGTATTTGCATGCATTTACATGCACTGAAAGCACAGCCATTCAGAACAAACAAGGTTCATTATGAAGACAAACATGCTGAGTATGACTGAGTGACAATCTACACAATAGCTGATTTAAACTTTACATTCATGGACCATTTTTCTGAGGAGGAGGAACAGCTAAGGATTCCTTTGGCCATTTTTTATTTTTGATAAACCCTGGGGCTGCCTCTGTTAAGGTGAGAGAATACACTAAGGAGTCCGTTCAGCTTGTCAAAACCTCTAATATGGTCTCTGACTTTTAGCAGGCAAGCTTAAATGAATCTCTCTCAACTAGTGGAATAGGTAGGAAAACTGGTTTAGCAAAAAGACATACACAATTCTCTTAAACAGTTCAACTTTAAGGCACGTCTGCATGCATTCCTACTGCCTGTGACAATAGTAACACTTCCTTTCAGCCTAATAGGTCCTGAGCCCCATCCTTTGTCTGCTGATTAACTGCTCTATTCATTGACCAGACCACTAATTGCATGCTCCTTATAGTTACCCTACATTACTGTAAGAATTAATGAGACACAATTACAGCTCCCAGAAATCTCAGGCCTAGCCAACTGCAAAGCACTCCAACTGAATAAGAACTCCCCAAGAATAAAGAGAAAAATTCAGCCCATTGTTCACAGGAAGCAGAATGTTTTTTGTTAAAAAATTGTATTTATTTGAAGCTGTTTCATAATTAGGCCCTGGAGAAAAAAAAAAAAAAAAAAAAAAAAAAAAAAAAAAAAAGAGAATAGAGAAAGAACTTGGGAACCAGCATTTACTGAGAAATCACAGCGGATGCAAATAGCATACACACAGTTCAGATATGAAGAGAAAAGACATAAGGATGGAGTGCATGAAAAATTAGTGCTGTGAATGCTGCAAATATTTATAACCAATCAGCTGTTTAAACAGAGCATGTCCCACTGTATGGGAATTGCCACTAATGCAACCTTTTATTTGATAGCTTCAGTCTTGAACAATTTAAAATAAGCATATGGCATGCTTCTGCAGTCATGTCTTTACTATGAGATGGAAGAAGAGGAATTTAATTTCCCACTCCCAGAATTTAATATGCATTAGAAGTCAGTGTCATTAGCCATGAAAGTCAAAATGAAGGACAGAAAATGAGTTTTTTGAAAATCAGCCATATTGAAAACTGCACTCACATTTAATCTGTGTAATCAACAGCCACAGCTATTCAGTCTTAGTGACTACAATCACTACCTATTAGCCTGTAAGTAGTTCAAAAGCTATTATTCTCACTTGAACAATTTTCCAATACACAAGAGACAGCATTAAGTTAATGAAGTTAATATGCAAAGTCAATATTCTGTGTTATGAAGTCATCTTATTCCATTGGTTCCTCTTCAACATATTTTCACCATATAAATTTCATTTAAATTACATGTAGAGTTTGACAAAGCCACTGATACTCAAAATAGAGCTTGAAATGCAGCACTATACTTCCTAGTCCTAGTAATCATTTTCCAGGGTACAATTTATAGCAGCCACTGAGACCCCAAACTACGCATGTCAGACTGGCACTGCTACATTCCAGAATCAACATCTTTGGACAGAGACAACATTTTTTGTGTGACTCTACAGGGATTCTCAATAATTGCACCTAACTGCGGTAATAGTTTAAATTCATGGAAAATGGATGTTCTTCTGATACTATCGCTCACTGATATCACAGCAGAACGCTTTCCTGCATGAAGCAGACAGTTACCACCATGTGGTGCTGAATCCCAAGCAGGAAACAAGGCACGAATATGGATCAGAGACCTTTGTGTTCAGTGTATAATAAGTCCAATATCCCTGTCATAGAACAGCAATCATTAACTCGGGGATCTTTTGTTAAATGGCCCCTGTGGCTGGACTGGTAACAGCAGGGATCGAATTTGCAATCCTCAAGACTAGATTCATCTGTCAGGGAGACTGCAAGCCTACAAATTCGCGTGTTTCCAAAGTAAGTCTCTAGGACTTGAAGTGAAAATACCAATTTCAATTAACCTTGGCTGATTAATCAACCTCAGTGCACGGCCACAGAGCTTACATACACAGCTTTGGCTCTGGCAGTATTATTTGAAATGGGCTTTCCACATGTCTTGAAAAAACCTTTGAGGAAAAAAGGAAACCTTTGTCTCAAATAAAACATCACCTAGCTTGTTCAAGCTGTTCCTGTTTCAAGCCCAAAAATAGAACAAGTCTGAATTCCTGCAGAGTGTGATGTGAAATTATTTCTGCTAGTGCAAATAATGTATTCAGGTATCTGGTCCAGCCTTCAGTTCATATGTTATGAAATAACTTGGACCAATACAAAATACGCATATGCTCGAGGCTAGATGTAATTTCTAGTAGGATTTCTCTCTCTCCTATAAAAGAAAACGGAGTCCTTCCTGCAGACAAACACTAAGAGACCACTCTTTAAGTCATCAGTTCCAAGTAGGGTAAAATTTCTAAATGAAAAATAATTAGAGGCATCCAGGAACTGCATTGTAAGAGACAAGGGAAGGTTTCAAGTCATAACCTGAGTTCACTCCCACCATTTTGACTCTCCTGTTCCACTACCAATTTCTTAAGAACTACTTGTGCTTTACTGCACTGCTTGTAGCACCAGCAAAGGACAATCCTGATCCACCGTTTCCAAATGTTTACTTTTCCTGGAACTGATTCACCCAAGGAAGCTTCCATTTTGATACCCCTCAGCCTTTAGTTCATGTGTTGCACACCACAAGTTTCACTGCTAGGAATTTTCCCCCCCTCCTTTTGATTGTTACATCTAAATCCAGCCTTCCTTCCTCCTGCAAGTAGCTCGGTTAATTAAACAATGGTCCTGTCTGTACTGTTTCCTAAATGTGTCCCCAAAACTGTCTTCAGGACTTGAACCACCAACAGGACAGGAGCTAAACATGAAAGTTCATGCATTTTCAGGCATTATTTATGCAACTTGAAGCTGTAAGGCAATTCTGTAGACAGAAGATGAACAGGAGACAGGGACACATACTATTCTTGGAGTTGCTCTAGAGGTCATTCTTTGGAGTGACATAAGCATAAGCTATGATATATCATCTCTGTGTGCAGTGAAATGAGTTGCATATGAGTCCCTACAGGATGAGACTTAAAGCTGATTTACACTAGAAAGGTTAATATAGAAATTACACTAACAAGACTCCTCTTCCCAAGCAACTTACACCTGTCCCTCAAGAGAAGTAAAATGTACAGGTAAAAGAACTTCTTATGCAGCTTCTGCACTAGGGTTTTTGCTGGCATAGCTATGTCAGCAAAAAATTCATCTCCCTCCCTGACAGGCTTCCTTGATAACACTTTCAAGTGCAAACCAGGTGTCAGTATTTCTGTTATGACAGAAAAAGAGTTCTACACTAGTCATGAGCTGAATACTTGGCCTTTTGTGACCTGGAAAAGTCCTTGCTTCCAAGGAGGTCAAATCCCATGATCATGTTTTCCACCACCATAATCTCTCATGAGCACTGATTAATACAGTACTTATATGGTACTGTATTAACTCATAGAGAGTAGCAGAAAATATATCAGTCAACATGCCACAAAAAATCCAGTGAATGTGAGGCACTAACAGTTCTACGCAAAAAACTGCTGTGATTTTTAAATTACACTAAAAATAATTTTAAATCTAATAATGTCTAGATATTTCAGTTGGTTTTACTTGGCTCTCAGAATGATTTAGATGATTCTAAGAAGAGATTATCTATAGATTGAGTTACCAGAGGCATCCGATCAGGAAACAAGATGACCAACAAACATCTTTCATTTTAATCAGGATTGTTAGATTGAAAGTTAAAAATACCAGTTGAGAGCAGGTAGATAGCTTTTAAATAAAGCTATGCTTTTAAATAATTAAATACATAGATCTAGCACATGGTATTAGGCAACAACCCCGCAGCTGCAAACTGGAAGAAGCCGTGATGTCACAGGCAGCACTGCAGAGTGTCCCTCAAGGATCACCAACGTTGCACCTGTTCCTAACCTAATTTTCCATATTCTCATCCTCTCCAGTTAAGTTGCTCCCTAATCCTAAGAGATTGTTTATGGAATGTGTTTAGACCTTGCACTGATGGGGCAACAAAAGGCCCTCTGAAAGCACCCACACTGAGGTGGAGTGCAAGGGCCATGGTCCACCTGGAGTGTTCCTCAGTACAAACTAAGACATTTGGTGATAAAAATCAGCATGAATAAAAAACAAAGTGTCTCTAAGTACTTACACATGCAACACTCATGGCCACTGATTAGCCAAGCAGCATGAATCTCTGAGCCACAAAGAACAGTCAATCACATAAATTTCTTAATTAATTAATGTTCTGTTATTAAATATATAGAAAGAAAACATGTTTTACAAGCAAAAAGCAATCTACGATATCTAAGCACTTAAATCATTACTCAAACTGTATCCTACTCCCAAAACTAAGTTAAAAGTCTAGCATGGGAAGAAAGTATTACATTGATTTATGCCCTGATTTATTACTGCCAGCTTCAGAAGGATGAACAGCAGAGTAATTTCTGTGACAAAAGGATTAGACTGACATAAGGTTTTGCATTATTTAACTACCTGTGGCCCCCCTCACCCTACACTTTTTGTCAGTCAAAAGAAGTAGAATTTGGCTAATATGCAACTTGCATATTTGGCTTATATTGGTCAAAAAACAGATTGAATGGACAAAACAGTCAACTTTGAGCCCTAATGATTTCTTTTGTAGCATCTTTACAAGGTAGCTAGCTCTGTTGATACCAACAGCCTTATGTTTCATACATTCCACTGTAAGAGGGAAGCTAGTTACTGGAAATTAGGTTTGCTGGTGCATTTATTTCTGGTACAGAAAGTCTAAGAGTGGAGAGATCTGAAAAGAAACAGACAAATAAATACAGGATAAGACTAGGAAGAAACATCTCCCAAAACAGAAGCATACTTAAGCATCCAAATTGCCCATTAACAGTAAATAGCCAACAAGAAACATGTATGGAAGAATGCAGAGATGTGTGGAGATTTATGAGGCTACATTGCAACTAAGCTTTATACACACAGTATTTAGGCTCCTTTATTCTACTTAGGAACATAAAGTCCCACTCAGTTCTACAGGAAACTAGCCACCTTCCCATCTCTTACAATTCAGGTTCAAGGACTGCTACCATGAGCCATCAGTGTATGTGCCTCTCAAGTGCCTGTCTCACTGTATTAGGCAACCAGAAGAACATTACGAAGAAACTCTTGATGCACCAGTGACTCAGAACAAAACTCTCACTCTACCATAAATACATTTAATGTCTCGCACATAGGACTGTTTAATGAGACTCAGTAAAAGCTTTAGAGGAGCAGTTGCAGAGTGGAAATGCAGAGCATGGGGGAAGGGAAGTTGCAGGCAATTGCTTATTCTGAACTTACCTACAGGTTCAGAGATTTCCTCTGTAAAGCTGCCAGCCTTTCTTCACACGCAATTATCATGTGCCATTTGTATTGCTGGAGAACCTCCTAGCTCAGGTTATGGATCAGTCCTACACAGATGCAAAAAAAAAAAAAAAATAATATGCTTTCACACCTGATGAAAGTCATGCAACCCAAATATTAGCCATCACAATTTTTTTTAAAAATGTTATTGGTTTAGAATAAAGCTAGTTACTATCATCCACAGTAAAATTATCATGAAAACACTCTTCATATTGCATTTGAACAGGCTTAGAAAGGAGAAATATGCAGTCAATCACAGGGAGAAATACAGATTATTACAGTATTACATATACTCTAGATGGACAGAAGAAACATCTTCTTTGCAAGCAGTGGGGGCTTTATAGATAGCTAGATAAAATGTATTCCATATTAGTGACTTACAAAAACTGAACACATGGGAACCACTCCAGTGACTACAGTCTTGGAGAGCCTTCTATTATAAACATAAAAAACATTCTCCAGTAGTAATTTATCCTTCCACTCAAAAACCTCGTATAAAGATACCTCACTGTTACGACGGACAAAAATCAAAACAACTTTAAAGAGAGCAACAAAGGAAATTTGCATCTTTCAGGCATCCTGACACTAATACCTTCCTAGGATAAAGTACATTTTAATGAAGATATTGTCAGCAATACATGTGTTCATGCTTTTTTTTCCTTCACACTTGGATTTTACTTCATTTATGTCATTATCTACCTTGCAAGTTTAAGAAATGCATCATTTATTCATGACCTCTCTTTCAGAACTCCTCAGTTACACAGATGACCAGGTTACAGAAAAATCAAACGGTTTGTCTGAGAACAGTTTGTGTCAAAATAAACTGTGTATGTTGTACTTCTGCTACCTGAAGTCATAATAAAAAAAAACTCAACCCAAAAAACAGTACTTGTTTTACCTTTTTTCAGAATAAACTCTCATAATTAAACTTTCCACTTTTCCAAGTAGCTGACTGTGTATTCCTGCACAGCAGGAGGTTTTCTCCACAGACATATTGACTTGGACAATAAACAAAGCAAAAATCCCTGACTGGAGTTTACAGCTAAATTTAACCATGCATATTGTTAATAAAATTTGCATATATGTCTTTCAACATTAAGAAAAAATAAAAGTTGAAATTCAATGAATTTGGGCACTGTGCTGCTTTGCAAGAAAAAAAAATGAGATTTAAGCTATAATTTCCATATTTATTGAGACTGTATGTCAAAGGAAATCTGTGCAAAAAAATTCTGGTGCTGCCTTGATGAGATTTGAAAGATGACAGCATATTAATAGTAAAGGAGCTTCGCCTTAGCAAAGATGGCTTAAATAGTACCTATAAAACACTGATGAAGGGCCACCCAATTCTAGAAACCATTTCTAGCATCTCTGATCTTTCTATCCTTAAAGGACAAAATAAGTAAAAGCAGTTAACATGTTTTGAAGAAATATCACCCACCATTTCCCCTCACTGTCAACTTTCACCATGAAACATTAACAGATCAGTTCAGCATTGGCTTCTTACAATTAAAGGTGGCAGAAACTTTCATTCATTGATTTTTCGTCATAACATTGCATCAGCGCTAATCCTCCAAAGACAAGAGCCATCAGTAGCAAACATTCACCTTCTATTCCTTATTTTTGTGTCTCTTTTCACAGCATCCTGGACACTTGGATGTCTTAGGAATTTGATTTGAAGGAATTAGGGTTTATAGTTCCTTTAAAACTAAGTTACTTTGCCTGGGTCTGCCTATTCACAAAAAAGTAGACAATGGGATGCAGTTCTGCAAGCATAAAATCCTTTAGATGAGCACAAATACTTCCACTCTAAAGAGAAAAAATTATACTCCTTTGAGGTACTTCTCCAGCATAAAAATTGGATGTATTCCAGGGATTATTCTGTTGTTTGGGTGGTTTGGGCTTTTTTTGTTTAGTAGTAGTAGTAGTAGTAGTAGTAGTAGTAGTAGTAGTAGTAGTAGTAGTAGTAGTAGTGGTGTTTGGGGTTTTTTTAACTGAAACAGTGAATTTTTATCAGTAAAGCACTCATTAAATTATGAAAATGTTCACCCTACCACAGTGTACTTTATAGCTTTCAATACTTGCACTTGCTCTGGGCAGGATTTCAAGGGTGCCTGTAACCTATGGTTAAATCTTTAGTGTTTGACTACTCCTCAACTGGAGGACAGAGAAAAAACGCCACTCTGGCAAAAGTGAGGAACTGGCTCATCACTTTAAGACATTACCTACAGTTGACTGTGCAGATAAGTGGCCCAGTCATTCCTTTCTCAAGTTTCAGGTGAAACAAACACAACCATTAACACTGAAACTACAAGATTTGTAACACCCCAGTGAGACGCACAGATCAGCTCACACCTCTCAAATCACCTCTAGCACACACAATAGGCCAGGGCGAGGCATCTCTGAATCCTGCTCCCGAATTCTTCCTGCAAATATCGCTGCAACTTTTTTCTTTTCGCAAGACATACTGTGAGAGAAGCGCGCTACAACCACCACTTCTGGCATTCAGACTGTGGCTATAAAACACCCAAGCAAGGTCTAACTGAGATTCTGTAAAACAGTATGGTACCCTACTGACTACCCTCTTGTGAGATTCTGGTGTCACAATGTTACATCAATTTTTTTTTTTTTTTTCCAAAACGTTTCATTCAGTAATTGTGCAACAGAGGTAGCTGAGGAAGGGGAGGAGTAATTTTATTCTGCAAAAGTGCAAAGAAAACTAGGTAAATAACTGCAGTGACACAGAGAAAGTCACCAATGTCTTATCCACATTCTGGTCCAATCACAGGAAACCAAAAAGTTACAAGAATATTCGACTTTCATTAAGGTGCTGAAAGCTCACTTGGATGTGTTCATGACATTGAAGTCAGTGGAAGTCAAGGACCACAATTCTCCAAATACAAATTGCTGAGCAGGAAACCAAGCCAGCTGTTAAACATTCCGAAATCAGGCACTGAAATTAATGAGTTAAAGATTAATTCACTCACAGACTGTGTGTACATGGTCACCTCATGGGGCCATCACCAGGAAGACAAGAGATCTTCTTAGAAGAACTGGCTCTACCAGAGGCTAATTAACAGATATGCTGACTGTAAATAAAAGCAGGAGGTGGTAAACAGAAAAGAATAGGAAGTTTGATGGGGCTCCCAACGGATGCTGTGTGTCAATAAACATCAGTTGAAACTTAGATGCTGCTTTTGTGCTCTCTTAAGGAAGTCATTATAATCACATTATTCTGTAACACAGCCTAGCCTCATCTCTATGCATCGTACTAGAGAAGATATTTTTGATCAACTCGACATTTGTTAATTACAAAACCAAACATATTGAAGCTGTTTTGTTTTTACATACAGAATGAAGCAGCTTATTCAAAAGTGAAAATTATTACATCCAGATTTACTACCCATAAAACTAACAACTATTTCTTATATCCCAAACCAAACTAGTGACTCTTGTAAAAGTACAGTTTGTTTCAAAAATGCCAGCACAAGAGCTGTACAAAGCAGACACGAGACTGATATACACAGCAACAATTAGACTTTTCAAGCACAGAAACACTTTTCCAGTTTATGCTCATCATTTCCTAAAACTGTAGAAGATATATGCCTTAACTCTGGGTTTTGGCATGAGATTCTTTATGTGTTTTTTACCATAGCATTTTCCTTCCCTGAATCCCAAATTTTCTGCCAATAAAAATATAAATACTTCTAAGAAAAAGAGTTTTGATAGTACCAAATACTGAAAAGATGACGATTCATTGTCCATTCGCTGCCCTACACCCCCAAAAGTTAACTCCCACTGCAAGTTCGATTTTGTTTGTTGTTTCTTAATCCCCTCTCCCGTTTAAAGACTTGATTTGACAAACCTTTTCTCAAGCAAGCAGACACTTTAAGCAGGATCACTGACAGAAGGATAGACTATTTTGCATGAAAAAGTTTTGCAGGATGTAATCTTCTCTTTCCCTTGAAGTTAAAGTAATTACTACCTACTACCACAATGAAAGAAATTTAATAGTGGCAGTACAATTACTTGTGAACACATGTTTATTTTGCACCCAATTACTCCCCTCAATTCTTTCAGTTTCAAGAGTGGACAGATTTGGCAACTCTATTTGCTTCTCACTTCTTCAAATTATCATAAAACTTCTGACTAAGGAATACAAATTATGTGAGAGAGGTTGCACTATTCTGCTATTCTTGATACACTTTAGAGACAGGATTACAATATCTCCTTTCACTTCACAAAATTTCTAAATTATTTTTAAAGAATTTATATATTTTTACCACATTTTTAGGAAAACATGATTTTTTTTTTCCTAATTTTTCCAACTCACGAATTCTAATGTACTAAAACTTCTTCCTTGGACAATGATTATTTGAAATAACACTAACTGAATGTGTAGCACTTCACTTCCAAAAGCATTTAGATTCTATACATGAGCAGCTGTAAAGCAGTACCATAGGAGCTCACTCTTATGCTTCAGTATTGTGCTTTCCTTTCTTCATTGTCTTTCCTGCCACAGTTTGGGTTCCAGTATGATGAATCTCTTTCTCAACAAAAACTATTTCTTCCTTTCAAACATTTGTCAGGCTATTACATTTTCATGCAAATATTTATTTTAAATAATTCTGAGATAATGAAAGGAAGCTTTTATTACAAAAGGAAATTTCTAGTACTGGCAATGTACTATAATAAAATTCTGCTGACAGAATGCTGAATAAAAGGTGTCTATCATGTCAGGAAAAGAAATAAAAGAGACACCATATAGTTTGGTTAATATAACTCTCAAGTAAACTTAAGCACACAGGAGTATAACTAAATATATACACTTTCAGGAAATTATAAAAAATCTGAAGAGTTTATTAAAATATAGAAAAATATATCTGCTGTTTTACAAAACTAGGCATATGCTTATTTACAGATTTCATCATTAATGTCTGTGAAGACTGAAAAATCATAGTATTGTTCAGCAGTCATGAAGCAAATTACATTAAACTGCCATGAAAATGAAGTTAAAAATATTTGGAAATATGTTTCTGTAAGTGGTAACATGTAAAACAAGCAATAAAGAATAACAATCAACTTTTGCTTAAGAAACACCACATGTTGCCAGTTCGTGGTAGATTCTGGCTAAAAGCTGCATTCTAACACTGAGCTAATGACAGAACATAACACCTACTGAAACTAATGTAGGTCATTTTAAGAATTTTCCTCCCTGATTTTTTTTAATTTGCTTTGTTTTGTCTTTTTGTCATAATACAACGTACAGTGAACTCTGTAGGAGTATCAGCTTATGTTCTACCCACCAGTCAAAAGGTTCACAGTTGTATTTGATACATAATTGTAGCAAATTCTTACTGAATTTGCTGAAGAAGCAACAAAAGAGAAATGGAAGGTGCAAAAGAAAATTAAAAAGTCAGCAAAAAGCTCGAGACTCCAGAATCACAATCTATCGAGGCAAAATTCTCTATCCCTATGAGCACATTTTTGTGACTGGCTTACAGTTTTGTTGGAGAAAAGAATCTCATTTCTGATAAATTCTGCTGAATTCCAGACTGCCAAAGCCCACACTTACTCATTCATTGATGTTCTTCTCCTTACCCAAGGATGGCTATGACAATTCAGATCAAAGGTCCATTTAGCTCAGTATCCTGCTTCCAAAAGCAGCCACAAGTCAGAATCAAGAGAAGAGAGCATGAACAAAGAAATCAAATACAGTATTTTCCCAGAATAACTCCCTAGCCCTTCAACTATATTCCCATCAGAAATTCCTGAGACTGATGTGATTTATCTATTTATCTTGTCCAATGGGTCTTCTCTTTCAAACACTTAGTCAATTATCCCTTAAACTTACATATACTTTTACATCCACAACATGCCAAAGCAAGGATACCCTGGGCAAAGAAACTAGGAACTGTATTGCAGTAATGCTGTTTTCTGCACAGTCAGTGTTCAGTGGATATGGTACTCATATTTGCTTACTAAAACCAAGCCAAAAAAAAAAAAAAAAAAAAAAAAAAAAAAGGCAAGATTGATGCACCTCTTGAAAGAAACTAAGTTTTCATAAACCCCAGCAAGTTGAGTCCTGAGGGAATTAGCATTCTGAGCACAGTAAAATGCTGCAATATCAAGAATTATAACAAGGTTGAATATAGCTTAAAAAGCAAGCAGATGTCATGAGTGAAAAAACAGACACCCTAACAAAAGCAGCAAAAACACTCTAGAAGCCTCTCTCAGTCCAACAACTGAATTTTGATCCAAGGAGGTTAAATATAGGGCTGCCTGAAAATCTTCCACTGCATCTATTTTTATGAGAAATGAGGCTTTCAGCTAAACACTTTTTGGTTGGATTGTTTGGGGGGGGTTTGGCATGTCAAAATATGTGATTCTGCAAGTAGACTTTTCTTACCAAAAAGCCAAACTTACCAACTATTTTATTAAAAACATAAAATGTTATTAAGAAATGCTACTCTAGCATTTCCTTGTATCTCCAGCTTACCTGATTTATGTGGCAGATCTCTATCAACGAGACTTATCATTTAAATGAGAATTCTGATGATAGATTACTTTGAGGGATTCCCTACTTTCCAGCACTCCCTTCAAAGAAGAAAGATCGTGGCTCAGTGTCAAAGGTGGTAGGCAGCCTCAGCCTTGCAGAACAGGGCCAGCAGGCATTCAGGTTGTAATATCAGAGGAGGACTACAGTAATATTTTTCAAATCAAGAAGTTTTAGTTTTCAGACAAAACCTCCCAGTCCTCTAAAGTCTGTCAAAGCATGTAGTGTTTCCTGGAAAATTAAGACCAAAAAAAGAAGGGAAGGGGGAAGGGGGAAGGGGGAAGGGGGAAGAGGGGAGGGGAGGGGAGGGGAGGGGAGGGGAGGGGAGGGGAGGGGAGGGGAGGGGAGGGGAGGGGAGGGGAGGGGAGGGGAGGGGAGGGAAGGGAAGGGAAGGGAAGGGAAGGGAAGGGAAGGGAAGGGAAGGGAAGGGAAGGGAAGGGAAGGGAAGGGAAGGGAAGGGAAGGGAAGGGAAGGGAAGGGAAGGGAAGGGAAAAAGCTCTGTATTTTTGTCAAAAATTCATACTGGAAATTTCATGGGTCAAGCAAGGTCTTTCTTGCTAATTAACTTGCAGATTCAAACACAGCATCTGGACCCATGCATCTACAAACCAGAAAAACTTTAAAGAGCAGTAAAATGTTTTAAGTTTTCCATTCCAGTTCTGTTAGCAGGACTGTTCAAAAGCCAAGGAGCTAAAACCAAAATAAAACAGACAGGGCTCATTAGATGTGATGACTTAATGTATGAGCCCTAACTTACAAAAGACCAATAGGCCTACCTTACAAAACCAAAGGAGGAAGGTAAGATTCAGACAATGCCTACACTTACTAGGTAAGAAATCTGCAATACAAAAATGTGCATAGCAAAATTGGCAAAGTGGCAAGAAAACAAGGTACTCCATTTATTATTCCCTTTCAGGGCTCTTTAATTCAGTGAATTAAACCAGAAGAAATAAATCAGATAAGGATCAATAAAATACAATAAAAAAGTGAGAGTAACAGCTATCTCAATATGGCTTTTATGGTGATAAGAGCCTTTTCTTGGAACCACACAATCTACTTCTTTCTTCTTGGAACCCAGCAATCTGCTGGAAGAACTGAAAGCCTTTCATCCAAAACCAGGCCCTGATCAGACCAAGACAGAGAAACACTCAACTAATTCTACCAGGGAAAATGTTACAACTAAATTTCTAGTATTTCTCTTCCCTTGCAGCTGTTTCCTGACATATAGTTGCCTCCCCACCCGCCCCCAAACTCCAACAGCAAAATAAATGTATAAAGAAAATAAAGATAAGAAATCAATCAAGACTGCATCTTTTGTAACACTTGTGAACCCACAAAAGACAACTGCAAAAAATCTCTTACCAGTGGGGTACTACTTTCTTTCCCCTCACCGTACACAGAGGACTATTCCTGCTGTCATTATGCCAACTAGGAAACAAGAAAATTCAAAGGAACTGGCAAAGGAATATCCTTATTTAAGAACTCAGTGGGTGAAATGAAAGGAAGAACATTTTGCTATTACAGTGAAATTCCTTTCAACACTTTTCTTTTCGATCACACCATTCTTTCACTAAAATAAAAATAAAGGTTTTTAAGAGTTTCTGCTGAGACTATGCACCAGAGAGCTCCCTATACACAGTTCCAAACACCTGTCTAATGATGATTCCCCTGCACAGAGTTAACATCTTTGACTGTCTGATGTTATAAAGTGAAAAGTGCTAACACAACTTGTCATTCTCAAGGCAAATTTATTCATTAAAATTAGTACAAGCCCAAGCCTGCTGTCCTTACTCATATTTGGAATCACCAACCATGTATGTTTTGTCCCAGCAAAATCAGCACAGCAAAGGATTAGTCAGGATCTAACTCTAGAGATAAAAAAATTGTTTAGAGTAAGTGAAATACAAAGAATAAATATTCTAAATGAGTGATGAAATATATATTTGTTATTTCCACTTTAGTTCCAGGGCAATAAGTAATTTCAGTAAGAATTCTTCAGTGTGATTTTTATTATTCAATATTTTAAAAATTACTACTATGCATCCTTCAAAAGTTGGGATTGAAAACAGTGAAACTTGAAAAATATCTACTTCACACATATGCAAAACATTATTCCCTTAAATTATAGTATTACTGATTTATGGTCACAAGCATTGAGACCATGCTGCTGAGAACACAGCTGTGCTGGGCAGGGCACGTCTCCAGGATGCAGGACCACCACCTCCCTAAGATCGTGCTCTATGGGGAACTTGCCACTGGCTGCCGCAAAAGAGGAGCCCCGAAGAGGAGATACAAGGACTGCCTGAAACAATCCCTCAGCCTTGGCCATATTGATCCCCACCACTGGTCTACCCTGGTCTCCAATCGGGAGGCCTGGAGACACACCATCTATAACGCTGCTGCTGCTTTTGAGAACACACGCAGGATCACTCTCGAGGAGAAAAGACAACGCAGAAAGAATCGCGTCTCGTCAATATCACCTGGGGAGTTTTTCTGCTGCACCTTCTGCAACCGGACTTGTCTATCTCGCATTGGCCTTTTTAGCCATCAGCGCGCTTGTAGCAAGCGTGGGTAGAGCCCTTCTCAAATCTTCGTTTGCGAAGCCCAGCCATGATGACTGACTTATGAGGTGCAAAAGGTAGCATCAGAATTTATGAACAACTTCATATTGTTCAAGGATTTAATGGCACCTTTTCCTCTTCAAATCAGTTATACAAAGTTTTCTCATATCTGGGGTTTAGCCTTATCCATGTCTTTCAGCACAAAGTGTCTTTTTTTCTTCTGTCCACTTCTTGGTCATAAGCGCATTTCTCCTTTAATGTGCAGCACATGAGAGGGCATACAGGTAAGCTAAGGTCTCCATACAGCTTATGCAAAAGCTCATAGGTCAAAGTGGACTACACTGCTTAATGTAGTCTCTGCACCAACCCAGATAGCCCAGATTAGCCTACTGCAGACAGGGCATCCCTAGCTCAAAGCCTTTCATATATACTTCTTTTGTGCTTTCTTCCACCAGGACAGGCTGGGATGGATTTCTTGCCAGGAGTCCCACAGCTCCTTGTGGTGTGGCAACTGAGCCATCCCAACTCTGATTTACTGTAGATGAGAGAGAACCCTGCACTATCTTCTCTCTTATGGCTTCTGCTTACACCCTGTCAGCATCACTACTCAGAGCTGGTAAGAGTTAAATGCACTACTCACTTATCTACTATCACTTAACCCAAACATAGATGCTGCAAAGTTAAATAGATCAAGTTAATAAATAGTCCCCTCTTAATTCCTCCAGTAGATCTGACATCAAAGATGAGACACCTGCATGCCATAACACCTTAAGGCCAGATGGTAGCTATTATTTGGCAGCTGCCCACCCCAGATGGCCACATCTCAGACAGGTAACCCAGGTGGATATTTACCAGAAGCTTTGCAGGGGTTTATACCCAGGTTGTTAAAACTGAGGCCTCCAAAACTAAAGACTGAACAAATGGACTACCCAATCCACTCTGGGAGTAACAATGGTGAATGTGCCATTTGAGCATTTAGGAGCATTAATGAGCTTTTGATGGAGCACTGAGAGAGAAATGCAAACGTGACCACAGAAGTCACTGGCATGCCAGAGGCCTGGACGTGCTTTCACTTTTAGAAGAGAGTGGTGCATGTTAAACCCAGAGACCAGGCCTCTCCTTGCCAGCCTGAATTCACAAAACATTCCTGAGATTCAAGAGTGAATTAACATCCTAATGTTCTGGCAGTTGCCAGAAAGTAAATCCATGTTTACCTGGATAATCACTACTCACTATGTCCATACATACCTATTAAGGTTAGCAATTTAACTGCATGATATTTTTCTTATTCTGCAAATACAGCGACAATGATTCAACAGACACTGTCACTCAGGACAACTTGTCTTCAAAAGTCACATGGATTTATCATGTGTGAAACATCACACTATGAGTTATTAGAGTTTGTAGCATGGCTGAATGATAAATACAACTTGGGCGAGTAAAAATAAAAAAATTATATTAAGGAAAAAGCCCTCCAGAAATGAAGCAGTTACATTGAGAGACCAAATACATCGCAGCCCAGTCATCAACTGCATAGTGCGGGAGAACGTGGCTAAAGCCCTTCAATACAAGTTCATCTTTTATTGCCCTCCCACTAAACTGCTGTTCCCACTGACTTCTTCACTTATTCTGCTGCTCATGCTGCTTCTCTAGTGAAGCTCATGCATCCAAAGCAGCCTCAGGAAGAAGTCTAATCATGATCTGCTCCAGTGCTTTCAGCAGAAAATCCTCCAGCCACATTCAGGGCTGCAACCTGCAGCTTCACTGCTGGAGCAATCTTCAGACCACAGCACTGATCAATCATTTGACATTCTCCTTTATGGTAAAGGGACAGTGAAGTCCTCTTCCAGCAGTTTCTCCTCCTCCTCTATGTATCACCTACTCACCACACTCCAGCAGTTGCTATTGCAGCAAATTGTATTCAGCCTATTTTCTTTTTCCCTAAAGTCTCTCTCATATCTCACTGACCAACAGCAGCATCATGGTACTGTGCCCATCCACGATCAAACCTGATATCCCTGGAAAGCTATAAGCAGTACCTTGTTCTTGTCTACAAAAAGTTCTCATGAATCACAGGCTGACTTAGAAGACACGAGTGGCTTTTTTTGTGACAGGAAAAATATCTACCGATGTATAAGATACATATGCACACTGTACTTTCCCATCCCTGTTTCTCTTCAGTTCCACAGTGCTGGATTTTTTCTCATAGTTTCTGCTTTGCAGACTTGCGGAAGTACAAATCAATTAGTTCCTTCCCATACTTGGATGGCCCATCATGTTGATCAGATCCTGACTGCATGTGGCATGTCAGAGAAAAGGATGGATTGGAAAAAAGAAAAAAAACAGTTTCTCTTACTTTTTAATGGTACTTTTTTAGGGCAAAGCTGAACACAGTGAGATGCAACAACTCCTCTAAAAGTTTCACAGTTTCTAGTTTCATGGTGTTGTTCAATGTATTGTCCATGCAAAATCCCCCACGTCTTGTAGCTAACCAGCATTTGCGTAGAGAGTCTCTGGATAAAGCTCTGTGGCCTGTGATAGGAAGGAGATCAGCCCAGCCAGCCCTTCTGGGTTTAATCCATGAAATTACTGCCTTCAGTCAAGGCTTCATTTTAACAAGATTATTTGAACAATTTCCATGGACCAAGTTCTTCTTTTCAAACATTTTTATAAAAGCACCATTCAGTGACCTCTCCAATGCAGACAATGCCACACTAAAATTTACTGGAGAACATTTGGTGGGAATTAAAGGGCAATTTTTAACCTTATAAATTAAACATCTGTACTTTTACATTAACAAAATAGCATGTTAAATCCAAGATTTTATGTGGAATTTTTATTTCCAGTTAATAAAAAATCAAGAGCTGATTTACTTATTTCGAACTAAAATGCCTTGTAGTTACCATTACCTGGTTTGGTGGGATCCCCATAATCCCAAATGCAAAGCCTCAAATCCACAAAAAATTAAGCTTATATTAGAGGGATCAGTGACAAACCTAAATGTTTGGATAAAAGAGGCATGAATATCTGTGGCAACAAAGACTTGTAGTGGCAAAGACTAGTCTCAAAGTGATTAGATTTGACAACAAGTCAAATCTGTAAGTTTGTAAAAAGTTGTCGTGTCTGTAACACTTTTGCCAGCTTTCTATTTCTGCATGATTTGATGACTGGACATCTGTTTTGAAATCCTTGGAATAGAAAAAGTGCTCTAAAGTGTTCTGTATTGCTATAGCAAAGCTCAGCTCTTCAGAAATACAGCAGCTGCTGTATTTTCTGGAATAAACACACAAACCATTTTAAAGACTTGACCCTTGATTCCTTCATCACAGGACTTCTAGGGACTTCAGGGAAGTCTCAGAGTATGAGGAACACACAATGGGCTGTGATTCCATAGTCTTGAGCTATCCAGGCTGCTTTTCACTCACATAAAGCAAAGCAGCCTCCTCACAGCTGTGCTGTTTTATATACCTGAAAGACAATTCTAAAAATTATCATGGTCTTACTAGGGAATTTGGATATGCAGTCGTTACTAAATTGCCATAAAGTTCCATATTACCGATTCTGTCATTACTGAACAGCTTCAAGACACACAGTATCTTTTCTTGCTTTAAAAAAACAAGAGCATATGAATGACAGTAAAAACGAAGCCAAGTGCACTGTTGAGAAACTTGGTATTCTCTTATTTCTAGGAGAGTTATAGTGTAATTCTAAACTGCAGCATTCAGCATGTCTCCTGAGCTTCCTCGCTGAAATATAGCAATGGAAATTTTACAGCATCTGTGTTGCTTTTGGAAGCCATCACCTCACATCTGCTGTCTCTGTAGTGTAGAGTTAAAGTTCAGCGTAAAAAGGTACTTTGTAACAGGCAATAGGAATCCTGACAGAGCAGTAATTTGCAGACTCGCTCTGCTCTCCTGACTAGACTCGCTCAGTTTTACATTCTATAGAGATTTTAAATCAGGTACGCTTCGAACAGCCACCAGCAAAAGAGTCACTTCTTTAAAAAAATGAAGCAATGCGTCCAGGACTGGAGACTTTTTGAACCCCTGTCACTCACTGAGACCTCTGCCAGACCTCTTCCTCACTGGGCATTGCTCGATCTCCTAACTCTTTTCGGTACTGTATTAAATAAATGAGCACTAAAACAACCACTTGCTACTTTTGGAAAAGTTGGGGTGCTGATCAGAAACAGCACTCTGAGTGTAATAGTGGGGCCGATTCCGAAGCGGAGGAGCGCGGCCACGGCCCCCGAGCGCTTCCCTGTGCCGTCCGAGCTCGGGTCGGGAGCAGCGCCTTGGAAATCTCCGCCGGCATCACACCGCGGACACAGCGTTTATTGCCCCATTATCGCCCATTTCCTCCTAACGAGGTAATCCTCGCTTTCGCTCCAGAGCGGGCGAGAGCAGCCTGCTGGCTCAGCCAACAAACTCGGGATTGTTTCTTATTTGGCCTCACGCATCCCATTTCCTCCTGGCGCCCCGCACCGCCTCCCCCACCGGGGCGGGCTCCCTCCCGCCGGCCCCGCTTCTCGCGGCTTGACGCCCGGCGGATCACACAATCCCCGCCGTTCCCGCGGTTCCCTCCCGGCGGCCGCAGCGGGAGCGCCCGCGTCAATGAACAAACAAACGCCCCGTCCCGGAGCGCGACAACCCCCCGGGACGGCCCCGCCGCGCCCGGCCCGCGCCCGCCGCCGCCGCGCCCCTTAAGGTGGTCTGGCCGCGGCTGGGCCGCCGGAACTCCCGCCCGACCCCTTCCCCGCGGCGAGCGAGGGAAAGCGGCAAAGTTCCCCCGGGGCCGCCGCACGGCCCCCGGGAGCGCAGGGTGGAGGGGCGGGAGCGCCTGAGCAGGCACCGGGGCGCAGACGGCTGCGCCACCGGATGGCGGGTCACGCCGCTGTGGGCGGCTGCAGGCGGCTCCTGGGCGAGTCACTGCCGCGGCGCCGGGCTGGCGCGGGAGCCGCGATCGGGCCAGAACGGCCCTCCGGGGGCTCCCCCTGGGCTGCGGGGCACTCTCCGGGTGCGGGTCCCGAGCGCGCCCCCCGCAGCCCCGCTGGGCTGTGCCCGCATCTCGCCCCGGCGGGATCGTCCACCTGCCGGGGCTGCTCCGCGCATCCCACGGGCAGCTCCCGGCGCCGGCCCCTGGGCGCACACGGAGCGTCTGAGCCCATCCCGCTCGAGGAGCTGCCCCGCCTGGCGAGCGGCCCCTGGCCCACAGCTCTCGCTGTCCGTGTCACCGCTCGCTTGCTGCCCCGCGATGCGCAGGGCAGGAGCACCCAGCGCTGCTTTCGCACTGCGCGTTTGTGTGCCCGTATCCGCAGCGATGCACTCTGGCTCGCGGGGCGCGGGCAGGTACGGGCTGAGGCGCCGCTGGGTCCCCCCGGCCTCGTCTCGCTCCCACCTCCGCCACCAACACGTGCGACGGGCGGTGTAAAGGCATCCTGAGCCCCGGGGGGCAGGACAGCCAGGATGGGACAGGGCGGCGAACTCCCGCGGGTACTAGCGATGTGACAGAAAACCCCTCCAAGAGGCGCCCCGAGCGCCGTTTAAACTGCTGCACAGTGACCGTGACTTGGCGGGGAACCTTTACACCGGGGCAGAAATCCCCTGCGCAGCCTGGGCTAGTGCCTGGACGCCGCAGCCCACAGAGCGCGGTGCGGGCTCGCATATCCCCGCACAGATCCGCGCTCGGACCGCGCCGAACAACAGCCCAACAGCCCCCGCCACGTCCCCCCGCGGCCGAGGCCATGGGACAGCACCCGCCACTGCCCGGCGTCCGCTCCACCTTAAGGAGCGCTGGGCTCCGCCCCCTGCCGCCCGCCCGAGCGCGGCTGATTGGCGGTCGGGGTGCTGGGGGCGGGGCCCGGCAGCTCTCGCTATAAATATTCATGAGAGCGCGGCGGCCGGAGCGGCGCTGCCGGGGCCGGAGAGCGAGAACTTGCGGAGGAGCCGCCGCGCTCGACCCACGGCTCAGGTGGCGCGACCGCGGCCGGGGCTGCGGCAGCCGGAGGAGGCGCAGAGCGAGCACCGCCCGACTGGCGCTTGCCCGTGGAGCCGAGCGCTCCGGCGGGCGGTACGAGGAGCCGCTCCGGCCGCCCCGGCCCCGCCGCTGCCCGCCCGCTCGGGGCAGTGGGAGCTCGGCGCCGCGGGGCACACCGCCCGCTCCCCGGGACGCCTCAGCCGTCTCCGCCGCGCCGGGGCTGACGGCGAAACTTCTGCACCGCCGCCGCTGCCCCGTGCCCGGCCGGCGCTGGAGCAGCGGCGAGAGGAGCGGCGGCACCGCCTGCGCACCCGGCCCCGCGAGGAGCGATGCGGCGGCGGCTGAGGGGCCTCCCGTGAACGGATCCCCTTCCTCCAGCGCCGAGCGGGGGATCGCCGGCGGCTCCCGCTCACCGGGTGCCCGCGGGGCCGCCTCCCTGCTGGGCGACGGAGCCCCTCGGGGGCTGCGAGACCTCTTCACCTGCGAGCGGCACGGAGGGGGCCGCCCTGCGCCCCCCAGAGGGGTAGCCGGGGCCGGGGGGTGCTGTGGCGCCGCGCTCCCCGCGGCTGCTGAGCGGGACGGGAGAAGAGCCGGGGCCGCCGCCCCCGCGCCGCCGAGCATGGAGTGGAGTTACCTGTTGGAAATCACCTCGCTGCTCGCCGCCTTGTCCCTGCTGCAGCGCGCCGGTTGCGCCGCCGCCTCGGCCGCCGCCGCCGCGTCCTCCTCCTCCTCGGCTAAGGAGCTGTCGTGCCAGGAGATCACCGTGCCCCTCTGCAAGGGCATCGGCTACAACTACACCTACATGCCCAACCAGTTCAACCACGACACGCAGGACGAGGCCGGGCTGGAAGTGCACCAGTTCTGGCCGCTGGTGGAGATCCAGTGCTCCAGCGACCTGCGCTTCTTCCTCTGCAGCATGTACACCCCCATCTGCCTGGAGGACTACAAGAAGCCGCTGCCGCCCTGCCGCAGCGTCTGCGAGCGGGCCAAGGCCGGCTGCGCCCCGCTCATGCGCCAGTACGGCTTCGCGTGGCCCGACAGGATGCGCTGCGACCGCCTCCCCGAGCAGGGCAGCCCGGACACGCTCTGCATGGACTACAACCGCACGGACCTCACCACGGCCGCCCCGCCGCCCGCCAAGCCCCCGCTCCGCGGCGCCAAGCCCGGCAGCCCCGCCAAGGCGCCCCCCGCCGCCGCCGCCCCGCCGGCCGAGGCCCCGCGCAAGCCGCGGCCGCCGCCGCCCTGCGAGCCGGGCTGCCAGTGCCGGGCGCCCATGGTGTCGGTGTCCAGCGAGCGGCACCCGCTCTACAACCGCGTCAAGACGGGGCAGATCGCCAACTGCGCCCTACCCTGCCACAACCCCTACTTCAGCCCCGACGAGCGCGCCTTCACCGCCTTCTGGATCGGGCTCTGGTCCGTGCTCTGCTTCCTCTCCACCTTCGCCACCGTCTCCACCTTCCTCATCGACATGGAGCGGTTCAAGTACCCCGAGCGCCCCATCATCTTCCTGGCCGCCTGCTACCTCTTCGTCTCGCTGGGCTACCTGGTGCGGCTGGTGGCGGGGCACGAGAAGGTGGCGTGCAGCGGCGGGGCGGGCGCGGGCGGCGCGGGGGCCGGGGCTGCGGGGGCCGGCGGCGGCGCGGCGGCGGGGGCGGCGGCGGCGGGGGGGCGCGGCGCGGCGGGCGGCGCGGCCGAGCTGCAGCCGGAGCTGGCGGTGGCCGAGCACGTGCGGTACGAGAGCACCGGCCCGGCGCTGTGCACCGTGGTCTTCCTGCTCGTCTACTTCTTCGGCATGGCCAGCTCCATCTGGTGGGTCATCCTCTCCCTCACCTGGTTCCTGGCCGCCGGCATGAAGTGGGGCAACGAGGCCATCGCTGGCTACGCGCAGTATTTCCACCTGGCCGCCTGGCTGCTCCCCAGTGTCAAGTCCATCGCTGTGCTGGCGCTTAGTTCTGTGGACGGGGACCCCGTGGCTGGCATCTGCTACGTGGGCAACCAGAGCCTGGAGAACTTACGGGGCTTCGTGCTGGCACCGCTGCTCATCTACTTGGCCATCGGATCCATGTTCCTGCTCGCTGGCTTCGTCTCGCTCTTCCGTATCCGCAGTGTCATCAAACAGCAGGGTGGCCCCACCAAGACCCACAAGCTGGAGAAGCTGATGATACGCCTGGGACTCTTCACCGTGCTCTACACAGTGCCAGCTGCCAGCGTGGTCGCCTGCCTCTTCTACGAGCAGCACAACCGGCCACGCTGGGAGGCCACGCACAACTGCCCCTGCCTGCGTGACCAGCAGCCTGACCAGGCCCGCCGCCCTGACTATGCTGTCTTCATGCTCAAGTACTTCATGTGCCTGGTGGTGGGCATCACCTCTGGTGTATGGGTCTGGTCTGGCAAGACCCTTGAGTCCTGGAGGGCCCTCTGCACTCGCTGTTGCTGGGCCAGCAAAGGTGCTGCCGTGGCTGGGAGCGCAGGGGCAGGAACAGGTGGGCAGGCAGCAATCACTGCAGCAGGAGGACTTGGGGCTGGAGGTGGTGGCTCACTCTACAGTGATGTCAGTACTGGCCTGACATGGAGATCGGGCACTGCCAGCTCTGTCTCCTATCCCAAGCAGATGCCCCTGTCTCAAGTATGAGGAGGGGGAAAGAGGCCAAAGGTTAGGGAATGAGGGACACTGGCCTGCCTAAAATGCCCCCTCACTGTTTGGTGCCATTAATGAACCCCTAATGGTCCTTATTAGCCACAGCTTGTATAGAACAATGCAGCTGGCAGAGGCCCCAGGCTCCAGCCCCCTCCTCCTTCCCCTCCATTCATATGCAGGGAGCATGTACTTCAAGGAGCCAGCTTATTATTTTGCTGGCAGAGGAGGGTAGAGGCTCACCCGTGTCTTACAGAGGGCAAGGCACAGCGGCTTCTGAGTCACTCTGGACTAACAGCAACTCTTTACTCAAGGGAGGGAAGGTCTTCCTCCCCCCTCCCATACCGAGGTGGGAGTCTGCTGGGACTGCAGGTTTTTGGGATGTTGATGACCAGGCAAATGCCTTATACTATAGACTGAAACAAAACATGTCTTAATTATACACCCCAGCTAAATACGGGTTTCCTACATTAAAGGATGTATTTATATAATTATTTGTTACCTTGTACAGATGTGTAAAATATGTATATATCCAAAGCTATACAGTCTGTAAATTTTTTTGTAAAAATGTTTAGAGGCTACCCCTGTAAGAGCAAATATGAGTATTCTATTTTGTCAATAAAATGACTTTTGATAAATGACTTTTTCAAGCTTTTCCCCTACTCTTGCCCTGGTTATTCTAACTGCTATACCTTTAGGTAGTTGTATAAACTACAAACTATATTCATGCTCCAGTCATTGCCTATTAAAATGTTGAGATATGTAGACACAAGAAAACAAGTCATTCAACAAGTTGTTCTGAAAAAGTGTTTGCCAAAAGGGGGGGTGCCTTGCCATAGTTCTCTGCTTTTTGGAAGATGACAGTATCTTTAAACTGAGCCTTTACAAAAGAGTCATCTCACATGGCATGTTAAGTATCCTTTTAAAATGGGTGTTATTTTAGGAATGTGCACACAGGCCTCTTGTATCTGTTGTCTGCACTTCTGTAAGCACCTGCCTTTCCTGGGATGCATACTGAAGTGTAAAAGGTTAATGTTTTAAATTCATAGATCATGTGCTAAAGTGCAACAGCAAGTTGAGATTTGTTAGATCAATCTCTTCTTAACAGATTAAACTAACATCTTAACTTTTGTATATCAAATATGGTCCTTTTTAAAGAGAAAAGGTATTGTTCTTCTGTCAGGACTAAGCTAATTTATTTGAGCAGAAGGCTGTTGAATTAACAGAAGAATGCTTTGGCAATTGTTGAACTTTTTACCTGTCTGCCCAGTGGCTCAGAACATCATTCCTTTAAGAGGAGCTAAATGAATAGGGTTAATCTGTAGGGAACTTGGTTTCTTTTGAGTTTGGGAAAACTTTGATCTTTTCTCTTCACCAAACGTGATGTATAGTCTGAAGTTTCTTTCCCTGCTGCCTGGTTCCTCTTGTTGCAGACCAGTTGGCCACCATGGAGCCTTAAAGTTCTTCAATTAAAGGGACATGGGACTTTTTTTTTTTTTATTTTAAGAGGAAGACTTGTAACAGTTAGTGAACACCAGAGGGAAAAGGGAGAACAGCCTTTTAAACAGCTTTTCCCTGCATTGTTAGCCAGACTGCAGGCAGCAAGGCATGGCTTGGAGCATTATAGAAAAGAGCTATGAATGCCCTACAGGTGGTCTGCTCACATAATCTCCCCAATTTAAAACATTTTCCTTTACAGGACAATTGCATTACAAAACTCCCTTCTCTTTTACTCCTAATTGAACCAAAGAACTACTACAAGATTTTCTTTAAAAACTGAGTGTCTAAAAAAAAATTTAAAATCTGTTAAGTACATTCTAATCTGTTTTCTAAAATGCGAGTACTCACAATACCAGGAGTAAAAACTGCATTAGACACTATTCCAGATATTTTTATGTCTTCTGCTTATATTCAGACAAATTAACAATCATTTAAAAGCAATTGGTTAGGTTGTGTGCTAGCAGTGAAAAGATAGCCCCAGGTCCCTTATTAGCCTGCCAATCATGATAAGAGATGGGCAGCTACCCTACTAATGACACAGATATCAGTCATGATTTGTGGGAAAAACCTTGTTTCATTGAGCACTGACTTGATTGTTGGTGTCCTTTTCAAAGATCTCCTAATAGACTTTATTTCTACCAAGTTACCAGGATCATGAAAAGGAGGAATTTAAAATGCTCCTAACTACTTGGAGAGAAAAATAGTTTCAACTTCTCAAATACCAAGTTCCACTGGAACTTATGCATGGTACTTATTTATACACCAATTGACCAGGATCAGAATATTGATATACCTTTAAGTTGAAAAGGTCCTAGTATTTTTCTGTAGTGCTGGAAACTTTTTTTTTTTCCCCCCACAATTGTTGAAACATTTAGATCAACGTGGCACTTTCCTCTGCTGTCAGCAGGGCTGAGGTAGAGGTCTTCCTGCTGGGAAAGCTTCAACATATAGAAGCACAGTCAGTTCTGTGGATAAAAATCATAGTTCCTTCCCCTCCAGCAGGTTCTAGCAAGGAAGACAGAGGGGAGCTCCAGCCACAACTCTTCTCTGAGAATTTGTTTAGATAGGTCTCTTGCAGACTGCTGGTACAGGTTGCTAGTACTGAGATGAAAGCATTTCTAGTAAAAGAAAGGAAGTAGCCCTGTGGCTTAACCTACTCTGGAATGAGCCAAGAGGTGCTACAGGTGAACTTAGGCAGGAAAGGAGTCTCAGAGCTAGTCAAGTTTCCAAGATAACTGCTTTGGAAATGACTGAGAAATAATGCAAAGGCTAAACAAATAAAAATGAGGCAAAATTCAAGTCACTAGAGACACAAACATAGGGAAATGGTGCTAAAGAAGTTAACTAACGAGTGCAGATTTTTGTGATTCAGCATAAAACTTGCGTATAAGGAAAAACATAATCAGAAACACCAACAGCAAGTCATTTAGGTATAAAAGAAATAAAAATCCACAACTACAAAGAACTTCACATTATTAGGATATCTTTTATCAGACTTTAAAGATAAATTTTATATAAAGAGCCAAAAAATACTGCCGTATAGTTGGTAAGAATTACTTGTTAGCTTTCAAGATCTGATGATAAACTGCCTTCTCCCTTAAATTTGCCAGAAAGCTATTAAAAACAGCTCCAGCAGACCCATGGACCAAGCCCTTGCCTGCGGAGCAGGAGTGCCCTCGGCATCCCTGCTGGCATAGGCTCATCCATGGCAGGGACAGCAGCCACGCACACCAGCTCCAGAGAGCTAAGGGAAAGCTTCACTGTCGCTGATGTGGCCCATAGCACAACTTGTACAGAAACATTTGGAAAGCTGCACAGATGGCAACTAAGAGCCTCCCACAGCTCACAGAAAGGCCTGACTAACTGCTCTGTTCAGGCGAGTGACCAACCCCGCAGAGGAACATGGTTTGGGATTTTTTTCTTCCCTAATAAGCAGCATACCTTTAAAGTGTTACTTTTCTTTCCAGGACCCCTCCTTGCTTTACGTGTTCCTACTTCAAAAGACAATGCTACGGATTATTCTCCTCCTCCTGCTGCAATGACTAAATAATCCTGCAGCCTCCCAGAGAGCTGGCCTAGCTTCTGATGGGCATTTTAAAGGAAGGCAGAGCAGTGCAGGTCTCCTGGAGAGCCTCAGCAGGGACATCACATGTTCCCTGGGCCCTTTTGCTAAGTCCTTGGGGGCTATCTGGAAGTGTCCTGCAATGTACTCCAAAGTTTTCCTTGTGCAGGAGAAGCTTCCCTGGAGCTTTGATGATAATCAGTCATGGAAGGGATGGGACTAAAGACGAGGAGGAATTAGATAATTCTCATACATTATAATATGAATGTGGCCAGGCTTTCTGGGAAGGCTATGAAGGCTAAAACTGGTGCACAAGGAGTATTTTTTTTTTGTTCCTTCTTATGTAGTATTTGAAAATCAAAGTATTGGGATGGTCATCCATTAAACAGGTCTTAAAGTGTGCTTGAGTAGTCCTAAAAAGTGTCCCAGGAGGGGTAGGAAAGCTGGAGGCAGCGGTGCCTCTGTGCACACACTACACACAGCTTCACCCCAGCTTTGGCTCCCAGGCTCTCTCCAGGTTTACTTGGAAGGACACCTCGCTAGGCACGAGAAGGTGGCTTGTAGAAGAAATTGGCAACAGTTTTTCATAAGAGGAAACAGGTACCAGGAGACAAGGCAGAATGCCCAAATTTAAAAAGGAATCAGCTGAGAAAGTATGTAGCTGAGAAAGAAATACACTGGGAGAATCCCAGGTCTACTTTGAAATATGAAAATTAATACAAGACCACTGCTTGATCCCAGTGACTGCGCTCAACACATTTATGTCACAAGCACTACATGCAGTGCAAAAGCCAAACTGAGCCTGCTCAGGAATTAAGCTTCTCAGCCGATAAAGACTGAATTTTATATGGGATAGACAGGCTACCTAATATGGTGAAAAAGCAAACTGGTGATAATGAATGCTGAAAAATGACAAAAGATGCTCCTGGAGTGAAGGCTCTCCTACAGCTGAGCTCATGCTGGAGGAAAGCTCGCTGTGGGCCAGTCAAACCAGCTTGTGGAATCGCAACCAGTTTCCAAAGTGCCTGTTCCAACCTGCCTGTAGCATGCCCTGCTCCTGCACCCCATTCCAGAGCCACATGGCTCATGTTTCTCTAGACACACACTTCTACTCCCACACACCATGGTCAACACAGCTGCTGGCCTAATAGGGAAGCAAGTAAGGAACAACCTCACTCCATTGCCCATCCTGGCCACGTTCCTTCTCTTTTTGTCCTGCATACCGAAACTGGATGGTGTGGAAGAGATAGCACATCTCTTCGAAAAGAGGCTTGGCAGCTAAGGTCACCCTGAAAACAGTAGGATGAGACCAAGAAGAATAAAGGGATCTTTACATTAAAGGGTCCAAACATTAAACAGGGCAGGCTCCCAGCATGTGGTCATGATGAGTTCTAGGCAGCCTTTAAGAGAACGTAATTAAAAATCTTCAGACAGCTCTATTGATTTAAGCTTTTATAACTGCCCATCATGACTGTAATCAGGTATATAAATTTCACTAGTTCAGCAGAAAGGATCACACATCATAACTGCTATGGTTGTATGGAAATAACTAGTGTCTGATATTAAAATGTGGAGCAATAATGTGAGGTGACTAAGGATAGTCAAATCACTTCAGAAACTACTACCTAAGGTCAAATGCTGAACCAAACTTTTTGAAGGCTGAGATAACACTTTTTCACTCTTACAATTCTCTTATCAATGCTCTTAAAACACTTTACATTCACTTGTGAATTAAAAGTCAAATTTCTTCTTATGAGATAAAAATTATGGTAATAATACGCAGGCTAACGAAACTTAAATGCAAGTCTAGAGGAAGACCCTGGATTTCCTGACTCCACTCTGTGTTTTCAGTAAAGCTCCATTTTACGAGCATTTCCTCACATCTCCGCCCTCCCCACCAATTTCCCCCCAAAAGCCCCCCAAAGGCCCTAGTCCCACATTCCCAGAGGGTACGGCGTTTCCCAGGCACAGCACCAAATCTGTCACCGGGGGGGGCATCGCGTTAGGCTGCCCGAGACAAATCGGGGCAATGGAGCGAAATCGGCTTTTAAACGAATGGAGAAAACCGACTCATTCCTCCATTCCCTAAGGCAGGAAGGTATGGAAAAGAGGGTTTACAACAAGTTTGGAGTTGCACCGGGCAAGGAGTCCCGGCACATGGAGGGACTCCGGTGGGAATGGGCGTGCGGAAGGTCCCGGTGGAGTGGCGGGAGCTGAATTCGGGAGGAAGCCGGAGCTGCGCTCGCCATCCAGCAGTGCCCTCCACTGGAGAGACCTGGAATTCCACCACCAGGCCCTTCCACGGCGCCCCGCAGCTCGTCACCTTTTCCTCAGCTTCTCCTCTCCCTGGTGCACGGCGGAGCCGTGGATGGGACGATGCCTCCCCATCCCTGCGCGACCCCTGCTGCGCGCTGATCCTGCACACACCACCGCTGTCGTCCTCAGGGCAGAGGGGACCATCCTTGCAACAAGCAGAGAAGAATATAGAACTAAGATGTCCTTCTCTAAAATGCAGCTTTCCAAGAAAATGGAAATTTAGTTAGAAAGATGTGGCCACATTTCTGTAGCTGCCTAATGTATTATAAAAGAGAAAGCTGGGCTATTTCTCTTGAGCACTATCTGTTTTTCTTAATATGTTGAAGAAAAAAAAATTGGTTCTTATTCCATCATTTTTGCCTTATGTGTGACATGCTAGGTGCTTTCAGGTATATTTTAAATGTATTAGATATTCTTTCCTCCAAACTTTTGTTATTGATAATTATATGTAGCATTCTTCACAAAAAAGCATCAGGGTCCTCAAATTAATTTTTCTACTTGATTTTTTTCCTCAGAAAATAAGCCTATGACTAGAATGTCCCATTTTCACATCTTCTGAAATAAGAAAAAATAATTTTTATGCTATGAATTGGCTTGATTCAAAATGTGTTTGGCATACAACACCCTCATCATTTTTAGTGGCTGAAATCTAAACAGTCTCTTTCCATGTAGATCAGAAAATGTAGAAATCTGGCTTATGAAACAAATTACTTGCTTTGGATTTCTGTCCAGATGTAGAGCAGGAACAAAATGAAATCTGACTTTTAGGAAAGGAAGGGGAAATGTTTCCCGTGCAGCTACAGACTGCGCAGCTTTGGGCACTGTGTGCTCTGTACGTCGCTGCCATCCGGAGCTGCAGCCACTCCACAGGGAGCTGCACGACTTTCTTTCTCCAAACCTGCTGGGTAGAAAACACATTTATCACTGCTGTTTTTAAGCTTACTTTTAACTTACTTTTTTGCAAAGCTCTAGGGAAGTGGTATTTTGCTATGACAGTTGGGAAGATCCTGGTTTTCCAGGATACGGAGGCAGGGTGTTAGGAACAGCCAGATCAGGAAACCACAGAGACCCACGTGGAGCTTCATTGCTGCCATCCTCTAGCTCATTAGTGTACAAGAATTGTGTGTGTTGTTTTTAGCAGCTAAAGAGTTATTTATGGCTTCTATGTTCTCAAGCCAAAGTGAGTGAGGGGTGCAACCAGGGCAAACGCATCAGAGCAATGCAAATCACTGACAAGGCATCATGAATGCAAGCTGAGCAGAATTTAAATACAATCCATGAATGAGAGGAAAGATTTGCATGAGGGAAAGAATCATTAGAATCTGATTTAACAAGCAGTACATAAAATGGGCCTTTGCAGCTTAAAATGAAGCAAAGCACATTCATGTTATACATTCTTAATGAAAAAAAAAAAAAAGGCAAAATCACAAAACCCCTAATTTATTAGTAGAGCTTGGAATAGAAATGGTTTTCACAGAATACCTTTAGATCCTGATTCAGAAACTTGTGCTTGATTGCTTTCTTGAATAGAAGTGGATCATAAGCATGTAGGGTGGTAAGGACTATTTAAGTGCATGCCAAAGTTCTATTGATTTCAGTGAGATTTTTTTAAGATGCTTAAAGTAAGTATATGCACAAATGTTTTTCTGAACAAGAGTGCTTTTCTGAATTAGAGTTTAACCCATGAATTTACACACTGCTTTCAAACATAATTCCTTTTGGGAAAATAGAATAGACGAGAATTTTTTTTTTTTTTAAATTGTATTTGTAAAATTTTTTTTAAATTCTTCATGTCTTGAAAGAAAGTAATGGAGGATTATTCTGGGTATGATTTTCTGTAAGGTCCAAAAGCCAGCAGTGAGTGTGGAAGTTGAAAGGTTCGTAGAGCAACTTTGAAAGACCCTCTGTTGGTTTCATCCCAAATAAATTATGGAAGATTTTAATATAAGGTGTTATATACATAATGGCAGTCTCTTGGAAGAAAAGGGATATGTTGTTTTCCACTAAGTGGTATTATATTCTGTCTTGGAGAAAAGTAAGAGAATTGTTTTTAAGAAAATCCTGCTTTTTTTTTTTTCATTTCCAGTCAGTAGTCACTAACACTGGGCAGAATAAATTTTTATGTAATGTTTCCTAAAATAAAATGTGTGTATCTCTAAATGTCTTGTCTTTACAAGCAATGGCTGAGGTGGCAGATTCTGATGCACTGTGTTTTCTGATACTAAGAGATCATGTATGTCTGTCAGCACTGGAAAATCTTTTTGTTTCTACAGCAGCATTGGTCCAGCTGTGTATTTACATCTCCTAGCATATTCCTGTGGAGCTACAACACTTCTTTTTATGTACTTCTTTCAATCACTGCCAACAACACCTGCAAGAATTCAAAGATCTCAGTCTATGGCCATGTAGCCATATTGACTGTACTTGTGAAAGCTAGACTTTAGTGTCAATTTTTCCTTTGGCATTTTAGGAGATTTTGAAGTGTTGCAGTGGTGGTTTGCAAGATGTCTTTTTGAAAACTATGAAAGGTATGACCAGTGTAATTTTTGTCTTTCCTGATATTTTTCTAAATAATTCTACTGTGAAATTGTTTGAGATCATATGATAGTCCAGGTCACTAGCAATACTGTTCTCCTGACTTTGCTTTCTCTGTCTCTTTTGTTGAATAAAAACAGTATCACATTTGTTGAAAGGTGACATCCTCTACAGTAGTACTTTGACCAGCTGTTATCACTGCTTAAATACTTCTCACTATTTTTTTTTTCCTCCTCTTTCCACTCCCCCACCCAGCATGTGCTATGTTTAGGTGAAGGCTGGGGTTCAGCTCAAGACTAAGACATGTAAATGCAGGTAGGTATCTTAATGTTGTGGGGTTTTTTAAGGTAAGTTATTGTATGAGCTTTTGTTGCAGTCAACAGAGTGTTAGTAATGTAGTCAGTGAGTCCTGGAAGCTGAGTCCATTCTCTCTAAGTAACATGGGCCTTAATTCGGTTGCCTGGACATGGGCTCCAGGTGATCCTGGAGACTCCTATCCAGTTTGTGTCTCCAAAAGAGCATGAGTCTTCTGTAACTTTCTGTCATGTCTGAAAGCCCCAGGTGAACACCTCAGTTACCCTCTGGCAATTTTAATAACACTGGATACTTTTGTGGGCAACTTATTGTAGCCCAGATCTGAATTTGACCAGTTCTCCTCAGAGAGTAGTGGGACTTTGGACACCTACCTCACAGCTGTGTGACAATATGTAGGTGACTTAACCTTGAGCTGCCAAGAGATGCTGGTGGTTATTTTTATCATCAGTCACATCTCTGTTGCAAGATTTCAGTATTTGCTTGGTGGTGTGTTCTTTAATTGCTGCTTTCTCAAGTTTCCACTTTTTGCTGGGCTCTGTCATGCCTTTGCACGATGTATAGTTTTGATTATTAAATAGAGAGGTTGCTTCTTAGCTACTGCTCTGACCTCTTTGATCCCCTCAAAAGCATTCTGCATACTATCTGCTAAGGATTTGCGAGGAAGGGTGATTGTTCTCGACAGGACCTTTGATTGTTATAATAATATTAATTTTTTTCAGTATAATTGTAATTTATTGAAAAGGTTATATTTTAGTATCACCTCTTGGCAGTCCCCTCAAGTGCAATGATATCTATGTGCTTTCTCCTACCTTATTGTGGTGTATTGACTTCACTGTTTTTTATTTTATACTTTGAATTTTATTTTGCTGCTACTTCATTTCCTGACAAAATTTTAGAGAGGCAATTGTTTACATTAGTTTGCTTCCTTTCTGCAGTTTTCTTCATTTATCCAAATTTTGGAACTCCTTAAAGTATTTAACCATGTATCCTTAAACCATGCAAGTTCCATCGGCTCCTCTAGAGAGCAGCAAATATGTTCAAATAAAACAGTAACATGATTCAATCTAATGTTTCCTGAAACACAGTCTTTGTTAACTCAGCTTTCTAAATTCTGTTAAGAGCAAAAAACTATGGGGAATGGAGGTCTTATACTCAACTCTGGCATTTTTAGACAGTCTGAGAACAGTCCTAGCCCTTCATTTAGTGTGCATGCAGCCCCTACCCTCTCTAAAAGCCCTGCTTGAGCCCAACCCCAGCTTGCCAACATCTTATGGCAGAGGAGAGAAGGAAGGCAATAGCGGTTCAGCCTGGGCCAGGGACCAGAATTGGATGCCCACCAGACCTGTGGGCTGTAAAGCTTCCATCTTTACACAGGACTGTCAGCCAAGAGGAAGCACTCACTTTAAAAAAAAAACACCCACAAGTTCTCCACTCCTCATGGCCATCAGTGGGTGTTCAACAGATGGGACTCTGGATCCTGATGCACACTAACCAAGATTTAAGGGAACTTGGCACTCTTGACAGGGAGGAACATTTTTTCTTTTTAAAGAAAATTAGCCAAGGTAATGAGAAGTCTTCCGAGCTACAGACCCCTTCAGACCACATTTTCCCCTTTCTTTGGGTCACTCTTCATACCAGGATACTGCCTCTTCAGTAGCTGCATGGCACTGGCTGGCTTCTGCTGGTAGGCTGGATACAGTCAGATACAGCCAATACAGCAATGCAGGCTTGGTAACCAAGTTCTGTCTCATTTTTGGAAACACACTGCCAAAGATCCTGGAGATAATGGAACTGGTGTCCCAGGGTGGATAGTGGAAGCGGGACCTTGCTTCTTTTTGAGGTATGTGCTGGCATCTGGGGCATCCTCACACAGGGTACAGCTGGGGTATTGGAAACACAGCCTTCTGCACCAGGAGACCCCACCTGGCATCAAGGCAGACTGAATATAAAAGGGACTGGCAAAGCGGGAATAGTTGACACTCACAGCACTTTGTCTTCACAAACTGATTCCTGCAAACACTAAGATGGACATTGCATGCTGGTGTGCCAAACTGCAGGGGAGACTCACCCAAGGGAGCTCAGTCCTCACTGAGGTGGTAGGTGAGGTGTTCTGTCAGGTGCTGACTGAAGCAGCCATACCTATCTATTAAAGGGTTGCTCTGTGAGGTGGCCTTAGCTCTGCAGCTGTTACTCAGTGTAACCCTATAGCATAGAATTCATTTCAACTAATTTATTAAATTCCCACGAACCAGCAGAAGAAGTACTCTGTGTTTAAGGTGTTCTGTCTGTATTGGCAGGGCCTACAGGCTGCCTGCAGGATGCAGCTAAAGTCATGAGAGATGTATTTTGGTGCCCCAGCTGAACTGTTCTTATGATGTCTGCAAACACTCCAAAATCAGGGCAGAATTTGTATAGGATTTGGTATAAGAAGCAGTGTGGGACATATTTAAATTGACCTGGTGCCCAGACTCTAATGGACTGGAGCCCAGGTCCTGCACAACAAGAATATCACTGACTGGTGAGGAGAGTTCACAGATCTTGGTAGAGTTTGGTGTAATAACACCAAGGTTGTGGTTTTGATCCCAATGTGGGCCAATCACTTAGGAGTTGGACTCAATGATCCTTGTTGGTTCCTTCCAACTCAGAAATATTCTTTGAATCTGTCATTCTATTTATCTGCACTTTTCCATCCATTGCTGTAAACTCTGAAAATTAGGATTGATTTACTCTAATTTGAAGTATCTGTGCTTTACATGACTACAAGCCATGAGGTGGATTGTTACCACATCCATCTATCTATCTATCTATCTATCTATCTATCTATCTATCTATCTATCTATCTATCTATCTATCTATCTATCTATATCTGTATTTGAATTATGCCTTAATATAGGGTCACCTTGTGAATTTCATACAGGTTTGTGCTCCATGGAATCAGTTCTGAGTGACAAGAGAGGGGCTGCAATGCAAATTCTGCAGTTTTCTCCAGCCATTCAAAGATCAGGTCATATCAATTAATTTGTGAAAGTCTCTGGTGATACCTGCACAAGCAGGTATCTATCCATGCATCACATTTGGTACACTGTGTTACAAATATTCAAATGCTTTAGAAAAAGGTTTGCTCCAGAAGAAAAAAGCTTGGATTTGTTAGCCAGTGAATATGAGTTGCTCAACTACCTACCTTTAATATCTCCATTAGGCCTTCAAAGACAGCACAGAGATTTAAAAAAAAAAAAAAAAAAAAAAGTTTATACCAGAAAGAAGGAGCTCATTGCACTGTATATGGTCTGTCAGAAGTAAGAGTCACTCCCTCTGACTTGTAGAGAAATGAACAGAAGGAGTGGGTGTCTAAGTGGGTGTCTAATTTGTCAGGACAAGTGGGGCTCTAAAAGCATCCTGATTTCTCTAAAAAAAAAAAAAAAAGCCTATCTTCAGTGCAAGGAAAAGGCAATAAATCACAGGAAAAAATGCAAAAATTGACTCTGCTAGGTCAAAATCTTCTGTTTATTTCCATTATTGTTATTTCTTTGCCAAAAGTAACGTTTTCAGTGAAAGAAAATGCCCAAATACAGTCCAGTGTGTAGTGCCTAAAGTCTCACTGGCAAAATAGATGGTGCACACGTAAGAATGCCAGAACTGAAAGAACTTACTTCTGATTGCTGACCCCAAATCCCACATCTTTCTTGAGAGCACCATATATAAACTTCCGTTTCTAAGGACAAGCTCAAAATCTGCCATCTTCTTCACTCAGTAAATTGTTCATCAGTGAAAACTTTTCAAAGCTACTCAACTACTCAACCCAAAGTGTTACCTGCAGAAACTGAATTAGAGAGAGGTCTCTGTCTCCTGGCATTTCCATGGTGTGAATGGCCAAGGATCATTAAACAGTCCTTGGACTTAGCACTGTAGGTGTAGTCCCATAATTAAATTATGGTTGTCCTGGAACATCCTGCCTGTCAAAACAAATGAAAGAGGACAGACAGTAAAGTGGAAGAAATCAAAACTAGTGATTGTAACCTATCTACATGGATGCTGGATAATTTTAATTTTAATTGCAGAGATACAGTTGATACACTCTGATCAGATATCTGCCTTACTGGTGAACTCATTTTTCAGAACAGGCACTGCTGGGCATCACAGGCCAAGAATTCATGCTGTCAGTGAGGGGAGACCATCTAATCTGCAGAATATTTTAGCAGCTCAATTACAATGTAAGAGCATCACATTGTAAAATTACTTCTCTGTCAGTTGAACATCAGGCTATTAAAAGTAGTACAAGAGACAGAAGTTGAACAGCCTTTTAAACAACTCTACTGTCCTATTTTTGGAGAAGCATCTCTTTATTATCCTGAAATACCACAAGCAGTAATAATTTATCTGTTCTCCATTGTAATCATGACATTACAATAAAATACGGTCCAATTAATATGCTCTTTAATGATTCCTTCTAGAAAGACAATCTTTGCAGCAATGATCTATCATGTAAGGGCAGATAATTTTAATAACTTGAAAGAATACACTGAGGATCTCTACATTTCTAACTTTAGATTTAATACTTATTCTGGGCTGAACTGAGAGATTCATGGAGAACAACTGCTGCTAACAGGAAATTATGCATTCCCTAGACACCTGTCTACAGTGTCTTTCACAAGAGAAGAGAGAGCTACAGCTTTCTGTTATGCTGATAACAGTAAATCAAAGTGACCCAAACAAGGGAGTGTAAAAAGAAGATAAAGTGATTACAACTGACTGAAACTTGGGGTCTAGCTTCCATTTTGGCATTAAAAAATATATTCCAAACTAAAACAAAAAAAAAAAGGAAATATAAAAAATTGTTTAGGAAAAAAATTAAAGTCTATCTTATTTAGGGGTAACAACATTGATTTTTTTTTTCCTTTCAGTCATGCTGATACTGCAGAAATTCCTAGTCATACTTGATTTTGCTGCACAGAAAACATGGAAATTCTAGGTCACCATGAGCCTGCTAGATACTTATTTAGCAAGAGAAGTGCTATAATCCAGTGGAAGATACTAAAAACAAAAAATAAAATGTAATGGCATTTCATAATTTTTCAATAAAAATTTTATTTCTTATATGAAAACTATTTTATCATAGATTTCCTTATCAGTTCCAACTCTTATTTCCAGGGAGCTCTATTCATTTTTTATAGTCTCATGGTCAGTAGCACATAAGACTATAGATGAGCAATATGGGTATCTTATGTATTCTCCCGTGGACCCACCTCAGGGTGCAAGTGACACCCACACTGCAGCTATGGCAGCCTTGTCTGAGCCCAAGACAAAGCTCCCTGAGGGCAGTAAGAGGAGTCTTGTGCTTTCAACCCATCTTTGAAATGCTTTTCTGAAATAGATGGGCTAAGAAAAGATTTAAAGACACACTGGCAAATGTAACAAGCACCTTTTGTAACTTTTTTCTGAGTATGAAATACATTCTGGAAGGACTTATGAAAACAATTCACAAATTTAAAAGACTAAATATTTGTTTACACAGCAGAAAACCTTGTTGCTTCCTTGCTTCATGTCTATTAGTTCTTTTGCTCACACTTTCTAAGACATCTCTACAGCACCTTCACATTCAGTGATACTGAATATAAGGAGAAATGTTTTTTCAAACAGATCATCTTTGCCATTTTCTCCTCCCCACTGGGGGATGCCCCTCCCAACCATCACTTTTCATTTCCTTGAGCTGTGGAAGCTCATAATACTTCAAACACCTTTGCACATCTTCCCTTGCTGGTAGATCCACCCACTGTGTAAAACTATTTGTAATTAATAAATGTGACTTGGAAATAGTTATAGAAGAGACTCTGAGACATTCCCCTGGGAGCAGGTTGTTGGTGGCAGAAGCTTCTATTTACTCTCCAGGGAAAAGCCCATACAAAATCGTGCTCTTTTAATACACAGTTTTTATAAACACATTAAGTGCTTATTACACTGACTCTGAATCACGCATCAACAGGCCCACAAGTCCCAAAAGCAGCCAGGTCTGCAGCAGACTGACACAAACCAGAGGCCACAATCTCACAAGAAGTGTCTGCAGGCTAAGGAGGTAGTTCACTAATTTCACTTTCCATTTCAAACACAAACAGGATCTTTCTGATTTGAATTGAGACTCTTCATTCATTAAAAGATATCTGACTACAGACACGAAAAAAGCAAACTGTGTCCAGCCACAAGGCATTTATTATTTAGCCTACCCTATTTATAACTCATGCTGAGGGACGCATGCGATAGTCTGAATCCACATTTGTTCCTTGCATTCCTTCTTGCAGCTGAGAAGACGCGAAGAATTATAAAAGGTTTCATTGTTGCAATGTTTTGTCACGGTATGTGTAATCAGCACAGACCCCATTAAAGAGGCTTTGGAGGATGAGAAGTTTAAATATTTAATGTTTTTCTGCCTATGATAAGTTTAATAATTAATGCTGCTTCTACCTTGGAAATGACAAATCACACAACAAGCATGCATGAAAAAAGAAACAAACAGAGCTAATAGAGAAGAATATCTTACTTAGAAGGTAGTAATTAAAAATGTCTGTAGCATACCTCAGGATCCCAAAGTACTTTGCTCCTGACCCAAAGAGCAGTTCTGCCTTTCTATTAAGCTACCCTATTTTGGGGGAGATGCAGAAGATGAGGGATGATTGCTAATCTTTATCTTACACATGTGAGAAATGATACACAGAGGTTATGAGCCAAACTGTCTTAAAGATTTTTGTAACCCTAGGAGAGAAAAAGAAGAATGTGAAAGCTGTTGTCCCTTCATGTCCCTCCTCTGCACAGAGGAGGCAGCCATTAAACTGTTACAGAAACTTGTTATATGTGGAAGTTCACAATAGACAGGACAAGATTAGATCTGTATCTGGTCTAAACAGTGCCGTAGCTATTCCAGCTCCAAGATGTATCTACAAATACCAGTTCTTGACACCCTCTGAATGATCCATTTTGTAAGGCACTACCACTAGAACAGTTCTCTGAGTACATGCTCCTACACATCCACTCCTACTGATCTGCAGGTGTATGCAACCTTCAACCCCCACTGACTTGTAGCTAAAAGAAAAATTCATCTCACGCACTGCTGGACCACGCTTACGTAAATGCAACAGAATTAACACTGAAGGAAAGCACAAAGCCTGACTGTAATAAAATCTTCTTCTGTGATTCACTTAGTTTTGATATGTTTTCAAATTATTAGCATTAGAAGACTGTCAGACAAAGAGGGCAAGCACTCTGATATAGACATTGCCACTATATCCTTCTTTCAGGGTAGAAATCATTTTCTCTAAGCCCAGGTCTGAGATAATCATATTGTGAGAGAAACAGGTATATCTAGAAAGTGACTCATCTTACCTTCAGAGATGCCTAAAACAGGTCAGGTGACTCATTCCCACCTTCTGAAATCAAGAGCCTGGAGTGATTAGTTCAGATTGAGAGAGGTAACACCTTGTAGACCTGTCAGTAGCACATCTACATTAGGGCACAGTCAGTAGAGCCAGGGCACAGGCACCGCTGCTCACTCCCCTGCACTGTCAGCTGCTGGAGCACTGACACCCTTCTGGCTCACCCCTCCTAGCTGCCTCCTGAGCAATTCTTGATTGCAGGACCTTGCCCAACAGCTAATCTAGATGCAGCCACTCCATTTTAAAGACTATTGTAGTTCACAGAATCAGAGATTGGTTTGGGTTGGTTTGGGTTAAAGATCATTTGGTTCCAACCCCTCTGCTGTGGGCAGGGACACCTTCAACTAGATCAGGTTTTTCAGAGCCCCATCCAAACTTATCTTGAACACTTCCAGGGATGGGCCATCAACAGATTCTCTGGGCAGCCTGTTCCAGTGCCTCACCACCCTCACAGTAAAGAATTTCTTCCTTATACATAAAAGGTACCCTACTTCAGTCTGAAGGCATTCCTCCTTGTCCTATCATTACAAGCCCTTGTAAAAAGTCTCTCTCTTTCCTGTAGGCCCCTCTAGGTACTGGAAGGTGCTATAGTTGAATAACTTAAACATGGTCAGACTCCAGCTGACATCAGTGTCAGAGAAAGGTACTGCCATGGCATTGCTAACTGCAAGAGGTATCGCTTCCAAGAAATAAGATGTTTTTACATGTTAACACTTTGCTACAAAACAAGTATTTTTATTTTATTCACAGTCTAGTCTGCTTGCTTGAAAATCCTTTCTCAGAGTGGGCTTTGAGAATTTAGTATGAGAAAATAAATTACTTTTTGACAGTAGATAGTATACTGTGTTTAAAGTCATGTCTTTCCTAAGCTCAATCTTTTGCAATAAAACTAGGTTAGAGTAAACAAGTGCTCACACATGCTCCTGGAAAACCAGGTCAGATATATCAGTGACAGTCTACAGCTTTTTTAAGTCACTTACACTCAGAAAACCATAAAATGTTACATTTTCCAAAGAACACTTCATTAATGTAATATCCTTCAAACTCTTATCCAAAGTTTTTGCTTCTTTGTCAGTGGAGCATAGTAGAGTATCTCTGCAGCATAACCACAGCCAAGGGATTCAGCTGAAACTCCCTAAAGCCTCCTCAGTGATGCAATGATCTGTGAAGGTCACAGGGTAGTGTTCACCCTGGGCTCTATACCCATTCTGACTTCTTTGACCTCAAGCAACTAGTATTGCTGTAATTTGACTGTGTATCAAGGCTTTTCAGCTCAGCTGAAGGGTAGAATTCTAAAAGCTTGCTCTGATCTGCAGAGGACGAATCTCCAAGGTGACTCATGATCTGAGGTCTCAAAACCAGGGCAGTCTCTTTAATGAAGTCTTGCTGAAGTCTCGGTCTCACTTGCCTGCATGTAGTTCCTTGCTGGTCACTAGCACACACGGGTTCTTCAGTGCTATCTTGTTTAACAGCAAGATCTGATACACAGCGCTTGTTGCTGGTGCTGTCAAGGCTAGGGCTGGCAGTTTGCTGAGGGACAGCTCCAGAATGAAGAACAGCCTCTTCTTCCTCATCAGAGAGAAGTGCGCAGGACCCATCACTGGTCTGGCAGCTGTTTGATACTGGGCAGTCTTCATTTTGAGGTGGAGAAGAGCTTCTGTGCTGTGGTGGGGGAAGATTTAAAATGCGCTCCTTCTCAATGCAGAGGTTTGCCAGCAGCTTGTTCTTTTGGCTTCGTGCTGTCATTCTCCGGAGAGCACAGACAAGATCAGCAAGGCTGAGCACAAAGGATAGGCTGCTGATGCCCCAGATGAAAATCATCATGATGGATTTCTCAGTGGGCCGGGAGATATAACAGTCAACTGTGCTCGTGCAAGGGGAATGGTAGCAGGAAAAGCGCTCAGGAACAAAGAATCCAAAAAGAAAATACTGCACAGCTGCAAAGGCAGCCTCAAGTAGGGTCCTAAAACAGAGATGAACAGTATATGCCCCAGAAAAATTAAGGACACTTAGGTTCTCTTCACCACACTCTGCTCTATTGACGACAGCATTTCTACAGAGCTCCTTCATGTGTTTGGGGCTCGATAAACCCTTATTTCCTTCGCATCCCTGCACCAGACAGTGCATTCTTACAAGGTACATAGCTACCTTATGCAAAACATAAACACTGAACGCAGCATAAGGCAGCAGGATGGACACAGTCTGAATGAGCCAGAATCTGAAGTGAGATACAGGAGAGAACAAGTCATAGCAAACGTTGGAGCATCCTGGTTGCAGGGTGTTGCAGACAAAGCGCTCCTGCTCATCTTGGTAGAGGGGATAGCCTGCCAACACTACCACTGCCATTCGCAGCAGAACTATTAGCATTAGCCAGACCTTTCCTAGAGGAGAAGATACGAAAAAGAGTCAGAGCACTGAAAAGGAAGGCAGGTGACGTAGTGATGCTCTTTCAATACACAAGATATTTGAAGAAATAGCCTCTGTAATCAATCCCCCTCTTAATAGCTCCTGTTTGGCTTTGACTGAGACTGAAAAACTTGTGAAAATGTGTAGCTAACACATTCCGTAATCTTCGTCTTGAGTTGACAATGTAGGAGTTTAACATACAATAAGCCATGTCAACTGAATCCTCATGAAAACACTCTGAACATGTCAAATTTGATAAAGGAAGGGAAAGGGGGAAAAGGAAGCGGAAGGGGAAGGGGAAGGGGAATGGGAAGGGGAGTAGTTGGTGTGAGGTTTAAATATTCAGATATATCCACAAACTTGTGTGATACCTATTATTGTAGTTCGAGTGCCCCACGAAAACCATTTATGGCCAGTAGAATTATTATGGTCTAGAACAGTAATACTGTAATGGAAAACCAGCTGGAAAAGGGTTAAGGATATATAAGCTTTATGAGGGATCATCAGAGAAACCCTATGCACTTGGCAAAATAATATATTATCTAACCATAAATAAATTGAGGCCTTTCCATTTTATCTTTAATCCCGTGAACTTTAGTGGTGGTTTTGCTGTGTTTCCAGCTTCCCACATTTTGCTGGCAGGCTGTGCTCTTACTCACTTTTCCACATAGTGTGGGTCAATAGAAAACACCAGCTCTACACAATCAGTCATCTTTAGGAAGCCATGTTTCATCCTTAGGTAGCATTTTTTCCCTTCAAGGACCTCAAAGTGTTTGAAGCACATTAGTTAATTAAGCTCAAAATACTACATGCTATTTCACTATCAATTTTTAATTAGAACATGTACAACAGGGAGTGCTGCTTAAGAAAAATCAATGGCTCCTTAGGAAGTAGTTTGGTATGACATACATTTGAGAGATAACCCCTTCACGCATCACCTTCCCTAAAGACTCAGTCTTCATTAAACATACAAGAACAAGCCCCTCCGCTGCATTTGCTGGGACTTAGTTGGATGTTCCCTGCAATGCACAACACAAACTACAGCTGCTGGCCACAGCTGGAGGCTGAGGCTCTTTGAAAGGCCCTTGAAAGTTTTTCTCTGGCACGCACTTTGCTCAAAGTAGCCCATGAAAGAGGAACAGCACCCTACTTATATAAGAAGGGTAAAAAAAAACCAAACAGTCAACTGTTAGCTGAGGAAAAGAACAACTCTATCTTGCTTTGTTTTGCCTTTTTTTTTTTTTTAATGCGTATGATCTTTGTTTATAAAGAATGAAAAAGGATGGTATTTTACAACAGTGGTAAACCACAAACTTTATCCTGTAAAAGAGAGGAGGTTTTTTTCCCTTCTTTCAATTAATTTAATCCATCACTAAAGCTATTGCATATATTCTACCATTCACTTTATGGGGTATAAGGTGTTACTTCTGTCTGTTTTCACCATGATTTCTACTTCCAGTAGACTGGAAACCCTGTTATCAAGAAGATGCCACCACATTATTTTGCATAAAGTGCAGGAAATATCTATCAGAGAGGGAGCAGTAATCTGTTTAACAAGAAAAGAAATACATTAACCTCTTATATTAGGAATCAAGATAACAACTTACTGTAAGAATAAAAGAAGCAAAGCTAGAAAATAAAGTTGATTACCAGTAGAACACTGGTGGCTTCAGGATATGAAGCAGTAAAAGAAAGAAGATATTTCTTTTAAAGTACTTACCTACAATAGTCACATTATAGTTGAGTGTGACAATTAAAAATCCCAGCGAGTCCCAGCGCTCCATGTTTGAACAGGCTCAAAACACTCAAAGCTCTCGATGTCCCAACAACTTTATCATTTCCAAAGGAGGCTAGAACTAGGCAGGGAAGAAAGAGGGGGGAAAAAAGAGGAAGAAGGAGAGAAGGAGAGGATAAAAAAAAAAAAAAAAGGAATTTTTGTTAAAGGTCAAGGATGGAAATCAGAAGCTCAGCCACAACAATGTATTGATGAAGAATTATTTTGATGATTTGAACAAGACTGTTTGTTAGTTTTGAATGTTGGAATAAATCTTCTTAAGGCTTTAATAGTTTGTCTTGCAAAAGCTCTAGCTTGTCAGATCCAATTGCTCCTACCTCTTGCGTGGATCCTCTGTCCAGACAACTGCAAGTGGACAAACAACAACAGGAGTGATCTCTGCCATTGTAGACTATTCTTACCCTCCCAGGGCATACCAGCCTCCTGGCATTGCTGAGATATTTCAGTGGTGAAAGACAGGGAGAGAGGAAAAAATAGCATAGACTAGGAAATAATGGAGACCTCTCTGTCTCCCCACAAGAATTGCAGATGAATAATGAAAGGAAAGGGGGTAGAAAAGGGTGAACCATCCCTATGTTTGAAAGGCAATTTCAGTTTAGGTCACTGGAAGCTATCCCATTGCAATTTCCCAAAACCGTTTTGTTTCTAAATCACAGTCTCCCTGACAGAACACCATGGCCCTGTCAATCACAGCCCCACCAAATTTTCCTCTGTGTGCTGAGCTGGCCAGCAGGCTGAGACTCCCTGCCGGCACGATATAATACAGGGGAAGCTTTAAAAAAATAAACCCAAGGGTGTGGCTGGTTTTCAAGATGCCTCAAGTTGCTTACTTTTAATTTATATCAGTTCTTTCTGCTGAAACTGCTTGGTACTCTGGACATCACTCAAAAGATCCTAGGGCTACTTGACCAGCATTCTGAAACCCCAGCAGCCCCTCAGAAGTGATGGAGTGAGCTTCCCCTTGGAGCAGGATGCCTGTGGGGTTAGCAGTGCTTGAGTGCAAGGTGCAACTGCACAGCATGTCCTTGACACTGTGTGACTGTGCTGTACACCAGGAAAAAAGCAGGGATAAAATAAGACTCTCAGCTTTTCTTTCCTCACCCCACTGCACCAAATTCCCTTGCGGAAAGTTATCTACCACCATCTTCCACCCACTGCTCCACTAGCTATGGGATGTTACTCTGTCCTTTATAAACTGTTCTGTGATGGGGCAAACATAATGTGGACACTTAGTCAAGAAATAGTATCAGTCACTAAAAAAACAGCTGAAGAAGGAGTGTGTGTGTGATACAGCAAAGAAGAAAAGTGATGTAATGATAAGCTGACACCTGTAGGGTGCCAACAGCCCAGGCACAGGCAAGGTTGCCTCACAGCAAGGTGAATGGTGATACTGCATGACTTAGGGGCTCTGTGACTAGGCTAAGCTTTATAACTGAAGATATCTTACCTGAATAGAAGGTAAAACTAATAGTTTAATGAAGTAAAATAGATCTGTACAAAGACCTTCTCCCCAGCTCTCTGCTCACAGGCCTTGCAAAGCCTTGGCAGAACACACTGAGCATCCTTTCTGTAGTAAGCCCCATCCTAAGGAAAGCCTAAAAGTGGGGTTTGAAAGGATGGCCCTTAAAAACACTTCATCCATTATCCGTGTAAAGAGATTTTTAATTGCAGTGGTTAAAAAAAAAAAGAGTTTTCTTGCTTTCAGAATTGATTTATGCAAAATATTTGCCAAACAGCCATTTCTTCCATTACCAAGTTTTATTTATGGTGTGTGATGATGGTTTTACCTTCACTTCCCCTCACACCCCCCCTTTTTTTTACTTTTTCCTTTTTTTTGTGTTCCCTCCTGAGATATGTGTGTGTGAGAAGTATGGGAAGAAGGGAAAGCTGCAGGAAAGGAAAGAGAAAAGATGCAAATGGACAAGATATAAATTATGTTGAGATACGAAGGTATTCCTGGTTAAACATCCTTTGTCAAAAATAAAGTCAGGAATGCCAAGATGGATGGTGGCAGGATATGAATGCTCAGCAGCTGCATCCACACAATAGACTATAAATTGTCTCTGTCAATATTGCCAGTTAAAATATCCTTGCTCGTTGTTGCTGTGAGACCTCTACCATTTGTGTAAGAGGGAGAACAACTAGGAATTTAGGCCCCCAAACTTTAGCCTGTGGAACTATACCACTCAAAAACATCTGACCCCATGGCATGGATATCCTGAGGTAGGACAGCCCATTTACTTCTAAAAGAAAGCAAGCACCTTCCAGACTCACAGTGCAGCCCTAGCTTAGGTCAGAAAGTCTGGATTCTATTTTAGCTTTTCCAGACAACTGCAGCCTTTTTCTTTTATTTTTTTCAGATAGCTCATATCTTACTTGAATCCAGAATTTCTCTTTTCTATGGTGTGTCCTCTACCCAAGTCCCTGTCATCAGTCCCAACTGTGGGCTCCAGGTGGATGTGGTTGTTATAAAATGCTTGATCTCCACAAAACCATTGGCTTTAGTTTCTTCATCCCTTGGCTCAGCACTTTCAGTTCCCATTTGAAGATATTCACCATACAATCCCCCTTGTTTACTGTTTATCTTTAGCTGTTCCCTGTAGTCCCTGTTTGTAAAGACTGTAAGGAAAGAGCAGTATTACAGACATGGATGTAACAGCAGAGGGACTCCAGCTCCACAGTGCCACCAGTTGGTTTGGCACCATCTTCTACACCAGAGGACAGGCACGTGTTGCACAGCCCCATCCCTCCATCCATGCACCAATACCAGAATCTCACAGACAATAATAAGTCTGTGAGTTATCAGTAAGGCTATAAGTTGTCAAATCTGTGAACTTCCACTGGATTCTAATTAAATAAGAGAGGCAGGTAGAAAACGCTGACATGGTTTTGGGTGAAGTTAAACTTTGAAACCCAGCAGTATCTCATCACGTCTGAATTTAGGAGGGGCTCTAAAAGCCACTGGAAAGATTTCAGAGACCAACAATGAAACATAAGAAGATGCAATTAAATCTATTTTAAAAATCACAACTGCTGTCCACATTTCTGACCCCTTTACCACAGATCTGGGGCTTGATCCTGCAAAAATTTCACAGGTGTGATTCCATCACTGTGAGTGACCCACTGAAACATTCTGAACTGCATCTCACTGCAGTGTGGACCTCTGTCTTGCCCCTAGGCTTAGACCTGGTTTACTTGGCACAAAGCCCAGCAAAGGCACTTGAGCTTTGGCTCAGAATGAGATCCAGAGGTAAGGTACAGTCAGCTTGAAGCCACTTCAGGGCTTCCTAATCCAGGATTGAATCAGTCACCTGAAGAATGCCACAATCTACAACACACATCAAAAAAACCCAGAAACTAGAGGTAGTCCTCTGGCATAGCAAATCCTAACCACATCTGTCTCATCCAGGCAATACCTACAATAATGACACATCAGTGCAATGAAGTGGGAGTTATTAAGAGAAACTGCACCCTACAGAGCAACTAGCATTGAAGCAACATCCCTCTTCCAGTTTATTAATGTTGAGGCAAAACAAGCCAGAGTAGAAGTTTCCCTAAAACAGAAAGGGATCTGACATTTTAGTCCAGGTTCTTTAGAAGATCATTATTTAAGAAATAAAAAACACTGATGCATATCTGATATTTTAGAGTCTAATTTTAAAATCTATTTAGAATTTTTCTACTTAGCAAAAATGATGTATTAGTGACAAATCTTGCAGTAAAACTAACTCTTCTGAAGGTGATCTGTAAATTCGTGTGTGTGTGGAAATCTATTTACAAGGGACAGTAAACAGTAAAAGGTAATTTATCTTGATTGTCTTATTTTTAAAATTAGAGAAATATAGCAGAAGGGGGATAGAAAGAAAAAAGCTGGACATGAAGGATAAAGAAGTAGTAGGAAAAGCTGTCCAGAATAAATGCTCTTTTTAAGACACACACAGTACATACACTATCAATCTTCACAGCACACACAGTGAAGGAGCCAGCACAGTGTGGAAAGCCCCTGCTCTACACAGGCACACAAAGGAGCTGCCCCTCGGATATCCCTGCAGGAGCACATTTGAAAGCAGCATCTCCCCAAAACAGCCACCATAGGTACACAGAGATGGGGAAAGCAAGAAAATTGTAACTCGAGCTTTAGGACTATAAAGCCTACACACAGTGACATAGGGGAGAGGTGAGTGTTTTCCATCATGAACTCTATAGTGGAGACTATAAACAACGTGCTCCTACTCCCTGCACTGCTCCACCTCTAACCCCTCAGTCCCCAGAGGTGGCACAGCTCAGGGCAAGGAAAGGAAACTTTCAGTGAACACTCATCCCTCCTCCCCTTCCCCTTCTGTCCGCCTTCCATTCCCAGGAAGGAGCTACAAACACACATACTCAAATATAAATGCCTATGCATTGATAAGCACGTGTCTGAAACAGTTCAGGAAGACCTCCAGAGCAGTGAAGTTCAGATCATTTTTAACTGCTCATATTGACTGGACTTGATCTTGCTGACTTCCACAGTAGCTCAGTCATTTCAGACACATAAGCCTGGTACTTGTAGTGCCTCACATGTGTCATGATGTCTCATTCTTCCTCCTCTAATTTAGTCAATCTAAAAAAAGATTACGTTTTACTGCATGCTCTTAAGGATTTAGACCATTCTCTTACTTGGTCTCAACTAGAGCCCCTTCCTATATATATCTGAAGGTTCAGAAAGGTATCTAAAGGGAACTTGCTTCTAAGATGACTACAAATGGGAAAAGCAGACTTTCTTCAGATTTTGTTTCAGCAACATCAAAGCTACTCAGCTAAGAATTTTGAACATTTCAAGACTGCTCCGAAGGAAAATTAAGTAATGGGAAATATTTTCTCATTCAGGAGCTCAGGGCAAATTTCTTCAAAAGTATTTAATTTACTAAGTAGTAAAAGTACAAAGTTGAGTCCATGGGATTTTCAAAAGCATATTATTAATATCTGCTCAACTCCCACTGAAATAGGTAGCTACATGAATACATTACATTATTACTGAAATTTCCTCTGCTGTAACTGAAAAAAAAATCTTGCATAACAGAGATTTCAGCTATTTTTTAAATTTTGCATTTAATATTTGACACTGAGTTTTACACCTACCTTTTTTCACAGTGCAAATGCAAATCTGAAGGTTTGGAAAGTTTAGGATCATGTATTTTATGACGATGCTGATGATTTCATGTTGCATTAGTGCCCAGTGTCTGGCTCTAAGGCAAGGCTGAGTTCTTCTCTCAAGCAGGTCCACACGTAGCAATGTTGAGGCAGGCGATAAGCTTGGTGTGCTGAGATCATGGAAATTGTTTAAATAAGAAAAATACCTAAAGTAATTGGGAAACAAATTTCATAATAAACTGAGAATGGCAATTATATCTTTGGCTTGCCATGCTTTAAATTTAATACTTATACGCTATTGCTTCTAAGTATGAATATTGCTAGGACTGTGGAGAGCAAATAGATCCCTGTTTGCAACACAGACAACAAAAGGGGTTACTGTGTCGGTTCTGGATTTCAGCAAATAAATCTGTCATCTTAGATTTAACCTACAGGCAGCTACTGTGGAACTAAAATAAGAGTTCTTTTCACCTTCTTGTATTTCATGGCTGATCATTTTAAGAAACAAACCCCATACTGTTGTCTATTGTTATTGCACACAGACACTGCTTTTTCTTTCTCCATGGACAGATGCATTGTAACTACATACTACGTGGTCATTAAACCAAGCACTGGACACCATGGGGAAAGGCTAAACTAACATGGAAATGAAAGAGGGGAGCTGACAGGAAATAAGGTATTTTTTTCCCCACTTTATTTCACACACAGTTTAAACTTCAGGAACCACTTCAGGCAGTACCAGCTGAGGATTTCTTACCTCATGTGAAGAAATGTCATTTTCAAGTCAAATTCAGGATTCAAAAGGTATATTCTTTTAAAACTCACCTGCATATTGAAAATGTGGCTTTAAATAAATAAAAAAGCTGCATCCTGTGCATAATAAAGTCCTCATCCAGAAGAGTATTTCTGTCTAAAAAGAATGTGTACTTTTATCATATTGTTTCATAATGAGAAACTTTGATCTTCAGCTGTGTTTAATGAACAATGAAGGGAAAATTTATTATTCCTCAGAGTTGCTACTCACAACTTACTAGAGAAAAAAAAAATATATTTTTGCATCAACATCAGGGTGTACAACTTATGTATGTGCATCTGGTTATAGGATATCATTTATAGGACAATACATAATTCAGCTTTTATACCTCATCTTGATTTTATGAGGTTTGTTTTGACCTTAAACCACGACCTGTTAATAGTTTGTTTATTATAGTTTAGTGTGACCCTGTGAAAACTCCTTTAAGCAAAGTTCACAAAGGTAAACCCTTCACAACATTAGGAAAAAAACATCCAAACTTTTATTTCAGGATTTGAATTAATTTTGCACCCCCCTCCCAAACCTTTGCTTTACAATTACAGCCCTACCTTGCCAGCTGCCTGCAGTTTCCATGATTTCTGCCTTGTTTTCTTCCAAGAGCATTTTTAATAATCATTGCTAAAGAGCTCGAAACATACTTGGCAGTACACAAGGGATTCCTTTGTTAAACTGCAATAGTATTTATACTCTATGTTTTCTATCAACCAGGATCTTTCATTGTAAAGAGAAGAGCATCATAAACTTCAGCTTCATAGCTTAGTCCTTAATAAAATGAATAGGACTTCAGTACCCGACTCTCATCCACGTATTTGAAAATTTTTACCATAACCTCAAAACACAGATTCTGAAGGATTTATTCTGATGGTTTAGAGAGCAAAAGAAAACAGACAAGAACGTCCAAGAGTGGAGTTCCCCATAGGACCCATCCCAAAGGCAGGCTGCAGCTGGGAACCCACTGGCACTCCTTGATACTCCAGAGCAGCTCCCGACATTGTCCAGAGGCAGGGAAATCTCATGTGATAAACACAAACATCGGCAAATGTCATCCTGAGGTCAAAGAGCAGAGCGCATAAGGAGAATTTGGTAGGAAGGTGAACCACCTATAAGGTTATATGTATAAGAACACCAATGTAGGTCCTGTTTGTTTTTAAACAGTTTGAGTCTGTTTTCCATGAAACAGCAGGGATTACTGATTATGCTCTGTGTACTTACCATTCATACAGCACTGTAGTCTTTCTGTTCCCTGTGCTGCTGGCACACAGACTAAACAACCTCATGTTTCTAAACTTGCTCTTCTTAAGCTTTATTCCAAAGGTAGTTCCCCCCAGGACCTGAGAAACGTCTCCAGCCAAGTAGGTTTTGCCTCAGCAAAATCTTTCAGATCACCTGGGTAAAGTGAGCCCACTGCAAGATATCAAAGAGCTTCCACTGAAAATTCTTTCAGTACCAATAACAGAAATAAAATCTCATTACTATGGCAAGGCAAGAACACAGCACACAAAGACAAAATAGGACAATTAGCTCAATCTGTCTGCCTCCTCGCATTATGACAGATACTTTGCCATTTCAATCGAATCTACAAAATTGCTACCAGTTACTGTGTTCCTGACACTATTAAAAACTGTACTAATTCTTTTTACTGGCCACAGATATTTATGGATCTATTCCCTGTGACCTACATTGTGCCTCCTAACTGCTGGTACTATTTCAGTTTCTCTATTTTTTTCCTCGATTTGTTACATTTTGCTGCTTTTTTTTTTTTTTTTTTTTTGCTACCTTTATTTCCTTTTATGGGAAAAAAAGTATTTAGGACATCCAAAAACTCTTAGGAAACACCTCAAAAAACAATTGTTACATACATTAACCCACACAATTTGCCAATGATATTTTCATTTCTGGGGAATCAATCCTATAAATCCCTAAACAGTCATGGTATATGATATATCTGCATTCCTGAATATAACTGTTCGTTTATGTACATGACAAATGAAGTTATGTCACATTTATGTATATCTAAAATGATTGATCTTTCTTTCAATAACAAAATTAATTTATATGCAAAAATATAGATTTTTAAATATTATAGCAGCTTACATCTTTGAAAATCATGAGTGTTTCAGGACATGTTTAATCTGCATTCCCCCATAGTAATACTGTGGTTCCTCCACACTTAAAGACAGTCAGGAAGGTAAAGGGTTTGACTTTATTGTTACAGCTACTCATATATTGACTCATTCTCCCTTCAGTGGTTTGTGGCAGAATCCCCCAGACCGCTATTTCTGGTCTGCAGGAATTCCTGTCCCAGGTTGGGATGCTCAGAAGTAGGCAATGGCAAATTTCAGTTCGAGTAATGTGCTCCCTTACCCTTCCTTCCTTTGTTCAGCAATTATATGATTCATGCCTCAGGTTTAGAGGTTTCAACTTCTCTAATGCTGATGAAGTGACCTCGAGTACCTAACAGCACCTTGGGTGAGCTCGGTGTTTCAGTTCAGCTCTGCCTCTGCTCTTGGGGCAGGTGGTCGTTACAGAGTTGTAAATGACGAGACTTCCATCCTCTCTGGTCACTGATTTAATGTACAAAGCCCACTATATGCATTCTTGAACTATGTGCAGGTTAACCAAACAAAGAAACCAGGTCAGGCTGCATGGGCCCCTGACCAACCTGGACTAGTGGAAGGTGTCCTTGCATATGGCAGGGGGGTTGGAGGTAGATGATCTTTACAGTTCCTTTCCAATCCAAACCATTCTCTGATTCTGTGATTCTGTGAAAACCCACTGGCTACCAATCCTGCTCTGCTCTGCAAAGCCAAAAAACAGATAAGGACATTTTGCGAAGAAAAAAAGCTGAGGGAGACAGATCAGTCTGCTGAAGAAATCAAAGTTACAGTTTTCTCCTGTTCCCTGTGCCCCCAATCCTCTGAATCTCTGAGTTTATACTGAAAGTATTAGAAACTTGGAAAATTTCTTACAAATACTTGTAATTTGTAAAATGTTCATTGTTGATGTAATACAATGAAGGGGACAGGGCCAAAACCTGCAATCTTGTATCACTGAATTTACTTATTAGTAGTTCACAGAATCCAGATAAATGCATTCCTCAGGGGGCAAACAACAGGTTCAAATGACATTTAAAATAATTGCTTTTCCTATTAGCAACTGCTACAGAAATTCCTTATCTAATACAATTAACATCAAAAATAAATGCTCACACGCACATTCACATACTGAATTGTCATGGAAAACTTAGCTCAAGTCTGAAATTACAAAAAAAAATCTGAAATGGAAAAATTAAGACGCTGATTTTTAATCTATGTATTTCAGAGAAAACTTAAAACTGACTTCTTGTCCTGTATTTTTTTTTCTAAAAGGAAATTACTTTATAAAAGTTAAAATGAAAACATTGCAGCTGGGTATCAGACATCTAAAGCACAAAGATCCAGCTAACACGTGGTTTAGCTATGTGCATGCTTTAAGGGGCAGAACAACTTTGTTCTGCCACATGCCAGCAAAAGAGAGAACAATAAAAGCCTTTCTGATATACCGCAATGACAGGTCACCACAGAAAAGCAATGATTTCATGGTCTAGATTTCTCACAGGTCAGAAACGATGACAATGTTTTCACTGAGATTCATTATTAAATGGGGAAGCAGAAGAATCAGGCCAGTCCTTTGTTCACTGAAGCTCCGTGTCAGGGTGACATGACCGTAATTTCCCTAAATGAATTCAGTGCTGTTGCTTTATGCTTTACAGTATTGATTTGTGAATAAACACTTCAGCTGAAGGAATAATTGATCTGAAGTCTTAAATTCAAGCAGATCTGGGAGATCACTTTACCTGATAATATTCAAAAGTATCAAGACACACCCAACTATTTTCCTAGGTTACAAGAATCACTCCCCTAGTTCCTCAGAGGACAGATTTAGAATAGGTGCCCTATAAAAGACTGCTAGAGTACACATTCAAACTGTGGGCTCATTCCTATGCTAAAATGTAAGGTACAAACCTGCTGTCAGTAACAGGCAAGTTAAATATTTAATGGTACAAATGCTGGTGGCAATTTAGACATTTAAACCATTTTCACTTTTGTGCAAAGCAACTACATAAATAAGTTGGAAGATAATTTTCCTTCTCTATTCAAAACTATGCTATGGATAATGCAGAATTACTTAACTACAATGGACTTGAGTTTGGGTTGGTTTTATTTGGGGAGGTATTGTCTACAGTTTTTTTCACCCTCCCACCCTGTGACTTCAAAAGTGTCACTGACAGGTACTGAAAAGTGTCACAAACAGGAGACTCTCTTTACCCCTCTCTTTACCCAACATTCACAGCAATGAAGCCCCACACCAGCATCACATTACACCCTGCACCTTTTGTTTTTAGCAGAAGTTCTTCTACCTTTTTTTTTTTTTTTTTTAAAGACTACTCCAAATATTACTGATCATATTCTAGTACTTGCCAAAGTGTACTAAGCTTTTGCCTACGCAGGATGACCTTTTCCTGTAAGGCCACAAAAGGAATGGGATGTTTTTATGTAAGGTGATCACCCAATACTTTCCAAACACTGCTAGATTGTGTATCAACACCAAAATAGTTCTGCCTTCTAATGCATGATGTTCATCATGTTATTTGGTGTATGTATTTTTCAAGTTCTTCTGTGCCATTTTGCTCAGTACACTCTAGTCTTCCTCCTCCCAGGATCTATGGCAAAACAATCTGCATATCCTGACATATTCATGTCCCATTGAAGGGAGGCAATAATTCCTTAAGTTTTTTGCCCAAGAAATTAAACATCATCACACTACTTCAAGTATCATCAATGCCTTTTGGTATTGACAGCACAGAAGGTACAAATACATTTCCTCATCTTTATTTCCTGGATTATTTTAAAACAATGCACACCTAGTTGTGCCTCATAACCCTTCTAGCACATCAATCCCCATCTTTTGGCCTTTCCTTTTTCTACAGAAGAATGCTTCACTTGCCTGAAACACATGACCAAAAAGCATGTGGCCACAAGATGATTCTGTATTGTTTCAATATAAAACAGCAAGTGTACCACAGCTGCCAGTTCCCAAGATACTGTTTCCATGGAGAATAATTTGTATTAACATCTAAAATAAAGGGGCAGGAAAACCCAGAGGCAGTGAAGCAAGGAAACATGCAGGGAAGAATTAGCTCTAGACTTAAATATACTGTGGAATCTCTCTGGTGAAGGTGATGTCTTACTCTAATGCCTGTTAAGCCCTCATGAGTAAGTCTTCATCTGTTTTTTGAGGATTCACTTCACTGCCAGTGAATGCAAAGGGGTGGCAGTGCTAGTTCCAGAGATTTTCCCGCTTCAAAGTTCTACTGCGTTAACTGCAGCATCCCAAATTGTATTTCACAATATACAATTTCTGACATTTTGTTGTCATTTGCTGCTCTCCATCTATAGAGACCACTGACATCTTCCCAAAAGATACTGCCCAGAGCCTTGAGCGAGCTTTACAAAACCTTTACAGCGATTCTGGTCATCTCATATAGGAAACACAGGTGTAGTGTCACTTATCACCACACCACTTCTCTGGGCAACCTGTTCTAGTATCTCACTGCCCTCAATGCGTTCAGTCATTTTCAAGCTGTGGTTCTGCAATTCATCAGTTACTTTTTGTGGATTCTCGTAAGAAGATCCAGAAAACCAGGTTCACACACACAATGAAATAATCCTTTTCAGCATCTAATCTATGTCTGCTATTGATTCCTTACAATCAGTAGCTTTTCTTCTGTATCTTGTTTCCCTTTTTAAAGCATTTTCTCCAAACGCTTGTCTCCACGTTTCTTCAATCATTACCTTTAGTTCATGCAACTCAAAGTCTCATCAGTTCTGTGGTTTCTTCAAAATGGAGTTCAGTTGAAGATTAAAAAAAACCAAAAAACTAGATCAGCAGAAAGATAAAGACACTGCACTTTGGGTGTAGATACATTCCCATGTGCATATACCTCGCACTCGCATGGGTATGTTTGTGTTTATGTTTCAGTTGGTTCCTCGGAACCTGTTAGAGACACTAAGTGGCAGCTCCACTGCAGAGTAGGCAAATGTTGTCAACAACTGTCAATTCAAGTAAAAAAAAAAATTCTGATTACAGAAAAATGTGTTTGAAACAGAAGTGAGGAAAGTGCTAAAAGCTAGGTTGAGTGAATTCCATATGAAGACCAAGTAGGAACAGAGAGCAATATGAGTCTGCAGTGGATGTGCAGCACTTCAGTTAGAAGTTTGAACATGTCATTGGAAAACGCAATGCTCATTACCAACTAAGGATGACTGTAAATAATTTGCTGCTTCAGCTGTTAAGATTTGAAGGTTTTTTCTGCCCTTGCAGTTCCTCTATCCCTTCCCACATACTGCTATTTTTATATATAGCCAACACTACCAGATGTCATTTTGTCATCTGCCACCATTACACCGTCACCCTTTTCTGATGAGGTTTTTGCTACTTCTAATCTTTATATTATAGCTAAGGTTTCTGTCATTAGGAGAGCTGGTAAGTAGAGAAAGTGGTGTTAAAAAACAAAGTCTTAGTTCAGCCTCCATAAATGTAAACAGTAACCGAGCCACATATGCTAATCTCTCTAAAAAAACCAAACAAACCCAAACCCAAACCAAACCAATTACTGAAAAGGATACCATTACCCTGCTATTGGGATTTTGTATGTTTTTAGCAATAGAAAATGTGTATCATTTGAAAGACTGACTGGGTTTGTGGAAAGTGGAAATAGGTGATCGGAGTGTTTTATTCTTGCATGTTATCCCATGACTCCAGTGCACTCAGTCCCAGGGAACAGTATCTGTCAGAATGATATATATCACTGACAAACAATAAAATATAAACAACAAATCAAATATAAACAAGTCTGCAGATGGAAAGAGAAATTAGGGAAACATCTCTGGGCTGCATACAGATGCAATATTGATCCAGTTACCAATGCATAAATGACCAAACAAGTGGCCCACTGGCTCAACATACAAAAATAATTCATTAAGACAATGATGCTTGAAGGGACAGGTTTATTATATCTCCCACACCTTTTAATTTCTGAGCCGGTGACCAAAGCAATGATGAAAACCTTTATCCAGAAAACATTTACAGCAAAACACAATGTATTTGTGCTGTTAATAAAATGCTATATTGTTCTCCTCCCTTCTCACATCCAGGGTGATTCTCTAACTTTGCAATGGCATTTTCCATACAGTAATGCTTAAAAAACTACACTAAACACAACATAATCCTAAATAATAATTCTTTTTTAATTACCTGGTACAGAATACCTTGCAAACAAAAGACACTCATTCAGATTTAATGACAGGTACTGTATTTTTTGGCAACCCTGGAACAAACGAAAGAAAAAGCAAAGAATTATTCTATAACCATGAGGGAAAGAAACATCCATCTAAATGTAGAGGATTCATATGGCAAAACTAAAGAAAAAAATCCACACTTACAGCAGATTTTTTTTTTAATTCTTAGTGCAAGAAACATAACCAAGTTAATCACAGAGTCAGTACTAATTAAGAATATGGAAAATTCTCCTATACAGAGGTAGAGTCCAGTGCACAAGGCTAAAACGATATTCAATAGTCTAAACAAGACTGAGCCAGGTTTTACGGAATCCACTTTTTAAAGTATCAGACTGTATGTACATACATACAATAAATAGACTATACAATCTTTAAAGTAGTTTAATAAACTTCACAAAAATTATAGTAGATGCATTGATATCTTTACATAATCCAAAGTTCGTATCTCTATCACCCAGAAATGGATAAAACCAATATTCCTGATATCAAGTTAAATGGAAAATAGTTTAGCAAAGTGTTGATAAACCAAAATATTTTACATATTTTAAAGCCTAAATTTATGCTTATAAAGGATGAATTTCAAATGCTCTGAAAATGTTCCTTTTGATACTATCTGTAAAGAGGTTTCAAATGCTGTAATTTGTTATAAACACCTGCCTTACATTCCATGTTCAAGGGAAAAATGGACTTGGATACTCACAGTTCTGATGCATTGGCACAACAAGAAGTGATGAGAATTAGATTATTTTAAAGGCCCAAAGGACAGCAGGAGAATTTATGGACGAAACCTTCATGTCTCAAACTACATAAATCACATTAGAAAGTCAACAGAAAACTGTTTGGTTTTACTACTTCAAACCTGTCGGTGCCTTTCCGCCCGGAGGCACCTGATTAGCATCGCTCTGGGGAGTCAAATGTGCATCTCTGGGCCCCCAGGTTTGCTACAAGCCCATAGGGCTTAACAAAACAAACATGGAATCTTTTATGGGTTACAACAGTAGTGCATAAATCAGGGATGTCTGTTGCCATTCATTTCAGTGATAGTCACAAGGAAAGGATTTCAGGGAACTGAGAGCTTTCAGCTGTATCTTTCTAAACTGTGCAAAAAAAATTGGGAAAAAAAGAAAATCACCCTGGGGCACTACGAAGCAAATATGCTTCTACTGACAAGTTATTTTCTATAAAAGGTTCTTTCAATTGCCAAGGGGGCAACAGCCACGGTAAGAGGGAAACAGTAACAACAACAGTAAGAGCTTAATAATCAGAGTTGGAAATTATGTTCACAGTTCGGTTACTTTTAATTTCTATAAGCACCTACGCTGAAAAACATGAGGGTTTGTATTTTAGCTTCCAAATCAAATCTCCTTGTGACAAATACCTTGTGAAGATTTCCATTCTGCTCTTCTACAGGCCTTCTCATTGGAACAATTTTTTTTTATTATTTTTTATTTTATACAAACAGACTCTCTTTGATTTAAAGTAAACATATAAAAATTGAGAATATTGCTTGCAACAATGGACCTGGAGGTGAAGGAATGAACTAGTCAGGCCATACAAAAAAAAAAAATCTCCCTCAAAATGAATGAATTCTGCTAAACTTCTAATGCTATGAAAATCTGCAAAAAGGATCACAAGATCTGTTGCAAATTTCAGAGATTTGGCCCAAGTCTTATCATCATCATCTCAAGACTTTAACAACTGTATCTTTATATTACGGAAAAATAAATGATTCCAAGAACTCAGGAAGGCACACACACCCAAGTATACTATAAATAAAATACATCATGAAATTACTAAGATCTTCTGATCCCTGTACACACTTTTGGTTCAGCACTATGGTCAAGTTCTCTCTTTTGCAATACAATAAAAGGCATACAAGAAATGTAACATATGCATAATAATTAAGAAGAATAATGCTAATAAGACAGCTTACAGAGAAAAGTGCAGTGAAAAAAACCCAATGCTATTTATTCGGGGCTTGTGCTACTGTAAATACAGACTTTGTACTTCCTGCTGTGCAAGGGGAAGAATTTATCCTGGGAAGCAGCAATGAGGAACGCAAAAAAAACCCCAGCAACAACAACAACAACAAAAGATATTAAGAGAAACCTTTAAGATGGAAATCTCCCAACTTCTTCTCCTCTAGTGCACAGTCATCTGACTACATGGTTTATTTTCATGCTGCCATTTCCCTTCATGAGTACAGTATAATAGAAAATGGCACAGTTCTTAAATATTTTTCTGCCTCTACTTCATTTTTTTGTTTCTTCTTTCAAGCACCTGATTCGCTGTTTCCTCATAAAAAGTGTAAAGCTGTTAGTGAAAGTGAGAAAAAAACTGTTGCTCATCCTCTCTCCCGAACACCGATTTCTCCATTTCTCCTTCCACTAGGTTTTCACTCGTGTGCTACACAATGGGGAGGCACTGTAAAGGCAGCTTGACAGATTTAAAAATAAAAAAATCAAAAGTCTTTTTTTCTTTATCCCCCCGCCCCCCAGCCCACTCTGAAAAAAATGGATGGATGAAACAGTACGTCCGTAGGGATATTCCAGTCTCCTCTGTTAGGAGATAATTGCAGGGGACCATCTAACCACAGTCAGATTGTCAGCACTGACCGACCGCTTCTTTGCAGCTTTCCTGAAGTCCTTATATTTATCTTCACACAAGCGAGAAATGGCCTGTAAAAGATGAAACAACCCTCAGTTGCATTACCCACAGCTGTTCAGGCAAAGTAAGGCTAAATGCAGATTTCTACATATAGGCAGAATTCCAAAAAGTCACTTCATTAAGCAAAACACATGAAGAAGTTTCTCTTCAAACCCTCGCTCCCAGTTCATTAGTCTTAAAAGAAAGACTTGCTTTGCCCCACACTTCTGAAGGACTCAGAGAGCATATCCCAAGCCTTTTCTTTTCAGGTTAACCATCACAAATCTCACTGGGGGAGCTGACAGTGCTTACCCACTGCTACAAGGTAACTGATACATAGCATGGCACCGGCAAAAAATTGTGGAAAACTTAATAAAACAATTGTAGAATATGTAAGTATATTTGGAGAATTTATAAAGAGGATGGCTCTTGATTTTTTTTATTTTCTAAAAAGTTTCTTAGCCATTTTTTTTTCTCTACTGAGAAATGCTCTGGCAGAACACTTGCCCTGCTTTGTTTCCAGAGGTAATGTTTGTTTGCCTTTCGGAAGCAGGTGGTGATTCCTGTGTGATCAGGCTATCCTATATTGAGCCAGAGGAAAATGTAGCTCATATTCAGAATACTTTAATTTGCATTACAAATACACAGCAATTTTAAAGCCTTTTGAAGGGAGAGAAAACATTATTTAAGCATTGACTCCTTTTACACTGTACTGTATTTAATGTTTTATGTTTCTCCTACTTTTTTTAGTGAAGTCAAAACCAAGTATTTATTATGGACCTCATATGCATAAATATACTGTGCCCCAAAATAGCCTGTCTATTATGGTTCATATGGCTGGGACAGGCTATGGTTGGCATCAGTAGAGACGTTAACTCTGGTGATCAAACACGCAGAAGTGCAGAGAAAGCTCACTGATAGGAGTACTCAAGGTCAAATTAAAAAATAAGATGGACTAGAGCAGTATTTTTATTTACTCAGGGATGGTTTGAAGTGGTGTCTCAAGATAAGATGTTTAATAAAAGGTACCATACAAATAAAACCAGTACAAGTGTTTGATTATAAAAAAAGGTATTACAAATAACTAAACAGCCTGACTCTATGGATCATCATTTTCTTTCTTGATCTTTACTTCTATAACACAGTGAGTTGTAGCAGTGAAGAGTCCTTTAATTTTAATAGTCCTGCAAAAACCAGAGGCAGGTATGACAGAAGTGCACAATTCACATCTGAGAGCAAGTTCACCTAATGCTTTGGTCAAGCCAGCCAGAAAACATCATTAAAAACCAAACCAAACCAACCAAACAAGCAAACCCTCCAAAACCACACAAAAAACCCCACCCAAACCCCAAACCAACAAAAACTACCACCACCACTAAGAGACCAATTTCTACTTTTCAGTTGAAAACTGAATTTCCTTTTATTAAGACTCCTCTTGAACACAGTTTTTTTCATGGTGCACATGAAGAGAACAAGAGAATAAAATAACACAAATATTCCTATTGCTTTGTAGACCATAATTTAATTCACTTAAAAGTGCTTAATAACATTTTATTTCATTTAACCAGGAACTTAATGGACTAAGAGTTTATGCAATTCAATCAGATTTAAAAATCAACAGGTCAAAAGTGTTTATTCATGAAATGATGTGCCAAGGTATGGCTTGACAAATAGGTACACTGAGGTGCAACTCAGCTTTTTTAGGCTGCCAAATCAGACTATTACTTTAGGCATCAGGTAATCACTTCAAAATTACCTGCTGCACAGGAAAATTTCTGTTCTGGCACTTGGTCAGACAAAATGAAATTTTCTTGGAAGTGACACTTAATATTTGGCATCTTAGTAATTTTAAAAATTGACATTTGAAGCCTATTTGGCAAGGTGGTTAGTCAACTTGAGAGTAACATATGAAGAAACAAGACAAAAGCAGAAAACTGTAAATATTTATTACTGTCCTTCAGTTAAAATATATCCAGATAGCTTATAAACACCTTTCTGTCATCTGATTTCTGTTGCTTTTATTGCTAGAAAAAAGCCCATTTTTGACTATTTCTCATATTAAATCGAAACATTATTTAAAATATCAACACTATTCTATCAGGTGAAATTTGGCTGGAATTGAATGCAATATATGTAATCAGCTAGAATGAATGCATATATATTCTTCCATTATATACAGGCACACAGACCTAAAGTCAGTTCCTCTGCTGAGTTATATGAATCTAGATGAGAATTTGTCACTGGGGAAGGGGACAAGTAAGGTGAAAGGAGGTGGGAGAATGGCAGTAGTAGTAGCAGCAAGAAATAGTAGTGTAAACATTGGCTGCTTGCACGTTTGTGCAGAGCTGGAAAGCAGCATGGCTGGCTGTGGCTTCACTACCAGGAATATACAAAAGTACACAACTGTGAGTGCTGCACAGCCCCCACTAATTGACAAACCAGAGAAAACAGCAGGGACAGACAGTACCAAGTCTGGAAAGGCTGAATATGAAGAAATTGTAATGGGATGATGGTGGTTCTTCTTAATTTATAGAGCATGAAAGAAAAAGCAATTGGTTACTTTTAACAAAAGTGAAGGTGAGTTTTGCTCTGTTTTGCTTTCCCTTTGCTTCTTGGATAAGAGGGATCTGAACATATAAAACACACAGGACTGCAATCAGCCACTGAGACACTGGAAAGTTGAAGAGATATCTGACACTGGGAAGCTGAAAGACACTCCTCTACTTGTAACTTACATATTTTTCTCCTGTTTTTTGTCTATTTGATCTATAGAACTGTGTCTTCTGGGGCCAAGAAAATACAGCATGTATTTCAAAGGGTTTGAACTATGTGCTCAAGTACCATCCTAGCAGTAAATAACTCAGACAGCGTACAGGTAAACTGGAAGTGCACTAATGAATGCTCTTACAAAGTAGGGTAGGGTAAGCACGCTTTGTGTACTTACCCCAAAGAGGATAATATGACTCATATTTAGCTCAGCACATGGGATAATAACCAGGTGTGAGAGTAGGAAATTACAAAATAGTGGATTGAGGCTGGACATCCAACAACCTTCTTGGCAGACAAATCTCCCATATTAACAAATATGGAGAAGCAAAGGAAGCCTTGATATTTGACATAATTAAAAGGAAGAAGAAAACACACTACAATATATGCCAGCTGGAACAAACTGCATTGGCAGGTGGACAGACTGAATGATGTAATAAAAGTTTATTTGCCATTTTTAACTTCCCTGACTCCATACAACAGGAAAAAACCCAAGAAGGGTCATAAAAATGGTTTCTGACTACTAGTTGGACTGGTGTAACAACTCCAAGACACTTTAGTCCACAGACCAATGAAAGGCAAGAAAAAATCACTGTCATTTAATCATTTAAAAGACAAAGCTGCTTCTTAAGTGACAAATGTAAGAACATCAATAAGGAAAAACATCCACTGCAGATGCTTGAGAAAGTGACGTAATTTTTAACAAGTATTGCAATGTCTCATAACACCTCTAAGCTGATGGATCTTTTCCAACATTTCCACTGGATGAGGAACAGTGTTCACTAGCTCTGCCCTTGGTCTTCTTAAGGCTTTATTTTTCTTTTTTTTTCCATCACACGTATGTCAACCTCACAATGTTTGCAGAAATTGTAATGCAGATTCTGCCACGTCAGATCTAATACTCCTGCTTTAGATACATAAAATGGCTTTAAAATGCAAAAGTAGCAAAAAACCCATGATAATATCACCATTTCTCCATGCAAGACCTTTTGTGATTTCCCATGCCAGTAAATAAGTTGCTTTAAATCCTGGGACTGAGCAAGGTCTTTTCAGTTTACCAGACAGGGCGAATCCTTCCACTGTCTGTGTACATTTGCTACAAGGTTGCTGTCTTTCATCACAGACTGCAGCTTTCTTCTCAGTATCAAAAATATCACAGCCTGTGTGGTACTACATCATCTCCTCCACTTGACAATCCAGGCAACTGTTTTAAAAACGGAGAACTCTGGTCTGAACAGCACACAAGAGACCTAGAGAAGTGCTGCAAATGCATTTTGATAACTCTTGGCAAGCTAAATGCTTAACTGTGTTCAGGGAACCAGGCTATAAATTATGCTGTCAAGTAGTTTCAAGGGCACACTAATGACAACCAAGTACTGCCAGGGAACGAGGCAGTTCCCTCCCTTCTGGCCACAGAACAGAGGCAAGGAGGTGGCAGACCAAGTTGGTTTTACAGCAGATACTCCTTCTCTGCCCTGAAGACATCCTCTGACTAGCAGGGTTATTTACAGCCAACTTCTGCTGGCAGCATAAAGCATCCCCAACACAGGGATTTATTTTTAATAATACAGATTTATTGAAAAAATATTCCAATAATTCTTTCTAAATATGCCTTTTCTTTAGTCAGTACAGAAGAACCACCAGTATTCTCTGGGTGTTTACAGTAATTTCCTATTTTTCTTTTCTTCTAAGGTTTAAGGAGCTATCATTGTCACCTTCATTTGTAACTTCCTGTTATACATTGTATGTGATATAGACTGACAGTGTTAAGAAACTGTGTGCTAAATCAAAAAGTAATTAATTTAATTTTAAGATATGAAATGGCATATATATGATAAGATCTCCATTCATTTAAGATAAAAAAAAAACAAATTATTTTTCTTTTTTTTAATATTCCCTTTAATAGAAACAAAATCTGATGCAAATTTAGATCATACTCCATATAAAGAACTAAGTTACATTCTTATTGGAGCTACCTGCGAAATTTAGGAAGAATATTTAGAAAGAATGAGAAATCTAGTGAAATTTGCTTTGATTCTTTCTCCAACACTTTCTGTTCCCACTGAAGTCACAAACAAGACAATTAACATTCCCACGCACCATTTCCCCCCACAAAAATGTGCACAGTACTGCCTGCCTGTTTTACAGGAGCACTGGGAATTTCAGAGCATGCAAAGCTCACTCTAAACCACAGGCAAACAACCTCTAGTGCAGAGCTGTTATGTAATTTGTGTTATGTTAAAAGCAGTCAGCATCTAATGAAAATCTTCAAAATTAGTAACAAAATGTGCACACGCCCATGCAATAATGCCCTTGAGAAACATATCAGAAAAATCAGGAAAAGTATATTCCAGTCTTGAAAAGGGCCCATAATTAGCTGATAATTTAAATTCCTCCTGTGTCTGTGGGTATTCCGTAATAGTGCCCAGCATTTCACAGGTCTAGACCAACACAGTGCTTTTGGCTCATGGTATATTCAGGTCTCATAAGCATTCATGATTTATTCACTAAAGGCATGTGCTCATTTCTGTTCTGCCATTACTGAGAGAAACACCACAGGAGATAACAGACTTGGATCCACATGAAGTGAAGCAGTAGCAGGTAACAAGAACATGGAATAGCTATATGCAGCAACGCTTGTTAATATTCTGTCCTTTAAGGTGGATAAGCAATTTTAAGAAACCAAATGAATACATAAAACTAGACTGTGGATAGAGTTTTGATAAAACTTGTGGGTACTTTCACAAGGCCAATACAAACAACTGCAAATGAAAAAGAAATGGAAAGCAAGATGAGGTATGAAACAAATTGGATAAAGTGCTGTCCCCACATCCATGAATACTCAAGGCACTAACAAATTCATGATAAAAATTTGGCATAAAATACTCCAGTATGTCACAGGAGTATCTGGGAAAAGATGGAAGAAGGGAGAAACAAAGCAGAAATTCCAAATCCCCCTGTATATTTAACACTGAGCATTCTAAAAAGAGTCTTACCTCAAGTTTATACGCCCTGTCTCTGCTGAGGGGCTCCAAAGGGAAACTCAGGTTGTTTGCTTCTGCCAGGGAACGCAAATCAAAATAATACTTGGCATAAACACTGGAGGGAACATTAATATTGAACTGTAACAACTCAAGAAACTGGCGTTCCAGCTCGTTCCTGTAGAAAGGAGATAAATATGAAAACATATTTCAGACTAAGCATTCAGAATGTAATTTCACTTTAAACTGCAAATAGTACAAACCAATTTCGTTTCTTATTCTTGCCAGATGCAATTATCCCAGCCTAAGGTTCGATCTACCCTACCAAGTTCTACTGGCATATGTATGCCAGTGAGGAATATGAGAGATGCTGCGCCTTGCAGCTGCTACTGTGATGCCAATCAAGTCCAGGCACACAGCTTTGCTAGTGGAAGGGGCACCTTTATCAGTTTAACTAATACAGTTTGGGAAAGAAAAGCTAGCAGGAAAAAAAAGTTCTCGTAGTTTCTGCTGTACCTCCACTAGGTGGGTCTGCACACCCAGCTATGCCTAAACAGCACACACACATGCCCTAAATTTGTCAGACATGTCTTATAAATGCTGCACATTACTCTAACACCTAAATTACGGGAGAACTTATTTATTCCCTTCAGCCTTTCATAATCAATCACTTAGGATTAGTCACAGGAAACCTGAATTTTTCAGCATACTCTCTTTATGAACAGAATAAAGCAATTTTTCCCTTAGACATGCAACCAAAATTCACAGTGGTGATCATTTGTTTTTCAGCACCTAAAACAAATGTGTTTGTCAAAATACCTTATAGGAACAGAGGTTCTATTTGAGCTCCCACTATGTAAAGCTTTGATAGAGCAATACATTATTACCTGCACCCATGCATAAAAAAGTATGCTGAGAAATAAACCCACCACCGAAATTAAGGAGTGGAAATTTTCATCAATTGCACAGTACCTAGATATCCTACATAATATTTATGCAGGGACATATGATACATTTAAATCAGTGACTTCAAGATATGAGAAATAAAAAAAATAAATGGGCACTGAAAGATGTTTGCTGAAGAGCAGCACAGTGACTGCACAGCTCTGTCACCAGCAGGCACTGACTCTGGTATTGCTTGTAAGTTACATTTTGACTGCTGTGTAAGTGTGCAAGGAATGTGCAATAGAGGTTGCACAGCTGGCAATAGAAGAGGAAGGATCTGAAGATATAAAGTACTGGCACTGTAGTTTTTCAACACTGAATGATTTTTCTTCTCCCTCTTATACCACTCTTACATTGTAATCATTGTCCTTCCTTATCCTCACTCTCTGCAAAATTCTACGTTTACATAATGATAAATATTAATTAACATTAAAAGACTAACTAAAAACTAGATAGGGACTCTTTGGCATGAATTCACATTGCTGAACGCTGCAGCTTTTAAAAAATCCAAATAAAAAATTTACATTTTAAGATGTCTACAAACACAGAATATTATCTTTTACATTGCCAAGATTGTACTTTCTGCAAGTTAAGCCTAGGGCTCTAAATTAATGGATAATACAAAGCCTGTTTTAATGGCAAAAGACATTGGCTGTACCTCTTTGGAAGAGCACCCTCAAATCTGTAAGTAAAATACACAGCCTCAGACTCTTACTATCCCCTAACTCCCAGATCTGAAAGTCAGATCAGGAGAATAACTCCAGCTAAGAAAGGACAAAAAAAAACCAAATATTTTTTATTTGAACTAATGTAATTTAACTAACCACTATACCCTTCTTCCATCATACACCTATCTCAGACTGCTTTAGCATGTGCTTTCTTGGGACACTCCTCAAATTCAGTGTAAAGCTACATACAGGATTACAGGTACCCACTGCCCTTTGGTCCTTCCCAAGTTCTTTACTAGTTTTTAGGCACAGTCCACAGTACTGATGCTGACTTATAAAACACTGAAAGCTCTGCACGATGTTTTCCAAGATACACTTATGCTGAAGGATTCACAGCAGCTGAATATTTTGACCTAGAGCTCTTCTTCTGCCTTACTAACACAAGTAAAGGCCCCCTCTTGCTTAGAGCTAGACATTTCAAAATCATCATACTGTACTGTACCAACTACCTGAAAAATAAGAAAGAAGAAAAAAATCCAACCCACCACAGATGGGCAGGGGGGAAAAAAACTGGCAGGAGGAATATAAGCACCAAGTCAACAAGCACCAACACCTTTGCTGGGGGATTCACAAGGGGCCCTAAACACAAAGCCCGTGAACCAGATCACCAAGTACCATATAGACAGCTCAGGCTCCCTAAAGGCTTCTTGTTATGCAGTTTGTGAGAACCCTAAAATGTCTAAGAAAAGGTTAAGAAGCTAAAAATCTTAAGGACTTTGGCTTAAGTGCAGCACAGAAAGAGGGACGATGTTAATGTGGGTCTGCCTCATGAGTACTGATGTTATATAGCTCAAGAGCAACTTCTAACAGTAGCACCGTCACCTGTTTGTCAAAAACAATAACCTCTTTTTGTGTTTCCTTTCACACCACCACAGTATGACTCATCACCTGCCTTCAAGAAAAGTCCTGAGAATCAGCAATTTCAAAACTCATGTTTATAACCATTCCTGATTAACACTGTCACATGGCACAGTCTAACCTGTCACTCTGCTTCAAGCTTTTCAGCACTTCAGGTCATGTCCCAGCTTCATAAATACTTTAAAAGCAATGAGATTTGTCTTGGAGGAGGAGCGAAGGGAGGGAGACTCTTACTGCTACTGAGCACTCAAAGGCAAGAAAAGGATCAAGGGAAAAAGTAATTTAGAAAAATCATTTAGGAAACACTCAAACAATCAAGGAAACATTATCAAATTATTCTGCATGGAAAATAATACTGCATGCAGAAACGTGAAGGGCCTGATTTTGGTTCTTGTCCCGCTTATCTCCCTCTTCCCCCTTTTTTTCTGGAAACCTCATTCTGTCTGGGTTCTGTCAGAGAAGCATCATCAACCATTCTTAAAGTAGCTTACATATTTTAAAACAGATACTGAAATGGCAGCACATGGTATTTCCTACCTCTATCTTGAAGTAAGCTTTCCCCAAAGCCAATGAAAGTATCTACAGCATACCACAGCAATGTAAGTGTTTTGCATTGTGTTTTTCATTTTGACTTGGGGAAAAAAAACCCCCACTTTATTACAAATCGCTTGTTAATACAAGATTTAGAGATAACTTTCCTAATGCTTGAGCAATGACAGCTATTCAGAATTTATAAGACTTATCTGGCAGTGCAAGAGCATGCTTAATTTAAAACAATCAGCTGACTTCTAACATTCAACCTTTCCCTCACAGATCATTTTTAGACCAGCTATAAAACTGACATACAGCAAAATACTAAGAAACTAAATTAGGGCTACTGTAGCAGAAATGCTTGGTCTTTCACTGCTCTGAGATTGCAAACTGAGATTCAAAAAACATTCTGTCTGCAAAAACATTTCTTCTCATGTACTTCCCTCCTTCCCTTCCTCCCAGAGGGGTTATCCACAACAACCTCTCTCCATTGGCTGTGATCCTGACTGAAGTGAGCTAAAGCACAGACAAGTCTCTATAGTTCTCATTACAGATACTGAGCTCTGCTTCAAAGAGCTCCGACACATGCAGATACTGTACTAACACGTCTTTAATAATTTTATTATTACTAGTTCTTATGAAAAAGGGGTGCACCAGTAGACCAGAAATGTCACTTTCTGAATACACCAGCTGCAGTTGAGGGATCAGCCACCCCCAGCACCATCCCAGTGCCAGTTCCAGCTGCAGCCCCTCCAGCACTGTCCTCACACACACACCAGCTCAGGTGAGGGCATCTCAGAAAGTGTGCTCAGCCTGTCACTCAGCCTGAATGTGCACATCAGTCAGGCCCAGGGCACTTCAGCCAGCATTTGTAACACCTGCTAACCCACCAAACAAGAAAAGGACTAGAATGTTCACTGAAGACTCATTCTAGTATTTGTGAGCATTATGACACTGTGTTTGTTCTTATTACAGTTATTTTTTTTATTGCTGTTGGAATGTACCCTCAATAAGATTCGAGTATCCAGCCACATGTCAGAATTCTCTACGCTGTTAAAATATGCACTTAAGAATGCCATCTAATTAAAAAATGGAAAAATGGATTTTTTTCCCATTTGCAACTTAATACATTTTCAACACCTTGGAAACTTGGAATCCAGCAGGATACAGGGGGAAAAAACTTCAAAACCCAAAAGCATCAGTATTGAAGAATGGCAGTAAATAAGTGGGTGATTATCTAAGGGTCATCAGGATCACAATTTTTTTTCCTGCTTTACATGTTTGTCTACTGTCTGTATGGCAGTATGACAGTAAATGATGCTGAAGTGAATAAATGCAGGCTCATTGGATGTAGGGATTTTTGTCAAATCATACATTTAAATATTCTGCAAATCCGTTTTCATTACTGTGCATGAAAATCCAGTGGAAAAATACACTTCAACTAGAAGACACAAATAATTCATGTCTTTCATGTAAGCAGCTGCCAAGTAGACCTCATGCCATCTATCAGCATTCACCATATTCAGATACAACACAAATATACAAACTTCATATAATTTATGAAAGAACTTCCTGTCACCCTCATACACACGGATCTTGGCACTCATTGACAAAGATAAACAAACTGCACTCACATGTCTTCGACCGTGATATCTTTCAGGATCTGGCAGTAATCCACGTTCCACACTGCCTGGTCGTCCCACACTTTGGATGCCAGCAGAATTGCCCCCAGTACAATTCGCTTCCAGTTTGCTGGACAAATATCTATCTCTGCATAAGTTAAAAGTCTTTCAAGATATACCTGTGGAAACACATTAAAATCAAGACTTGATCTATTTTGCTATTAAGTATAAATAGATAAGAAAACTATTCTCACAAACCCATATCAGTAACTTTAAGACGGTAATCTGTCCTCAAGAAGATTCTTTTATTATGAAATTTTTAAGTTTGAATGCATACATTATACCAAGCTCATAACTGGATGTGATAAATCCATTTTACTTGGCCTTTTCCTTCTGATCCTATTACCCATTTCAAAAGGCCAGACGTCAGACTCCTGAATACACCATCTCTTCTTTAGCTGTGACTTGCTCCTGCTTGCCACCCTAATGCTGAAGAAAACCTTACCATTATCTTACAATACTGTAAAACAAAATATCACTAATTGTTCAGAAATTTCTTTTTCTTCATAAGGAAGGCAAACCACTATTTAAGCACAAAATTACAGGTTCCAAATTACGTGTCAAGCCCATTACTAAAAATGGAGGTTTGTCTTTTTATTGAGAGCATCACTCTGGGAAGATTTTGATGTACAAAATTTGGTATTGGCAGACCATAGAAATGCAGTGCTCAGTAAAAAGGCTGCGCATGGATCTCCCCAGTGTCTGCACTACCTGAAAGTTCTGTGTAAAAGGTTGTCTTTTGTTTTCCAGGCAGCCTGGGTAAGCAACCCCTTTACACTCTATACTGCACAAAACAACTTGTAATCTTTGCAAGCAAAACTGCTCCTTGAATTATGAACAATCAGCATTCCTTGGAATCGTCCTTAGAAAGCAAAAAACTTTAAAGCAACACACTGGGCTAACACAGGCAGCTTCATAAGCAGAAAGCCCATGGAAGCCTTAATATCATGCCACTCAAATTAGGAAATGAAATTAATTTGCTTCACATCAGTGCAGAACTTGACTTCTTACTGTAATGCAACACCTTTTAAAATTTCAACTTTTCACATCCAGTTTTAGTAGATTTTTTAATGAATACTCCACATCTATAGATACATAAAACATACAAAAATCAGAAAATAACATCCTTTCTTACACGCAGCTCTAGCTTAGACAGAGAGAGAAAATAAAAAAAAGAAAAAAGAAAAATAAGTAAGGATTTTGTGTGGGCTCAAATTCAAAGGCATTTAGAGAACAAAAAGTAAACAGATGAAAATTATACTGCAAAGAAAGACATGGAATTGCAGAATGGTTTGACTTGGATGTGACCTTTAAAGGCCATCTAGTTCCAACCCCCCTGCCATGGGCAGGGACACCTTTCACTAAACCAGGTTGCTCGGAGCTCCATCCAGCCTGGCCTTGAACCCCTCCAGGGATGGGGCATCCACAGCTTCTCTGGGCAACCTGTCACAGTGAAGATTTTCTTCCTAACATGTAATCTAACCCTACTCTCTCTCAGTTTAAATCCATTTATTACCCTTGTAGTATCACTACAAGCCCTCGTAAGAAGTCCCTCTCCAGCTTTACTGTAAACTGTCTTTAATTACTGGAGGTGCTATAAGGTCTCCCTGGTGCCTTTTGTTCTTCAGGCTGAACAGCCCCAACTCTCTCAGCCTGTCTTTACAAGGAGAGGTGCTTCAGCCTTCTGATCATTGTCATTACCCTCCTCTGGACTTATTCCAGCACATTCATGCCCTTCTTATGTTGGATACCCTGGAGCTGGATGCAGCACTCCAGGTGGGTTCTCACCAGAGCAGAGCAGAGGGACAGAATCACTTCCCTTGACTTGCTGGTCACAATTCTTTTGATGCAGCCCAGGGCAGATCTGGCTGTTAGGGCTGTGAGCACACCCTGTCAGGTCATGTTGAGATTCTCCTCAACCAACACCCCCAAGTACTTCTCCTCAAGGCTGCTCTCCATCAATTCTCTGCCTAGACTGTGTTTGCCCTGACTCAGATGCAGGACTCGCACTAGGCCTTGTTGAATGTCATGAGACTTGCCCAGGCCCACATCTCAAGCCTGTGAAGGTCCCTCTGGATGGCAGATGAACTTACACCTCAGTAAAAAGGGAGCATGATCTTGCCACTATTTTCTCAACAGCATATACTTGAGAAATTAGCTTTAAAAACTAAATAGGAGCTTGATAAGATACTATTCCTATGCCCCTTCATTACCATATTGATGCATCTTCCAATAGCATGTTGAGGGATGTGAATAATCACTCTTGCTTCCTTGGTGAGATCTTGGGCTTAACTCCAGATATACTGTTTGCTGCAATGAGGCTCTGTATCATCCTTGGATAAAAATGAAGATGGTAAATAGCTCTCCAGGAGGAAGACACTTAGTGTAACTTTCAACTCCTTTCTTGAAATGACTTAAAAGAGAGCATTTTCTTTTGTTCTCTTGCTGTGGTCTCCTTGACTCAGTCTTGGGTTTTAAGTACATGTGTTCAAGTAAGAGAAGACAGAAAAAAACTAAGACTTCTCCTTGCACCAAACATTCATGAAAGTTTATCAATGTCCTCAGCTAATGTGGGAATTCACTGTAATCTAAGACTTGTGATAGCATCAGCGTTATTTTGGAGACATTAGTGTACTTCTTCAACTTTCAAACAAGCTCACTCAGCTACACACACAGCCTTTGTTCTAGCTCTCTCTAGCTCTAGTTTGGAGAGAATCCACTGATTAGGCAGCAGAAAGGCTGGTAGGTACTTGAGCTCTCACCCTACTGATGTAGAGCAACCTTGTAACAGCAGCGTACACATAGCCAGGTGAGTGCCAAAGATTATTTCTGACAAATGGAGCTCTTGACTGCTGCTCTTGATTGGAGCATTTCAATATACAAGGCCCTAGAGGGATGTAGTATCAGCCCAAGCACCACTGATGGGATTTCAGAGTAGGACAGGCAGACTCTGCCATGCACTCACTACTGAAGGGGATGCTTCTGGCTGCTGCAAAGATGTGCTGAATCAGTACAGATTTTTGGAGAAGGGCCAGGTGGCCTGTTTGAAGAGGAAGGCTGGTGGGGTGGTTAGTCACTACGCTACTCATCCCAAACAAACTCGTGGCTGGTGGGAGAACACCACCTGCTTTTGTTGGCAAAAGCCAGCCAGTCTTCCCACACATGCAGGCAGACATGCTCCATCTCATTTAAAAAAAAAAAAAAAAAACACAACCCCCCCCCCCAAAAAACCACAACAAAAAATCCCACTGAAAATATTGGCCCTGTAATGGTAAATGTGAGATTTGAAATACCATTTGTATGCAATTATGTCTACACATTGAATAGTGTCTTAAACACAGGGGTCATTTTCTTAAATATGGGGTTTGTGTCAGGCTGGGATTCTGAGTGTACTATGTGACTCAGTGAATTCGCCTGTTGTAATGAATTTCACTGGCTTAATTTTCAAAAGCAAAACACTTTCTATGTTCCTTTAGAACTAGATGCCATGAAGTCATATATAAAGCAAATTTTAAAAGATCCCAGTAGAAAAGAATATTACAACTTGCATCCTAGAATGCTACAAGAAATTTACTTACATGTCAAAAGACAAAAAATGCAGTAGAAACAACATGACAAACACTTTTACTTTTTTTTTTCTTTTTAAACAAAGTCTGAGGATCTCCTGTCTTCTGGATTATTTTGGCAGGCATTCCTTTACAAAACTAGAACTAATAAGCTTTTAGTATCTAAAAGTTAAAATATGATTTGCTTCCACCCACTTTAACAGCTGTATTCATGCTCAAAAATGGAACTAAAGTTTAAAACAAATTGAAGCTGTTGCAACATTGTTACTTTTCTCCAATTTACTTCATCCTTTGCAGAGCCTGGAAGTAAGCTTTTGTGGCAAAACTTTGCAGTACTTCTCTATTAAACATTCAAAAGCTGAATTCCCAAAAGACATAGATTTAGTCTGCCTTAATTCAACACCTAGTTCTGCTCAAACATTTTAATAGCATCCAAGACCCATCGTCATCACACTTATCATTGTCCACTTAGTTTTATGACTGTATGTTTATATAACTTTTACAGAATGGTAACAAGACTACTTATATAGACTGAAGTTACTGATGTGACATTAGCAAAAACTTTCAGTGGCTTCAGTCAAACAACATATTGTTCTGATTTTTTCCCGGCTTGCAAAGAACAACTACAACCCAGTGATAATATCAACAATACTAAAATATTCAAAACTCATTTGTACCATAATTCAGTTCCTAGGTGAAAGGAAAATGCAATTCTGATTGGGAAAATGCCAATGGACATTGGTCTATCAATACATTTTTACTTACAAAGTCAATATCTCAGACTCTGATACCTCCATTATTAGTCTACTGCATTTGGAAATGAACCACATGGTTCTACATGACTATCAATCTAACAAGCTTTGATGGACAACAGTTGTACCTCATTGGAGACATTTTAATAACTGAGCACAGGTCAAAAAGATACCCTGCAAAGAGTTAATATTTCAGAAAAGCAACACCGGATTATTATTTTCTATCTCTTCCCACAGACTCACACCAAGATTTCCCAGTTACTGACTTTTATACTTGGAGTATCAGCAAACTATTATTTAATCAAAAGTGAAACCAATTTGGTGATTTGCCTTTGTTAAGAACTCATTTATCTGAATGAAAAAGAATTTATTTCTACTAATTAAATAAAATTACCACTCCATGGGTATAGATAATCCCAAACTGGTTCTGAGCTCAATGAACTCTGGAGAGGTTCATTAACTTACATGCAGCAGCCCAGGAATGTAGTTAAATGGTTTCCAAAGCCATTTCAGGTCCAGAGGTACTGAACTAATTTGTTTCAGCACATACCTTAAGCTCATAAATCTTCCAGACCTGAAACAACTTCATGCTGACCTAGTTTGGATGCCTCTGATCTTGACTCCCAGGACCTGGACTTGCAGTGGCATGGTGGAGAATGGCATTTAGCCATCCATCATAACCACCAGTCCTGGGAGGCTTTTTTATCCAAACACAGAATTGTAGCATGGCACAAACTTAAAGGATCAGCAAGAGCATCCAAGCTCCAGCAGTGCTGCTCCAGCAGGGCCACTGCTAAGCTTGAACTAATCCCCAGGGTGATTATTTGCAGTTGGATGAATCCATCCTGGACTAATAACATCTAATAGTAACTAACCACAGTATCCAGGGTCGTCCCAGTTATGTAGGATGTCAGGCTCTCCATGATCCTGGACAGCAGAATGTTGGTTACACAACATCCCAATCAACAGAACATAAATCGTTTGAATAAAATGAAAACTAAAGATAGAACTGAAGAGTTCGGTTTTAATTAGTGTGAAACAGCATCTTATGTTTCCCATCTCAGAGGGCATTATAACAGATTTCTGGATATTATATAATGTATTCAAGTAGAAAGAAAAGTTAAAATATTGGAGAATGTTTCTTTCTCCTTTTTTCCCCTTCAGGAGGATATATACCAAATATGAAAGTGTCAAATCATTTCACTTCAATATTTCATAATCACAAAGAACACTCAAGTTTTATTAAAACCTATGGGGTTCTTATAGAAGTTTTGCATCTCTTTGCTATTTCATTTTAAAGCTCTTCAACATTAACTTCCAATACTTTACTGATACATCTTATCATACTGGAGTTGCAGTCTAAGCACCTAAAATATCAATATTCTTTTTTTTAGGCTTCCCTAAAAAAATGAAGAAGGTTTTCTGTGGAGGTTATGAAATTTTCATCCTCAGAGAAACTCAGAACTCAACTGGTCAGGCCCTGATCAGCCTGATCCAGTTAGTTGTGCTTTGAGAAAAGATCAAACCACACACGACCCCCAAAAGTACCTTCCAACCTAAATTATTCTGTGATTATATCTGTTCCACAGTACCAGAATCTCCTGTGGTGCCACATGGAGAGGTCAGAAGCTGTGCATTGCCTCCAAGGAGGCTGACAGGGAATCTCAGCACACAAAGTAGGCAATCACTGAAGAACATCACTGACATTACTAGAAGAATTCTGAATTTTGAGGCAGCAAAGCATTATCTTCTCTTATGCAATTTTTATATGGCTTTATGTCAAATTCTAAAATTACCACAATTCATAATTGAGAATCTACAAATGAGCCTGTATTTGCAAAAACCTCATTCCTTCCCTCACTAGGTAACCCACATTGTAAGTTGCAGGAGCACAGAATAACTAATGAAGATATTTCTATCCCAGCAGATAATGGAGAAACACACAGTCCTCTTGTTTTAATGAGAAAACTTCAGTGTGTCACAATGCCTTGAAACTAAAACGATATCTATACAGAAAAGATTATAATTGGTAGTGGGTCTCATACAGCCAAATCACGGCTCTAATCCAATCACTAAATTGCCATATGCTCTGCTTTATGCAATCAGCCAGTTCCCTACCACGACTCTCCAGAAATAACTGTGCTTTGCAATTGCCCAGCTGGGCATTTAAAATGTTCCACAAAGGCCTGGTGCCATCCATTTGGTGGAAAAGGACATCACATCATCATGGTTCTTGCAAATTCATCCCATTTTTGGTTTTGAGACCAAATGGTAACAAGAAATAACAAAAGCAGTCACAAAACTCTGAAAAACAACTGCTAAGTACCATTGCAGATAATTATGGGAAACACTAATGCAACTGAAAGGTCACATCTCCAGGTTTGCCCCATAATTTACTCATTTTAAGACAAATACCTATAATACATAAAAAATGCACTCAAAAAAAAATGTACTCAAACACATGTCCAGCTGCCAAGGGGCTCAGGATTGAAACCACAGACAGAGGGACCTTCTCCAAGTGTGGCCACGTGCTGGGCTTCAGCCACCTCCCAGGGAGTGCTTGAAGCCCAGGACAAAGGTGGACACCAACAATACTGGATATACACAACTCTCCTCATGGGTTTCTTACACAAGACAGAGCCCAGCTTCATAGCCCTGCCTTCCTTACCACCCAACTGCACCCACAACCCGTTATGGTCACTGGATGGGGAGTGATAACAGCACACCAGGCAATAAATATCACTTTGCATTGTTCTGCAAGGTCTTTGGAGGAGCCTGCGTCTTCCATCAGCCCTCTAAAGGTTGGTAGTTCTATGGAGCCACTTGAAAAGGATCTCTGCCGCAGATCAAGTGTCTCCATGGACTCTGATCCCTGCATTTGTGGCTTTGTTTTCTTTTAGAGAAGTAGCAGATTTTTTTATATATCAATTGAAATATATATTTTTAAAGAAGGTATTTTCTCAGCATTTAAAAGTAAAATTATTTCAGTGAAAGGAAATCAATAAAAAACTTTTTCCATTCCTCCAAACACAGAAAACAAAATTCTCCTAAATACAGTAATTTTCATACCATAGGTCAAGAGTACTCTCTCTTTACCTAAATGCTGAAAATGTGACCAAAGAGTACAATAAGAACTCAGGAACACCTGGCTGGATTAATCGAATCCCTATTTTGCATAAGGAGAATTTATTCTTACATACTTCAAATTTTGGATTTCCCAATCTCAAATCCCCTCAGTACAGTATGAACTTTGTACTGTATTTCAAAAGCATTCTCCTCTGAATTTCACAGAATAATTCAGCTCATGTGCTTTATGTATTTATATATCACTGTATCTGATCAGTCTATAACATACAGACTTAGCATATATGCAAATGCAAAATGTGTCCTCTCTGAAACTACTGTGGCCATGGAAGTATATTAAAAGAACCTTAAATCTGACCTATTTGCAAAAAACTCAGAAAGTCATGTCAAGGCAAAGCAGAAAACTTGGACCCTTCTGCTCTTGACATCTAGTTCATAGGATTGTTTTCACAGAACAAAAGAACAAAGCATAAATATTTAATTCTCCTGACATGCAAACACTGTACTGCTTTTCTGTTGCTGCACTGTTGTTCACATTTTTATTTGCCATACAATTAGTAGATTAACATAAGTACAACTTGCCACCTCTGCACTTTAAGAGTGGTAAAGAGGAAACAGGCATTTCTCAGCTTTGGCAAAGGTGAGAATACTCTGGGGTGAGGGAGACACACACGTGCATTACTTCCCTCATGAAGTCAGGTCACAGACTGTAGTTCAGCTACTGTCTGGGATTAAAAACACTATCTGCAACGCTTTAAATTGGCAACGTGATTCTTAAAACTGATTTTATTCTTATGGTATTATTTTATAAATAAATAATGTCAATTTGTACTTAATTGTTTCAACCTGAGATTTTAATTTTCTACCTATCAGTATGGGAAATCTCTTGGCAGCTCTGGAGGCTGTGTGAAAATTAAATTTTTTGTTTAATTATAAATTGGTTTTGCTGTAATAGTGGAGGCTTTAATTGAAATATTTTAATTAAGTGCTTGAAGCAACACAATGCCGGCTTTTTGCTGGAGACTGGCTTATCTCATAGTCTGGAGTTTCACATTTACTCAGCTCCTGTGCTGAACACACACTGCTATAGAACTAATTGTTACTGCTGCTTCTACCTGGCTAATGGCAGGTACCAAGACAAACAGTGAGTGCATTCAACCTTACACCCTGGGCCATGTTAATAGTGTGGGCAGTAAAAAGGGGTGGTTAGGACTGTTTAAAAATAATTAGCGTCAGTGAAAGAAAGATAAAGCTGTAGCATCTTGTTCAAAATGTACTGTGATCCCCACAGATACACTTCCTGCCTTCTGGCAATCCTCCCAGGGGGAACAAGTGGCAGACAGGGCTATCAGATTGCTCTCCGATGGGAGGCCAGACTATGGAAAACATAAGCTCCAGCAGGGAATGCTGATCTCCTAACAGGATATCAAAATTGAAAGCACTTGCAAGGTTCATGAATAGCAGTATCAACACTATCAAGATTTCAGGAGTGTGGGGAGGGGGAAAGGGTTCACTGCTTTTTCATAGATTAATTTCCACATTTGAATATTTCAGAAACAACACAAATCCGTGTCTGGGGCACCTCCTGATGACAGGAACAAAAAAAGAAATCGAATCTACAAGTAGAGAGCAAATTCAGAACAGCAGCAGAAGAATTTCATACTTGTAAAACACCATCCAAAAAGTTGGAAGGATTCTGGAGAAACAGGTCAGGCAGGTGCTATTATCCTGAAAACAGTAAGAATAGCCGAACAGTAAACTGTGATCACCTGCACCAATTCTGTCTGTAAACATCTGTGTGGCTGCTTTGAGAACCAGGCTGTAAAACATTCTCCTGTTATCACGTAACCAAGTCACATAAGTTTTCAAGCACTAACAACTATGGAAACCTTTTCTGTAATATAACAAAATGAGTTAAAATCCTCACACCAAAAGAGTCACACCAAAAGTGTTGCCTGCAAGGAAACCACACAAGAACCAGAAGTAGCAAGGAAGAAGGTAAAAATGAAAGATACTGAAAACTACACCTGGGTTAACATGATTTTTGGGAAAGAACTTTCCATGCATTGCAGTAACAGGAAGATACTGCTACTGAAAAAAAAAAAAAAAAGCCCTCTCCCTTTCTACTACACAGTGCCTGCATTGATCAAATAACCTAAGATTGAATAACAGATAAACTACAAGACTGTATTTGACAGTGGATTAATTAAATTACAGAAGAACATACTGATTCACACAACATATCTTGTCTCCAGCAGAAATCACTTAGGAAGAAAAGGAAGAAGGACAAGCACTTAGTGCAATTATGTAAAAGAGACAGGCAAAATGTCATTTCAGAAAACAAGTAATGGCTGGGTCAAGTAACTAGGTAGAGTAATACTACAAAATGTAAGGGTGGAGCACTGCAGGGTGTTTCTTGCCCTATTTCTCTCATATTCCTGTTCTGTACTGGCTAGTGCAATTCATTCTGACTGTCTGAAGGAGAAAAACCTGCCAACTAATCTTAGAAGCCAAGGGAAATAGATTAACAGAGGAAACAAGTGGGCCTGGGCTTCAAAATCCACCTTCTCCTATTTCCCCTTCTTCCACCTAAAATGCATAACAAAGTTGCTATGAAACCACATGTTGCAGTGGTAAAATACCATTTTGTTATTTTAAAATCTTTAAGTCAAGAACATGGCCAAAATTGTGCCTCAAAGCTGAAGAGACTTCTCAAAGTTGACAGGATAAAAATTTCAAGAAAATCAAGAAATTCCCAGCTGGTGGAGATCATTTTAGCTCCTTCAATCCTGATGATCCACACCAGCTGAAAATTTGAACCTTCTTTTGTGTTGTGCTATTTTTAAGTGGCTAAACTTCTGACTTGAGTACAATTGTTAATCCCATGACAAGTATAGTGGAAGTAAAAAAGAGCCGTCACCAACATGCCCCAGTCACTCACCAAATCCTTCATGTGCCTGTCAATTCTTATTAGTGCTATCAAATTACCTACAGCTGTTCCTGAATCAGTGCTGAGAGCTCCAGTGACACACAGCAAAACCCCCCCAAAAGTTGAAGCCTTTCTGCTTTTAACATTCCCTCCTGTTCTGACCAATTATGCCACCTGCATTTTCTATGAGTCTCCTTGGTGGGCTGTAACATTATCACTCTGCTAGAGCACCCTGCGTTTTGTGTCACATGCTACCCAATCTCTTCTTCCACCACTTACTCTCCCCAAGAAAAATGAACTGTAGTATCTCTTTCCATCAAGAAATCTCCTTGGTCTCCATGGTGAGAAAAAATTCGCTGGCAGCACCTAGATCTATTAAATCATACAAACCCAGGCTTTGAGAACAAAACTGGGTCTGTCAGAAGGCTGATGTCATCTCTCAGACACTCACCAGGGTGACAATGGCACATTCAGCAGTCAGTTGAGCAGCACTGAACAACGTCCGAACAAAGCGGTAGATCTGCTTCTGCTCCGGGTCATGTTTGTCGTAGTCTGGTGGCACTTCGGATTTCTAAGGAAGAAATACTTCCAAATAGGTGACTGAAACAAAACGAAGCAGACAGAAAAGAAGAAAGACAGTTCACATGAAAGGGAAGGAGAGGCAGCAGAACTTACCGAAAGGGGATGAAGGTTTTCATCAAAAATATCTAAGAGCATTCTTCCGTCTGTGTCCCTAAAAAAGTATTAAAACCAAAGCAGTGTCATTATCTGAACACAACTGCACACAGCCCTCACAGACAGACGTACTGCTGAAACTCCAACACTCCCTGTGCTGCAGGGTGCTTAGAAGCACTGATGAAATGTGATTTTCAAATAGAAGTTGGACATATTCTGCCATAAGACTTTTGTATAAAATGAAATTCCTATTACAAAGTAACTTAAATATTCAGCTTTCAATGCCCACGATACCAAACTTCTGTGGTCTTTACTGTGAGGATTAAGAAGTACTACTACAAACTTGTGATAAAATTATCCCAGCTTCCTCTCCTTTTTTTAAGTTCATAGTCTCCACCCTTGCAACCTCTTAACTACTCCTTCTCCTTTATTGTCAACATTGTGAATGCTTACAAATACGCAATGCTATTTTTAGGGTAATCCTTTAGTTAATACATACATACTTCACTCTTTACTTATTTAAAAACCCTATCATACTAATGATTTCTGAAAGCAAAAAGGAGCACATACAAAAAAATTCAGACAAAATAATATTCCTCTTCATTGGTTTTCTCAGCTATTCCTCTCTCTCAAATCCCTGTAGCTCAATATCAGCACGCAAGTTGATGCAGCTTCACAAGTCTAACATCCAGGATGCAATGTAAGATTTTTGCTGTGTGTAATTTTGGTAGTAACACTAACAATCACAAAAGTAAGTGGTGTAACAGTACCAGTTGGAACTGGCACTTTCTGGACAGATGCATCCATGTGACCTACTTATTACAATCCCGTCTCTATTTTTAGCATCTCTTGTACTCTGGTCATAGAGTTCTTAAGAGAGAAACCACTGAATATGTCTTCTATCTTTACTCAGCAGCACATGTCTCTCAGAGCATGCAAACCACGAGTTTTACCGTGGATTCATGTCTGCAAAATGTATTTATTAGCAGCTAAAATTTAAACCTCAACATCCAAAGGTGGGGGTTTTTTTCTGCTAAAAAGCAAGCTAACACCGGAAATAAACACTTAAAAAAAAAGTACCTAAATTAAAACAAACAAACAAAACCCCACCACAGACTGGAATAATTACTTGAAAATTCCTTATCAGCAAGGATTTTAGGCCACACTCTTTTACCACTCTTATACTCCTTCATAAAAAAGCCAGTATCTTAATGCAGAATTAGTCTCCTTGGAATCATTGATGTGCTACAGTAAACTATGGCCCTTGATAATGAGGAGAAAGAAATGATATCCTAGTTTTACGATAGCTGCTGCATGCAGCTATGAAGGCACATTTAATTGCCCTCAAAAATCTATTAAAAATAAAAATTAGGATGTTTTCATCTTCACTACAATCCACACTGCCCTCTTTCAAAACTGGACCATTTACTGATTGATCTAATCATTCTTCACGCTTAAATTTGATGGGGTTTATTTTATTTTGTTTATTTATTTAGAAAATTCACTATGACTCATACATTCCTTTAAAAATAAGATGGGTGTAGTTTTTTACCACTTGTTGAATGGCTAAGCACAACAAAAGCTGCAGAAAACTGATCAGTATAACCATGATAGGGAGGCACTGGGAAAAGAATGATAACCAGAATGTTACAATCAAATGAAATGTGGGAAACATATGAAGAAATTTTACATTTCATGTATAGTTTCTCAAAAACACCTGAGATTGGTGAGAGTTTTATATATTAGGAGGTAATTTGTTTTAAGTCTCCTGTGCAAAAGAAAAGGAACAACTAAATACTGTCTGAAAAAAATTCTTCTCTGGCAGAGCAGATGCTTGACTCCTTTTCTGTCAAAATCAACCCTGAGTCTCTGTAAGAGTTACATACTCCCCACCCCCCACAATCTACCACATACGTCAACAACTTCCTTTTCGCCTATAATAGCAGGAAACAGAACATATGTTTTGCTCTGGCTGTTTCAGCAGCAAGTACAACTGAGTGCTGTTATCACGTTGTCCCTCCATTCCTAAATCAGAGACAACCAAAGGCAGAGCAGTCATTCCACATCCCTCATTTCAGAGTTGTTAATTGACGCACACGTCCTGCTCCAGCATCGCTGCCGAGACCGCCCGTCTCAAGTGTGTGCACGGCACCTCCCCACCCCAGGCATGTTCTGGAGGAAGCAGCAGCGACCAGTTTCCTGAATAAATCACTTCTCAACTCCAAAAGTGAAAGAAGAGATAGCAACTTTCCCAAGAAGGTAACATTCAGGAGGCATTTGTTTTCAAGATGCTGACGTGGGACTCTTTATTTTATAAAAGTTTAGTCTCTCTAGTAGTTGTAGGCCAAATTTGCATCAAGTTCTGCAAGCCCACGAAAGAGCATGTTTTACTGCAGACAGAAATCAGCTCCATGGCAATTGGCATGAGACAGCACTGGTGTTCTGTGGCTATGCATTATTCGGGCTCACCTGTGGACTCTTACTGAGGTTTCTCGCCCTTTGTAGTCCATAATGTGCCCCATTCTCCCGAGCCTTTCACTCAGCTGGTATGACACTTAACAAAGCACTTAATAACTTATTTCTACAAAACTCTGGAATCTGATTATCTTTGAGATCTCTGTTATTTAGTTGAGCATAGCAAAAATTGACTAGTTAACCAAACTAATCCAGGGACCATGGAGAAAAGGTGGAAAAGGAACCACAGATGGATAAACAAGTAATCCAAGCATGACCACTCATGCCTCATTTCCTGGGAAATTAGATTAAAAGTTTGAGAGAAGATTTCACTCCAACTTTTGCTTTATATATTCAGTTTCAGTCCACGGCCCACTGATGTCTTGGAAGGTCTTCTAAGACCTTTCAGCAGGAATGAAGCCCTAAGCCTTTCTGCCCTTGTGCACTTTTAAAGGTTTCTCTTGGGATGTCAGCCTTGTTTTAATAAGTGTGATGGGTTCCAGTGACCTGAAACATGGTCCCAAATGACGTACCAGCTGAACTTTAAACTCATGAGTAATTCCTTTTGTTCTAGTTGGACTTCTTAATAGTCCACAAGAAAAAACGTCTAAGTGGCTTGTTAGATCAAGATCTAAGCCAAGTTCTCTGAAAAGGCCAATTGAAAAGCCATGGACACAAAAGTCACTTCAAGTATTTATACAATCTCTCCTTAGAAATGTCAGGAAATATTATTTTAGGATACTGTGACATATCATGAGGACAGGGAATTTAAGATACAAAAGCACAATTCAACAAGAAGAAAGCTCATTTATGTGCCAAGTTACTTTTTAGAGGACTGTTTTTCTATTCAATCTCAATCAACTTGACTGAGTAGAGACCTAAAACATACTACACTAGAAGAGATAAGCCAGAACCCACTCTGTTTCTGAGGAATCTTGAATTACATCTATTCACAATGTCCCTCTCACTTTATAATTCATGGTTTTTATTTCAAAATCCATTAACTAACTGGTCACTGATATACACAGTTAACTTTACAAAGATGTAGCTAAAAATATAAAACTGAAAGACAGTATTCAGATTTTTCTATATGTAATTGCAACGTAAAGCAACAATGCACAACTGCTCAATGTACATAAAACCAAACACTAAATCATCAAAGTTTTTCAATGTTGAACTGTACTTCCAGATCTTTATGGTACTTAATCCTCCAATTTTAATTTTCCTATGTAAAATAATATATATATAAAATACACGTTTCTTATTTCTAGCATGGGAATCAAGGAAACTACTACCCAAAAACACTTTGAAAGGAAAAAAAAAAGCATGGATTTTTAGGGTTTGGGCAGTCCATTTGTTACGATGAAAGATATTTTCGGTACAAGATTCAATTATTCACATACCTGTTTTTGATGTGGTAATATATTGCAAGAGCTACACTGTAAAGAAAAATACAGAGTTAATATATCAGGACTGTCAAATGATATTATCAATCATATTAACATGTAAATTTAAAACCTAGCACAAGGCATGACAAACAGTATGCTCAACAGGCTGTTTTCTTTTGTTCACTGCTAGATACCAGGAAAATTGCTGTAAACAGACAATTTTACAGGACTTGTTCAGCACACTTCAAATGCCTCCTTTTTACTGGTAATTAAGTACCTTACAAAAATACTCATATTTCATATATCAAGTTGCATGTACCTTCCATTTACTGCCCTGCTCCACTAAGTTAATGATAGAACTCGACTAACTTCGAAGGTCGAAGATAAAGCATCACAGGCTAACACAAAATGTTTAATCACCACTGGCTTATGATTTTATATTTGAATCCAATAACTTTTGTCTGTCTTTCTATGTATTTATTCACATGGCAGACTCATATAATAGGTTCCTGCAGTTTTATGGCATCAAATTACTTATTTTAACTCGGGAAAGCCGACTCCCTGAATAACTTAGTGCATTATGCATTTCTCATGTTCTCAACCACACACCAAAGCATCTCTGTTTATCTTCTGCACAAAGACAAGAAGTCTCCTTATATGCACAAAAAGCTAAGATTTTGATTACATACACAACTAACTGATCTCATTCACATTTGAGATGGAAGAAAATTAAGGCATGGATCCTCAAGGTTATCCTCCAGCTTCCAAGTCGCGACTCGTGCTTTATTCTCCATACAGCTTTATTGAAGGATAAAGCCAAGCCAGCACCCTCCCTTCTTTTTCCAGCAACATTACACACAGTCAGAGCTAAAGGGGAAAGAGGATGGAGGAGGGAGTTCACCAATTCTATTTGCTGACAATTTGTTTTGTCAGTGATTCATTGTAAGATGCTTATGTCTTATACGGATGCAAATTTCTCCCCTTTACTTTTCCATAAAAGGCCTTTTAAAAGAGTCAATTTTATTCAGAGTAATTTTATTCCAGAATTTTTACATGAAAACTGAGGTAATGCATGTTAGGAAAACAGTATGTTTGAGCTACCTCATTAGTATTCAAAACAGATTCAAAATTAATAATTTGAAATTATTTCACGGTTGGGGGTTTATTTTGAACAGCCATATAGGGGGAAATATTTTTCTCAGTTGACAGTAAATATATTTCACTAAGCTTGTATGAGCTTTTACCTGGCTGCATTAGAAGACTTTAGATCATAAATGCCTTTTAAATTTGACTTTTTTCTATAGATACATATTTAAGGAATTAAGAAATACTGAGTACCATGGACATTAAAAGGACACAGTTATTACTGAACACAAGAAAACCCCGCATTTCTGAATGAATTTAATTTTACTGAAAGCTATTCCCAAAGTGAATTAGTCCTAAAATTTAATTTTAAATTATGCCCCTAGGAATACACTTGCAGCTCCAGTTCACTTTATGAAAGCAGACACAAGAATCTATGGGCAAAGCTCTGCTTGGTGACCACATGGCTGCCTCTGTAACAAAATGTCAAATTGAGTTTAGGAAATATTTAGTATTTAGAAATCTATCAGAATCTGAAAGTCTTTCAGAGCTGTAACAGATTACCTCATCCAAATTTCATTCTACATTTCATATGCTGGTTCAGCTGGCACTCAGTGTGCAAGAAAGATGCTTATGGAGCTTCCCATCACCCTGCCCCTTCAGTGCTGCAGATCTCCAGTAGAGAACAGTAATATTTTAAACACACCAGTCCATAGCATGACCCAGAAGAAATAAATGAGGTGGACAAAATACCTCCCTCACAGATTTACCTACATGCAACAGTCATTTACCTGCAGAGACTGCCAGGATTGGGGCAAGAAACGAAGCTGTACTACAAAAGCAATAATCCTACAATCTCCCCATCCCTCATCCTGTTAAATGTGCAGCCAGACAGGAGAGCCGGAGGCCTTTTGGGCCAAAGTCCAGTTTTTTACCCCTTGTAACCCCATTTTCAAGCCCTCAGACCCCTTGGGGACTCCCTGAAAATGCTTCTTGGCTGCTGCAGCCAGCTGAAACCACCTCTTCTTCCCACGAGCAGTCTCAGTTCTGATGCAAGAAGGATCCCAAAACACATGCAAAAACCTGCACTTACAAAAATGTGCACACAAAGGATTTTAGACCATAAAAGTATGAGATTCCAGGATGAAGAAAATAAACCACACTAAAAAAACAACACCCCAAAAATGAAAAAGCATTTTCTAGTGCTCATCAGAACTATTTTAAAGTTACTAATTACAGAAACTTGATGAAAAGCAGGACTATATTTCAGGCAGAAACAGCTGATGAAGGGTCTGTCAACTTGACTGCAAAGCCCTTCTCCTTTCCCCTCCTTTTCCTTACACAGAAAAATTAAGAGCTGTCTTAGCAACCACCAACATTACAAACTCCTTTGTATGTGTTAGTCTGAATATATCTGTCATGTAAGTATCTTTGCAGCACAAATATTGACTTAATAAATTTTTGCAATTGAGTACACCGAGGTAACCAGCCTACAGATCAGTCAAGAGAGGCTATCAGCAACTATAAACAAACAACACAAAATGCCTGAGAATTTGGTCTCACTTTTGCCCCCTTACTGTACAAAATGTAAAGAACAATACTCCAAAAACACCAATTTAATTCCTCTGCAAATGTAAAAAGGCACCAGCAAAACCTGAAATGCTCATCTGAGACATTACCCAAGGGTAAGTCCATGTGCACACCACATACAAAGCTCTCCACTGCAGTATAATACATGTCCACTGCCCAAGTATTTAATAAGGAAAGGAATCCAGAGGCAATTATTCCATTTAAAAGAGAAAACTGAAAGGGATGATAAGCAAATGAGTGTTTTCTCATGAACAGAAAAGAGCTCTTCAATTCAGAATAAACAAGCACACCAAAGTTTTTAGGACTCATCCAAAGCACCAAATGCTGAAGCATGAGGATTTCAGCTGCTGAAATATGAGATCCTTAACTGCTGCTTCCTCACCTACCATATGAGCAATATCCATTGCTCATACTATTCACTAACTTTAGCATGACTGATTAAATAAATTGACTACTTCAAAAATTAAAAACTTGAAGATTGCTTAGTAATGATTCAGAAATATGTATACATAAATATATAAATACATAAATATTTTGTTCTAGCAAAACCAAATAAATTGTAAAACCCACCATTTGATGGTATACTTGAGGTTTGGTTGACTGACTGTGCTGTCATCCAGGAAAATAGTGGAGCAGGAACTGTATTTCCTTCTCAACTGCCCAGGAGGATGCTATGAAAAACATGCAAAAGAACAATGGCAATTATGTAATACCAAAGCATTTTTGTGGGGAGATGTAAGAATTTAAAAAAGACAAATTTCTGTCTCTCGCAATGACTCACACAGTAATGCAATCACATTTTGAAGCAGTTCAGAAAGTTCAGAAATAATTACCGTTGCAGAAGTCACAACAATTCCTGCCTGAGACTTGACAAATGCTTTCAAGTCTCAAACACCCCTCTGTCCCTCCTTCCCCAAAACCATGCAGAACATTTTGTGCAGTTACTCAAATCCATACACACACTTGGAAAGCAAAGATGGACAAGACCTGTGTTTCTGCCCTCATTCCAAATGAGTAAGTGGAAGAGTGAAAAAGAAATCCAGTTAGCAATGAACACTGATTTAGCAACAGATATAAAACTATGCTTGGAGAAAAAAAAATTCAATCCCCCAAACAAACAAGTCCTAGGGAAAGTTCAGAAAAAATAATTCATTGATAACAGACTGTTATCGGAAAGGATAGAAACTGATTGAAGGACATGAAAGAAAGTGTATAAAATACACAAATAAAAAAAGGAACATATCTCTTAATAGAAAAGGCTTTCAATATATTTCAATCCTTTTTCTGTACTACCGTAGGAAACACTGGAAAACTCAACCAAAAAAACCCTGGCATTTGACAACACTACATATTTCTGAAGTTTGGTGGGTTTTTTTTTGTTGAAAGGGCTTCTCCATCAGCTGTTTGGAGCAGCCAGCACTCCATCCGTCTAACGAGAACAGTTTCATCACATCAGCTAATACTTCTGACAATCATTAGCCCTCTTTGATTTTATCCTTGCTTATTCTGTCTACACTAGCGAATAACTTGACCAAGAACCTATGTCAGGAATGTCAAGACCAGTCAAATTAAACAGTTAACTTGCAACAGGTTTAAAATTCAGTTGGCACATCAACATGGAAATTTTAATTTGTCTTACATTTAATGTTGTTTCCAGTGTTTCAGTGGAGAGACCAATGTCAGTACCATCAGTGGAGCTCACAGGCATTTACCAGCCCAGAGCAACTGAGTATCCAGACTGCAACCCTGTGACTCCCACCTCAGTACATCCTCCCCTGCCAAATTCCCAAAACAGATATTACTGCAAGTGCCAGCACCCACCATCTCACTAACTTCCCATTCTCCATAGACAGCAGACTGCTTAACCACGCTCAGGCTCCTGGTAAAACCTACATGCATCCAAGTCATCTTTCTATATTTCCCAGCTATGAGTAAAAAATATATGAAGTCTTCTATGAACTGAAAAAAATCATTGTCTGAAGCTGTCACAACAGCAGAAACATTGTGTTCAAATTATCTGAAAGCTCACCAACAAATTCTATCAAAGTCCCTCACATGACCAATATGTGAGGGTTTTTTTTGGAAGGCAAAAAATTTACCAAGAAAATTAAAATTATTCCCGATCAAAATTTCTCCAGGAACTTGGAAAGATACTTCGCAATAATTTGGAAGCTGACAATCTATCTACCTTCCAACCTATTATATGTTAAGCAAGGCAACAAAGAGAAAATGTAGAAGCACCAGAAATATTAATGACATAAAATGTATTATCTAGCACTGATGCATACAGAGAAAATTACTAGGGCACTGGTGATTTATAGCTTTTATTCTATCACAGTTTAGTTCAAATTCTGGATTTGTCTGTTGAGTACCTTCCGCAGGCAGGATAAAGGCAAAAGCAACTTAAAAACAGGTGAAAATGAGGCGTGGTCTCTATTTTGAGGAATATTTTGGTGGGACTTCCTTGTTTGCCTCCATCTCTGCCCTGACTTTACCTGCTATGAATATTGTAATCTAATATGAATATGTATGTAGCTATGTTGTAATCATGATTAGAAAACTGTATAAATTGCCCATCCTCACTGAATCACTTCGGAGCTTTTGCCTGGCCCGAGCTGGGAAAACTCCCCGACGTCGCTAAATAACAATAAATACCTTGCTGTTTAAGGACTTAAAATTCTGTCTTTAAACGGTTTATTTACCTGGCCCCCTTCTTGTCGGGCATCAGTTGGAAAAAAAAGGGAGAGGTACAGATGCCCAGCACTACTATTAAAAAAAATAAAAAAGCATATGGAAAGTTTTCATTCTACATTTTAAGTGTCAACATGTTTTAAAGCTTTAGATAAAATTTAAGATAAATGGACCGGATTCATTCAAAGGAAGCATAAGTGAAAGACAGAAAACTCTGTAGCAATGCCACTATCAGATTTCAATTTTCTTATGTAAACAGCACTCTAACATTTGACACACGTCAAATTAGAGCCACACATCTTATTTTTGAAACAGAACTCTTTGAGGATTGTCAGCCCACATCACACTTCATTAGGCATAGAACTTTTCACACTTCAGGACAATATGTGGCGTCTCATGCCTCCCTTTGTGTTCCTAACAAGTTGGCAGGAAGGAGCACCTCTCCCAGCCTGAAGAATGGTGCCAAATGTAAAGCTACTCTCTTGGGTACATATACACACATTTGTGCCGTGCAGATAACTAACCTATCGATAGATCAACATTCCCAGCTTCTACTCTGATGTCCAACTGCAGCCATATGGTGCACCAGGTAACAGATTTTCTGCCTTTTCCATACTACTGGAAAGCACCCTCAGTTCCATATTCTAGTTTGACTAAGCTGAGAGACATCTGAGGTCCCACAGTTCGGTCAAACAGGCTTTTCTGAACCTTCATAAAAATGCTGTTCAGTAATCTTCTCCATCCTTGCAAGGGACAAAAGGGGTGTCTAAGCATCGCCTCAGTATTCAGCACTATCCTACAGATGAACTCCCTTCTATGTCCATTCAATGGGACAAGTCCACAGACAAAACTGTACAGGTGCTTAATGGCTTTCCATTTCAAATCCATCACATCTGACCACAAAAATCTTCCATTTAGACAATCAAAGAATCATAGAATCAAATGGATTGGAAAGGACCTCTGAGATCAAGTCCAACCCTTGATCCACTACCACCACAATTACTAGACAATAGCACTAAGTGCCACATCCAGTCTCTTCTTAAAAACCTCCAGGGATGGAGAATCCACCACTTCCTTGGGCAGCCCATTTCAATGCCTGACTACCCTCTCTGTAAGGAATTTCTTCCTCACATCTAACCTAAACCTCCCCTGGCAGATCTTGAGACCATGCCCTCTTGTCTTACTGATGGCTGCCTGGGAGAAAAGACCGACCCCCACCTGGCTACTACCGCCTTTCAGGGAGTTAAAGAGAGTGATGAGGTCTCCCCTGAGCCTCCTCTTCAGACTAAACAACCTCAGCTCCCTCAGCCCCTTCTGTTCAAGTCCCTTCACCAGCCTGGTTGCTCTTTTCTGGACCTGCTCCAGCACCCCAATATCCTTCCTGAACTGAGGGGCCCAGAACTGGACACAGCACTGCAGGTGTGGCCCTCTAACTGAGAAAAATCAGAAGGGCTGAGAAGGACTATAGAGCCTCCGAAGAAATGAGCAAACCCTCTGACATTATTGGGACTCTTCTCAGGTTCTATCCCACCATAAGGCTGACACAGGAAAAAGAAAGGACTGGTAGAGCTCCTTTTTTAAATCTTCATAAGCAAACACAAGCACAGGACACATGTGGAGCTTTGAAAACCTCTGCTATTACAAATATTCACAAATTAAAAGCGCCTCATTGATTATGAAGAAGGATTCACTTTATATGTACTTTAAGTTGCAGTAGTACTATTTTTGTACCCAAGCTGAGATTCCATAGACGTTATGCTTCACAACTTCAGCAAGACTTCCAACTTCACCGTGCATAAATTCCCAAAGGGCAAGCCAAGGAAAACATGGTAGGTAAAAACTACACGGAAAATTATACCCTGGTTACCCAGGGTTCGCTTTCCAATTGGAAGGCTGAAGCAAGGGACATTCCACAGAGGTTTGGTTTACTCAATGAAAAATATTGAGTAAAAACTTTGATACCAGTATCCAGATTTTTGTACTGAATTTGAAGATGGTATTAATTTTCAGAGGACACTTTTCTAAAAAAAAGGAAAACATCATTTAATACTTATAGTTACCATGTATACTATACATGGGTAGTGTGCGTGTCCACTCTGCTAAGCTGGGATTTTATGTGCAGTTTTGAACACTGTATTTCAAGAAAGATTAATTGGTTTCAGAGAGTCGGGAGGACAGAGAATAAAGATTAATCAGTGAACGGAAAAACCCAATTTAGAAGGGAAAGCTGACAGGCTGGAGAGTTTTTCTCCAGGAACAAAGCAACAATAATGGCCTTAAGTCACTCAACTCAAGGGAGTTGCAAAGAAGAGAACACTGCACTCCATGACCATTGTGGATGGGATAAGATAGAGCAGGCTTATATTAAACTACAGAAAATTAAGATTAGACATGAACATGTGAGAGGAGGTGATGGCAAGGAAAATCCCAAACCATCACCCTTTTATAACAGCAGAAACAGCTTGAATGACTTGAGCAATGATAAAATCTCCCTCACTGGAAGTTGTAAAGAAAAGGTAAAATAAACATTTGCCAGGAATAGTTTAGCAACAGGCTTCTGCTCTTAGACAAGAAACCAGACTGAACAACCTCTTGAGATGAATTCTGGAGCAATTTTCTATCATTTGGTGATTTCTTTGGGTGGATAGGATTTGTAATTCTTTACTCCAGAAGCAGCTGCTATTTTTCTAATTTCAACCAAAGACATTCACTAAGAAATGCTGATATTACAGGCTAATACAAATAATGGGTATTTTGTGGAATTACTTGTATAACAGGAAAGGATGTATAACAGAAAAAGTTACAGAAATCAAGACAATGTATTTCCATTTAATGCCAGGTGTTTCTGGCTCTTAAAGTTTGCAGTCTTCCCCCTTTGTACAGCTAGTACTAAGCATATATCACTGCTTTATTTTTCTTTCAGCTTCATCCTGAAACTTACCAATTTTCCAAATCCCAGTTGTTTTAAGACATTTGAACAATAGGTTTTACTTGAAGTTTACATAAAAAACATCTTATAAGAAATCAAATGGCTTAGTTTGCCATCAAAATCACACAAGCTCTGCAGAACGGCTTCTATGTACCTGCTATGAAAGGAATCACAACAAATTCCTAATCCCCAATGAGAATACACAAAATACACTCAGAAATTAAATCTAAATTTGTGGGGAAGGAGGACATGTTACTACTTCTTTTGTTAAAAGTCATTTTGGGAAGCTGGGGGGGGAGGGTGCTGTAAGTAGAAACATCTCACAAAGGAGTGCATACTGACCAAAACCCACACTCAGAATTGACCAGAATGAGTAGAATGAGTACTGGCCAGCTCTGTCCTCTTCAGCAGCACTAGGAGGGTTGTGGCTCTCTGCCCTGGTGCTCAGCAGGATTTGTTCATTTGGGCACACCAGTCCCCTAATGAAGCTACACAGCTTTTGTACCAGTGCTGGCCTGCAGCCAGTCAGCTTCAGTTTGGCAAAGGAGCTCTTCAGCCTTTTCTCAGTGCTCTTTTGCACTTGTCCATCAAAAGATAATTTGGAGCTTCTGTACTAAATAATGATAGCACTGTCTCTCCTTCCAGCGGACCATGATTTTAAAATGTACCATTAAATAATACTTCCTCCATGGAACTACTGAGGCTTGCTTGCACCCGTCTGTGGAGACATGCCCATCAGCTTCCAGGCAGTAGAGCCTGATGGCAGGGCCAAGATGCTAAAAGGAAAAACTGGCATGTAAAAGTACCCATGAAGCCAAATTACAATAGCAAGCAAAAACACCAGGACTGCTTCTGACTTGGAAAAGGGAGGTTCCTATCTTAGAGATCTGTTGCTTCAGGACACGATTTAGTTCTGACAGCAGTTTGCACAGAAGGAACATGATCTTACAGGTCAAAAAAGTGCTTCCAAAATCAAGCAAGCCATGCAACACAATTTTCTGCATAGCTCTGCAAAGCTCTGCACTTAGTTCCATCTTGCATAATGTCAATACAGCAAAATTGGTGTAGATATATTCACCTGAACAAAAGCAATAGGAAACTGCACCCTTGTATGCTCACCTGTGTCTGCCAACAACTACAATTAAAAAAAAGATCCAGTCTAACCACGTTGAAGTAATACCCCTTGTACCTCATGATTCAACTTTGTCCTCAGTGGATTAGTTTCACAAATGTTTGATAATGCCCAAAACTGACGGCTTAGACTACATGTACACTTGCAAGGTTTTTGCTCTCAAAGCTTGTCCTTACTCATGTCAGCTACAGAAAACTGTGTCAATGAGGGACTGAGCTTTTGAGGAGCTGCTAAACCCTTGTGCAGCACTCCCAGGCCCTACTTAACCACTGATAAAACACTCTGCTTTACAGACCTGAAAGATTAAATATTTCTTTGAACACTAAAATCAGCTCAAGGGCTTATATTTACAAAGCATGTAATTGCTAGTGTTGTGCAATTTGACCAGAGGGACTTTACTGTGCTTCCAGCAAAGCAAGTATTACATAACACCTTGTAAAAGAACTCCCCCTGCGTGTTCTCGTTCTACCTTAAAAGTCATCTTTTGTCCCTCCCCTTAAAAAAGTTTGTCATTTCATATAACTTATTGCCTTGAGGCTGACAGGAGAGGTAAAATTCTTTACCCTGGAGGACAGGAAAAAGAGCAAGGGGCTGAAAGACATTAGAAAAACACATTTCAAACAGTATGTTTAGGTAAGCCATTAAAGAAAACCTGTTAATTTTAGCCTGAAAAAGAATCTTAAACAGCATCTATTAGGAATGGCATCAGAACAGGGAATGTGTGACCAGGTGGTCTATAAAGGCCCCTTCTAGACCTGTTTTTCAGTGATCTGGCAATGAAGAGGGGCAAAGACCACAATAAGCAAACTCTAGGAGAGCTTCAAGAGCACCTGAGAAGCCTCTAATCTATCTTCCAGTTTATCTTGTTCTTCTCATGTAGTTTGGAATGTTAATTAAAATATCTTAAGGCATTTGGACAGCAATGATAAGCCTTTACAATAGCCAGCCTTAGGCAGTCCACTCAAAAACATTTCACATTTTATGTTGTGCTTTGCATTTTTCATGGATTAAACTACTTTTCAGACTGTGTTTCCATTTCAGCATGTATCTTATTTACTCTTTAAGCACTGGTTGAAAGTGTTTGATTATCAGTCACATGCTGAATAGTTTTACAATAGGGAAGCAGAACAGCCTCTTTATCTAATCTGACAGGAAAATTTAGGGGTTACATAGGAGTAAGTGCCATACATCATTTCAAGAACGCAAAAAGGCTCACAGAAATTGCTTGTGCCACACCATATACAGCAGCAGACCCCTCTGTTCTCTGCTGGTCCCTACCACCAGTACTGCCTCTGGGAAGAAGCTTCTCCTGATGCGAATCACCACAGGGTCACTTACAAGGACCAGGGTTGTCACACAAGTGATGCCCATGAACCTTTCCTCAGGATCCTGAAAAAAAATCTTGCTCTATACACAGGTGCTATTTTTTCTACTTTGAATGATAAAAACAGTATTAGCCTGCTGGAATTTGAACATCCAGTTGCCAGGTAGCACACAGTGGAAGTCATATCCAGATTCCTAAAAAAGACAACACTGAAAAGACACTGTTGCTACAAGGTCTTCAGAATAAAAACATATGTGAAAGTGAGCTATTACTTCCCTTTGTCTTATCTCCCTTTTCCTACCCTTTATCTTCCTTCAAAAATATTCAAATATGCAAAAGGTATCCCTTTATTTTTACTGGATATTACTGCTTATAAACACAGTTTTAAGAGTGTACCTTGTCAAGAAGAGAAGAAATTACTTGGGCTAACAGAGCATTTTCACCTTGTCTGAAAGGGAAAATTTCTAAAAAAAAAACTTGAAGGATAAAGCAACTTTTTTTCTCCCTGCCCTGCTCCTTTCCCCTGCAAAAAAAAAATCACCCAGTACAAAGAGCTAGATACTGCAATCAATAACAAAAGATTCACTCTTTCTCCACCACCTCCTCAAAAAACATAAAACATGTCTTCCTGTTTGCTCTCCTTGTACAAGCAGAGATACTGATGCAATCTCTCTTCTCTGAAAAAGGAAATGCCTCTATCTCAGTCTGCATCTTTATCTCCCTCAGCAGCTTGACTAAGCAGATTAAAAGACGTGCACACCGAAGCAGCATGAAAGGCATAACAAAAACCAGTAACTGCCAGTGCGATGGGGAAGGGAAGCAGAGTCTGCTGCAACTGCTCACAAATTAAAACAGTCTGGAAGAAAGCAAGAAGGTCATGTACATTGTAGGTAGGGAATTTCCAGCACCTAGAATGGTGCAAAGGATCCAGCACTATTCCCCAGCCTGTCTTCTGTCTCCTTGGGCTCCGTGGGAAGGCAGAGATGACAGCTTCTCCACAGCACTCTGTCACCCCCTACTTTCATTCCTTCCCCACCCCCACCCCAAAAAAAAAGAACAGCTGCTGGCTTCTTCCATCACACCTACTGACAAGGTGAATCTGAAACATGGCAACTGTCAGCCCTTGACAAAACATAACAAATCAAAGCAGGAACCCACTATTTGTCTTTGGGGATCGAAGGAAACTATTTAGCCGAATAAAACAGTCCACAAACAAAATCAAGTAAGAAAGGAAAAGAACAGTGGTGTGATCATGCTGAGAAAGTGAATTTTTAAATGAGGAAGAGTCAATATAAATTATTTTTTTAATAGGTAATACTTCAAAACTGTTTTTGTAGAAACTACTGTTCTCATCTGTTACTAGGAAAGAAAAACTAAAGCTTTTCTTGACAGTTCTCTTGCTAGCCATCCATCCTGATCACTCAGGAGAAATACAACTCTGCCTGCAAAATAACCAGTTGTACAGATGCTGCAGAAAAGGATAAAAATATTTTGTTGCTCATCTTGGTTATTTATCACAAAAGGGGAATAAGTATAAAAAATAACAACAACAAAAAAGATGACGCTATGGAAGAACAACAGAAAAGTGCTGCATATTATGATGAGGAGTTCTTGTAAGAGAAAGACAAAACAACACTCCAAAATTTATGTCCTCTGGCATGTCTCCTCCAGAGCAGATGTGGGACCCAGCACTTCACATCAACAGGGAAACAGATGAGTGGCAACAGCTCCTGTTCCAAATGCATTAGCACGCACTGAGTAACAGTGGAAAAGAACTGATCAACCAACAGGGTATTATCACAGACTCACCATGTAAATATAACCCATCATTTGTCACATAAACTGGTTACATCTAACTAATTCCTTAAATTTCTTCCAACAAGCTGGTCTAGGAAAATGGTTCCCTGAAGTCTGAAAACCTAAACACAGTTGCCAGTTAGAAGCCACAGCTACCCCTTCAAAAATGATCGATGGTTTGTGCATTACTTTTAGCAGACTGAAAATTTAGGAGGTGCTGAATGAATACTCTCAGATGTGCTGAAGGAACAGCTTAAATATCACAGGCCACATTTGAAAATATAGTTTATGTATGAGTATTGTCTCAAAAACTTAACTGACTTGTAAGGACACACACAGAAAAAGGACTTCAGCTTCTTAAAGGTTATTTTTAGCTTTGTAATTCAGAAGAAGTACTTTATAAGTACAACGAAGTCAGAGTTATGGGAGCAGTAAACCAGAGTATTGAGGGAAGTTCACAGTACTGCAACCTCAGCCAATGCTTTGAATGATATTTAGGGGGAGGGGGGGAAACCAAAACAACAAACAAACCAAAAATTAAGAGGTGCAGTGCTCAGGGTATCAGCTGCATAAGCTGCTACACTGAGCTCCCAACAAGACTGCTCAGTGATCATCCTTCCCTTTTCTGTAACATGTCCAGCATTGCCTAAGAACACTTTATACCAGAGTTTGCAACATGTGCTACCCGCAGCATCTGCAACAGACATCTTCGTTCAATCTGCTGGAGGAATCCTCTCACAGTCTGCCTAACACAGACCACATCTTTTACATATAAAATGATTCAGAACACATGAGAATTTCATCCATGACAGGTGGACTGTCACAAAAACTCAGTTAATACCTTGCTTTACAATGTCTAAAGACTCTTTTTTTTTTTGCATTTAGACCTTCAAGTTTGAGGGTTTTTTGAAAAAGCATGCTGGAAGTTACTGAGCACACACTATTAAGTTTACAGGAACCCAGTGCATTAGCTTTACAAGTAATTTTATAACAGGAAAATTGCTCTGCAAACCACCCTCACATGCACTATAAACAATGGAAATGTTTTACAGGAGAACAGAAGGTAGGCACAAAAAATATCTGGTAACCCAGTGGGGCCAACTTTAACGCTTTTATAAGCCTCACAGTATCTCATGACTTCTCCGAATCTTAACTCTTGGGAAACTGGAAATCTCAGCTTGCTTTTGAAGCCAGGCAGTACTTTCAAAAACACTCAACACAAACCAGTTCTGCCAACAAGTGATGCAGTCCTGTTTTCTCACCCCACTCAGCAGTTCATTCCCACCCTCATGGCTCCTTCCCTTTCTGCAGGTGCAAGCCCTGGAGTGAATCACATTCAGGAACCCCACTTTAGCTTTCAGCTGAATCTACCTGCGTTTGTGATCCAATCCAGTTTACCTGGAGCTAGACAAACATTTGCCCCAGCACAAAGGGAGGAAGAGGTTATAAACCACATCTGTTTGTTTCAGCAGCTGTAGTGGCTTAAAAATTATAAGACAGTCTATATTTCAAGATAGAGAAAAACTTAAGAACTTCATTTCACCTTAAAGGCAAATAGCACCTGGTAGACAACTGGTTATTTCCCTTTTCAATTTTACTGAGCCATGACTCCACATATTTCAGTACAAGGCTTCCCATACTTGAAAACACCCTGGTTCCAGGTGCTTCAGCAGTACAAACAATACTAACTGAGACAAAGGGCCTGGTCCTGTACCTAAAACAAGCTACAGGGGATTTGCCCTCAGCTTCACCAAGAATTTGATTCAAACAGAAGAGAACTGAATTGAAAAATGCCCAGGGGTACATAAGCATATCAAATCCCCATCTTCATTCTCAGCATGTACCACATGTCAATCCACATTTACATCGCATCAACAGTGATCAGGCACTTCAGAACAACTGTGTAAATATCAAATGCTGCAGTTCTCTGCCAATGCAAACTTGCATACAAATGTAATCTAAAGTTTTGAGAGTGTCCATAATAATTTTAAAAATTATACTGATGTGTGCAGCTCTTTTTCCCAGTCACCTTTGTACACTGGTTGTGAGCATGAAACTGTCTTCAAACCAACAGGTTTGTTGCACTAACTCAACACCCCAGACCTACACTTCTGGGTCCTGATGCAGAACAAATATATGAAGCATCAGCACCCGCTCACCGATATGGAAATCATGTGCCATAACTCTTATTTACTGTATAATATAGACAACAAGGAGAAAGCTGCATAGCGAGGCATTTTCACTTACGTGGTTTATATAGAGACTCTTGCGTTTTTCTCTCACTGCAAAAACACAAAATATGATAGAAATATTACATGACTATTTTTCCCGATTAAGCTTCTTATACACCATTTATAATAAAAAGAACAGGAGACTATCTATGTGCAACATTATAATCGCTTTTGCACTAACCAAGTATATTCATACAGCAAACACAGAAGGAACACATATTTGTATGCATAAAGGCATTTATGCTCACTAGAGTGTGGTGTTGGGTTAAAATTCTTGTCCATTTGGGTACTTCACCAGGCTTTGGTCCGCATGGGAAAGTTAATATGCAGTAAGCTACAGTCCAAGTTAGCAATGGCTTAGCCATCCTTCACCAGCTCTCTGTGTGGGTACTCCTGAGCCACCAGTGCCTTCCTGCAAGGTACCTTGCTGCTAAGTGGCCTACACTCCCCTGCAGGTAGGAGAGCACCTAAACAGCTACACCATGGAGTTAGTAAATTCTCACCATAGCTTACTGTGCACTAACTCCCACAGAGGGGCCTTGAAACCATATGTATTACACCACTGTCTTCTATAATGATCAGCTGCAACCCTGAAACTACTACTCATGTTGAATGTAACAATGAAAATGTATTAACTTTGGTGAGTATGAACCAGTCACCACAAGCAATGGTTGCAAGTCAAAGCCACAATTAGCCAAAATAGTCAGAAAGTAAACAGCAACAACAAGGGAGATAGATGTACAGAGTCTTAATTGTCAGGCAAATGCTTATTACAGCTGATTAAATATACTCTATTTAATTTTTTTTAAAAGCACTTCCCCAATTAACTCACCCCATAGAGAGCCTGCGGAGCTCTGTTCCAGTGAAAATACCACAGCATTTAGGATACAAGTCTGGAGGCAACTAACACATAAATCAAACTGCAGGATTAAAATAATAATGGTTTCATGCTGTAGGTGATTAAATGCACTTAGGTGCACCATGATTTGAAAGCTATGCAACCCAATACACTTAGCAAAAAAAGAGTGTTCATAATGGTGGGATAGCCTGTCCATTCCCTGTTGGATGCGAAGCCATTATTTGTGATTTATTATAAGCAAGCAATCTCACATAAACAAGGCTCTATGTGCGAATACTGTGAAATAATTGTGTTTAATGCAGACATAAAATGAAAATTAAAAAAATAAGAAAAAACTTTTAAAAATCCTTACATAATTTTCCTCCCAGGGAGCAGAAAGGAGAATCACACATGACAGATGTTAGCCATGTCACTTAGAATATGCTCAGATCCACAATTACGGACATTGTATAAGAAACAGAATTAAACAGGAACAGTGGAAAAATTCTGATAATCTAGTAAACAGTTTAACTGCTTGAAATACTGCTAAAATACTGCACTACACTTAAGTTCCACACAGTGCATTTATCACCAGCAAGAGACATAAGTCATCTAAAGAGAAACAAAAAAATGATGGTAGATACTTCTAAGAATAGCCAAAGTATTTATCTAGTATCATATATTGCAATGTACAGGCAGTAAACAATTCTGATAAGCTGTGTGCAAATCTAATATAGTATATAATTAAAAGTTAACACCTATGAACTGCGAAATTTTGAACACAGTTAAGTATTTAACAGTGTTTTAATAATAAATAATTATACCACATAAAAAGTTCTTATGGACAAAATCCTATAAAGACAGCCTGCACATGCACTCCAAATTCCACTTTAATTCCCTTTTCCCCCCCCCCTTATTTTTTTCTTCTGTATTTTATCTTGTATCCATTATTCAATTCCCCATGAAAGTACAATCATTTATTTCCCAAAGTAAGCATATTACTCACTGCTCAATCCCATTTGCTATTTCGAGTCTCCAGAAGAATATGTTAACATATTTATACACAGCCCTCACTTCTTCCTGCCTCAAGCATTTCTTGTGCTGCATATCCTTCCAAGCCATCATGCTGACCTCCTCTCCCTATTTTCCCCATATAACAGAAATTCAGTTAGCCTGGACTCTTGGATGAGGGACTATAAGAAGGCAGCTGTGCTTCTAGCTCACTCTGCCACAGTGTAAGGCTCAGCTCTCCCCAGAACATTTGCCAGTGGGGAATTGGGCACAGTAGAAACGCATCTGGTCACAACCACTCTCTTTTGTGACCGCAACCTCCCCTTTAAACAAGGGGAAGCCAATTATTGCCCAAGGCAAAATGCTACTCCTGCCAAGCTAAAATGACTGTAAAGAGGTAATTCCATCGGCTTCAGTCAGTTCAAAAATGCTTTGCACTGCTCACACAGCTCAATATGATCTGCAGCAGAACAGACCTTTGAGTCAGAATAAACCAACATTTTGCAGCATAAACTCCTAACTGCAACTCCAGGCTATTGGGGTTTAGGCACGGGGTTTTGATGACGTGGAGCTGAACAGATTTGAAGTCAATGTAAACAATTAAACTTCTACTTTCCTTTCAACATTTTTAAACTTGAAACTTGGAATGGAAGTGGAGCCTGAGATGCTGCCAAATTGTCTTAGTTTTCCTCATTCTAAGGTCAATGACCTGTTCTTATTGCTGCAGGCACTTTCAACTGTTATTGTTGAACTTTTGCAATAGTAGGAAAGTATCCTGAAATTACAGGGAGAGAGGGAATACACACACACACATGCATGCACGTGTGTATATATACATATGTATGTATTTTTCATTGAGCTGTAATAAAAACTTTCACTGTGTAATTTCTGTACTGTCCTAATGTTAACCATATCAGGATCAAAGACAAGAGGAATACAGCAAGAATGCCTTGCATTTTGGACTTGGTAACTCCTTTCTTTTTGCTTCATACAAGGAGACTGGTCCCAGTTAACACTAAAGAATAAATGCAGCTTACTCCAGTTCTATCCACCTATATAAACAGAATTTCAAAACCTCTTTGTTTGAAGTCCATTGTTGCACTGATACTGCAAATTTAGCCAGTACATTGAACGTGTAGAGGCCAAACTAAATCAGGAGAGGTGGACTCCTGGAACCTACAGACAGGAAAGACCATTACCAGCACCCTGGAAGAGCAACCACTGCCTCCTTGCCATCATAAAGTAAAGGAAGTTACATTGTTGGAGTGCTAAGGTTTTGGAAACCCTGGCTTAATCACAGCCACACATTAAACAGTGCATGGCTTTCCAGTCATCTAGACAATCCAGCTTACAGGCCAAGCTCAGCAAATGAGGGAGAACTTGTTAAAGCACTCACAGAAGTTAAAGACATAAAAGGTAATATTCTTTAATAGCTCCCTAAACAAGGGAGAATTCCTCATGTATGATTCAGCACCTAAAAAATTCTCACAAAGAGATGGAAACATTTAGAAAAGCTACTCTACCTGGGAATGGAATTAATATTTATTGTGACTTTAACTGTTCTACAGATTCATTAAATGCTCGGGTAATTGAATGCTCAGGTAATTAAGGATGTGTTCACACTACTGACTAATAGGGACAGGACAGTTTAGATGCTTAGCATGGCATTCAGGCTACACAGAACAAAGGGAATTGGAGACCACGTAATAAACAGAGCTGCCATGACCTGTCTCACTATATTTGGGGTAATCAGCTTGTTGCTCTTCACTTACGTGTTGATCACATCCAGGACAAGCACAGCTCCTGTGACAGGACACACTAAAAAACTACCAGTGAGGTTGAAAGAGTACAGGGCTACCAGAAAGCCAAACATGGAACTGCCTGAAGGTAACGCAGCCAAGTCACTCTAGCACGTAGTGATGGACTTGGCCACTTCCCACTGTAAAACCAAGTGAGGTATGCTCACAGTCACAGCCAGATCCTGGATGAAACCTGGAATCCTGATGCCATTGACTCTCTGTGTATTTTAGATGACCACAGGTCTTATCTATATAAATATTTTCACTTACAGTCAACAGGAAGGTTTACCAGCCCAACACTATACAAGTAATGGAGCTGTTACATGCCTAAGTAAGGTGTTTTCAACATTGCCAGCTCAGCTCTCCTCTTCTACGTGGTCTTCAGAAGTCCTGGGGGTCCCACAGACTCCACAGGAGGCTGTCAGAATACAAACCTTCACACCCTAAAAACCCCTTCTATTTTCCCCTTCACGAGCATTTCATTGCATTTTGGTGTTAGGCAACATCCTTGAACAGTGCAATAACTCCTACAGCTCAGCTGGTTCAAAAAGGGGCCCAAAGTACAGCCAAGCAAAATGCTAATGACTGTGAACTGTCCCACCAGAACGGGGTGGTTCTTGGCAATACATCAGTAGATAAATGTTTGCAGAATCCTTTTTCTTTTGTACAAACAAAATAGCCTTTGTATTTTTTCCAGTGTGATGAAGGACAGCTGAACAGATCTTACACTCCCGTTGATAACATTACTATAGCGCTTCACTAAATTCATTGTTCTTATTCAAAAATATGTTATTCATATTACTTAAACTAGAAAAAAGCTTCATAGAGCAACTCTAGCATGAGTGTAAACTGTCATTTTTTATAAAATGCTTAATATTAACTCCATACTGCAACAAATGAACCACTATTACTACAAGAAAGAATAACCATCTGGTCTGGTCAAAATTTTAGTTGTTGGACTTGGGTCTACCTTGTCCTTTCTTTCAACAAGCTGTAACAAGAAATAAGTAGTATCCATATGGGATTAAACAGTTTCAGAACACTGCAAAATCTCTATAAAATAGACATAAATCTTCATAATGCAAGGTACTATGGAAATATTATCACACTCATTTTACAGACTACCAAACCAGATTAGTATGGTAAATCACATCCAAAGCCATATAATGAGGCCCTGACAGAACCACGGCTGAATTCAGAAGGACAGTCTGAAGGGCAAAGGAGGTACTCACATAATCAACTCTTCAATTAGGGCCTAAATGTATATCCTCTTTGTTCTAGTCATGCTCAAAAATTAGCAAAAAATATACAGTAAGTGAAAACTACATTATTTTTCAAGTGATGTGTTTGACACTGCAATTTACTATGTAAATCAAAAGCGGCATTTACAGGCAGCAACAAGGAGGACAAAGAATTCACAGTGAACAGTCAGGATTACAATGAAGAAATTGCTTTGAAAGTCTTCACAGAAAATAATGTGTTTTGCATCGATTATTCATCTACTTCTAAAACAACATGTCATACATGTCTAACAGGGAACGAAAGAGCCAGAATAAATGGCTTCTATTCTACTGACTCTACCAGGAGGCTTGTTTAGCAGACGTAATTTCAGAGAGATTGTTTTGTCTATGTATAAAAAAACCCAAACTACAAATACATGATTATATCAAATCCATAATGAAAGAAAAGAGAACGTTTGGGCAGGATGGGAGTTACTTTGTTATTAAAATCTGGTATTGAGCTCATTTACAGCATCACCTATATCAGAGAAACTCTGGACTGTCTTCTTAGCTGATGTAAACAGATATTTTCTCAAAAAAATACTTTCCACACATTCACCAGACGCTTGGCCTAATGTTCAGAGTTTAAAAAAAAAATAAAAATAAACAAGCCAAGAAGCAGATACACAGAAAATTTTTTATTTAGGGAAAATATTTTTGCAATATAATTATATTAATCTTTATCCATATTTGTACTATCAGTCTGACAAAACAATTAACTAAAGGTGTGACAACTTTAAACTCTTAACATGATGCCTGTAAACGCCTCTTTTTTGGGAGGAGGGGGCAATTATATATTAAAAGACTATCACATGCATGCTAAAAAAGGGTTTCCAGATAACTGCAAGAGCAAACACTGTAATAAATTCAGTAACCTACCATCTGTTTGTGATTTACTGAGAAATATTGTACTGGCCCGTGGATGATCTGATGGGTTGAATTCCATGTTCAAATCTGGAAAGAAAGAACAGCACAAAAACATTTATGATTATCCAATGGCATACCCAGATTTTCTCGTTCTTTTCCATAAGACCAAGTTTACATACTTAAGCAGCTACTGTAAAACAAAAATCCATCTTGAGGCCCATTTTTTTATCCTTCCTCACACAAGTGGTTCTTTTTGGCATGTAAATCATTTGCATCAACACAGCTTTGGGATTAGACTTCAGTTCTAAGGCTGCTTTTGGATTAAGACAGATAAAGCAGCTTGAGAAGTTTGTACACATGAAATCAGGAATTTCCCATTTACCATCACTTTCTTCCCACCATGCCCCAAAGCCATTGCTTAGCACAGGAACACAGCTTGTTGTGTGTACTTATAGAAGAATTAAGTATTACAAACAAATGCAAAACCCTCTAAAGATAGACAGCTTTCCAAGATTAGACAGGATTAAAAGAAGTAGTTATTGCAACTGAATGTAAACAAACCTAGGCCAGAGTGTTTTAAATGGTCAGGGTTAGAAAAACTTGGAACTTTCACAGATTAACATATTTCTTGATGTAGCAACTTAAAAAAAAAAAAAAAAAAAAAAAAGAAAAAAGAAAGGAAAACAAAAACAACAAAAACCCAAACAAAACCACAAACCCCCCACAAAGAAATAAACAAACCAAACACCACCACCAACAAATCAGCCCTAAAAAATGTTTACCAGGCTAAAAACTGAAATCTATTATACACTATACAAACTTCTATGAATGCTATTTTCCATATCAAGTATAAAATCTACTGAACTTACTTATTCCCAAATTCCACTTTGCTATCAATTTGTCAAAGCTTACATGCCTACATCCACTGGAAAACATGCTACTAAAATAGTACATAATCTTTTTGCATTTCTTTGCTCTCCCAGTGTGGCTATCTCAACTTTGATACTCTAACATTCTCTTCATTTCCAAATACACATTCTCTTGCATTTGATGCAGGCATTTATGTGAGACCATATATGAGCACTGTTATGTTTCTCTTCTGTGATTATCCCAGGCTTTCTACAATTCTCTCACTCTCATATCTCAGTGAAAGATCAGCAAAACTGGAAATTAAGCCCCAGGTCTTAGGAAAACAAAACAAAGTCATTTCGTCCAGGGGTCAAATTCTCTCTGTTCCTTCATCATCCATCACAGTCTTCCACTTCCCTGCTTTTTTCTCCTGACCACACACCTCTCTACAAATGTGCTTTCTGTTCTTATTTTTCCCTTTTACGTTCCTTTGGTTTTCTTTTCATCTCTCTGCATTCTGCAGCCCGTGAGATGAGCAGCCTGACACACTGCTGCTACCTGGGCATAACTTTTGGAAAAAACATGATCTTCTTTCCTGCATGGAAGAACCCAGAAACACAGAAATAAAATTCCTCAGTTGCAAAGGGTCTTATTATTATTGTTATCATTATCATCAATGCCACAAAAGAAAAGAAATCTAGGAATTTCAAGGGAAAGCCATTTTGATACTCCCAGAAACCCCAGACAAGTCTGGAGAAGATTCTAGGAATGTCATCTTAAGCTAGGAGTTCTGACTTCAAAGGACTGTGAATTAGAATGTTTTCATATTACTCTCTGCATCTCACTTAGATATATAGAATTAAAAAATAATCACCCAGAGAAATAGTGCTGATAAAGACTGTTTTCCATTTCAGTTTTTCCATTAAGCTGAATTCAAGATGCTTTTCATTAAGCGAAGAGTAATCAGCATTTAAAAATGCAAAATATGTTGTCTTTTATCATCTTCTTTGTCTTTTATGAAACAGCACAATACATCACCATAAAAACCCCCACTTTTAAACCACTACAGATACTTTTCCTGAAAATATTTCAAAGTACAGCAGTGCAAATTCACTCAATAAAATAGGATCAGCAACATGAAATTGAATCCAGCTTACAAAACAATGGAAAACAGAAAAGCACTTTATTTCTTCAAGCCTAGAAAATTATCTGTTCAAGGAGTAATAACAACCTGGTACAGACTCACAATTTGTTTGCAGGGCTGAAAAGAAAGAAAAAACAATTGCTACATCTTGCAGTCAAGTTTGATCTCTTTAAGATTCCTGTGCTACAAAAGGCTATTTTGCAGAAGCAGTAAACCAACAGAGGACTTAAAAGTCTGTCTTTCAGAAAAGCTATTATTCTTCTGACAGGAGCTGAAAGAAGGCCAGCAAACCCCATCTCAGCAGCTGCAGAAGCCAGTCCAGGGATTCTGAACCATCTTGGGAGAGGAGCTGCCCACAGCCAGGGAGCAACTGTGGCTCTTTCCCACCGCTGAACCCCACAAAGCACCGCACGTCCTCTTCCCTCCACACCCCTTCTCTCACATCCTCCCCAGCAACAGCAACCACCAAACACATCCATCTGTCCTTCTCAAACTGCCTGAACAAAAATCAGAGGAGGAGAACATGGCTAAGGGGAATGATAAAGCCTGTTTTACCCAGCACAAGGGGGCCAGATGTGGACAGGTGCTGCTGAGAGAGGCTGGCTCCCCACCTCCCTCTGAGGAACAGCACAGGTCTCATGGGCTTACAGGCAGAAGGAAGCATTGTTTGGTGTGTATCTGCAACTCAGCCACTCCCAGCTCCTCCAAGGAAAAGCATTAGAGAAATCCAAGCACCCCACTCCACCAGTGAGACCATGTCACTGCAGGCCACCACTGCTGGCACACAGGAGTGTTAGGATGCATGAATTTTCATAACATGTGAGTAAGACTTAAGTCTCTGGTTGTTCTTAGATGTCTTAAGTCATTGTACAGCTTGCAAATAAATGTCTTTTTGAACATGGCAACAAATTCTTACAGATCTGTCACTGGAAATCACATTACAGAAGAGATCAAACTGCAGATATACAGATATCTGAAGCTAGTAACTCATCACCAAAGAGCATTATCCATCAAAAGGTTTATTCCATCCTAAAGAAAATAATACACTGCTTTAGTGTTACTACTAGCTCTTTCTAGTATTTGAAAACTACCACGAAAACCAGCCATAATAGGAAAGGTTTATCCATTGTAACAAAATAGTCAGAGATTTAAACTCACTCAAGCAATGCTCAACTATTCAAATGAAAGGAAAATGAGAGCCAGAATTTCAATTATTGAAATCTGAACAAAAATGTTCTCCACTGCTCTGTAACTCATCATAGCCCTCAAAGGAAAGACTTACAGTGGGTACTATTTCCAGCAGTTACCCAGCATGCCAAAATCAGCTTTTAAGAAAAAGCCACTGTTTCACAGATAGTCCAAACCAGAAATCTTTCACTTTCACTGTAGATGTTCTTTCAAGTTAAGCAGATTTGGAATATTTTTCTACATCTTTTCCTAGTTCAGAGATCAAGTTTTCTCCCCTGTGCCTCCCCCCCCACTACAAAAAGATTGTAAGGTTATGCAAAATATAATTTACTACCTGTAAACATCTAAACAGTCTGATACGCTGTGAAAATTTCAGGGGTTTTGTCTTCTCAGGGTTAGGAACCAAAGGTCTGTGTCTATAAATATAGGTATATGTACACATGCATGTATCTATGGATGGACAGATGGATAGATAGATAGATGTATACTTAAATGAAACCTCATTTTTGGTTAGCCAAGGCAAAGTACAAGGTATAATTCAGCTAAGAGAGTGTCTAATAGAATTCACAAAATTTTGTAGGATCTGGGCAAGGACAGTTACAAATCCATGCAAATACACTTAATATTGCATTCTCTTATTTGCTTAGCAACAGTCAAAATAACAGCTATTATAATGGGCATTATGATGCATCACATCAAAATAAATTCACTCTCCAAGGAATAAAAAGAGTAGATTTTGCATATAACTTAAACTTCACTACAGTTTTATACCAAATTAAGACAACCACCAGAAGAGCACAATGAAATTCACCCTGTACACTGGGAGAAACTTAGTTCCTAAACCTACAGCAGCTGCATTCAAATATGGCCATAAAAAGAAGCAAACTGTAAAACAGTTCAGTTTCAGACTTGGGCTAAAGCCCAGGAAAGATTTTAAATCTCAAAACAAGATCTTAAAAAGCATTACTGAGACCAAAAATACTGAATATAGCCTCAGTTTGCACTTTTTAAAGTGCAAAAAGGTTAAGAATAAAGTTTATATGAGTGCAGAGGTGAACTACAAGAACGGCAGACTGCTGAAAACGCTTTCAAATGAGAGTCTGAGTTGAAACTTTTGCTGATGAAAAAGGAAAACTAGGAGGTGTCTGCAGTTCACATGTAACTTAGTAAGTACTAAAAGCTCTCTCTAATCTAGAACAAAATACAACAAAAACAGTGGAAAATGAAAGCAGAAAGAAAGATCTTAATTATGACCCTGGATGAAAACAGAGAGAGGATAATTAGGCACTGAAGCTCCACACCCAAGGAACATGCACTCAACTTATCTTGATGTTTTCCCTTTCTAGAAGATTGCTCCAGCCAAACATCTTTGGGTTTAGTCCAGCATGAGTAGTCAGGCTCAATTTAAGAATAACTTGTGCAAGTTACTGGCTTATGATTCATATGCAGGTCAGATCAGATGATCCCATGGGCCTCAAGCGTAAGTTCTATAAAATCGTCAGAAATAGCAATATTTAAATTATTGAGTACAAAACCTCTGCAAATCCCAGTGGCACATCTGTAGACTTTCTAAAACTGCACCAAACTCTGCTGCAATTCTTCAGAAAGAGCTACATTTTCAGACTTGTGGTCAGAATACATTATGCAAGATATAAAACAGTAAAGGATGAGACTAAATCTCTCATGGCAAAATTTTAACAAAAAACCCAACTGCTTCTTAAACTCATGAGTCTACTGTGATAGAAACAGGCATGACAGAAGGATGAATGATGGGTGCTGTAGCAACTAACTTCTGAGCAACACACATCAAAGCTTCTGTCATGACATAAACAGGAAAAACCAACACAGTTGCTGCTTTTCCAACAGTGCACGTGAGCTGCAGCAGGTCTGAAAATGTGTTTATTCTGTCAGAAAAATAAGATGTTATTTCCTTCCTTGCAAACAATGAAAGTTGGGTGAGTTTGCACTGCCAAAGCTCTGATGCTGATTTGATAACAGACTAAAGGCTAAACTGAGTAAAACACTGGGTTTAGACTTACACAGATCTGAATTAATCTGGTGAAACTACTTTCTTTCCTTCCCTTCACCCCCAGGACCACAGGCTATCGCTGCCACTGCACAACCACCTCTATTGTTAAAGAAAGAGATATTGTCCTGTATTATTGACCCATCATATGCTTAAAAATGAAACCAATCCAGGATTCTTCATCCTGTAAGATTATTTTTTTTTCCAGTTATGTAAAGGGACTTCAGGTAAGAAAAGAACAGACTTGTCCAGGGCATGCTGCAGATGGAACTGAGCTGACCAGGCACTCCACAAATTACTTACTTCTTTGCCATCTTTTCTCCCCACGCAACCCGACATTACAGAGCTGCCTGGTACGGTCTGGTGAGTGGAAAACAGCAAAAACACCACAAAGGTGCTTATCAAGGAATTACAGGAATGCAAACCACGAGCAATGTCTAAGCCCTACACGTTTCCAAAGGGAAGAGAAAACAATCACCACAGGAGAAAACGGAAAGGGAAGCACAGGTGACACAAGGGAACTGAATAATTTCATGGAGACATCAAGGACCTGGCTTTCCATGCACCCTGATGTGGGCGGCAATCAGCTCGGCTGTGCCCCCCTCACTTACGCCACCCCCAAAGCACCAGCAGCACCTGAGAGGTTATTTTGTCCAACTGGCAGAAAGAGTGAAGCTGTTGTTCCAGCTCTCAGTGTACCAGCCTCTATGAATGAGCTGATGTCATCTGGGAGAAGAGAAATAAAAACAATACTCTCCAGGCACATTTGGGAAGTTTCCCCAACACTGAACCTAGAAAAAATTGCTGAAATAAATTTCAAAAGTCTCATGAATATGAAAATTTCATTACAACTTATGCCTTTCTGCTTCTTTCTTACTCTGGTGGGCTGCTCCCCCCTATTAACAGCAATTAGGCACATGTACAGTAATGAAAATATTCCCTTAAACATTATTACGTTATTAGCATTCCCTCAGGAGTTGGTAAGAGTTAAAAGGACACCTCAGCTAAGAGGATCTCCCTTATCTATCTCTAGTCAAATGAAGCTAAAAACAAAGACTAAAATTTGACAGAGAGCACAGAAACAAGACTGAAAAAAAGCAGTCTCTCACTATTATTACCACTTTTCTTAGATTTTGTTTTTAAATCACCATAATTTATGCAAAAGAGGCATGATACAATCTTACATTTGCAACACCCTATGACTAAATCTAGTAGTAAAGTTTCCATTTGAGATTTCTGTCCATCAATGTCTCTAAAACTGGGCTGCACCAAACACTGGGAGTAAAATTATTCACAGGGATAAATAGATAAGGCAGTGGGACGCTTTCTGTTCAGAGGTTTTTATAACTTTCAAGACGAAATAAGACTGAATTGTATAGGCGGATTACTCTGGCTAACAACAACAACTGCACCTCCTTTTACACTAAAGCTTCCAAGATGTGAGACCCACTACTAAAAGTTTAAGCTCATGTCATTCAAACAGCACTCAATCACAGCATGAAGATTTACCAGTATCACACACCACAAGATTTATCTGTGCCTTTTTACAGTACTCCATGTCAAATGCGAGCAGCAACTAAGCTACCACAAATGAAAATGCCTCTCGGCTGCATGCAGTATCCTTGAGAGAACAAATGTTAGTGATCGTGTTCCAGTACACTTTAACAGTGATTACGAAAATAAAAGAAAGTTGGAAACTGGAAGGCTTTCAAGAGCCAACTGGCTGGAAGGGTAAACTCCTTCAGGTTTGGCTAGGTCGCTGGAAAAACTTGGATGTGATCTTTGCTACCCTGGAGCTATGGTATTCTCTGCCTTCCATTCCAAGCAAACGTCGGGCATGACTTTTCTCAGCAAGCTCCAATTACACGGTGATTCTGTTCCTGGCTCTGCTCTGATCTTGGTTTTCGAGGGAGGCAGAGATAGTTTATCAATAAAAGGAGTCCTCTGTGGCAAATAATGCTCATTTCTGTACAGTTATTCCTGACCAGCCAGCCAAGTAACAACACAGAGCAGTTCTCATGGGCACAGCTGTATTTATTTTCTCTTCCACTAGCAAAATCACAGTTATAACTTTCTACAGGCTGAAAAAAAGTTTGTATCCAGGATTTTTGGTTTTGTATCATTTTTCAGGATTTGCTTTCCCTTACACAGCAGTCTCTCCCAACTAATTAGACACATCTCAAGAGCAAATTAAATTATTTTACACTACATTATACATGTCCCTTTTTTAATTTCTCCTTACATTTAGAACATGAAAAATACCAATTAATAAATATTTTTCCTCTAAAATTCATCTCATGAAAGTTTTTCAGATATTTCAGTACTGCATTTATTAGTTTTTGCTTTAACCATAATCAAAATTAATTTTAAAAGTTTTAATTGATATATAAGACAGAATATAAGAAAAAAAAATTTAAACACTTGCCCATTTCCTCCCCCTCAGGAAAACAAAGAGGAAAAGACAATTTCTTCACATTACACTAAGAATTCAGCATGGACTGAAGAGAGCAACAATTCAGTGCTATTATCCTGTGAGATTCAGAGAGAAATCTCTGTGCTTTTATTAACTGAGGAACATCCTCCCTTTAAACACAATTGGCCACTGTAAAAAGTGCCTAACACAACAACTAAGGCTGTGTATATGTGTATTTCCATCATACTCAAACACTGCTCCTCTGGCCTTTGAGCATAACACAGAACCATTGAATCACAGAATTATTTAGGTTGGAAAAGACCTCTAAGATCAGTGAGTCCAACCATTAACCCAGCACTGCCAAGTCCATCACTAAACCGTGTCCCTAAGTGCCATATCTATATGTCTTTGAAACACCTGTAGGGACAGTATTGTCAATGAAAGGCTACACAGTTCAATGAAGTCTACAAAGACAATGCTTCAAAAGCAGCACGTGACCTTCAGGCAAGCTGATTTCCACAGCAAACATGCAAGTGAAAAGTAAAATAAAAACACTTTTTGAATGTTAATGTCTTAAGTTGGAGACATTAAATACTGTTTCTGGTAGAAGTTAAAATCAAGGAGAAAACCTGAGTAAAAGTACTCTGAGATTAATACTAGTGCAAAGACAAATACCAGCTGGAAGAATATACTCTACTGCTTTTTAAGATTTCTCAGTATGCTCTTAAAAGTTATTCCATCTTCCAACCTGTTCTGATACCTTAGAAGTAAATTTAGTCAAGATAAATTTAGACTGGATAACAATAGAAATCGGTCATAAAAAGACAAAAGAGAAATTTAAGTGCACTACTTAGCCCTTTTTTCCATTGTACCAAAAAAGAACCAGTAGTCAAAACAGAAATCCTACTTGAAAAGCACTGAATTTTATTCAGTTATTTTGAAAAGTAAGCTATGTGATTAATGGAATGTAAATATTTGAGCAGGTTTAGATAACCAAGGATTGAAAGGGAAAGAAAATTTTTTCAAAATTTTCAATTTTTTCCTTTTGCACTGTTCCAGGTCTTTGGAACACATTCACGGTGTGCACACAGCAGAAATTCAGGGCCATTCCCTTTCAGGACCTCAGGACACAATGCAGGCTGGAGCCAGGGTAACAGGTTGACCTTTTCCTTCAAAACTATAGCTCAAAGGAGAACTTCACTGTTACTGCCCAGGCAGTCTGTGGATGCCCCAACCCTGGCAGTGTTCAAGGCCAGGCTGGGTAAGGGCTTGAGCAACCTGATCTAGTGGGAGGTGGGGGGTCAGGACTTAGATGATCTCTAAGGTCTCTTCCAACCCTTAACATTCTGTGGTTCTATGGTGACTCAGCCACTTCCCTGGGCAGCCTGTTCCAGTGCTTGAGAAGCCTTTCAGTGAAGAAATGTTTTCTATTATCCAATCTAAACCTCCCCTGGTGCAACTTGATGCCGTTTCCTCTTGCACTCTCACTTGTTACTTGGGAGAAGACCCTGACCCCCACCTGGCTACAGCCTCCTGTACAGAAGTTGCAGAAAGCAATAAGGTTCCCCCTGAGCCTTCTGCTCTCCAGGCTAAACAATCCCAGCTCCCTCAGACACTTCTCCTAACACTTGTGCTCCAGACCCTTCACCAGCTTCACTGTCCAGCACCTCAATGTCACAAAGCATGATTCTTCTTACAGTACCCTGAAACACCTGAAGTGTAAATAAAATAAAATACAACAATGGAATGCAGCACATAGTCTATTCTAAAAGCCAGTTCTTTAGATCAAAGTGCCTGACATAAAAGTATATCACTTTCCTTTCACTTATTTGAATGAAAATCTAAGTCCAGCGAAGTGGAACAACTTCTCAAATACGGTACCTCTAAGACTTTCCAGTTTCCTGTTAAAATTAGCAAGAATGATGACAAGCACATGTGTGAACATGCCTTCCTTCCTTCCTGCCAGCCAAAGACAGGCTACAGCACGAAGGACACTGGTAAACATTGTGTTAAAAACTGTCCTCCTGGAAAGCCTCGCTCTAACCTTTTAAAGATAATTAAATTGGTTTTTGGGTTTTTTTGATGAAGAGTTTAACAGACCCTAGCCCAAGAATCACAACTGGACCCAAAACTTGTTCATATGCAGGATATCCATGGCATGTGCTGAAATACAGACACACTGACTCCAGAGATGAGGAAAAACATTCCCTAAGTCATTACTGGTTTTCATAGACAAAAATTCATTCTAAAACACTATTTTCATAATATGGAGAGTATTACCAGGCTTTTGAAATGAAACAATTACAGTGGGACAGCGAGTGGAGCCCTGTGAGTCCATCACAGGCAAGACCTCACATCACTTCTGACTCCTTGGCATTGTGGACGAAGCAGGTTCCAGCCCAGCAGATACAGGCAGCCTGAGCAAGACCCAGCAGACACAGCAGCCTCCCTCAAAGGTCTCAGAACTGCAAACAACCACCTGCCTCACCTCATCTGGAGGAACACACTGTCAGGGACACACAGCTGAAGCCAAGTGAAGTTGGTCTAACGCTTCTCACCAAAAGGCAAGGAAATGCACCCAACATTTCAGTTCTGCTGTTGAGGTACAAAGATGGGGTAAGGTTTGCCATCATTTTTTCAGAAGCACAGTCTACTCTGAACATTTCAAGTTACATAAACAGTAATACAAAGATCTTACTCGCAAAAAAGCTTTTTTTCTCCAATAATCATATGTGATATCATTGCCATCAAGTAATGCAAGATGGGGAAAGAAACCACAGTGCAGATTTTAACATCACCTTGCTTTGCACCTCTGCGCTTTGCAGTGCATCACCTATCATTGTTCATTTTCTCACTGATGATGTTTCCATTTTGTTACTAAACGATACTTCTGGGCACTTGAGAACACAGTACTCAAGTTTCCCAGTTCCACCTTCTCTCTCAGGAGCCTTCCTCGATTAAATGGCACAGAGCCAGCTAACGCACGCTAGATGTGATCATATCACCGTGCATCCCTTCGGGAGCGTCTCCCATTTCAAGTGCATTCCTGCACAAGGCAGCAGAACCTCACCATCTGAACGGTTCCATCACTTGTTTCCAGTGGGATTTATTAACACCTTAACTACTGCCCACTTCTGTCAACATCACTCATGCCCCATTTACGGCACAAGTAGCAACAAAAGGAACTAAGCCACTGTCCTGTTATTAACCTCAAACTGAAATTCATGCAGTTCTTCAATGCCCCTGTGACACTGAGCACTAAAAATGCTTTCTCCCTGATGCATTTTTACTTAACTTAGATGCCACTTTAAAATGAATTTACACTGTTCGATTAGATCCAAGGGTAGAGAGAATGGAATATAAAGGGTTGTGAAAAATCCTTTTAAATAATTATTGATTTATTTTAAATAATTTTTCCTAACATAAATTTATCCAAAAAATTACCGTATGATTCGTTCACCACTCATTATAATCACTTTACATGATAGATGTAAAACCTTTTAGATACAAACACAGTATCATTACAGACCTAAACAAATTACATGAGCTGCTGCCATACCAAATTACTTTACTTGTTGAGTTGAACAGCACTACCATGCTCTCCACCAAGAGACATCAAGCCACCCAAGCCCCAAGTGAGGCTGGCTGTGAACGCAGCCGCTCTTTCCACAGATTTAAACCCGAGTTAGCAGCTGGCAGGGAATTATTTGTCACTGAGTCGAACATGCAGTACCAGTTAGCAGAATTTGTTGGGTTAACTCATAGCAAAGTGAAGCAATATTACTTGAAGATACAGATCAATACAAACTCATCAGCATAGTAATCATCATTTCACAGCTGAGCTAACATTATAAACCTGAATCTTAGAGTGAAGCATGATCTGCAGCTTTGCACCAAGGTGTACGCGTTTCACCATTCCTCAAAACAGACATTATTGCCACGCAAATCAGGAAGAAACTGAATGACCTTAAGGGTGCATTATGTTCTGCAAATCAGGACACAGGAGTCTGAGCTGCAGCTCAACTCTGCATCTGGAAAAAGGCACCTCAGTATGGTGATTCAAGCTCCAAGAAGCCCTCCCACCAGCCCAGCAGGGCAGGACGAGCTTACCCTTCCTTATTACTTTACAGAAATGATTTTTAAAAATGCCAGTGAAAATGGCATCTTTCCAGGCTCTATTCTTTTTACTTCTGCTTCCCTACTGAGCTGTGTGACCTAAAGTTAAAGCAAGTAGGTAACCCGTGAAATACAAAAAGAAAAGTATTGATCCTGGTTTCTCAGAAAATTTAGTGCAAGTGTATTATAAAACACTTATAAAGGTACCTCTGTGACTTCAAGGGCAGCAGCTGCTTTTTTAATATGCAAAAACATAATTTGCAATCTCTTCTGAGGAAAACCACAGGATACTTAGTAAACTACAATAACAGGCTTTCAATTTTTTCCCCTGCAGATTTGTATTCACATGGCAACCAAATTACCATGCTACCAAGATACAGTGTTAAAATCACACATATAAATTGCCATTTAAACCTGAAAGTCAACCGATATTAAAAACCTCTCCTCAGTGAATCTCTTCATCTGGGCATGTATGAAAAACCCCACAAACATACAGCTAAAGCACGTGTGTGTGTAACATGCACACATCTGATCCTCTGAGCACTTCCATTATTCAGGTGCTGTCCCTACACCCAGGAGGCTCAGTCCCATTAAAGTCTGATGGCAGAACATGCACAACACAGTTTGCTGAACAAATATCCACTTCAGATGCAGCCATGTCATTAGTACCCAGACTGCAGACACTACAGCTTCTATAACCTAAAACTCTGTGACTTCCACACTCATATGTCTCATATACCAAAGAAATCGGAGCAAGAAGAGGGAAAAAGGTAATTAAACTCTGAAGAAAAGATATATAGATCTTTAATTGACATTTATTCTCAGTCTATGAGTTCTTGAATTGACATTTGTTCTCAGAAGATTCAGCTCAGAGTCATTAAGTGCTGATCTTGGAGAAGCATCTTATAACAACTAAATATGCTGTGAAATTGTCACTGTAAGAGTTACTATTTCCAGTGTGATAAAAAGCAGTATATTGATAAATTATCTGCTGTGAATTTATAACAAACCACCATCTATCTTCGTCATGATTTACTGTATTAATCTGAATATCTGAATAGCTTTAAACAAGGACAGAAAAGTCTTAAATTTACTTTTAAATCAAAATCATACAGAAATGCTTTGGTTTTGTCCTAAACATTAAATTATCCCCAAGATAACATTGGTTCAATACCCAGGTCAAGTAACATTCAGTCCCAGGGCAGTAACTGGTTTCAGATTCAATATCTTGCAACACTCCAGTTCTTAGTAAGAGCCCTGGGCAACTGAAAAAGGGATAAAAGCAACTTCCTACTTGTTTTCTTCTTAGTCAGGCAGACACAGACATTGCATATAATATTCAAGTCCTGAGGCTGACCTGATCAGCCACAAGTGATGCAGCCATTCTAAATTCAGGCAGATAAAACCTTACAGGATCAAACCCATACAGGGATATCTGTGCCATTGGTAAGAAGGGGAAGGTCCCTGTGAAATGGCAATCCAAAGACAAGTCTCAGAGAACACATGCAAGGTTAAATTAAGTACAGCAGGGACCAAAAAGTTGAAAATAGTACTGTTATTTCCATTACAGATAAGGAACTGAGGCAAAGGAATAAAGTCAGTGCATCATTAAAATCCTGGTGCCATTCTGCACTTAGTCCACAGCTCTCTAGGTCAGACTCCAAGCCTTGATCTAGATGGGCAGAAAAAGAAGAGCACATACTTAGGGGGTCATAGTTACTTTTAGATTTCTAACTCAGAGCTAGTCATCCAGCTGCCCCTCAAATGCACTTTTAGAAGTGCATTTTTTTAGTGGCTATATCACAGAATCCTAAAACAAATATTTGGGATAAAACAGATGTGTCATACTCTGGACATACAGATTCTTTTCCACTGACTGTACATGGAATAGTCAATAGTGGTAACAAACTCAGACTAAACCAAGATTCAGTCACCTAAAGTTAAACCAAATTCATCTTCTCTTGGTTACCAAGTTTCTGATTTGCCTGTGTGACCCAGGACAGGTCACTTACTGGTCACTATGAATCATGAATGAAACTGGACTCCTTGCCCTCACATCCCACTCTCCCTTGATATCCTACACAATCTTTGATTTCACCAACAAATCAGTCTGGATTCCTAGAAACAGTCTTTCCTTCACTGCAGTGCCTGATGCACCACTTGGACCAGTTCATTCTTGGTACAGGATGAGGCAGGAGTCCTGTTGAAAAACAGCATATGGTCATATAAGAAAACTGGGAAAAGCAGAGTAAATATCTTTGATTCTGTCTAATCTTGAAAGTTCTAGAATTAGTTTTCCTTCCTGAATCTTTTAAGCCTTTTTAAAAAGCCATGAGTACATATTAAGCTTGTTTGAACACCTGGAACTTTTTCTAAGCAAAACTTGTTGCCCTGAGAAACCTTCCTGATTCAGGAGAGGACCTTCTAAAGTGACAAGTAATATTAGCAATCAGTTTGGTCTCTGTTGTTCCTCAGGCACATCAGGAACAGACATAGTAGGATTTCCTTTATCTTTCCTGATATATTTATTGACAAACATACCAGGGAATTCATTAAAATATACATAAAATAATGTCCTACACTAATCCGGTCATGCTTCTAATCATTCATATTGACACTATGTGCTACTTACTCATTAAGCAGTAGCTTATTTCCAGATTATGGGAACTGTTCCATGTACCAAGGCTACTGGAAAGATACATGCAAATGTCAGACCATATGTAATGTAACATTTTTGAACAAACACTCCCTATTATTGCCTGGCAGGGAAATGCTAATTTAACTCATCGAGTTCAGTTCTTCTGAGCTTTTTTTTTTTTGCCTTAAATAGCTCAACATGCTCAAATGTTCATTGCCAAATTCAGACCTGTGGTCAACCCATTAGATAGATACAATGAAAGCAGCAAGAGTGAATCGGTACCACAGAACAGCTAAAATCACCTCATGTGAGTCTTGAACACTGCTTTCAGAGTTGCTGTGAGAAAACATAATCAGAAGGACAATACATTAAATCAGAAAAGATAATACCTAATGCACCATGCTAATTAGGATGATTCCATCGAGTCTCCTCCAAGACAATCTACTGAGAGAATCTACTGACAGGGAAGAATAATCACATCATTAGCAATTTGTACTGCTGTCAGGAAAGCATTTAGTCACACCATAGATTGAACGTTAAGGCAATTGCAAAGCAGACACGAAATTTTCCAATACAAATGCAAATGTCTAATCTGCCAATAAAAAATTAAATGCAGTGAGTCATTTTACTCAGGACAGCAATTCCTAATCTCAAATATCATCAGAGGCTTTTTAATTAAAACACGACAGTTGACATCACAGGAGAGGTTTTACTGGCACATTCTGTATGTATAGAAGCAGCACCCAACTGAACTCTGACTGCCCTTAAAAAGTAAAAAAAAAATTACAGCTTCATTAATTCAGGACTCACCACCTAAAATTAACTTATGGTGTTTACCTGAAGGTCCTACTTTTCTGAACAACCTATTTTTAATAACAGTGTCCTAATATTGAAAGTATCTGAAAACAGAGAAGAAAAGTCAAGCAGGTTTTTGTAATGGAAGGTTTTGTCTCTCAGACTTCCTGAAGTTCCTTAATGGGATGAAGAACATTTGCATAAAGGAGATCTGGTAAACACAAACAATCACAGAATCAATCAGATTGGAAAAGACCTCTGAGATCATCAAGCCCAACCTACAACCAAACCATGTCAACTAAACCATGTCCAGTCTTCCTTAAACTTCTCCAGGGATGGTAATTCCACCACCTCCTGGGCAGCCCAGTCCAATTTCACCCCTTCTGTGGAGAAATTCTTTCTAATGTCCAACCTGAACCTCCCCTGGTCAACATGCCCAGGCTTTCAAAAGACTTTACAAGGTCACCTGCTTCTGAAACTAAGCAAACATTTGGTCCTGGGAAAAGCCAGGCACAAACTGCAAAAATGATGGGGAAGGAAACACAGGACAAAATGGTCACTTCTCAACAACTGTTCTCTGTTGTTTATCCAATACTTTCAAAACCATAAAGTGTTATTAAAAAGAAGGCCAAGTCTGCAGTTGATAGGACATAACATCACAAACCAGCATCAGCTATGAAGAATGTCTTAGTTACCGGTCAACAAAATGGCAAATATAGGTAAATGCAGAAAAGCTGGAGTAAATAGAAAAAAATTCATCTTCAAAATTATAAGCTTCAAGTATTCCTACTCAGGAAATATGTTGTAGGAATTGGGAAAAAATGTAGTTAGTACAGACATACTTAAGTCACACAGAAGGAGGAGGTTCCTCAGTAACGCTGTGAAACACAACACAACACCTAAGTTCTTACAGTACCAAAGGGTTCAAAAGGGATTAGACACGTTCTAGAAGACAAATTCACTAAGAATTGGAAAGTACACAGTGACAGCTCAGGGAATTCCCAAGGTGCAATCTTAGAGCAAATATTGCTTTGTTCCTCTGTTTCATTATTCTGGCAACGGCTCATGGAGGAGACAGGAGAGAAGGCCAGTCAGAACTCCAGTATAACCAACAGTGGTCACATTAAAATCCTGTTACATTGTCATCTGATAAACCAGCAAAATAAGCAGCATAAATTAAACCAGGTAGGTCCTTTGTCTTCTAGAGCTACTAAATATATGAATTAACTTAAACCCAAAGCATGGAATGTGTTAGACCAACGTGTACTTTTTAAGCAAGGAACAAAGCTGTCACTGCCCTGTAGTTTAACATTAACTAACTTGTCTCCACTGTCGTAGTTTTGTCAACTTTCCAGTATCGGATTTATGGCAGCATATGGACTTTCATCCTCAGAGAGCACCTTTATGCTCTTCATCCTCAGAAGCATTTGTCCTTTTAGTAGCTGATATTCTGGAGTAGCAAAGGGGTCCATGATTTGTACATCGACCACAGAATCCAAAATATATGAGTCAAAAGTGAAAAAAAGTCCAAATCAAATTTTCAGTAAGGGCTCAGTTTATCGATCTGCTACAGGCCATGTTACAACTCCAGTCAATTCTGAGGTCAGTGAACTGCTCTATTGCAGTTTTTCTGGTTGGAATAATGCTCATGTACCATCTACCACTATATACATGTTGATCCCTGTAAATTGCCTAAGGATCTGAGCAAGTGTAGGAAGAATTCATCATGAACCTTCTTTTTCCTAGTGGTATAGATCTAGACAGAGGCCATATACTAAAAAACAACTCTGATTTGCAAAACAGTGACTAGATTTTCTAGTTCTGCATGGAAGGTTTACAGTACTTTTGGGTAGAGAGAAACAGAGGCTTTAGGTTTTGAGTTTGGTGTTTTGTTTTCCTTTTTCTTCTTGAAAATGGATTAAATGCAAAGGATTTTGTAGGCCCTTCCTATCTATAAAAGAAGCACAAGAAGGATTCATTTTTCATCTGGGTTATGTTGCTTATTGTGGTCCCTATATTTTGAAGTGGGCAGTTGCCCCAGATATGTGGAACAGAATCAGAATGGCCTGGGTTGGAAGGGACCTCAAAGATCATCTAGTTCCAACCCACCTGTCATAGGCAGGGCCACCTTTCACGAGACAGCCTGCTCAGAGCTCCATCCAATCTGGCCTTAAACACTTCCAGGGATGAGGCATCCACAACTGCCCTGGGCAACCTGCTTCAGTAAAGAATTTCTTCAAAATATCTAATCTAAACCTACACTCTTCCCATTTGAACCCATTCCCCCTTGCCCTGTGATCTTTTAAGAAGTCCCTCTCCAGATTTCTTGTCAGCTTCCTCCAGGTACTGGAAGGTCACAAACAGGTCACCCCAAAGCCTTCTCTTTTCCAGGTTGAACAAACACAATTCTCCCAGCCTTTCCTCAGAGGAGAGGAGCTCCATCCCTCTAATCATCTTTGTGGCTCTCCTCTGGACTCGCTCCAACAGGTCCATGTCTTTCCTGTGCTGGTCACCCCAGAGCTGGATGCAGCACTCCAGGGAGTCTCACCAGAGCAGAGGGGCAGAATCCCCACCCTTGACCTGCTGTGACGCTGCTTTTGATGCAGCCCAGAACACAGGTGATTTCTGGGCTATAAGTGCACATTGCCAGCTCATGTCCAGCCTCTCATTCACCAGCACTTCCAAGTCCTTCTCTCCAGGGCCGCTCTTGATCTGTTCATCCCCCAGCCTCTATTTGTGCTTGGGATTGACCCAACCCAGGTGCAGCACCTTGCACTTGGTCTTGTTAAACTGCATGAGATCCCCACATGCCCACTTGTCCAGGTCCCTCTGGATGGCATCCCATTTTTCAGGCATGTCAAGAGCACCACTCTCCTTTGTGTCACCTGAGAATTTGCTGAGGGTGAGCTCAATCTCTTCATCTGTGCCATTAATGAAGACATCGAATAGCATGAGAAACAGGAAAAAAGTATGAAATACACTAAAGAAGAGAGATATATAATCAGAAATGGGAAGCAAAAGAGGTACTATGCCAGATAGACAACCCTGTGTAAAATACAGGAAAAAAGGGCTGCAACAGCTAGTAAAAGAAAATATCCAAAATGTGAAAGCCTACTCAGCAACAGGAAGGGAGGGCACTGAACCACTGGCTGGCAAAGTAATGGCTAATGAATTAGTATCTATCAACTTTTGTTGAACACTTCTATTGATATTTGTTAAACATGTTATTTAACACACAGCTTACAATGCACCTCTTACAACAAAGTGAGGTTTTGACAAAGCCTTGGCTGTAAGGAGGGACTGAATTTCTGACTCCACCAGGCGCCTACGTCAGGCTGCCTTGCCACACATGAAGCACAGCACTGCTCACTGAGAGACAGAGAAACTTTTAACACTTCAGTAAATGCACATCAAAACTGCTACTGCTTTTTATACATCCCAAGACCTTGGTGGAATTATTTTTGTCAATGTTTTCCAAAATACCACAAGTTCACATTTCTAAAATGTGGATGCAGAAAAACGTTTTCATTCTGACACACACTTTTTGAAACAGAGTCAGGTGGGCACATACTTTTTCCCACACTTTTTAAGTCATGGCCATTGTAAGCTAGAGAGGCAAATTAGAAATGGAACATCACAGAACAAATAAACAAAAAATACTCTTTAACTGTCATGTTTAAATGTTCCCTCATCGCCTTAAATTTCTTCAAAAACGTGTGAAGGTGCAACTCTGTATTATGATTTGAATGACTCAGTTGACCTCTGACCACCTGCAAAAAAGCAACAGAGTTGTCCTTCTCTGCCTGCCCCTCAGTCACATCTGAGTTGTGCAGAAAAACGGCTTGACTGACCAGCTTCACCTACTGCCTGTGATCAGTCTGGATCTCTTCTGTACTTCATCCTTGCTACCCCCCCAACCCCCAAAAATGTTCATTACAAAAAAATTTTTTTAATATTGTTGCAAAATTTGTCACCTCACAGCCTCCTTATATAAAAGGAGAATCAATTTCACTTTGATGTTTGTACTTTGTCCTAGCAACATGAAACACACACAGAATTTGATTATATAATCTCTAGATATGAGGGAGGGATTTGGAGGCTTGCCTGAAAATCTGCCACTTCTGATGCATTCAAAAGCTCAACAGAATGTTTTCCAAAGTACACATCCATGTAGCTGAAATCACAATTGAGTTCCTTCACCCTACATCATTAAAAAAATTACCAAAAAACCAAAGCCACAAAGGCAAGAGGGTAAAACAAAAAAATTTAAATCATGCAGGACATCTATGCAATAACCTGGGCTTGGTCCTGCCATAAATGAGGAGAACTCCAAAAAAGTTAATGGATTTACACCAATTTATACGATCCAGTAACTTCAGCGGTTTCAGTCGGAATACCAGCAGATCAGTCACCGTAAAATACAGTCACCAGAACTGACATTGACGTCACTGTTGTTGGCAGCTTTTTCTGAGAATCTGTGGCCTGGCTGAACCTTGGCCTTTTTTCAGTAAATGCCCAGGCATGTAACACATCAGTAGTTCCACTGACAGCAGTGTTAGATAGGTCTTCCCTGTTCCCTTATCTATCCCTCTTCAGTGTGCCTTGGTCTTAAGGCAACTGGAAGTCTTCCAGTTATCAATGAAGTCACTCTGGTTTCATTTACAGGCTGGGACTTTCAAAAACACCACAGAAAAAGTTTTAACATTCACTTTTGCAATGTTAAGAAAAGTTCCAATTATTCTATTTGAAGATTCACAGAACTGAAGAAAAGCACAGAAAAGAGACAAGGTTCAACTCGACATATTTTTACATCACAAGTACTAGGAAGCTGAAATGTATCAGCCTTTGAAAAATCATTAGCATCATCTTTGTTTTCTCTTTTTCAACCTTTAAAACTTGATGCTGTCTCCAATCTGTCTGACTTCAAAAGCAGAAAATTATTTGTCCTCAATATGGTTATATCTGCATACTGAAAAACACTTTATGAATGTTTTAATTTTGACGTTTGAAACCTCCACAACTGGACACCAATTTGCTCCTATATAAATAAGTAGAAAACTGTTGGTCTATTCCTCAAATCTTTTTGAGATCTTAGTCACTTTTCACCAACACTGACAAGAAATCCCTGAAATTACTTTGATTAACTGAATATGAAAATATATTCTGAATGTTTACAGTACTTCATTTCTTCAAAATACCAGGATGACTGAAGAAACAGAAACAATTTTTAAGATGTCCATGTCAAAAGTCTGCCATGTGCCTCATGCCTGTGTTCCATGCCCACAGGCCATCACCTACCAGTACTCCTGGTATTGACTTTTCTTCAGCACAGTAACAGGAAAATTGTCACTGCAGTTGAGGCAAAAGGCTGGAAGTCCCAAGACTCAGGGTAAGCCTTCAGCTCTGTCAGGGATTCCTAACACTGGTATATTGATCACTGACACTTTCAGAAGAACAGCTATTTCTGGGTGTAAGTTTGCCACACAGCACCTCAAGGCTTATGCAGCACTCTGTAAGAGACTGTCTGTGCTAAAGCAGCAAGAGTTAATTTCAAATCAGTAGTTATGTGTAATGATTCAGAGGAATAGTTCACACAGAACTTATGAAAACTTTCAGATTTTCAGAAGTTCCTACTAACATAGCTGCCCTATGCTGGCACGCCTTTGTCTATCCTTCCTTTAGGACTTAAGTATGAACCCACCAAAAAAAGACAACTGACTTTAAATATTTGAAGAACTAATGAGAACGGTTGAAAAAGCTACTTTTCTTAGCTCAGAAAATGAGTGTGGAAGTGGAAGACAGCAAATGAGCCAAGAGGACCAAGCTGACACAAGAAGGTTTGAGATGGGAAAGGGGTGAATCTGAGTGCTCTTACAAAAGAATCCTGGATCTTCCTCCTGAGCCAAAGCAGAGTTCCAGAAGAGGAAACAGACCAGAGGGTACAGACTTTTTCCAAATCTGTGTGTAATTTATACTACTGAGTAAAGAACAATGATGTCCTAAAATAGTTTAAAAGTATAGGGTGACACATGACACACACCTATATGTGCAGTGGATGTCCCAGAAAGCCAGCATGGATGGAGATTTGGGACACTGTCATGTTTAGGTCCCCAAATACCCTGGAAGTTAAGACAGATCTGAAAGTCAAAGGCGGTCAGGATGTTACCCTGTCCATTTTGTGACAGGGTAACAATAAGCCTAAAATCATGAAATCTTTCAGATGCACCAAGAAAGAACACAAAGGCCTCCTGAGATACAGAAAGCAAAGCCATAGCATGTCCCAGTGCTGCTGAAATCCTGAAACTGGGAGCAGGCTGAGCAGTGTTCAAATAGACTGGTGTCAGTTCCACTGATGTGACCAGTCAGAACATCTCTGAAAAAAAAGGATACTACAGATGAGAACTCCTGCACTTCTACCATCAGCTGAATCCATCATCTCATGAGCAAGTTTCCACTTTTTGACACTGCAAACAGCAAGCATGCAAAGAGCTACTCTTGAGGTTTAGGTAACTATGCAGGCAGTCCATGTTGGCCTACTCCCGTTTTTTTAAACCTGTGAGACCAGAACACAGCAGAAAACTGTTAAGTACTTTCCTGAAAATCAAGCAGGTTACACCTTTTTCTTCTGTTAAGCCATAAGCTATTTTTTTCACTTTTGTTCTGAGTTTTTCATATTAGTGTTGAAAGAATCATATTTTTACAGAGGGCATCTTTTCCAAAACACCTTTTTTTTCACTTCTGACTCCTAAGTGACCAAAACAAACTTTCTAGCAAAGACAAGAAAAGCTGGTCTCAAAACAGCTGTAAGAAATTCCTGCTGAAATGCTTTTTTTTTTTTCCAAGCAAATTTTCCTCATTATTTTTAACTGTCATAAGAAAATCTGTCTCTCTGCTCTCCCTCCCACTTCTCATCACTAGAAAAATTTCATATCCATTCTGTGACAAATTAGTATGTCTCCAACTGTCATAGAGTAACACATACACAAAAGGAGTATATGTTCTCTTCAATCCACCCTAAAATTGCTCTCTTCAATCCACCACAGAAAGCAATAAGCAATTAAAAAAAAAAATAAAAAGAGAAGAATTATTAGAACAGAGAAGGAGCTTTCAAAACATCTTTATTTACCTCCCTTTCTTTTAACAACATCAATTTTTCACATTGGATTTCTCAGAGGAAAACAAAAGTAACACCACCACTAGCATTTTTAAAGCTACCTTCATATTGCCTGAAATGAAAAAAAAAGCACATGAACACAAGTTTTTGCCAGCTATGTATAACCTTTGTAGTATTTACAGACAGATGGCTGGTTCCATATTAATTTTCCTTAAGACATGTGCTCTTCTGTTGAACAAAACTCTCAACAGAAGTTTTAAAAACTTACAAATTAACACATCAGCAAATGAAGTACAGAGGCCATTAAGGCAGTCAATACTGTCAATTTATCTAGATGACACTCAACAGTAATCCAGGCTGCACTAGTCTTTACTGTACTCACAGAATCTAATTCATTTCTCATTTGCTCACTTCATTTGTTTATTGCTAAAGACCCTGTATTAGATCTAAATTAAAAGAAGATCCTATTGTACCATTATTATTTGATCTCTACCCCAGCCAAAAGTAGAGCTTGAAGTAGAGCTTGCTATGGAATACCTTCTTTCTATTTCACTCCAACATCTCCTGCAAATATTTACATTCTCAACACTACTGGTGAAGCCTGGAGTCGACTCAAGTGCTATCTCCCATCTAAGGGTCTGCTCTGTTCTCTTGAGGAGATTATTAGACTCTTATTTAAGACATTTGTATATACAAATTATTTTGGGAACTAGAAATATTATTATACTATTGGAAAAATTAACTCTTCTGCTCTCAGTAGCATAGAATTGAACTTAGCAACATGTTTTGGGTAAGTTACCCTTCAAACTGGATTCCATTGTTACTAAGTCTTCAGTAATGCAAACAAAAATTAATATAGGATTATCTTATCCAAACCATCAAAAGTAACCCCTTCCATACCAATATAATAGTTCTCCATCTCAAAATACAATGAAGTTTTTCTAATTAGTAGCAGCTGATGATCATCCATCACTTGACCATTCTCCCTTCTTATGTGTGCCCCATTCCATCCAAGCATGTGCTGAAGTATATCCTTTCACAATAACTTCTAAGCCTTTGAATGTTCCTCTGATCACATCTTACTGGCTAATAAAACATTTGGAGAATGTCTCTCTAAATACTGTCTAGACCACAACAGGCTACAAAAGCTTTGCCAGAATTTTCCACTCTCCTTACTGAGAAGTGGAATATGTGCACTTTGGAAGTCCCCAGGCTTCAACTTCAGACATCAGTGAACAGGGGAAAACATGAGGAAAATAAACCAGTTAACAAGCTGGTATAAAATACGTTTTTCAAGAGGGTGACAAACAACAGTAGATGACTGTAGGTGGAACAAATTCAGTGTACTTTACACTAGCAGCTACATCCTGAAGATTTCTACAAGAATTTCTACTCAACTGCTGCCTGTGGAGAAGCACTCATGGCTCTGCAGAAAGGCTGCTTGCAAGATGTGAGGCTGTAGCTCGAGCCGTCACAAAGACCTCCTGCAGACAAAAGATCCATGATCCTTCTACAAATTCAGGGTGAGGTGCAAATGAGAATAAAAGGGAAAATAACAAAAAGGAAAAAAATCTAAGCAAAACATAAAAATGTTACTGTCCAGTTCTAGATAGAAGTCTCGAAATCCAGCTGTTAATACAGCTCTAAAGCCAAGGACTGGTGCTTAGTGAGAACAAATTTCATACTTCTGTTTCCAAAAGTCTGTGAATAATATTATCCTCCAGTCTCCTCTGACTGCCAAAGGTTTGTTCCGCAATAAACTCCTGTGTTACTGTTCCCAGTCAAAGCTGAGGCAAAAATCAATGCAAGATGAATGGGAGGGGAAGTGAGGGTCAAAGGAAGGTATTTCAATTAAGTCATTTCCCTCACGCCAACAACCCCTTCCTCCTCAACGTGTGACTTTTGGTTTGGGTGGTCAGTAACAGGAATGGAGTGGCCCAAAAGGAAATCTTTACTGCCTCAAGGTCTTGAATCCTTGGTGGAAACTCATACACCAGCCTATGTGCGGTATGAAAAAAAAAAAAACAAACTAGTCATTATGTAAGTTGGGAGTTTTGTCTGTCCTAGGCTCAGACATCGAGGTGTTTGTTTAATTTTTCCCTTTCATTTTGAACTGATGCTTTAAAATGCTTCAATTGATGCAAGTTGCTGGTCAAACATTTAACCAGCTTGTGTCAGTAATGGCTTTTTCTCCAAGTGCAGAACCTATTTTCCAAAATATAACTGGGTTAGGAAGTCAGATTCGATTTGAAAAAAGGAAAGCCTGTGAATAAAACTGTGAATAAAACCAGTAGAGATCAAACCATTAATTCTAAATTTCAGAAGGATAAAGGGTCTAGAAACTGTACAGGAATAGTTGCTAGATCTTCCTCCTTAATTAGAGAAATACATCAATATTTTCCCTTTACTGACATTCTTAGCATATGGGTTACTTTATCCTCCAAGACAACTTCAACTAGTTTTGTGCGTTTCTTTTAAATCCTAAGTTCCTTTCAAATAGAGTTTGACACACATGACATTTAAAAGTGAGTTATGTGTTAGCATCGTTTCAAGTACACATGTTTATTTTTATCAAGCACAACTATCACTACAGACACCTTCGAAATCATGAAATATCACTGGAAGTTATCCTCACTATACATCAGACAGCTTATCACTCTGAAGCAGTTTGCACATTGTTAGTAATAACATATATTTGGGGAACCTTATTATCATGTAAATAAAAAGCATCATTTAGCATCTTCTAGCAGAAATATAAAGACTAACCTATGTATAGTTTTATCTTTCATTGAATACAGTTGCTTATCTAACCTGCAGACCTTTCTTCTCTGGTCAGCAGAAAAAATTATTACATAGAAGAGATTCAACCTCTTCTATAGTTGCTGCTGGAATAGACATTTTGTTGCCAAACTGCTCCAAAATCAAGTTTCTGTTAATAAAGAGTTGAAAATATAAAGCTTGCCATTTAGAATCTCATTTCTTGTTCTGCATCTTTGAATTACTACACAGTTAAATTCCTTGTTATGCACCAATGAACTGGTACCCTGCTGTCATTCTGCCATATTACAGCAGTGGCTGGACAACAGCTGTTGGTTTTGAGCTACACTGATCAATGGCACAGATGATCACATCAGCAGACTGGCAAACAGATCTAGTTTTAAATGACAAAAACATATGCTGGGGCTTCATGATTTCAAAGGGAGTCATCACCAACCATTAGTGAAAGTGAACAGGAATATCATGCTCTCCCTATTTCCAGTCTCAATATCTCGATATGTTTTCTTTTTTTCCTTGCCAAAATGTTTTAGACACTTCAGGTGTTTGTGAAAGGTGTTTCTTCTCCTTGGTTTTTTTGGGGTGGTTGTTGTTTGGTTTTTTGGGTTTTTTTGGTTTTTTTTTTTAACAGGACTATCCTTAGATCTTGGAGTTAATTCAGACAGCTTTTTAATTAAAAATTACCCAGTCCTACTGTAGGTGTTCTTTTTTTCCATCTTGCTTGAATTCCCACAAGCCTAGTTTCCCCCAAAGACAGCTCAAGAGTAAAATTATGACAAGTGCTTGGAATGTACAGAAACATCAGGAGGAACAAAATTAACAGGGAGCAGAAACTGACTGGAGCATGTGAAGGAAAAGAAAAAGAAGAGGTTCATTTGTACCTCTCATAAGACATTAATAACTGATTTTTAGCATCACCCTTATAGGTGGTAATTGGCTGCCTTGGCTGAAAAAGCAAATTAAAAAAATATCATTCATTCTCCTGGTGCAATTAAAGGCCTTGCTCTTGGCCTACTCACTACGGGGTCAAACAGCAACAGAAAGATAAAAACACTCCCTACGGGACAGAGCACTGGAATACTCCTGACTCATCCTTTCAGTTCTGCCAGGGACACTCACTACTTGTAAGGATTTCCATGCATCTTCTGAGTGCCATGAAAATTAAAACTTTCCTCTCTTTTCTGCAAAGGCTGAGAAAATCTCGCACCATGCAGTTCTGCTTCTAATAAAATGCGGCTCTGGAATCTGGAATGCAAATTCAAAGAAAACAGTATTTCACCAAATCTCACCTTCCCTCCCTCCCATTTTGCACAGTGGAAGACAGCAAACGGTGCACCACAGAAAAAATACCATAGGACCAAGACAGGAGAATTTACAGGTAACTTATCCATCTGGACAGTCAGCCACTAAGGAAAGGGGTAAACCTCAAAGTCCATCACCATTCCCTCCCATCCTTATTTACATTCTTCTTCAATTTTTTTTATATGATATGGCGATAGATAGCTATAACAAAGCTGATTTAACCTAATTATTTTTAATATTACAAGAAACAAAAATATTGAAAATGCTAAGAAAAAAATAAGGTATGACAAAAATGAGAGTAAAAAATATGATAAACTGCCACTCTAATGGATGCAGTGTAAAGAAACACAATATGATTTCCCTTTCTTATAGTAGGGTCGTTTGTTTTTAAGAAAAAGAGAGAAGAAAAAAAAACCTTTGGCCACCAGAAAAAAAAATTACACTACCGAACAATTTCAACACTCAGTCATTCTAGACTTACAGAGATTTGATTGATTAGCTGGAAGATCAAAAATACTACAAACACATCAGGGAAAATAGTTACAAACCAGATTTCAGAAAAATTACAAATCAGGCATTCAAAAATACACTGGGTCTTATTTCCCACAATCATCCCTTTCTGGAGCTTGAATGTATATAAATAGAAACCTTTCACCAAGAGGTTTATTATATTTCATTTTGAAATAGCAGGAAGTCTGACACTTCAGACAATGAAGGACTTCACATGTACGTATTCTTCATGAATAATTAATAAACAGTCAGTCAGCTGGTTTGGCTGCTTTAAAAGCAGCTTGGGTTCTTTTGTTTCTTTTAGCTGCTACCCTCCTACTTGCAACTGTAAGGCAGGCAGCAACACTTTTTTCTTCCTGCCAAACCAGGAAAATACTCCTTAAACACATAGGCTGAAATAACTTTCTAGATTACAGAGAGATACAAAATGTCACTATTCTCTCTGTAATTTTTAACTCCATGAGAGAGTTAAAGTTTAACAGCTTGACTTAAAAATATTTTCTTGACTTAAAAAATGTTGAATAAAAACTTACAATTTATTTTTGTTTTTTCTCCCTATTCCTAAAATATCTTTAGGCGATGTAAACTGTTAATTAATATTAAGATTATTTTAACAACTTAAGTTGCTTAACACAGAGTAGGACAAACTGTATTTTTTTGTGCTTCATAGTAAAGCAAGTAAATGTTACTGGTAGGGTACATCAGACTTGACCAAACCATACACACTGTTCCAAAAGGTGTAATACAATATAAAGTTCAGTTCTGAAATAAGAGAGTGTTGACAGGCTACAGGAAATCCTTAATTTTTCTTTCCTACATTTTTAGACAACCTGGATCTTTTTTGCCTTTAGAAGCAGGAATACCTATAGAATTATCTGAGAGTTCTCCATACATATTCTGTATTCATTTTGAGTAAGTACTAGTAGATTACATCAGTATGAATTTCACTGTTTTTGGTTGGTTGGTTGGTTGGTTTTTTAAAGAAAAAAAAAAGTAAGCTTGTCTGTCATTTTTTACAGCCTGTAAGGGTCACTTCACAGTCATATTTAATATCTGCTACTGTAACAAAATTTCAAATACCATTTATCTTAATGCATGACATAATCACTACATGGACAAATTTTCTATTTAAACTAAATGAATGCAGCACACAACTCAGGCAGATGGAATACTCTGAATGCTAATAACATTTACAGTTATGAATGTTATGCTGGAAATGTAAGCTTCATGCTACAGGACATTAATCAGGAGAGCGTTCCTCTTGATTTCTCAGATATTCTAGCAAGAAGACCATTTATTTATTTTGTTCTGAACCCTTAAGTACTAAGCAGACGCCGCAAGAGCTCCCAAGCTGGCAGACTGATGGTACGAGGCAGCACAGCAAATTTTGCTCACACACATGGCAGACAGGGGGCCAGTGACACACTAATGAAGACACAGGACAACCCCAAAAATCACACCACGTGTCTGAGAACATTGTCCAAACCCTCTTGAACTGTGGTAGGCTTGGTGCTGTGCTCAATTCCCTAGGGAGCCTGTTCCAGTGCCCTACCACTCTCTTCAAAAGGGTGAAGAATCTTTTCCTAATAACCGACCTAAACCTCCCCTGACACAGCTTCATGCTATTCCCTTGGGCCCTATCACTGGTCACCAAAAAGAAGAGATTGGTGCCTGCCTCTGCACTTCCCCATGAACTACCTCTCTAAGGTTGTCCTCATGTGGTTCTTCCGGCACAGCAGGCTCCTCTCCCTGAAGAGAGTCAAAAAAATCTAAGGTGATGGGATTAAAAGTAACTGGCACGTGAAAATACAAGTGAAAGATGTTAAGTATGTATCATAGAACCACATAAAGCCACAGAAACAATTAGGCTGGAAAAGACCTCTGAGATCTTTGAATCCAACCTCTGACCAAACACCACCATGTCAACTAGACCATGGCACCAAGTGCCACATCCAGTATTTCCTTAACACCTCCAAGGACAGTGACTCCACCACCTCCCTGGGCAGCCCATACCAGTGTCTAACTACTCTTCCTGTGAAAAAATTTCCCCTAATGTCCAACCTGAGCCTCCCCTGGCACAGCTTGAGACCATGTCCTCTCATCCTGTCACTGGCAGCCTGAGACAAGAGGCCAATTCCCACCTTGCTACAAGCTCCCTTCAAGGAGTTGTAGAGAGGGATAAGTCACCCCTGGGCTGCCTCTTCTTCAGGCTAAACAATCCTCGCTCCCTCAGCCACTCCCCCTAGGATCTTTAGACTAGGACTCTCTAGACCCTTTACCAGCTTTGTTGCCCTTCTCTGGAAATGTTCCAGCACCTCAATGTCTTTACTGAATCCAGGGGCCCAGAACTGGGCACAGTTTCAAGGTGCAACCAATTTCTATTATCCTGAAATATCCTGAATCGTTACCCTAAATATTACCATCTAAATTATTACCTTAAGTATCCTGATATCTCCTATTTGTTGGAATACGAAAACTTTCATCACTAATTCAACTGAAGGTACGGTCTCACAACTGAAATAAATACACAGGGTAATGAATATTTTATTGTACTGTATTCTGAAAAATTTATATTTGGCTAGGCTAGTAGTCTCCCCAACATTCCCAGCTGATCAGCTTATGTTTCCAATATGTAGACTTTGACCTATTACTTCAAACTTTTGAAAGCTTTAGAAAAAGCAAGCAGAAACCTTACAGCACAGTTCTCAGACTTGGGGAAGTTCAGCCATAGCAGCCTGGTCTCTCTGCAACCTTTCATCAGGCCTCCTTCATTTTGAAAACCTTTACTCACCCCAAGTACACACTCCCCTCTCCCCTGTGGTTACAGAGGCCGTACTCACAATGAGCAAAATAGGCCAGCTGTAGGAACAAATCTGCAGCGCTGGATGAAGATGGTTATTTGAAGGATCTCTTCCTCTCATCACAGAAAACAAGGTGTGCAGTGGACTGTATAAAGAGAAACCAGTCTCTCATGGTGGCAGAAAAAACAGTTCCTGGGGTGAACCCCAAACTTTACAGAGGCAATCCATAGCTGCAAGTTCCTCGTACTCTGCATGTCTGGACTTGAAAGAGTTAGTTTACTGGTTGGACTCAATGATCTTAGAGGTCTTTTCCAACCTAAATGATTCTGTAATTCTATGTCCAATTATTCCTGACCAAAAGACTGCCAGAGTAATCAAGAGTTGCAACTCTCAGCCAAGAACAGCAGCTTTGAAAAGAACATGAACCACTACATAATGCTCAGAACCTGTAAACTGAGTTCCTGGGCACTTAAAAATGAGACCGAATTAGCAGGCCTTTCCAAAATTACTCTTTATACCAACTCACCATCTGCAGTATGAGAATAAACCTCATAAAACTCCTGAAAGACTAGAAAAAAACTTTTGTGTCCACAACCACTACTGTGTAACTTACCTTGGAACAAGATTTGATCAGCAGCAGATCTGGGCCCATCTGTGACAAACAGATGAGAAAGACACTGAAAAGCAGTCCATTAGGTGACCAATGCTACTAAATAAGGCAGGAAAGCATCCATGGTTCTGGAATGTGCATAACAAGAGGGGAATGGCAAGATGAATTAAGTTTGAAAGGCAGCTTTAACTCCTGAATTTCCTATTTTTCAAGTGTTCGATTTTCAGCCCTTAGTATTTTTTGAATGCATCATTTATAACACAATTCATACAGAGAATGCCCACTGCCCATCTGCTTCCTTTGCATAAAAAATTTAGAGGAACAGGAACTGTGCTTCACAGCTGGCCACTATATAATTTTAAAAGCAGGTTCTTCTTTTTTGGTTTTGCAGCTGGGCAACTTCTTCTATTAAAGTGATCACCTGAAGTAAAAAAATCTTAGGCAAAAATTAAAATAAATAGATAAATAAATAAATAAATCTCCACTGGATTATGAAAAAAATTGCTGCATATATTATTAGCAAATTTTAAAAAAATTAATAACACTGAATTTTTTAAAATACTCTGAATTTGAAATTTATCATTACAGTGCAACCCTGAAAGAAGTTTTTTAATTTTATTTCATTCTAGATTACCTTTCATTGTCTCCAGAAGGTAAGTATTATGAGAAAAATAAAAACTTTATTGTCAGGTGTAATGACTGGTTCCTGCTTTGGAATTCAGGTGTAAAGCATCACAGCAAAAGCTACTTGATTGCCAAGCCTCCCAAGCATGCAATAAATGACACAGTCCTTTAAAACAGCTGTGAATTACTCGTTTGTAGATGATAAAACATACTTTGCTAATAGTAACTACACAGACCCTTATTCTGAATAAACACTATATAAAGTCACCTCTTAGCAGCAGCTGAGATAGGCAAATGTTTGTCCACTGTCATTTGGTCTGCAACTAAGAACAAAAACCATGAAGCTGTCAGAAAGTGTCTAATGCAGTATTTTCAAATCCATTAATGTGTGCTTTCTTACACCAGTGTGTGTTTACCAAGTAAATAAAGTAGCCAAGCTGTCAGTCTCATTAATCTCCAGATCTTCATTAAGTATCAATCAGCACTCATTTTCCTGTGCATTTTGTTCTGCTAAAAATCATGCTTGCCTACACAGAAAAGACAGTGGAAAAAACAGAGGAAAACTGGAACAACAAATTAAGGTAATATTCAGGGCTTAAAAATAAACAGCCAAATTACAAACCTGTCTCTGACACAGTATTTCATTAATGCTTGCTGCACTAGGTGCTACATTTCACACCAGTAAGCTGCCCTCAGAGAGACCAATTTTTTCACTGTTTGTTAACTAGAAGGTATTTAATAGAAAATATTAGAAAAAGTCTAATTACACGGAAATGTAAGCATCTGTATAAGGAACATTGCTCAAACAGCAATTGTCTTCATCCACCTTGGCAACAGCAGGTACAGACACACAAAAAGGCTCTAGATTTGGGCAAAACAAACAGAGAGGTATGAACCATCTGCAGACAGAATTTTCATTATTATTATTATTAAGCTGCTAAATCCAGCTGCCAAAGGAAAACTTTCATCAAAAGTCAGGTCACTTGGCAAAGTATTTCTTGGCATGCAGAGTACACTACATACCCCAAAGGCCCAAGAAGTCTACCAAACAATGAAACAATGATTACAGGGTATTTATTTATATGCAGAACAATTTTCCTATGCATTCAACTACATCGAAACAGTTACCACGTAATAAAAAAAAGAACAAAAGGAACAAAAAAGAGGAAAAAGAAAAGGGCAGAAAAAAAACACCGAAAAAAACCCAGGCGAACAAAACCACACACACAAAATATCCCCTTCAGTTGGGTAAAGAACTGAGAATCTTACTACCTAGGTTAGGAAATTTCAGCTATCTCCTTTCTAAATTGACACCTAAAGAAGTGTCATACTTGCTTATTTTTGTTATTTGCAAACAGGGTTCACAGACAAAAGATGATGTCAGTGTCTTGGCTTGTAGATAAATATTAAAGCATAACACTATTTTTAGCTAACTTCCTAAGGAAATCAGGCATATGCAACTGTGCTAACACTCAGCCCTCTCTCCTGCTATTGAAGTTGCTAACACCAACTTCAATAAATTTTGTAAAAGTCTAAGTATCTAAAAGCAACAACCTGCCTGCATGTTTTGGGAAAGCTGGCAAGCTGGTGTAAGAAAGGCAGTATATCAAAGATTTTGTTAAACGGAAGGAGGAACTGATGGTTCATCCCAAGGTGTGGTTACTGGCCAGCAACTTGCCCTTTCCAGCCCAGACACAGCACTTATATCCAATCAAAGACACAGGAAAATGGGAGGAAGATGGGGCACAGAAGCACAGCCTACAAGTAACAAGCATCTAAGAAGAACAAAAAGAAAATAAAACTTAAAAAAGAGAGAGAGAAACTACATTAGACTTGCTGCTCATGAAACACTACCTATGGATCTGCATATAGCATGCTATGCTCTGTCTTGGCAGGAAGATTAGCTCAATTGTTTAATGGGACTTATCCATCCCTCATTAAAATGATCCTAAGTGCTCCTCACAATTTTTAAAATATGCCCCTTGGCACTAATAATTTTATGATGAAGGCTAAATTATGTTCAGATTGAATTAAAAAAATTGTGGCAAATTGCATTAGGCTATTTAATACAAATGTTCATTCTGAACGGCAATTACATGTTTATTCCCATATCCTGTAGGAACAAGGACATAAAGGTGATCTGTCTTAACAAAATCTTCAGATGGAATGAGAAGCAGAGACGGGAGATCTTAACTAGTGGCATCTGGTTTTCCTGTGCTGGCAGCCCTATTGCTGGTAAGCACCATAAATTACTCTTGTATCAACAACTAGGATGTCACACCACCACGTGCCTCCTCCTATTAACCTGTTCTTGGTGCTGGGAATTTGGCAAGTGAATTTTCCTTTACTTTCCAGATGTTCTATTTTCTTCCACAACAAACTCTCATGTTACAGTAACATACAGCATTATCTATTTGTACATATTTTCTTTCCCTGGATTTAGGTTTCCTGTTCTGTGCTCCCAGAGTTCAGTTTTTTTCCTTTCTAGATATATCCTTTTTCAAATTTACCCTATTTATCTTCTCCCTCTTTTGGATTTATTTTCTTTGCCTCAGGGTTTTGGTTTTTATGTTTACTACATTTTCTTTCCTCTTCATTAGCAGAAGAGAAACTGAAGAAAGACTGCTATGTAGGAGAAGTCTGCTGTAGCATAAAGTACCTAAAAGAGGGCTGTGGCCTAGAAAAATGGAAGGTTCAAAGGGTTTGCATGAGGACAGTAAGAACTTGCATGAGAACACAGAACACACTGTAATATTAAGTTCTATTAAAATATCGCTAATTTTCCCCCCAAAAAAGAATAAAATCCCTTTGCTAGGCTCACATTCAACCCATCTTGCTTAAATAAAGTCTAAATTATGGGCTAATCACTTCAGCCTCCCTGCACAGTTGACAGAAATTAATGCCAATGCCTCCGTGTTATTCTGCACACATTTGAACGTGGAGATATGGAACAGAAACTAACTTAATTTGGAAAAGAATTACCTAAAAAAATGCAAACAAACGCAAAAAAATTAATGAACATACAAATAAACTACTACATTCTTTTGGTGTGTTTGTAGAATAGGAAGAAGACAGTGAGTATATTTGTAAAACTGTGCTGAAAACCAAGACAGTGTGTGGCTGGAAATGGGATTTGCTCTCCAACCTTTCTATTCGTGTTGTTCTCTCTTACACGGGATCTGCAGCTCCTCTTATCTCCCCAGGCTCACTGCCCTTCAGCTGGCTGAATTCCTCCCACACAGCTGGCAGCATCTTCGCTTTTCTTCCCAGCAGATCTGACTGATCCTTGCCTCCTCTGTCTCCGATTGCTCTAGCGAGCTCCCAGTCTTCCCACACTGCCTGCACCCTTACCATGGATACCTGGCAAGTTAAACACACCCAGACGTGTATCTCTTTCACATGTTCTGCACTGTAACTCAAACAAAAGCACATAACTACATGTAAAAGAGACAGAAGGATGTTTCTTTTATAAAAGATGACAGCACACTGCATATCTGATATAATAATGTGTCTGTTATGCATATCTACTTTATATAATTCGTATATCCCACACAAATGGAGACAGGCATCAAAATGACTATAATTTGATAATGTAAATTTTATTAACGGTCTCCTGTCTTGGCAAGAACTTCACACAGATGGTTCAGGAAACATTTCAGGTGCTGATCCCCTCCCTACATATCTGAGTCTATGGATGGGAGCCACTCTACCATCAGATACACTCCTACCTACATCAAGACTTTCATCTTTTAGATAATAGCATTAAAAATTTCAGGGGAAAGTGAAAAAAGAGACAGACAAAAGAGAGACAAAATAAATAAAAGAGTAGGCAAATGTAGGTTTTCACCTCCAAAGGCATCACTCATGTTAAAAATTATGTCAAACAGCAAAGCACTAGAACTTTTTCCCTCTCCAAAACTTTGTCAGTTTTCAACTAACTGCTACTTTGTCACCTTATTAGAACACTCCCAGTTTTCTCAATACTAAGCTAAAGCAATTGTATTTCCCAGAGTTCTATATTCAAGATGCATGCACAAACATCAGGATAAATTAGGGGTGTTTATAACCACTGAATGAGCAGAACTAAACGGTTTTCTGAATGATAGGCACTTTTGCATAATACCTATCCACATTTCTAAGGCATTTATCACTGTAGGATCTTCTGACAAAAAACCTTTGTTCTATTTAAGTCTCCAAAGACTTCCCTTTTCAGTGCCGGAACAAAATGAACAGAAGGTGGAAAAAAAATAAACTGCCACAAAAATGTAGGCTTAGAAAAATCCTGCAAGTCCCACATTATGTTACTGATGTCTTCTTTGCTTTGGGCACAAATGACTGGTACAAACAAGACAGAATCACAGGCACACAGCACACAGCCTGTGAACTCATCAGGGGCACATTCAAAAGGGCATGTACTCAACAACTGATTGCTTTGGGAAAGAAAACAGTACAGAGGATTACACCTACAAGAGTTCTAAACTAATTGTAGGGCAAGTAACACTCAGCCCTGATTTACAACCGGCCTAGGTTTATTACAAAGCTGTCTCCCGTTCTGTACCACAAAAATATGCAGAATTAAAATGCAGGCTTGGGCAGAATACTTCAGCTGTGTATTCTAATGCCAAAACCTTTCATCAGAAAAACAAACCAAGCAACACCAGTCTTGCAGAAGAGATGGCAAAAGGCTCGTCCCCATGCTACACATCCATCATCCAGGCTTAGCACGAGGGATTAAGCATCACATATTCCACCTATGAACTCACAACTACTCTGTAATGTGTTTGCTAGTGAAAAAAATACATTTACAGGAGCTCATCAAACATTACTATAAATACAGGAGAACAAACACCTTAGGTTTAAAGCTCTGCTGGGGACAGACCCTATTATCCCTGATGAAATAACCACTACAATACAGAAATATGCAGTTCAAATTTTATTTTCTCTTTAAGACTGCACCAACATTCCTCCAAATTAATAAAACAGGTCATAGTACCTTTATTAGAAAGGTATGCATCTTTGTAAGGCATTATTCATTATTAAATCAGGAGTTAAGTTTTTAAGAGATGTACATAGATGCCACATAATTCTTTGTTACTTATAAAAACATTAGAGGTTCTGCAGACTGAAATGGTTGCTCACCATTATAAAGGGAGGCAAGAAAGAATCTCTGAACAAAACAGATGTGCATTTAAAAATAAATAACTCCAGGGATGACAGAGGCCCCTAAGCAACATCATTAGGTGGGAATGAATTCAGGGCTTATAATCTCTGCAAGGATATTTACCGCGATTTATTTTTAACAGACAGTTATGAATTTTTATCTCAATGCAATACAGTAACGGCTTTCTGTTTACAGAAGAGCAGCTAAAACAACGTTCAACACTGTATTAAAGAGGTAAGCTTCAGCCCTGCAAAAGGAATTACTGCTCTGAAGCATTTTTGGCCTATGAATCTCTCATATTGCTGGCCAAAGGACAGAAAAGTTTTGCATTATGCTGAGTAAATACAGCCATAAAAGCTGAAGCTTTACCTGCCATTCATTTCAAAACAACAGGTTTAAAAAAATACATCTAAAAGCACATAAATGTCAATTGTATTTCTGTACTAAATAGGGCAGAACTTCGGCTATAAAGGAAACAAACCAACCACCCAATAAAATCCAGCCTTGACAGATTTTCTTCTAAAATAAGACCTTTTATTTCTTTTGGTCTTACTCATTTATGAGAGAAATAAAGACTTGGCTTTCATTCCCATTCAATCCCAATTATTAGCTCTGTAGCAGCTGGTCAGCAGCCTGGATGAAAGGAAAGCATTCCCAGTAGCAGGACCACTGCTATGCCATATACATAGTGCAAAAAGGCTCTTTGCTCAGCCAAAGGGTTAAAACGGAATGGCACAGGGAACTACAAGAATAAAGTCTCTCTACAGAAAGGATCACAGAAGCAGTCATGAAACCAGCCCTCTACCGCAGGAGAGTTCTGGACAGATTGAAAACCACTGAGTGGCTACTCTGAACTGTCAGCCTGTTACCAGGTCACTGACAGAGGTGGCAGGTGAGAGACAGTGCTGTCCTGCAGGTTTCTCCTACACAGAGAGGTGGAATCCATTGTGGGAAAAATGTAGAGCAAGCCTAAAGTGACCTGGGGACTGCAATGAAGAGCTGACAGCTCTCGAGTCCCTCTGCTGTTTTTTCCTCTAGAGGTATACTTATGCACTTTATAACATACACCCAGAAGCCTGAGATCAGCCTTATTCTGCATTCTTCCTCCTGGGCTGCAAAAGCTACGTCAGAAGTCATGCCTGCTTATCAAGGCATTTTACATAACTGCCCTGGACAGGCACACGAACAGCGTGTCAGCACACATGATGCCTTCCCAAACCAGCCCTCACTAATTGACCTCACCTGGGCAGCACCACTGATGGAAAACTGCAGAGAAAAAAACAGGCTGGAAACCTCAGACACAAATATCCCACAGCAATTGAAGGTACTGTAAACCTAGACCTAGACCCAAGTTTATCCAGAACAGAGACTGCTCAGGAAAAAAACCTAGGAATGTCATTGTATTGTTGGCAAAGTAATTAAATGCATTAACAGGTTATCATGGTCAAATAAGGGGAAGGGAATGTCCCATTCTTCCTCTTGCCTAACAATGTGGTCTATAAACCAGAAACTTGTACTCCTACAAACACAGCCCATACACAAACCAAGGAAAAGGAGAAAGGGCTCGCCACCAACACCACTCCACCACCTGGAGATGGGCATATCCTGCCTATCCGCAGCTGGGCACTTGCACAAATAGGAGGTGAAAAGGGGGGAAAAAAGCAAGGAAAACCTTTCACAGGACAAAGGAAGGTCATAAGACGAAAGGAAATGCTGGATAAAGGCAGTAGTCTACTTAAGGAAAATGAAAATGCAAAGCTGTAAGCCACTATCACTGTTGTCATAAGCTTGGCTACTGTTTTAGTTTGCCTTGAACAGGACCCAAGGACACTTTAATACACTGATCAAAGTTCCCTAGTCTACCTAGTTCTGCAAGGATTTCCACCAGACACAGAGTACTATTTGGCAGCATCAAATACATTTTTCAGCAATTTCAATTCAACTTTTTACCTTCCAGAGCAGCAGTTCAACATGCTAAGATTAAATAATGTCACCTCTCCACTTAGGGTGGCAAAACACTTTAGTGACAGCTGTGTCCCATAAACAGAGCTAAAAACTAATCTCACAAAACACTTCAAGAAGACTGTTATAATAAACACAGAAAAACAGAAGCCTCGAAAGTAGGCACTTAGCAGGCCATATTTTAAAAAAAAGTTTCTATTAGTACTTTTAGTCTCAACTGTTCTGACTTAATTCTTTCCATCATCTGTTACTACTTCGCACATGTCACCACTCTTTAATCTTTAGTTTTCCTTACAAAAACCAGGCTGCCTACTCTCAGTGTTCACCGAGTAGCAAAAAGCATGAACAGGGGACATGTTTACTGCCTCAGAGAGCTCATCTTGGAGACTCAAGTCCTTTCTGAAGTATTTTTTTTTTAAATCACTTCTATTGCTGCATTAAACAAAAGAAAACAACCTGGTTTTATCTCATTGAATCTACTTTTAACTCAGTCCTTATAACAAGCTTCATTTATATTTGAAATGCCATATTTGTCATCTTTGGAGATTAACTACTGAACCACAAAATATGCTCTTCTGCGAAGGTAAGAACCAGTGTTACTCCAAATGCACACTGCACACGTTGGCTGCTTAAAACAGAGCAGGACAAGATTAACTGTTATGTGAAATCCCTGAAAAATATCCCTAATGAGCTAAGAGTGCCTCTGAACTTGAGCAAACCCAAATTTAATTAGCTCAGTTGTTTCATGATGTAAGAAAGGACTTTGAAAGTTTTTCAGCTGAAAATGGAATGTACTTATCACAAATTAGATACTGAGTTTAAAAGACAGGAAGGAAGCAGCTCCTACCAGATGCAAAAAGGGAGATCACAAAATTTAAATAATTAAATGGACCTGTCTTGTCCCTCTACAGTACTTCAGCCAGTACTTCAACTGGTTTTGGTTAGATCCATACTGACCAAAGAAAAGGCAAAAACAAAAGCAAACCTAAGTTATACATTTCCATACAGTTCATGCAGCAGGCACAAACACCAAGGACAAGCCCTTGTTTCAATGAGGCAAACTAAGGAAAAAGATCTATTAGCCCACCAGCAATTCCTTTTGTTCTAGTTCTATCATTTTCCTTCCTAGGAGCAGAAGCTTTTTTAAAATATATATTTAACATATTTCAATATATTTTTAATATATTCCAACTTAAGTAGCACTGAACCTCTATATGTCTTCACCACCTGAGAAGCACCATGGCCCATTCTGCAGCACACCACAGCTTGCACAAAGCAAATAGATCTTTGTCACAAATATATATTTAAGCTAATTTTCCTTTACCTAAAAGCATAAGAAGAAAAGCATCCTTGAATAGAAGAATAAAACACATGAAAAACACGCTTGATAGGTTTTCAAACGGAGCCTTGCACAACTGAAATTACAAAATGTAACAAAAGAGAACGATGACACTACAATGCACCACTGCAGAGTTACAGCTGATAACAAGAAATCAAGCAAATCCATCTACAGAATTGTGGTGATTTTTAGGAATTATCTTCACACAAAACCCAAGATTATTTTCTCAAAGAAATAAACGTAGATGAAAACATCTGGGGCTATTGGTAGAAGGGATCAGTTTCCAACTAAAATGGAGGTACATTACAAAATGAAGGAGCAAATGATAGCAATGAGAAATGTAAAGAAAAACAGAGAAGGGCAGCACAGAAAAATTTGTTCAGTGGCACAATGTGAGAGAGTTTAAACATTTTATTACTAAAACCTTAAGCAGGAAAGACACAAACAGCTTCAAGATATACCAATTTCACCAGGAAAGGACAGGAACTGTTTCCCATTACCATTCTAATAATGGAAAAATGCCCAAGGGAAGCAAACCCGTAATGCAGCAGAAAGCAAATGTTTCAAAAAGTGTTTGTGGCAATAAGCTGCACCGAGCCAACACTCACACTGCTCCCTCCAGCTGGCTCTGCTGAGCCTCATTCCACAGAGCAGGGAGCACCCGTGGAAAAATGGAAAACACGAGACAGAAGGAACAGTCCACTTGTACAGATAAAAGGAAAAAGCAGCCAGGAAAAAAAAAAAAAAAAAAAAAAAGACTGAAACACGGACACCCTTTCTCAACCTGCTGGGAGATGTGAGCACAGATGGGCAATTGGAGACTGGTGTCCCAGAGGCTTTGTGCTGACCTGAAGGAACTCTTCCATCTTGTGGTCTTCTGCTGCTGGAAATGACAGTAAATACATTCCAAGACTTCAGAACAACAATGGCAAAAACACCATGGCTGGTTTGGTTTAAAAATTTTCAAATAGCTGGTATCAACAAGAAACTTGAGTGTTTTGTCTCATTCCATCAGCACAGTTGGTTATCAAATTGTGTAGCCTCTCCCTGAAGCTGAGTGCCTGCTGAAGCAGTGCCCAAACACGGCCCTTCTGGGAGGGCATCTCCCCAGAAACCCTTCCACAAGGAACCCACACTGAAGAGAAACACAGACATCACCTCTAGCACCCCAAATTCATAGTCTCAAGGCACAGCCTACCCATTTTTATCTCTACCACTTAACCAATTCTTCAAGAAGACTCAGAAGATATGAGGACAAATAAAACAAGGGCAAAACAGATTAGCAGGTTCTTGTCACAGTCAAAGAATGAAGAGCAGCTATAAAAAGGGCACTGCTTGCATACAGCATTTTTCAAGTATTTATAGGAAACAGTTGTTGGAAACCCACAACAGGCACACTTCTCCCAGGAAAGGGGCTGGAGACTGAAAAAGAAACCAAAAACCCACACCCAAAACCCCAAAGTGCATTCATTACTGGAGAATGACCACCACTCCTTCCCCCACTGCTGCCAAGGCCAGATGAATAAAGCAGTTTGTGCCAGCACACACTGTCTCTAACACAAGGCATCACGTTCATTGGGATGCAAGACACACTCACTACTGTACAGTCCACTTCTCTTTTTTTTTGAAAACTGAAGGACAGAAGTACAGATTCAGGAAGCCCTCTGAGTCCTCACACTTTTTTCCTTTTCTGTGAAACAAGACATCACCCATAATCATTAAAGGACAGAAAATAACAGTTCACAGGAAAAACACAGGTTCAGGGAAGGTCAGGACCCTCCCAAGTCCATTTGTCCTCTGGCAGTGTGCTGACACCACCCAGCAACACTAAAGCCCAACCATCACTCATGCAAAAATGCCAATGGGACTATCTACTCAGATCCCTATTTAATACATAAAATATTTATAGATGTCGGGTAAGAAACACCTTTGTTTTGGGGAAAGCAATACTTCACAAAATTATTTAGTCAGGGGGAACTAAACTAAACATAAAATTAGAACATAGCTGGAAATAAATGAGTAACTTTGAACTTAGCTGTCCAACAAGGGGTTACAAAGAGAAAAAAACCCGAGGATTATTATTTTGATTATTGCCACTCTAACTTACTATTTCTAAATATAAGGATTACCTTGCTATTAAGTTAATTTTCTTTAGAGTAGCATATTCCATATCCAAATAAATACACGTTTCTAATCCTCAAGTCCTTGTTCTTTCTTTAAAATAGTAATAATAATAATAATTTAATGAGAAAAAGTGGGTTCAAGTAAGCCCCAGGATGCACAAGCAGCCCATTACACAGTCTGCTTCACCCAGCATTAGATTAATTTTTGAACAAGTGGAAGGAAAGGAGGATTAGTTACCTGAATAACCCTTATGGAAGAGGAAAATAATCAGATTGCAGGATATAGAACTAAGGTCTGTCTCATTAAAAAAAAAACATAATATTTATGTATTTACCTGCACTTTATGCTGAAGTACAGGAACTCACAAAACCTTATCAGTTTTAAAGACTGTTTAGAGATTTCATTGAAGGCTTGTGGAAATTTAAAAAAAATATTGAATGGTTTGAAGAATCCCCCTAGTCTACAAGGTGGGACGCTGGCATATTTGGCTACCTCATGCTGATTTTTCTTCACAATTCAGTATTTTAAAAGAAAAACAGCTGACTTAAAAGGAAGACTTACTGAAGATTTTGTGTAATCCAGCTGAAACAGATAAATCTCCACATCAGGAGTACTTAGGTAGCTCAGTATTCTTGGAGGTCTTAGACAAATACAATGGCAATATTCACAGACTGAGACTTTATCAGCAGATGTCAAGGTCCACCACAAAGTTGCTGTAAAAGGCTCCAGCTCTTTGGCAGAGCAGGCAGGGCACCACAGCAGGATGCAAGTAACAACAGTGTTGTGTACTATTACATCAGAAAGATTTCCACTAACTGTAATCTCTGTCTCTCTTTGGCCACTAACTATAAATAGTATCAGCTCCAAAGCATTAGGAAACACAACATGCCAGAGTGGAACTCCTGCTAAAAGAGATCAATTCAACCAGAAGTCTGTATTTTGGTATTGCTAAATAGTTTCTTGAGACATAAGATACAAAAGATGACACATTAATTCTGTGCACTCCAGCAGCTCAAACAATCCAAGCCTAAGGATGCAAGAAAGCATGAAGCTTCCTAGGGAAGTAAATACAGATTTTAGTTACAGGACTAAAAAGCAGTAATAAGAAAGTAGTATCCGTTCATTTGGTCTCGTTCTGTAGTAGAGAAGCCCACTTCATTAATTTTCAAAATCAAGCTTCCACCTACACAAGCTTCTGCATTAAGTCTAGGTCTAAGATGGTGGCCAACTAGGATTATATTAAAACTTGCTATATAATTTGTTACTACATACAATTTTTTACTAGACATAGAAGGAAACATAGATTTAGTGCTGGTCTAAAAATTCCTGTCATGCAAACTTAGCACATAGTACATCCACTCAAATCTTTAAACTGCTCCATTATTGGTGTTCTTGCCATGGCTAGTATTTTTTGTCTGGGAAAAGGCTTGCAGTAGCTGGCAGTGATTGAGGTGAAGAGATCCCTACTGACACAGCGTGTAATTCCACAGCAATTTCAATCATGAAACTGCATTACAGTAATGGATAAATTACAATAATAAAAGCAGGTGTGACAGTACGCGAGGAATTGTAAAATATTTTTTCCATCTAATAAAGAGTGCATCTAATGTCCCATTGGATTTATTTTTTGCAAGTTTAATCATGTTAGAAAGTATCTTACTGTGCAAGTATTTGTACCATATAAGCTATGTAAGATAAATAAAAAAAGTTACAGTTACTGAGAGAGTGAATTATTCAACAAGAATCAGAGTGGCAGATTTATCAACCTTGCAAAGTAAAAATATATTATATACCTACACTGCTAAATATTTTACACATTAAAAAAATCCAAGAACAAAAAATCTGCAGCAAATCATGAATAAAGCGCACTTCTAATGAGAACATTGCTTTTGGAAGCAAAGAATTCGCCCTGAACAAAAAGAAATTATCCTAAATGTCATCTAAGAACAAACTGCACACACATACACCAGCTCACAACCCCTAAACTCCCAATAGCTTTGTCCACATTTCACTAGATCAATCAACCTAAAAGCAAAAATGCAACAATTAGTGTAGTCTCTTCTCAGACTTTGAAATAACATCCCACAGTATTTCCTGTACTACTAAAACCACAGTGATGCAGAAATTTGCAGGAGTTCATTTCCTCCTATAATGTGCCCAAACAGTCTTGAAGACGACTCCTAACACTATATTTAAATTACAGAAGATGTATGTAGAAGGAAAGCTCAAGAGATGATGTCAGGGAGGAGTCTTTAAAAAAATGTAACACTAATTATGTTTCAAAATTATGACAAGCATCTCCAAGAAATGGGCCCAGTCCTGTTTAACATCTTTATCAATGACTTAGATGAGGGGATTGAGTCCCTCATTAGCAAATTTGCAGATGACACCAAGTTGGGAGGGAGTGTCGAGCTGCTAGACGGCAGGAAGGCTCTGCAGAGCTGGAGAATTGGGCCAATTCCAACAGGATGAGGTTCAACAAGGCCAAGTGCCGAGTCCTGCACTTTGGCCGTAACAACCCCTGCAGTGCTACAGGCTGGGCACAGAGTGGCTGGAGAGCAGCCAGGGCAGAAAGGGACCTGGGAGTTTGGATTGACAGGAAGCTGACCATGAGCCAGCAGTGTGTCCAGGTGGCCAAGAAGGCCAATGGCATCCTGGCCTGCATCAGGAACAGTGTGGCCAGCAGGAGCAGGGAAGTGATCCTTCCCCTGTACTCAGCACTGGTGATGCCACACCTGGAGTATTGTGTTCAGTTCTGGGCCCCTCAGTTCAGGAAGGACATTGAGATGCTGGAGCAGGTCCAGAGAGGAGCAACCAGGCTGATGAAGGGACTCCAGCACAAGTCCTGTGAAGAGAGGCAGAGGGATCTGGGGTTGTTTAGTCTGGAGAAGAGGAGGCTCAGGGGTGACCTCATCACTCTCTACAACTCCCTGAGAGGAGGTTGTAGCCAGGTGGGGGTCGGTCTCTTCTCCCAGGCAATCAGCAGTAGGACAAGAGGGCACGAGCTTAAGCTCTGCCAGGGGAGGTTTAGGTTGGATATTAGAAAGAAGTTCTTTACAGAGAGAGTGATCAGGCATTGGAATGGCCTGCCCAGAGAGGTGGTGGATTCACCATCCCTGGAGGTTTTTAAGATGAGGCTGGATGTGGCACTGAGTGCCATGATCCAGTAATCACAGTGGGGTTGGATCAAGGGTTGGACTTGGTGATCTCGGAGGTCTCTTCCAACTCAGTTAATTCTATGATTCTTTATCAGTGCCTGAAAGACTAAACATCCTGAAGTGGAGGAAAAGTTTGGGAAGAAAAACCCAACACCAAAACCCTTTTGTAAAAACACTAATATTAGGCTGCATATCATATAATCTGAAAACATGCAAAGGAGACAATATGCAGGTAATAGTATTTCCTACAAAAGCCATTTTGACCTTTCACACTTTTAAATAAACTTCAGCCATTAGAGGCTGTCAATAATTTCTTATGTCAACTATTCTTCATGCAAATCATCCCCTCTTTTAAAAAGACTTGAAATTTCAGACCCTAAATTTTTCCTGAAACAAATCCACAGTTTATAAGGGAGGAGAAAAAAAAAAAAAAAAAAGAGAAATCAACTACTGCTTAGTCAGTTATAGAGTCCCTCTGCTTCCAGCAACAAAGCTGAGAAGAAAAGCTAGTTTGAATTCTTTCAGTGAATCCCATTAAAGTTAAAACCTGAAGTCTATACATGCTAAAGAAAATAAAGGTCCAGGCTTCCCTTAGCCAGCTATTAACATGAACAAGCTTCTGAAGTGAGTGGTTATGCAACCATTGAAATAAAACGGTCAAGACCTCCCAGCAAGATCTAAAGCAATGCCATATGGTAAGTAATGGGGGATTTTTTTTTCATTTTATTTCCAAGAACACTTAGAAGCATTTGTTCAGATCTTAATGGAACTTATGATAGCTTTTTGTCCTCCTCAGGAATCACTGCTTATTTTATCTATCAGAAAGGCAACTGCTGCAAAAACACAACTAGAGTACAAGAACATTATCAAGTATTACAGTAGTATTAGAGTCTAACATTTTCAGAAGAGGAGACAAACTTTTTTCAGAAATTAGGTAGTTACTTTGTCTCAGGCATACTCAACAAAGCAGGACAGAAATTTGCTGTGCAAGAGGAGTAGCATTCCTCAGCCTACCTCACCCAGCAGAGACACCAAGGAGCTGTAAGAATGAACCCCAATTCAGGTGACATTTGAAACGAAAGTAATAGAAACAACAATTACCAATCACCATTTGCAGCTGATGTGCATCTTAAAAATATCAGCATCATGGGCTCAAATTAGCACCATATTAAAGAGATTTAAAAAAGCACAGAACGGTGAAGTCTCATTTTTTTATATACCATGATCTTCCAAAATCAATATACAATCAACAAAGACATTTTAAAAATGTCAAAATTAAACAGAAAAATAAAAGCATGTTCAGAATGCAGAAGTTTGCTTTAACTTTTAAGAAAACCATAGCTTTTGTTTAAATTTTTTTTTTAATGAAAAAGATATAGCTGATACAGCAGATCCAGCTTGTATATTGCACTGATCTACAGCTCAGCCCTATAAAAACTGTATTTACAGAAAACATAGCTGGGACAGACGTCACAGATGTTTACCTCCTACACCTCAGTCATCTTATTAGAATGAAACCTCAGTGCAAAATTCAAACCAAGTGTAATAAGCATAGCTAATTTTTTTCTTGACGGAAGCTAATTAATCCCAAAGGTCTATCAAAGCATAATAGACGCTGGTACTGTGTTAGGAAAAGCAAGAAGCTTTGAGCTTGTCTGTGCTGCATACTCTTCATATACCAAAGTCTTTTAGGAAAAAAAAAAAAAAGGAAATGAAAGCATAACAAGGAAAAAATCTTACACCGAAGAAAATAATAATAATAATAAAAAAAGGCCAAATTAGCATTGCATATGTCTTTGGGTTTTTGTACTCTTTTCTTTTCAAAGCTGTGTAATCTCAATATTGCTGCATTGAGTTGTATGATAATTCCCACCTGATCAGTAGTGCAGTTAAAAATACAACCTCTCTCTGAAGCAAGGCAGTAACACTTAAAATACCCAACTTCCCTGCAGGGCAATTCACCAGAAAACAGATCCAGATTTTTGGATTTCTTCTTAACTGTGTGAATGCCTAACACCAGAGGAAGATCCCACTGCCCCTGTGTTCCTCACAGGACATCAGAGCACCGGCACAGGCAACACAACAAAGGGAATGTGCTGTGCAGCATCCCTCCCCACCTCCCTGTCCTGAGTGCTGCGGGAAACGGAGCCAACCGGAAAGATCATGGATGGCTTCAGGCACTTGAGAGGTACAACTGACCCGGTCTTGTCTTTGGCAGCTTGCCCTGCCAAGACATTTGAAATGTTGCTGCCCAAGGTGCAGAGGCTTCCCTGCTGTGCCCCCAGGTAGGTGCTGCTGCCCCAGGTAGGGCGCTGCCACTGAGGGCTCACCGGGTGTGCAGGAAAGGCTCACACAGGCCCAGGCACCTCCTGGGAGACAGGAGTTCTGCACGTGACAGAGTTTGACACCAAAAGGCAGAACACTCATGGCACCAGCCCTTGCAGCCAGGCTGGGCAGGAGCCTCGCCAGGTGGGCATCCTGCTCACTGTTGGCACCTGCTCGCATCTGCGCCACACACACAACCTTCAGTTTGTCTCCACCACCCCTCCAAAGCCATTTACAAGCACTCTAGAAAACAGTCTTCATCTGCCTTTACTTTAAGAACTAGAAAGTAATGAACTGGAGCGGTTTCTTGCTGTCGTGGCTCTCGCAGGTTCTGCTGGTTTGTGGCACACCTGGCAGACAAAATGCACCAACACGGAGCACAGGGTGTCATCAGCTACAGTACAGACATGCCTTACTGTGGGTAAATTGTGTCCCAGAGGCTGCATGATGAACACAAACATGAGAGAAAAAGAATACAGCCAGCTCCTCAGGAAGAATAGGGAAAAACAGCAGCTGAATAAAAGGGCTGGATGGAGAAGATTACTGATTGTGTTTCAAACTGATGATTGATTACTTAATGGAATAAAACACTATAAATAAAAATATAGTTTACCACTCTGGTAATGATTAAATTTACCAGTCAGAGCAATATGTGAGAAAGCACAGAGCCCAAGAACCACTGACAGCAGTATTTTGATGAGCACTATATTCTTGAGAAAAAAAATTTAAGTGAAAATTGAACAGATACATAAGTACATAGTAGATCCAATATTATTAAAGCCATAGTAAAACCTAATGGTTGGAAATAGTGATAAATAAATGTAGATGAAATTTAGATTTAACTGTCAGGATCATTAACCCCTACCAATTTATTTATTGATGTGGTGATTCTTCTAAGTGTTCAAATTAAAGTTGAATGTCTCTAAATATATTTTAAGAGTAATCATTTCCTTCAGTTTCAGTTAGATACAACCAAAAAAAAAAAAAAAGGAATATATGAGGATACACGCTTGGATTTGCACACTAACAAAATAAATCATTTTATCTGAACGAGATTCTCCCTCTGTCCTCATCTGAACACAGTAATTCCACAAAATCTTTCTCCATCAAATAATGTGAATTTAGAAGTACTTTTCTGTATTATAATCGTACCTGTACACTGGAGAAGTATACCTGGGGACAACATAGACTTTTTTGTCCTTTCAGCTGATAAAGGGATCTCCTACACTGCCTCAAAACATCTGAGCCTACCTCACGGTATGGGATGCCTGAAAGAAAAGAGCCTCAAAATACCTGAGCCATTTGCATGGCAACAGTGAATCACCAAAGCATTTGCAGCAAGTCATGTCCATGTCAAACCCCTGACAGGAAAGACTAAGCAGAGATGGGTCCTATATCCAGGCTTCAAGACTCTCAAAACACAACAGCAGGACAATCAGCAGACACTTTCAGGAGTTTCCTTCCCATGCACTTGCCACTGACCTACTTCACTGTGACACATGGGTTCAAAACCTTATTACTTAAGGCAGGAATTTAGAAACTAATTTTAAAAAAATCTCAAGTAATGTATATAAACAATCCTGTATACTTTAAATTCAAATTGATGCTCTATTTTATTTGGAAAAAAAGGGCACTTCCCTCAAAGCCAATACAGGGGCACAGCCACTGACATCCCTGACACAAGTAACAAACTGCATAAGAATCCAATGTTTATCTACAGACTCCCTGAAAATCTTAGAAAATGTATTACTAGCATGGTTCTGTTTCAGTTAAGGGCTGAGAGTGTCATTCTGGGTGGTAAATTCTGAAGCATTTTTTTGCTTCTTGGTAAATTAACATCAATTTAATCTCCATCAAATGTAAAACTATTTTAAAGGCTGTGTCTGCTCAGACAAATACGAATAGAAAAAAATCCACTCAAACTGTACAGGCTCAGAAAATCTTGCATATTCATTTAAAACAAAGAAAAAAGTGTAAATAAGAACAGAGTCATAGCAAAAAAAAAAAAAAATACAATGGAGTTGCCTTTAGCTGGAACATAATAAAGCAAGTGAGCAACTGCAGGAATTCTCTACTTTGCTATACCTTTACTGTAAGAACTCACCCAATCTGATACTATTAAGAGAAACAAGACACAGAATATAGACTCTGAGGATAAAAATACCTTTCAATGACCCAGACCATAACTGTAACATATGTGCAAATGTTCCACAAATCAAGACAATACACAAATTCAGGCTACTCACAACAGAATACACTTTACTAATGCTTTCTATGGCTGTCATTATTTCACAGTCTTTGTATGGCGATATTTTCCTCCTTCCAAGCCCTAAAAGCATCAGCTTCAGATGAGTATGTAAAGAACAGACTGGACTGAAGAGGTTGTAAGGAAAAAGTGTTCCTTAACAATGAGACAAACTGGCAGTGTACTTTACCTTTGCATTTTACAAACTGCAAACTTGCAGACTAACAATTCCCTTAGGATTTGAGCTCTGTCTTCAGGGGGCTTTTGTACGTGACAGGTTTTAATAAACATTAAAAATGTGAGCTAATTTAGAAATAATTTCTTTTAAATAAAAGTCCCAAAACTTTTTTTTTGTTATTATTTCCAGAGCCAAGGAAAAAGGAAGGCTGGAGAACTGCAGACAGCATTTTGATTTCTTACACGCTACCATGCACATTAACAGTTTTAAGGCACGAGAATCCCCAGGGCAATGCAGCTACGCACCCAAACTGACTCTCTCCTGCTGTTCTAACACACATATTTATGAAAGTACCACAAATATTTTGAAGGCAACACTTAAAATAAACATCCACCACAAGCAAAAGGAATTGCTATATTGATGTGGTTCCTTTTATCCTGACTTGAAACCATGCTGAGATCCAATGATAACAAGAAACACAGAAGGCAGAGTTTGTCACTGCTTTCAGCTGCAATTTTGACATCTGTTTCACAGCTCTTGGAAAGCCCATTTCCATTAATCTATCATGAGAAAGGACATGAGATAAAATTCCCAGGCTGCAGAGGGCATTAAGAGACTTTCCTAGCTGACTGTACATTAAGAAAGAACTGTAACAGCCAAATTATGTTTCTGTGAATAGACGGAAGATGCTGTAATTCTATTCCTCCTTTTGTCTTAATGGAGTTATTTATGTTGCAGTCCTGGGGGCAGACCACTTACCAAAGACATTGCCAACCACCTGACACAGAAAGAGCAGACTAAGAACAGAAGATGACATGCTGGTCTCATTCAGCAGAAGCAGGTCCATCCTTCCTTGACTTAGCCTGCAAATTATCATTTGTAAAAGTTTATATACATACATATATATATTACTCCTGATGCACTCTAACATTTAAGCAGATTCCACCAAACAACCCAGAGATTCATTATCAAATCTAGGTAAAGTAAGGGGAAATGACTGAAGGCTTCACCACAGAGAGAGCTTTCAAAGCATAGCTTTTGTAGTACTCATGTATTTTAAAAATAAGAACAAAAATACATTTGCCATTCAGTATCATTAAAACATAAACATAACGAGTTGCTTTAAAGTTGAACTTCCCTCAAATTAGTATCCTAAATCAAAGAGGGATAGAATGCTGGTCATATGCAGTTTCAACAGAAATTATGTACACTCAGCATGCCATTAATAACTGGGCTTCTTTTATTTAAAAGATTAATTTCAAGCACCTGGCCTTGAAAGCATAAATCTCTGTTTTTATTACAAGATTCCAAACTGGCTTCCCTCGTACACAAGCAAAAGCAGTACTAAAAGCAAATACAGTATCTGACAACAAAAGATACTTGTGGAGAAGGAATGAAACCAGGAGGAAGAAAGGGAAGACTGTTAGAGAAAAATAAATTAAACCATTCATCATATATATTTAACAGGTTTTCTATTTTCCTGTAGGACACTAACACTCTGTACTTATATTTGCTACTGAGAAGTAAAAGAAAGAGGTCACTAAAGAGCACTTACCTCCTTTATGCAACTTTGAGTTATTAACCCCAAATTTTAAGTTAACAGAAGTAAATGTTAGAAATGCTCCTTCAAGCATGAAGAACAGTCTGTGATATTAAAGTATGTTAGAACTCTGTTTGCAATCAGAAATACAGAAACACGGTGACTCAGCCATTTAAAAGAGAAAAGTAATTGGAACTAGCTCCTCTGAATTAACTTAATAAGCAAAAAGCCCAATGTTACTGATCCATATGGTGGGCGCTGTGTGGGTTGAAAGATACTTCACTTTTGAGAGTTTACTTTGAAGTCTAAACTAAAATAAGCATGGTGGTCTCAGCCCAAGTCCAAAACCCAAGTTCAAACACCACCAAAACTCATCTCATTTAATCTGGCCCAGCTGACTTCCTGGTAGGATGTATGAGAAGAAATGGTGTTTCTCTGAACAAGACTGGCAATAGGATAACAAAGCACTGAGAAGTTCACAGCACAGTTCAAGGCCAGAGAGGTCTCTGTCTGCACCGGTTTAAGAAACAGAGAACAACCACCCCATTGCCTGCAGGGTGTTTGTTATCTAGAGTCATAATTAAGGCATATGGGAAAGCAGCAGGAATTAAGAGTAAATACCAAAACTCCTGTCAAATGGAAAATTATTTAAACAAGCTATGAATACTTGTCATTATCTCTGTGAATGTATTTACTGGGCTTTGACTCCCTCTTAACAGTCTTCATTTAATCTCAGCATGAAAAACAACAAGATTCAAGTTTGCTCAGTTTTCCCACTCAAGATGGGGCAGGAGACACTGACATTTGTACAGATTTACAGAAATCTTTATTTTTCAGACAGGACTTAAACATAATCCTACGAAATACCTCCCATTTGAGGAGAACAGGAAAGGTTTAGGGAGTCGCTCATCTCTTAACTTGGAGGCTACTTTTTATGTATAAAAATACTCACAGTACATTTCTGTAAACATGAAGGAAACCAAGTTAATAGTCCAGTTTACCACATACTTTGTGGTTTAACCACAAGAAATAAAACATAGTTGGCCCATGGGAGGATATCTGTATGCAGCGGGGTCATGCTTGAACCAAAACTACCCCTAAGACTACTTTAGCTTTGACAAAGCCAGAAACAGAAGGCTCTGTTTTATGTATTAGATAGGACATTCAGCATTCTACTTCTGATGTTGTGTGACAGATTTTCACCAGCTGGCATCCACCGAAACATATATATATATATATGTTGAATTATGCCATATACAACCCTCAAACTACAGGCATACGTCTCTGCTTACCAGTGAGATACTTCCTTAGAGATGATGCAAGATTTAAGTCCTTCTCTTCCATCTCCTAGTACAAATTTATTCCCCCTTCATTTTCAACTTTACCACACTAGAAAATGGTAAATCTTAGTTTATTCTTTTCTGTTCCTCTATTTTGTCAAGCTGCCCTGACAAAGAAGGAAATAGTTCTTCATCCATTGTCAACAGTGAGTTCAACCAGAGGACCAAAGGACAAAAGAGAAGGCCAAGGAGGGATGGGGTGCTTTAGATGCAGGAATCCAAGCTGCAGTCTGAGACACAAAAATGCAAGAAATGTTTGGGGTTTTTTTTATCTCTTTCCTCCAGTATCACACTACAGCTGAAATTCTATAAAAAAAACATAAGAAAGAACAAACTCAAAAAAAACTTGTAATGAAAAGACAGCCAGGGCCATATCAACACTTGGCTTTATTTCAACCCGAAAGAAAAACAAACTTCGACACAGGGAAGAGCAAACACAGGGAAGGGTGACCATTTGCAGGCAAGGAAGGTCAGACATCTGAACAAACTTGCTAGAGCAAGGGAGCTCTCCAGGCAAACACTTCCTTTTGGCAAACATCTTCCCTCTTACAAGACACTTTTCACCTATGAACACACAATGCATTTACAACCTTCCAAGTGTATGTAGCACACCACTGGGCACCCGATACATCCTTATGGTGTTACCAAAAGTTAACCCATAGAAGTCTCCAAGGTTTGCATCAGCACTGAGCACATCCCTAAGAAAAAGGAGAATATGGATTGCTGAGGCCACGGGTCCACTTTGCACTTGATCAGCCAGGCACAAACATGAAGGTTTTCTTTCCCGTCACAAAGTGCTCAGCCAAGGGAAGCAGGACCAATAAGTTAATAATATTACAGTACTGTCACTGTAGCACTGAAATTAGTATTATTACTTACAAACCCTGATAGCAAAAATGAGGCTAAAATGGCCCAAATTTGAAAAAGCTGTTATCTAGGGACAGGGATAGAAGAGGGAAGCCTATTCAAAGTCATCTGTAAGCTGTATGCCTGTTTGAAACAATTTATTCACCCTCCAGTTGACAAAAGCGTTGTTTTACAAAGTAAAATTCAGATTCTATAAAATACACCCTCTCCTAGTTATCCATTCACCCTTGTGAAAAGATGTAACTGGTTTAGGATTTGTTCTTGTTTTACATGAACTTTAGAATCTACGTAGTTCCCTCACGATAAAGACTCAGATATGGGGAATCCTAAAGGTGGAGCTTCAGAGTGTCTCCAAGTTCACCCCCAATTGATTCCCCAAAAGGAAGAAGTAATAACTCAACATTCATAGTGGCAAAAAACCAAACCCAATTGCTCTGTTCCTACAGCAGCAACACAGGATTTCACAGACAAACATAAAGGAGCTTTCAACTGCAAAGTAAGGAAAGATTATCCAATTTCTCTCCTGAACCATGCCAGAATCCTCCTGCCATTGTGCCAAGATCTTAAGGCTGGCTCTGATCACTGATATTTCTAGGGACTGAAAGACCCTTAAATCTCCAAGAAGCAGGACTAACATGCACAGAGGATGCAAATTGGCCGCATTTCTATCCTACAGGCTTTGGGGCAGGGAATTCTCCATGGAGCAGCAGACTCTGAGCTCACTGTCTCATTCACCTTGTAAAACTCTGGAAAAAAATACCCAACCTTCCAGCACTCTCCCAAGGCAAAACCAAAGTGTGCTGCACATTATATGTCCCACAGACCTGCTGCTTGATAAACAGCACAGCCACTTCACAAATGTTACACAATTCGAAGTGTTTTACACATTTTCTAAAGTCCTGTATTTACATGGCAGCTTTGTATCGACCGCACAAGAAGAGTGATTTTTAAATTATAGTTCTGTATTAGTTAC